>JAQPPZ010002954.1:0-1200000 GCA_028583015.1 Wollemia nobilis
TGTGCTTTTGTTTTTTACACACTCAAGAAGCATTTTGTTTATTTTATTTTATTATTTTTGTTTGTTAAAAACTGAATCATTAGATCTATCTTCATATTCCTGTCAAATATATATGATTTACATAAACTCCGTTGAGGCAGTTTCCAGTCTGGGTGGTTCATAAACTGATTCAAGAAAACTACGAACCACTCCTTTAACTTAATTAATGTAATACAATAATATATGCTAAATATTCTAACATCCCCCCTTATTACATTAATGTTGACTACACATAGCATTGCGGAACAATTCAAATTTGACTCGAGCAAGCGCTTTGGTGAAGATGTCCGCTATTTGCTCATTTGTGGGAATGTAGTGGAGCTGGATATGATGCTTTGGAACCTCATCTCGAATGAAATGACACCTAGTGTCAATGTGTTTGGTGCGATCATGAAAGATAGGATTCTTGACAAGATTCAGAACACCTTGATTGTCGCAAAATAAATGTAAAGGAAGGTTCTCTGGAAGGCCCATATTTGTGAGGATGCGACGTAACCATATGATCTCGCAGACTGCTCCACTAGCTGCTCGATATTCTGCCTCAGTAGAAGAGATAGCAACAACATGTTGCTTCTTGCTATGCCAAGAGACGAGGACCGAGATCCAAGGTGAAAAACATAACCTGCAGTTGATTTTCGGTCATCTATGGATCCAGCATAATCAGAGTCCGTATACCCTTGAAGATAGAACTTGTTGTTTTTTTTGTATTCCAGGCCGATATATGTCGTACCACGGACATAGTGAAGAACTCTTTTTGTTGCTTTCCAGTGGCTAACTTTAGGATCTTGCATGAATCGTGAAAGATAACCCACAACAAAACTAAGATCTGGCCTGGTGTTTGTGAGATAGATGAGACTCCCGATCAGCTGACGATAGAGAGTACTATCTATTTTAGGAGATTCATCGAATCGGGATAACTTAAGTCCTGCTTCCATTGGTGTGGCTTTGGGCTTGCGATCAGTCATCCGATACTTATCAATTAGAGTCTTGGCATATTTCTTTTGAGTAACTTGTATGCAATGCTTGTATTGAGTTACTTCTAGACCAAGACAATAGTGGAGAAGTCCAAGATCTGTCATTTCAAAAGAGGTATTGAGATCTTGTTTTACTATTTTGATCATACTCTCTAAACTGCCTGTTATGATCAGATCATCCACATATAGTACTAGAATTACTATTTTAGAACCATTGTTCTTGATATATAGATTAGGATCTGCAGGACTTCTTCTAAATCCATGTTGCACTAGGTGACTATCAATTTTGATATACCAAGCTCGAGGAGCTTGTTTAAGTCCATATAGAGATTTGATCGGCTTACGGACTTTCTGGTCTTGCCCTTGAACTACAAAACCTTCAGGTTGAGTCATATAGACTTCTTCTTGTAGGTCACCATTTAAGAAAGCACTCTTTACATCCATCTGATGTAGTTGCCAACCAAATTGAGCTGCCATTGCACACAGAACTCGAATAGTGGTCATTTTTGCAGTAGGAGCAAATGTCTCTTCATAGTCTATGCCTTCTTTTTGTGCATAGCCCTTTGCAACAAGTCGGGCTTTATATTTATCTATTGCACCATTTGCCTTATATTTGATCTTGAATACCCATTTGCAACCAATGGGTTTCTTTCCTGAAGGCAAATTCACTAACTTCCAAGTTTGATTTTTCATTAGAGATGTATGTTCTGCATCCATAGCGAGTTTTCCATTGATCTTTCTTGAGTGCATCCGAGACCGATGTGGGTTCTTTTTCATCTAGTATTGTCGGATAGAATTTTTCATCTTCCATATCTATATCCTCATCTTCTTCTACATGCACGAGATAAATCATCAAAATGTTGACAAAGGTCATCAACATCTCATTCTGATGTTGCATCATCTACTTTTTTTTGTTGAGTCATACTGCGAGTAGCGGGTCGATCTAGAGTTAGATCTGGAAGTGATGTCAATTTTGAATCTTGCAATGTACTAGTATACCATTTAGGAACCTTCTTCTGAGGAGGTGTTGCTTCTTTCTTAGGTTCATCTTCCTTAAGGTATACAAGTGTGTTATTTGATGTGAAAGTTTCATCAAATACTACATCTCTGCTGATGTGTGTTTTCTTGGTTATAGGATCAATCAACCGATATCCTTTTGAATACTCATCATAACCAAGAAATATACATTTTTGAGTTTTCTCATCTAGTTTCCTTCTTTTCTGTTTAGGAATGTGCATAAAAGCTTGACATCCAAAAACTTTTAGATGAGAAATTGAGGGTTTCTTACCACTCCAGGCTTCTTGTGGAGTTTTTCCTTGTAGAGCCCTTGTAGGTGCTCTATTTAGTAGGTAAGATGTTGTGTTTACTGCTTACCTAGTATTGTTTTTCTAAGTTTGCTCCTTTTAACATACACCGACTCATTTCTACTATGGAGCGATTTTTTCTTTCTGCAATTCCATTTTGCTGCGGTGTATATGCTGTAGTGAGTTGTCTCTTGATCCCATGTTTTTCCAAAAATGCTGAAAATTCCTTGGAAGTGTATTCCCCCCCTCGATCTGAGCGGAGGGTTTTGATGGAACAACTTGTTTCCTTCTCAACTTGTCTCTTGAAGCGACGAAAGTAGAGAAGAGCTTCGACTTGAGTGCAAGGAAGAAGACCCATATTTTGTGGGAGTAGTCATCAACAAATAGCTGAAAATACCTCTTTCCACCATGACTGGTTGGGAAAGGACCGCACAGATCTGCGTGGATTAACTCCAAGGGTTTGTTCGAGCGAGAAGAACTTGTCTCAAATGGAACTCGATGTTGTTTCCCTGCTAGACAATCTGAGCACACTGGGAGAACGGATGAAAGCTGAGGAAGCCCTTTGACCATGTCATATTTGCTTAATTCGAGTAAATACCCAGAACTGAGGTGCCCGTATCTTTTATGCCATAAGGAAGTAGCTTCTTTTGTAGTGGCAATGAGGGCAGTATGGGATGTAGAGACTGTATCCAAGATGAATAATCCATGTTTGTAGGAGCCAGTGGCAATGTGGTGACCTTGATGACTGATGAAACATCTCTTTTTTCCGTGTTCAACTTGAAAAACAACATCCATATTTCTATCTAGCATCTGTGGAACAGATAAGAGATTGTTGGCAAGGCCAGGAACATAGAGAACTTTCTCTATGGCACAGTCACCATCAGGGAGTGTGACTGTAACATCCCCTTCACCTTGTACTTGATAGACCTGATTGTCTGCAATAGTGACAGGTTTGCCTTCTCTTGCGTGAAAGGTTTGAAACCGAGGACTTGTTCCCGATCATATGTTTGCTTGCTCCAGAATCAATATACCATACAACATCGGATTTGGAAGAGGCGGTATGGGTCATGAGCACTTTGTGTGCTCTTTCGGAGTCATTATCTGAAGATGAAGGAGAATCATCTGAATGGGAATCTGCATAAGCAACATGACCCTTTTGTTGTTTGCGATGTTGAGGATATTTCTGCTTCCCCTTGCCTTTCTTATTTTGTGAGGGATCATTTTGTTGTTTGTTTTTGAACCAACACCTGTTGGTATCATGATTGTTCATATCACAGATCTTGCAATATTTATCTCGCTGGAGATTGGGCTTGCCTTTGCCTTTGGAAGAAGAGCCTCCCTTCTGCAATTGTCCTTGCTTGTGACCCTTTTGATGGGTGGAAAGAGCGGTGGCAGGTTCCTCATCTTTCTGTACTTGATTGGCTTCTTCAGTTTGAAGCAAATTAACCAATTCAACAAAAGTTAATTTTTTGCCAGAAACATTGAGGGAAGTGATAAAACTTTTGTAAGATGGTGGGAGTGCCCTCAAAATAACAGATGTCAAAAGATCATCATCGATGGGTTTTCCCATAGTATTGAGTTTAGCTTTCAATTCTGCCACTTTGCAGAGAAACAATTCAACAGTTTCCCCTGAATTCATATTGAGATTGTGAAGCTGAGTTTGTAGGTGAAGGATAGTGGAATTATTCTTTCCTTCATACACGATGTCAGTGCTTCCCAAGCATCTTTCTTGGTCGTGGCATCACAAATATGAGGTTGAACCTCATCTGTTATGGCAAGTAATAAAAACATAAGGCCTTTCCTGTCTTGATCATCAAATGTATCTTGATCTGTCCCTGTTGTGGTGGGACGAGAGGTAGTGCCACTGACGACATCCCATAATTTTTTGACTTGAAGAATGGCTTTCATTTTATGCTTCCATGGCACAAAATTGGTGCCTTTGAGCAATTGGGCATCTGAAAGATACTTGTGCACTGTAGCCATTTTGTTTAGGGTTCCTTATAGCGCCAAATGGTCCCCTTTTCGATATACCGTTGCCAGGCCAGTTATACCGGAACTGAATCAAAACAATACCCGCCCTTACGTGAGGGAGACTATAGGTATTATGAAGATCAGAACGGTACGTGGAACATAGGCAATGCTAAAAAGGATTGCTTTGTTGATGGCACCTACCTTAGAAAGACAGGAATCCGCATGCGTGGGGCGTAACTTCCCCTAAACACTTTGGAATCCAAGACTTTCGTCAGGATTTACGCCTAAACACAATAGCAATGGGGGTAAAAAATTGACTCAAAGAGATGTTAATGACACCTGCCTGAGAATCTTCGGAAGAAGAATAATCAGTTGGAGGTAATTAAGTCAAAAAACAAAACTAGGAGAAAATTAGTGTTGGGGAGAGAACATATGAAGATCCCTGTGCAAAGAGATAACTGCTTGTGGAGAACCTGTGCAACATGTGCTGAGAGAAGTAGTGGATGCTTTGATGTAGATGATTTTTTTAAGTGCAGAAAAAGAATGCAATAATCAAACAAGCATGCTCACAAAATGCTTCTCACATAGGTGTCGGGTTCAACCGAAAATGCACCTAACTTGGACAAAAGAAGGTGTCGAGTAAAATCGAAAATGCACCTTTGAATTGCTATCGAAATCTTCTCCTGAGGGTTTGAAAAAAAATTGAATTCCCCCCTCTATCTTGGAAGAAGTGAAGGCAAAAATAGAATATAATGCCTTTGAACAATTGCTTGTGAAAGAAAAAAAACAAATTTACATGTCTTAAAAGCAATGACAACAAAAAAATTGAGTCAAACTTCTTGGGGCGTCAACAAATGCCCGACGAGGCGTCAACACGACTCAGGGCGTCAAAAAAAACACTTTGTTTTTGTTTTTGGGCGTCATCGAGCCCTCGAGACGTCAATCGGATCCGTGGGGCGTCAAAATACCCTCTTCGGGCGTCAGCAATTTTGAGCGGCCACTTGAATATGTTGTCAAAAAAACAAATCTCGAAAAAATTGTCCTTTTCCTTGCTAATGTGCGCCAGCAGTGCAAAGCAGGATAAACTGGGCTCTGGAGAGCAATTCTGTCAGGGGATAGATCACATTCGCGGCATGGTGCGTTGAAACGTTCTCACCAAAAAAAAATTATTTCCGCATAGATCAATCTCAAACAAACCGTTTGAGGGAAATTAAAATGAAAGGAAAAAAAATGTCTTTTCCCAACCATATTATCAATCTCAAACAAGGGATTTTTTTTTTACCTTGTTTCAGACAGCACAGGGTACCATATTGCAAAGTTAAAAAAACTTAATGATTTGTTTGTTTTTTTTAAACATCAGGAGAGCAATACCGTGCGGCCAATCCGATGGCAGGCGTCCGGGGTCAGATGTGTTGGCTGCCAAGCCGATGGCAGGCCTTTTGCTGGCCGCTGTAGCCGCTGTAGCTTTCAGATGAATCTGACGCCGCTGTAGCTTTCAGACGAAGCCGACGCCGCTGTAGCTTTTAGACGAAGCCGACGCCACTGTTAACATCTTTCCGCAGCATCTGCCGCATATTTTCTTTCCTCCAAAACTCATCGCTGCGCAACTCCAGAGAGAATTTCTATGGCTGACAGTGGTTTTCACAAACCGATGGCAGGCCTT
The DNA here is from genome assembly GCA_028583015.1 of Wollemia nobilis. Classification (NCBI taxonomy): domain Eukaryota; kingdom Viridiplantae; phylum Streptophyta; class Pinopsida; order Araucariales; family Araucariaceae; genus Wollemia; species Wollemia nobilis. The sequence continues at coordinate 5,952 of JAQPPZ010002954.1, forward strand.
TTGCTGGCTGCAATCGTTTGGCGTCGCAAACTTCTGCACGTGAAATGCCACGGCCAATCCAGCTGAAGGCATCCGGGGCACTGGCTGCCAAGCCAATGGCAGGCCTTTTGCTGGCTGGAACGAGACGTATTGTCTCACGCACAGCAAACAAACTTTTTTTAAATGAGCAATCGCTGGGCGTCACAAACTTCTGCGCGTCCACGCTTCTCAGGCCACGGCTCTACTGTTTCTCCGCTGAGTCTCTACTGTGTTTGGAGTGCTGCCTGCAAATCTCAGGCACTGTGATTATGGAGTGGTAAATGTTATCCACCTTGCCCAAAGAAAATTCACATTGCCCAAAATCGTTCAATGCTCTGATGCCATGTTAAAAACTGAAGCATTAGGTTTCTCTTCATATTCCTGGAAAATATATATGATTTACATAAACTTCGTTGAGGCAGTTTCCAAGCTGGGTGGTTCATAAACTGATTCAAGAAAAACTACGAACCACTCCTTTAACTTAATTAATGTAATACAATATATGCTAAATATTCTAACATTGGTGTTATTTACTTATTTTTATTTTGGTTTTGTGTGTTTGTTTGCTCCTTGAGTATGTCAAAGGTGGTAGGCCAGGTCCGAGTCCCGGGCGTTTTTGGCGGAATGGATACCCTTGCCTCCTTGGGTCTTACCCGAAAGTGGCATCCCTTTTGGGATGTTTTCCACAAATAAAAAAAAAAAAAAAAAACTACCTTGCATATGCTAGAACTAGATGTTAATGAGGTAAGAAATCTTAGATAAGGAATAACACCATATGAATTAGTTAGAAAGTCATCGGGGAACTAGATGTTAATGAGGTGAGAAATCCCAAATAAATAAAACTAAAGACCACCTTTAAACTTGCTACCCTATTAACAAAGAATTTAGTAAATATTAAACCACTCAAGTTCTACTTTGACTGTCAATAACTTTCGCTGAGACGGCAAGTGCAAGTGGACGTCCATGACTTTCAAGTTCTACTTTGACTGTCAATAACTTTGTCTGACTTTGTCATTCCGCGTGGTAGAGGAAAATGGGAAAAAAATAGACGGCCATGACTTTATCCGACATCGTCAAATCCGCGTGTTAGAAAACTGAAAAAATGGACAGCAAGTTGGAGTGGACGTGAGCTGTTTATAACGTTCTCCCACATCCATTTCCAGATGGTCAAATGTGCGTGTTAGAAGAAGTATCCCTCGAATACCATCAGCTTCTACTTTCACATGTTGATTATTATTTTTGTTTGTGGTCAGTTTGTTGCAGTTGAATCTTGGGTAGTTAGGTGGGTATCAGTTTCTATCTAAAAGGACGTCGGCTGTTTATAACGTTCTACATCCACACGCTCAAATGTGTGTTAGAAGGGGTATCCCTGGAATACCGTGAACTTTACTTTTGCTTGTGGGTTATTTTTGTTTGTATTCACCTAAAAATTATATTTTATAAATTAAAAAAAAAAAATTACAAAAATAAAATAATTTAATAAATAGGTTTGGGTTTTGACTTTTTTTCAGGAGGTCTAAGGTTCAAACCGTGACGTGGACGAGTGTGTGAGGGGTGGGTGTGTGGTGGTTTTGTGTTAAATTCCCTATTGATAAGTATAGCTCTCGACTTTAAGAGAGATCATGGTTGGCAGGAGACTGCTCAGCCCTGTACGTGGGTCATAGGGGTTTCTCACAATAACCAAATCTAAAAAAAAAAAATTATAAATAATATATATCTATATTATTAAGAATAAATTAATTTTTAATTATTTATATATTATCTTATATTTTTAATATTATTTCACATAAAAAAATAAGAATTTAAAGAATATGTATTTTTTATTATGATAATGAATGGTATTTTATTTGATATAAGAGTAAGATAATATATAATTTAAGAATTAAATTTTAAAATTGGCAATAGGATTGAAAGAGATCTTGTACTAAGGTTTTTTTAAGCTAAGTAAAACAAGGACCGATCATTAAGGATTCTAATTCAAGAAGGATTCTAATTCAAGAGGTTTTTACTATGGCATATCGTTTAGGGGTAAAGTCTCTTGTCCATGAAATCATCCTTTCAAGATATGTAGAAAAAAACTAGCTTTATCAATAGAAAAACAAGCAATCAATTCATCCATAAACCCTTGAGATTGCCAAAGCTAGATCCAAGGAAAAAAGAAAATGGTTGTCCCAAGGGAGTAGATGGGTTTCTCTTGGTGACTTTGGATAGAGCAGGGTTAAATAACGGGATAAAAAATCTTGAAAATAGAGCTTTAACTTATCGCTTCATGGGAGTCAAGCTTTAGAAGAGTAATTGAATCTTAGGTAGCCAAGAACTAGAATACCAAAGGAGAGGTTGATATCAACTTCTATCCAAATGGTCTCCTTGTATTTTTATAGAGGAGGATTGTTATCATGTTTTTCAAGGCAACCCTTGGTTTTATGGTCATGTAGGAATTTTCATGAAGCCTTGGCATACTAGATTTAAGCTACATGAAGAAATGCCATCCTCAGCTCTAGTTTGGACAAGGCTTTTTGCCTTCCTTGTTGATTTTTGAAATGAAAAACCTTTGAAGCTATCGAAAATGTCAAAGGGGTATACATAAGGGCATCATATAGGACACATGCATTTAGGTTTTTTACCTATGCATGGATCTTTGTTTATTTAAACTCGAAAAACCCTCTTTCAAAGAAGATTAAGCTAAATGCAAGAGACCTAAAATGGGATCAGTCAATTGGCTTTAAGAATCTTCCTTTTTGGTACTAAATATGCCACGAATATAGTCATCTCTTTAGAAATAATTCTTAGAATTTATAAAAGATTGTAGGTTAAGAAGATGATAAGGAGGATTTTCAGCTACCTAAAACGAATCAAACAACTTGTAGACAAGCAAAAATTAACATGAATGTTAGGACTAATAACATTTTTAAAATATTACCAACTAAAGAAGAAAATGAGGATAGGGATATTTCTAAGTCCCTAGAAATCCCAAGAGAAGAAAATAACAATGAGGATTGGATAAGGCTCGATGATATCCCCACAAGGATGGATATCAATAGCATGTTAAATGAGGAGGTCTTGATGTGCAAGGTGCAACCAAAGTATTGTCATTGTTGTCAACACAGTCAGGTTGATCAGTTGATGCAATGGACAGGAGTTCATTGATGAGCAAGGTGTAGCCAAAGTATAATGGACAGGAGTTCATTGATGAGCAAGGTGCAGCCAAAGTATTGTCATTGTTGTCAACACAGACAGAGGATCGGTTGATGCAATGGACATGAGTGCAGAGGTCATTAGATAGATCGGTTGATGCAGTGGATAGAAAGTTCAGAAGCCATTCAGATACAGTGGACAGGAGTTCAGAGGTCATACAGAGCATGCACAGTGAATTTCCAAGAAGACAGAAGAGGCCCATAGGCAAAAGCTCAAAGAAAAAGACAAGTAAGAAAACTGTCGTGATATCGCGACATGTTGAGCAAGCATGAGAAACTGTCACGATTTCGTGACATGTTAAAAGAGAGAGAAAGCACAAGGAAAACTATTGCGATTTTGTGACATGTTCGGAGAGAAGGTGCAAGCAAGAAAAATTGTCGCGATTTCGCAACATATCGGAGGAGAGAGAAAAAGCTGGCATAATTGTCGCGATTTCGTGACATATCGAAGGAGAGAGAAAATGCTGGCAAAACTGTCGCGATTTCGCGACATGTTTCATTTTCGCGGTCCAAAGCGAAGAAAAGAGGAGAGAGAAAAATATGTCGTGATTTCGTGACATGTTTCATTTTCGCGGTCCAAAGCGAAGAAAAGAGGAGAGAGAAAAAGATGTCACGATTTTGTGACATGTTTCATTTTCGCGATCCAAAGCGAAGAAAAGAGGAGAGAGAAAAATATGTCGTGATTTCGCGACATGTTTCATTTTCACGGTCCGAAGCGAAGAGGAAGGCAAAGAAAGAAAGGTGTCACGATTTCGCGACAATCTGCAAGAGAGGCAGTACGGACGAAAATGTGTCGCGATTTCGTGACATGTTTGAGAGAAAGAGCTTGCAAGGAAAAGTGTCACGATTTCGCGACAATTTGCAAGAAGGATGGTACGGACGAAAAAGTGTCACGATTTCATGACAGGTTCGAGAGAAAGAGCTCGCAAGGAAAAGTGTCGTGATTTCGCGATAATTTGCAAGAAGGATGGTACGGACGAAAAAGTGTCACGATTTCGTGATAGGTTCGAGAGAAAGAGCTCGCAAGGAAAAGTGTCACGATTTCGCGACAATTTGCAAGAGGAAGCGCTAAGGAGAAAAAGTGTCGCGATTTCGCGACATGTCGAGTTTTCATGATTCGATGAGAAGAAAAGCGTTAAGGAGAAAAAGTGTCGCGATTTCGTGACATATTGCAGGAGAGAGAAAGGCAAGATAAAAAGTGCCACGATTTCACGACAGCAGCAGAGAGGAAGACTCCGAAGGATGAAGTGTCGCAATTTCACAACAGAAGCAAAACGAAAGAGCATGGAAGCAGAAGCGTCGCGATTTCATGACAAATTCAAGGAGGAAGAGCTCAAAGGCGAAAGTGTCGCGATTTCACGACATGTTCCATTTTCGCGGGCGAAAGATAAAAAAGGCACAAGGCAACGAAAGTGTCGTGATTTTGTGACATGTTTCGTTTTTGCGGGCCAAAGATAGAAAAGGCACAAGGCAGCGAAAGTGTCACGATTTCGTGACATGTTTCGTTTTCACGGGCAAGAGACAGAGAAGAGCTCAAGGCAGCAAAAGTGTCGCGATTTCGTGACATGTTCTATTTTCACTGGTGGAAGCCAAGAAGAGTGTACGAAGGCGAAAAGTGTCACGATATCGCGACATGTGTTTTCGTGGGTGCAAGCCGAAGTAAAGTTAACTAAAATAAAACGACAGTTATAGATGTAGTTGTAGAAGAAAATCATGCAGCTGGAACACGAACAGTTAACTGGAGTCAGAACTATAGTTGCAGGGGGTGTTGCAAAGATAATCATGCAATTAAATAAGAATAGTGAACTGAAGTAATTATGGCAGTTACAAGGGCAGTTACAGTGACAGTAAACATAAGTCATTACTGCAGTTACAAGAGCCATTACAAAGAAATTTCATGCAGCAGTGGTTACTGAAAGTCATCAGACGAAGACCATGAGTTGGACAGAGAAACGTCTCAAAGCCCAAACAAAGAACTGCTCTATTAATAAGGTTGCATGTGAGAATAAAGAAGTCGTTACTATTAATAGGCTGCATGCGCGAATATGGAAGTTAAGAATAGAAACAGAACATCGTTATAAAAGGAGATTTGCATGAAGTAGTGAGGTTGAGCTCCGTGCGGGAAGAGAGAGCAGCGTGTTGAAGAATAGGGGGAAAGTGTTGCAAAAAGAGAATAGAGAGAGCATTGCTGTGAGGGGAAAAGAGTCGTCGAATAGTGAGATAGTGTTGTAGGCTGTAAGAGAGCTGTAAGTGAGAAGAGAAAGCCGAACACAGGGGCTAAAAGAAAGCAGCAAGAGTGAGCCATAAAATAGTTGAGCTTTGTGCAGTAAGAGAGTGTTGTGCTCTGAACGGGGTGATAGAGTAGTGTGTTGCTGTATAGAGGGATAGTGCAGTGGGCTGTTACAAAGCTAGAAGAATGTTGTAAGAAGTACAGAGCTGTGAGAGCTGCAAGAGTAAGCTATAAGAAAGGGCTGTAAGTGTGCAGTAAGTAGAGTTGTAAAAGAGTGTATGCTTCCATGAGATTGATTTGAGTTAAGATAGACCAGTGAGGGTCTTGTAACACAGAAGGCATTTTTATGTCAATCAAGATTTAAAATAGAAGTCCAAGTTGGTGCTTGGAATCAGGGGTTGGTGCTCCTTTCTATTGGTGCAGATAAATCAGGGGTTGGTGCTCCTTCTAGTGGATGCTGGTAAATTGATTGTAAAGTTGGTGCTTTGCAAAGGCTGGATTTGGATGGGAGTCCAAGCAGTCTATTTTTGAGGAGTAGCAAAAACTGGTGAACCTCGTTAAATCTTGTGTTATGTGTTGCTCTCTTGTTACACTTGTTGTATCTGGTTTTAAGCTTTCATTAGTTTTGGCTTTAAGAGTTAAAGTTTTAAGTTTTAAATGAGTCGCACCTGATTCACCCCCCTCTCGAGTGCCATTGTAAGACTAACAATTGGTATCGAGCCGGTTTCCCGATTTAGGCTAAATCAATCAGGGTTGATCTTGGATTAGTACACAATGGGTAAGAAGAATAGATCCTCCTCCAAAAAGGCATCTCAACTAGTTTTAGTTCATGTGGAAGAGAAAACTGAACTAGAGAAGGTAGAAGAAGTGGATTCTGAAGTATGCAATGAAAACTTGGAGATTGAAGTAGATCTAGAAGGTGAGTTGATAGCCGCACTTGAAGAGTTGAGTATAGAAAAGAAAAAGAACAAAAGAATGTCCAAGAAGTTAGAAGAATATGGGGATGAGATTGAAGATCTCTTTCTACAAGTTCAAAAGGCCAAGAAATCAGAAGAAGCCTTGAAGACACATCTGGATGATGAGGATTATGTATGCAGCACAAGTGAAGAGGAATCTAACAAAGTTATTGTTGATCTAAAGTTGCAAGTAGAACAGTACAAAAGGATTGAAGATATTCTCAGGTCTCAAATCAATGAGAAAGAGACTGTTTGCTACCAACAAGAAGAAGAGATTGTTTCATTGAAGAAACAAATAGAAGAGGCCAATATAAATCTCAAATTTGAGAAGAGCACAGAGTTACTAGATACAATGATAAAGCAACAAAGAAGCTCCATGGCTAAGTTTGGTCTTGGATATGAAGCTGAACAACCTTCATCTTCCAAAAATGCAGAGAAGAAAAAGTTCACAGTTGAAGGATCAAAGCAAGAAAAGTCTGAAGTTGAACAACCCTCATCTTCCAAATATGTAGAGAAGAAGAAGTTCAAGGTTGAAGCTAAATCTTCAAAAGGAAGAAAGCATCAAAGAAGATCTACAACAAAGCAACCACAACAAAAGAGGTTCTCTCACTCTCACTCTTTTAATAATAATGCTTTTAATGGCTATTGTTCTAAATGCAACTGCTATGGTCACAAGGCATTTTATTGTGGACAGAATAATAGATCAAAGAGTTATGCTTATAAAAACACATCTGCTTTCCTGAGTGAACACCCTGTGCAATGTTTTAAATGTAATGGCCATGGGCACATAGCAAGGTTTTGTCCAAGCACTTATGTATCCAATCTAAGGCAAGACCATAGATTTCATCAAACACACAGAATGCAATATAGATAGGGAATAAAACATGTGCAATGTTTTAAATGTAATGGTCAAGGGCACATAGCAAGGTTCTATCCAAGCACTTCTATATCTAATCTAAGGCAAAACCCTAGATTTCATCAGATGCAAAGAATGCAATACAGACAGAGAATAAATCATGTGCACAACAGAAAGGAAAATAATCATCCATCAAGAATGCACAAGAGACAACCCCGCAAGAGAAATGGTCAAGTTCACGAAAAGGTTCAGAATAGGGTTGTAGGTGAAAACCTTCAGCCTAAGTTCAAGAAAGACTGGAGAAAGAAAGAAGAAAGGAATTCGTGTCTCCTTGGACAGAAGGAGATTACTCCTCTACTGCATTAAGCAGCTCCAGGTGGCACATCCTCAGGGGGAGCAATATTAAAGTTTTATTTTAATGCTCCTATATATTTGTCTGGGTATCTGAGGATGAAAGACCAGCAGTCGGGTTATTGTTGTATAGTTGTCAAGTGTGTTGTTAGTTCATGTAGTTGTGTGTGGAAGTGTCGTGAAGGGTAGTGATTGAATTGAGAATCGTCACCATTGGTAGTATTGCTTATGTCATTATTGTTCTGTTGATGGTTCTTACTGCCACTGTTCATAGCTATGGATTATAATAGTTCAATTTGTTTTTGTTTAATGAAAGAATGCTTGCCCTAGCTACGTATTTGTGTTTCGATAATAGCAGCGTGTATTTGTTCGACGCTTTGATGTGAATATTGTCAGATCTTTCATGACGCCTTGGTGAATATAGTTAATTCACAGACAGTTTCGTTTTAACTGTTGATAAAATGCCAATCCAAGGATAAGAAGTATGAGGCTGAGTAAGGTGCACTATGGTTGGCCATAAAGTGTTTGACAAAATGTCTTCTCCTGATTTGCACAGTTGAAAGTAAGGTGTGATCTGCAGTAACTGTAGAAAACTCAGATCAGGTAGTAAATATAAAAAGGAATTTGGTTGTGTTGCAGTACAGTGTTTGATGCTTGCACAGAGTTGGTAGTAAAATTGCAGTGTTGGTACAGTGTTGGACAAAAGTTGGTGTAAATACCAGTTTCTAGATATTGAAGATTGTTTATGCATTAAAATCATTGATGAGTTTTATTTGGGTGAATGCATAATTCTGGTTGAGGAAGAGGAAGCATTTTGCACAAGGGTTTATGTTAGCAAGTCTTGCTACTTGCATTGAGATGGTGAAACCCTTAGTTGGTTGTTTTGAGATTGATGGTTGAGTTGCTTTCATAAGAGGTTGTTTTGATCAAGTTAATGCTTTACTTGATACATGATTTGGGCTTACTCCATTGAGATTGATTTCAGCAAGTTATTCTTTGCATTGGTGATTTATGTTGGTGGCTGATTTGTTCAAATACCTTTGGAAGGAAAAGGATGTCTGCTAGTTTCCTTTTCATGTAGTGATTGGTTGAATGCTTCAAGGTTAATCTTGAGTTGAATGATGTTGGTTAAACCTTGTCTATAAGCATTGTTGTTAAAGCCCTAATTGGTTGAGAAAAGATATTGGTTGTGGAAAGAACATGAGTATCATTGTTATATGAGTTATTGCATGGTTGGCAATTGTTGGGTTGTGTTTCATGTTCTTGAGAAAAGCATACCACATCTATCTTATTCTTTTGAGATTGAAATTGAGATGAGATTGAGATTGGGAGTTAAGTATAGAACATATTGAGTCTCTAACAATTCTCTTTATGCTTCTATGAGGTTGATGAATCACATTGGGTCTCTAACAATTCTCTTTGTGGGTTCATGCTATGCAAGTTTTTTTCTTGATGAACTTGTGAGCTGATTTGAGGACATGGCTGGGTGGATTGAAGTAGTCTTCTAGATTCTCACTGCAGAGAAACACAAACAACTGTCAGTAGGTTCAAGCTTGTTGAGAATATCCAGGATGTATATGCAGATGCTGCTTGCATTACAAAACAAAAATTTGGATATATAAACGATCAGTGTATGCCTTCACTAACAGTGGACAAGTTTGAGATTGTAGAGCAACAGAGGGTTGAGGCTCAGAAGACAGCGTGAACTGAAGTGGTCACATATTCCCAAGAATAGTCTAAGAATTGACTAGCCATCGGGATCAAATTCTCAGGGGGAGCATTTATGCATTTGTTTATCTTATTGCTCATATTTTTGCTTTTTGCTAACAGTAATAATTTTTGCCTGAGAATGTTGTGCATGGACTCAGGGGGAGTTTTGCAGCCACCCTTTGGTATTATTGTCAAAGGGGGAGAAGAGTTACAGGTAATTGCACGCAATTACGTGTGTTGCCAACAATTCCAAAGGGGGAGATTGATGTGCAAGGTGCAACCAAAGTATTGTCATTGTTGTCAACATAGTCAGGTTGATCAGTTGATGCAATGGACAGGAGTTCATTGATGAGCAAGGTGTAGCCAAAGTATAATGGATAGGAGTTCATTGATGAGCAAGGTGCAGCCAAAGTATTGTCATTGTTGTCAACATAGACAGAGGATCGGTTGATGCAATGGACAGGAGTGCAGAGGTCATTAGATAGATCGGTTGATGAAGTGGATAGAAAGTTACAAGAGTTCAGAGGTCATACAGAGCATGCACAGTGAATTTCCAAGAAGACAGAAGAGGCCCATAGGCAAAAGCTCAAAGAAAAAGACAAGTAAGAAAATTGTCGCGATATCGCGACATGTTGAGCAAGCATGAGAAACTGTCACGATATCGCGACATGTTAGAAGAGAGAGAAAGCGCAAGGAAAACTGTCACGATTTTGCGACATGTTCAGAGAGAAGGCGCAAGTAAGAAAAACTATCATGATTTCGCGACATATCGGAGGAGAGAGAAAAGTTGGCAAAACTGTCGCGATTTCGCGACATATCGGAGGAGAGAGAAAAAGCTGGCAAAACTGTCGTGATTTCGTGACATATCGAAGGAGAGAGAAAATGTTGGCAAAACTGTCACGATTTCGCAACATGTTTCATTTTCGCGGTCCAAAGCGAAGAAAAGAGGAGAGAGAAAAAGATGTCGCGATTTCGTGACATGTTTCATTTTTGCGGTCTAAAGCGAAGAAAAGAGAAGAGAGAAAAAGATGTCGTGATTTCATGACATGTTTCATTTTCGCGATCCAAAGCGAAGAAAAGAGGAGAGAGAAAAAGATGTCGCGATTTCAAGACATGTTTCATTTTCGCGGTCCGAAGCGAAGAGGAAGGCAGAGAAAGAAAAGTGTCGTGATTTCATGACAATCTGCAAGAGAGGCAGTACGGATAAAAATGTGTCGCGATTTCATGACATGTTTGAGAGAAAGAGCTTGCAAGGAAAAGTGTCACGATTTCGCAACAATTTGCAAGAAGGATGGTACGGATGAAAAAGTGTCGCGATTTCGCGACAGGTTCGAGAGAAAGAGCTCGTAAGGAAAAGTGTCGCGATTTCGTGACAATTTGCAAGAAGGATGGTACGAACAAAAAAGTGTCATGATTTTGCGATAGGTTCGAGAGAAAGAGCTCGCAAGGAAAAGTGTCATGATTTCACGACAATTTGCAAGAGGAAGCGCTAAGGAGAAAAAGTGTCGCGATTTCGCGACATGTCGGGTTTTCACGATCCGATGAGAAGAAAAGCGTTAAGGAGAAAAAGTGTCACGATTTCGTGACATATTGCAGGAGAGAGAAAGGCAAGATAAAAAGTGTCACAATTTCGTGACAACAGCAGAGAGGAAGACTCCGAAGGATGAAGTGTCACGATTTCACGACAGAAGCAAAACGAAAGAGCATGGAAGCAGAAGTGTCGCGATTTCGTGACAAATTCAAGGAGGAAGAGCTCAAAGGTGAAAGTGTCGCGACTTCGCGACATGTTCCGTTTTCGCGAGCCAAAGATAGAAAAGGCACAAGGCAGCGAAAGTGTCACAATTTCGTGACATGTTCCGTTTTCGCGGGCCAAAGACAGAAAAGGCACAAGGCAGCGAAAGTGTCACGATTTCGTGACATGTTCCATTTTCACGGGCAAGAGACAGAGAAGAGCTCAAGGCAATGAAAGTGTCACAATTTTGTGACATGTTCTGTTTTTGCTGGTGGAAGCCAAGAAGAGTGTACAAAGGCAAAAAGTGTCGTGATATCGCGACATGTTGTGTTTTCACGGGTGCAAGCCGAAGTAAAGTAAACTGAAAGAAAATGACAGTTACAGATGCAGTTGCAGAAGAAAATCATGCAGCTAGAACACTAACAGTTAATTGGAGTCAGAACTGCAGTTGCAGGGGGTGTTGCAAAGACAATCATGCAGTTAAATAAGAATAGCGAACTGAAGTAATTACGACAGTTACAGGGGCAGTTACAATGACAGTAAACAGAAGTCATTACTGCAGTTACAAGAGTCATTACAAAGAAATTTCATGCAGCAGTGGTTACTAAAAGTCATCAGACGAAGACCACGAGTTGGACAGAGAAACATCTCGAAGCCCAAACAAAGAACCGCTCTATTAATAAGGTTGCATGTGAGAATAAAGAAGTTGTTACTATTAATAGGCTGCATGCGCGAATATGGAAGTTAAGAATAGAAACAGAACATCGTTATAAAAGGAGATTTGCATGAAGTAGTGAGGTTGAGCTCCGTGCGGGAAGTGAGAGCAGTGTGTTGAAGAATAGGGGAAAAGTGCTGCAAAAGGAGAATAGAGAGAGCATTGCTGTGAGGGGAAAAGTGTCGTCGGATAGTGAGATAGTGTTGTGGGCTGTAAGAGAGCTGTAAGTGAGAAGAGAAAGACGAACACAGGGGCTGAAAGAAAGTAGCAAGAGTGAGCCATAAAATAGTTGAGCTTTGTGCAGTAAGAGAGTGTTGTGCTCTGAACGGGGTGATAGAGCAGTGTGTTGTTGTATAGAGGGATAGTGCAGTGGGCTGTTACAAAGCTAGAAGAATGCTGTAAGAAGTACAGAGCTGTGAGAGCTGGAAGAGTAAGCTATAAGAAAGGGTTGTAAGTGTGCAGTAAGTAGAGCTATAAAAGAGTGTATGCTTCCATGAGATTGATTTGAGTTAAGATAGACTAGTGAGGGTCTTGTAACATAGAAGGCATTTTTATGTCAATCAAGATTTAAAATAGAAGTCCAAGTTGGTGCTTGGAATCAGGGGTTGGTGCTCCTTTCTGTTGATGCAAATAAATCAAGGGTTGGTGCTCCTTCCAGTGGGTGCTGGTAAACTGATTGTAAAGTTGGTGCTTTGCAAAGGCTGGATTTGGATGGGAGTCCAAGCAATCTATTTTTGAGGAGTAGCCAAAACCGGTGAACCTTGTTAAATCTTATGTTATGTGTTGCTATCTTGTTACACTTGTTGCATCTGGTTTTAAGCATACATTAGTTCTGAATTAAGAGATGAAGATTTAAGTTTTTAATGAGCTGCACTGATTCACCCCCCCTCTCAGTGCCATTGTAAGACTAACAGGTCCTACTCAACATGCTTATAAATGTGAAGAACTTCCCCAAGAGTAAGGAAATGATCAAGCAATGGAAGATATTTAGTTTATGGGACTACCTATACTAAAAAAAGAGAACAACTTGGTGCTTGCAACACAAAAAATAAAGAAAAAGTTAAAAAGCTCGATGATCAAATAAAGCATCAAACAAACAAAAGGTCATAATTGTGGGTCCTAAACAAAAATGAGGGAGAATATCTAACCAAAAAATACTTCAACAAATAACATTAGCAGAAGTAGAGGAGGGTTTCCAAACCTAGATTGATGGTCTCTTGGATACCAATAGGTAAAAGTAATCTCCATGAAGATCATATCTTGGAATATAAGGGGTCTTCATTCCTCCTTCAAATCCAAAATGGTCAAGAAATGGGTAAGTAATGAAAAGCCTGATGTTTGTTTTCATTCAAGAATCTCAAATGTTATCTAATGAAGCAAATAGGATTAAAAGAAAAATAATCAAAAGGGGCTTGCAACATATTTAGTCAAAAGGATAGATCTTGGGACTCAATAGTAACAGTAGGTATCATTCGATTACTCACTCCTAATTTACAAATAATAGCCTCCTAGCTATAAACCCAACCCTAAAGGAGATCAATAGAATCAAAGGTTTTCTTACTACATATGACATGGTCTCTAGAAAAGAGATCAACAAGATAAAATCTAAATTATATGGAATCAATCTAGAAGAGAGACATGTTATATTATATGCTAGCCAAACTAGCATGGGTATTGGTGCCCTCCCTAATACTTACCTTGGTATACCCTTATTTAAAGTTTGCAATATTGGATAGTTATGGGAGCAAATCATCTCTAAAATGACCTTATGGAAAGCAATATGGCTATCTATAGTAGGCATATTGGTTAAGATGAAAGTAGTCTTTGGAGCTCTACCCATATTTTGGATGGGTGCATTCGGGCTCCCCAATGAGATCATAAAAATAATAGAAAATATCATGAGAAAAATCCTATGGAGGTAAAATACTAAAGATAATAAAATTCATCTATAGCTTGGGATAAAGGTTGTATTAGTAAAGAGTTAGGAGTGTTGAGAATTAGAAACCTTTGCACAGTTAACAAAGCAATGCTAGAAAAATTAATTTGGAGAATCTACGTAGATCATGACTCCTTCTAGAGAAAAATATTTAGATGGGGATGAACCTGAAAGCATATTCACTACTGAAGACACCCCTTAGGGATCACTCATTTGGAATAGTATTAGGATGGTTAAAAATTACTGCTAAAATTTCTCAAATGGGATGTTAAGACATGCTCAAAGCTTAACTTTTGGAAATATGCTTGACTAGAAAACCGACCTCTTGATTTTAGGTAAGACTTAAAAAACATTCAAAGATTTCTTTGTAGGACTTGGTGATAATCTGTAGAGAACTATGGGAATTGGAAAGAAGATAAAGGAAGAGCTATTAAAAGGTGGAAGAGCCTTGCAACTATCCCACCAGAGTTTAGTAAAAAAGGATAGCTTTTGAATCCCTCTTGCTCAATCACAGAGTAATAACTTTTAGAGGTGAGAACAAACTAAGATGGAGTTCCACACCTTTTGGGGACTATATTATCAAATCAACTTACTTTACCTACATAGATGTAGATATTAATAGTACTTATTCAATAGTGTGAAAAAAGGTTTGGTATTCTAAAGCCTGGTCAAAATTTATCTTTCCTTTGTTTGATTATACATGACAAATTTCTATTTGGTGAACAAATCAAAAAAAGTGGTTGGCATAAACTACTTAAATGTGTTATGTATAATAATGCAGATAAAATTGATCCTCATCTTCTCCTCCATTACCCATTTTCCTATGAGCTATGGGGAAAATTAATGTAAGAATTCAAAATCTCCTAGGTTATGCCTACGTCTTTTGAGTCATTATTAGCTAAATGGAAAAAACCTTAAGGGTAAGGCTTTCCTATGCCTTTGGAACATAATCCTAACCATGCTTGTTTGGTACATATGGTTGGAAAGGAATGCAAGAATCTTCTAGAAAATTATATTTAGTGAAGAAAATATTTGGAGTTTGAGGCTTATATTGCAAAACTATGTGAAGTGTATTATCCCTACATTTAACCAGCAATGTAGGAGATGACAATTTTAAACTTGGGAGGCCATTAGAATTGTTATGGAAAAATATCAGGTAGGTGTCAAATGAAATATATACACTAATACAAAAACTATAGATTTCTCTTGGACCAATCCTATTCAATGATATTGAAAGCTCAATTTTGATGGTGCCAACAGGGATAACCTTGACCCAACAACTTGTTGGATCATGCATAATAATAATGACTCTCCCATTGCCCTTGGAGCTGGCTACATTGGGCTAAACACTAACAACCTTGTTCAAATAGAATTTGTTTTGAGAGGTATCATAGGCTCTATTCGTATGTCTTCCCATGCACTTTATGTGGTAGGAGGCTCACAAATTATCCTTAATTCTTTAAAGAAAAGGAAAATTTAGGATTGGGTGTTAGCCATCAAAATCGAGAAAGCATGGAAGCACTTGGTAGAATTTTGTTGGTTGAATTCTATTTTATAAAACATTTGGGCAATAAGCTAGCTGACTGGTTGGCCAACTAGGCCCTTAACAACAAATTTCAAGTAGAACAAATTATCCTTGGAAATGAAATCAAGTAAAAAGAATGACATGAAAATTTATCATCAAAATTATATAACTTAATTAGTATGTAACATGAAAATTTATCAAAACTGATTCAAATTATATAACTTAATTAGTATGTAACGCATATAACAATAACAAGTGTAGTACACATAACATATATGATTTGCTTGATTTAATACTTATACTATGTAACAAAAACTTAAGCTCTATATTTTTTTAGTATAAATTAAAAGTTTTTCAAAATTAATTTAAAATTTCCAATATGAACAAAATCTTATGCTCTATATTTTTTTATATTGATTAAAAGTTTTTTAAAATTAAAAAATAAAAGACAAATATGTGCATATAAAATGTTGTCGAAACCGTTTATTTGAGCATTGTATGTGTGGTTTTTACATTCAAATTTGCATACTCTTCACGTGAATATTTTGATTTTTACTTCTTGATCATGTATACAAAAATAGCATACATGTGGTGAAATTACATGCATGTGAGTAAAAAATAGGGTAGATGGAAGCATTAAATATGAATTAATGAGAAGGTGCACAATGTCTTGAGAGATATACCATACATAAAGAGAAAGTTAGGTGATCAATTGGATGCAAAGAGAACTATAGGTAAATATTTAATATAGGATCATTAAATATTACACCCTAGAGACCTTTGCTCACTCCTAAGGTTGGGAGACATTAGGAGAAGGATAAAAGGGCTAGAGTGGAAAGGGAAGAAAAACTAAAGATGAACGAAAACAAGAAAAGGATTTTTAGGATGTTTTTAATATTTTTTGATCTAAAAACACATAATTAATGATATTGTTTAAAATTTTAAAAGAAAATGAGGTATTCATGTTAGGTTCACCAAATATGTAGAGACAAAAACCATCCTATCGTTATAATTCTAGGTTGGATCCGTAGGGAAGCCAAGTTGAACCGTGGAGATACGTTGTTCTCTACACTCGGTGTAAAAGAGGGGGGGAAGGGTTCACTAGGAACGGTTTAAGGACTCATTCCAAGTCCAAGGGTTTTATAGAATGTTTGATGTATTTGATTCAAGAAAATCACTTATATTTGGTTTTTCTATATCTATGCTTTGAAAAACACCCTTTAATATTGATTAAAAGTTTTTTAAAATTAAAAAATAAAAGACAAATATGTGCATATAAAATTTTGTCGAAACTGTTTATTTGAGCATTTTATGCGTGGTTTTTACATTCAAATTTGCATACTCTTCACGTGAATGTTTTGCTTTTTAATTCTTGATCATGTATACAAAAATAGGATACATGTGGTGAAATTACATGCATGTGAGTAAAAAAGTGGGTAGATGGAAACGTTAAATATTACTTAATGAGAAAGTGCACAATGTCTTAAGAGATATACCATACATAAAGAGAAAGTTAGGGGATCAAGTGGATGCAAAGAGAACTGTAGGTAAATATTTAATGTAGGATCATTAAATATTACACCCTAGAGACCTTTGCTCACTCCTAAGGTTGGGAGCCATTAGGAGAAGGATAAAAGGGTTAGAGTATAAAGGGAAGAAAAACTAAAGACCGACGAAAACAAGCAAAGGATTTTTAGGATGTTTTTAATATTTGTTGATCTAAAAACACATAATTAATGATATTGTTTAAAATTTTAAAAGAAAAGGAGGTGTTCATGTTAGGTTCACAAAATATGTAGAGACAAAAACCATCCTATCATGTATAATTCTAGGTTGGATCCGTAGGGAAGCCAAGTTGAACCGTGGAGATACGTTGTTCTCTACACTCGGTGTAAAAGAGGGGGGGAAGGGTTCACTAGGAACGGTTTAAGGACTCGTTCCAAGTCCAAGGGTTTTATAGAATGTTTGATGTATTTGATTCAAGAAAATAACTTATATTTGGTTTTTCTATATCTATGCTATGAAAGATAAAAGACAGTGTAGAAATACAGAATGCAAGAGAACAAGAGCTAACCCTAGAATGATTCTATACTTTGAATGCCTTCTAACCCTAGGATTTCAAAATAAAAAAACCTTCAATCAAGGGCTCAAGAGAAGAAGCACAAACAATATTAAAACCTAAGTGCACACTAAATGTTGTTTTCCTTTCAAATGCCTAGAAATCAATTAAATATATTTATTTGAAACCAGATCAAAGGTTTGTAGTAGAAATAACAAAAACTTAACAAACAACCTAAAGATTAACTAGGGCACTTATCTCATCCGGTGGTTGATCCAAACTTTTATCCTTTATCCAGAAATATCAACAATTCCTATTCCTGCAAAATAACTTGGCAAACACTTGAAAAATATGATTAGCATTAGGGGGCCTACTTAGGTCACTGTATAACAATACTTGGAGGTGTAGTAGTCAAGCCCCCTAGGTCCTTTTAGTTGATCTTTGGAAGATGAATAAGCATAACATAATGTAGCAGAACAATACAGTAAAATAGCTCATAGAATGTACCAACATGCCCTATATGCAATCTAAAACATAGATCTAGGGTTTTGGGTTAGAGACTTACCCCTAAATTGGGTATGTGTGAAATTGAACCTCGTAAGGAGCGATCGCAATTTCGTAGACCGACAAAATTGTGCCCCATAAAGATCGGGCACGATTTCACAGAAGTGAGGTAAAAAATGAAATAAAGAAAATTAAAATCTACATGCAGTGAAGACACCTGGTAGATAGCGTGAAAGCAGGCAGAAGGGTTGATACCTCTGAAATAGTCGATCTCTCCTTAGGGCTTCAACACTTGTCCACCAAGAGCAACAATGAACAATCCAATGCAGCAAAAAACAGAGCTTCAACAAACTATATTCCACACTTGCGAGTTAGCTTGCTTGTAGAAGATAAAATAGATCACTTGGAGAGCACTTCAAAATCAAAGAAATTACATGAGAACCTCTTGAAAATTACTTCTTGTCATAATCACTTTCGATCAGGAAAAAAATTTAAACCCTCCTTTTATAGCAAATTTGAAAGCAAAATGGGTAGGAAAACTAAGAAAAGTCGATGCCAAAAAATGCTGACTTTGAAAATTAGGATTTCCTTAAGAGAGACGCTAAAATGCAAAATCGTGTCCCGCAAAGGCTAACCATAATTTTGCAATGCGAAATCGTGCCCCTCAAAAGTGGACCGCGATTTCGCAACTACAGGATCCTTATGCGGTTTTAATACATTTTGAAGGTCCAAATGGAATCAAAACGGGATAAATCATATATCATTCGAAATAAATTTCTAAGCCCAATCCAATGATATAAGATTTAGGAGGAATGGAGAAGATTTGATGAGGGAAATTTTGGCTCAAATATGACCCAACTATTCCAAGGAGAAAACAAGGGATCTAGGGAAAATTACTCATCTTAGTGGGTCAATTTTTTGTGTCTACATACATCATAGAGAAATAGAGGTCTTATTTATTGGGGTATCATTTCATCATCAAGACTGACCATAGTAGCCTTAAGCATTTCTTAGAGCAATACCTCTCATACCCTAAATAAAATAAATGGATGACCAAGATCTTGGATTATGATTTTGTAGTTGAATATAAGAAAAGAAAGGAGAATATGGTGGTTGATGCCTTATCTCACAAATATGAGGATATTCTTGTCATTAATTCCATCTCTAGTCCTCTTCCACAATGGCTTTCTCAACTTCAAGAAGATTAGTTTTTTGATCCAAAGACTACTTGGACCATTTAGGAAATGAAGGCAGGATCATCATTGCATTCTTATTTCTCATATGGACTGATTTGCAAAAAGGATTGCATTTATCTTCCTCAATATTTGGCTATTAAGTCAAATGTTCTCCAAGAATCACATGCATCTCATTTGACTAGACATTTAGTATTCTTGAGAATATACCAATGAGTGAAGCAATCATTTTCTTGGAAAGAATTAAAAGCATATGTCAAGATGTTTGTGGCTAAGTATGAGGTATGTCAACATAACAAAGGGGAAACAATTAAATCTCTTGGATGGTTACAATTCTTGTCTATTCCTAGCCACCAATGCAAGCACATATCCATAAATTTCATTAAGGGCTTTCCCAAATAAGAGGGAAAATGGTGATATTTGTGGTAGTAGATAACCTTTTTGAGTATGCTCATTTTTGTGCATTATAGCGTCCCTATTCAGCAAGTAATGTGACCAAGGTAATTATTGATTATGTTTACACGATATGCCAAAAACCATTGTGAGTGACCATGACCTTATCTTCACTAGCAACTTTTGGAAAGAATAAAAACATTATAACAAATTATTTATAAAAAAATATTTATGTATATAACTCAAATGTTATAAAATTAAGTCTATCTTTTCAATAATAATTATATATGTTAATAGCTTATACATTGGAAATCTACGTTGAACTTAAACATATATAGTTTAATGATATATATGGGTGGGCTTTCCACGTTGAATAATAGTTTATGTGTGTGAGTTCCCTGTTACTCTTATATATAGTTTAATTTTTTATATGCATTTTGATTATCATTATTTATATAATATTTATTTACTTAAAATAAAAATTATTATTACTTATATATTATTTTTCATAAAAATTAATATTCATTATTATTTATTATAGTTTTTTATATATACAGATATACAAAAGTTAATTTTTAAACTATTTATAAGAAATGTGTGTATAAAATTATTAGATAAAATAGAATATACATTTAAAGTTTCTTTAATTTTTTTAAATAAGTTATATGTGGTTTTTGTTGTTATTGTTAAGTTAATTAAACCATATCTAGTTTACTCTTTTATCAAAGATATTATTTATTTACTTTTCTTCTTCCTAAAAGTGTTATGTTTTAGTAATTAGTTCCTTGAAATCATTCACATTAAGAGATAAAAATCTTAGTTGGCTAGTTGTCTTCTAAAATTTAAATTTTACCAAGATGAAGGTCAACACAACAATTGGCTAAATTTTCTACTACCCAATTTCCTTTTCTATAAATATGTTCATTGCCTTCTAAAATTTAAATTTTACCAAGACAAAGGTCAACACAACAACTGGCTAAATTCTTTGCTACCCAATTTCCTTCTCTATAAATATGTTCATATTTACAAGATATTGCCTCCAATAATAGTTGATGAGCATCAACTATAATATTATTTTTATCCAATCTCTAAATCAATTTTCGTTTATAACATTAATGATAATATATGATTTTTTCTTAATTGAAATATATTTCCATCATTTTTCTATTGCAATTTTAATCTGGGTAAGAAGTACCCTAAACTTTGCATAGTTTGTTAGTTGAAATTCCATATGATTATGAGTAAGTGAGGAGAATTTTTCCTTCAATATTTTAAAAAATGCCACCTCCTCTAGCTTGGTGCCATAGCCTCTACATAGTTTGTTAGTTGAAGTTCCATATGATTTTGAGTATGTGAGTAAAATTTACCTTTATTATTTTGAAAAACACCTCTTCCATCAAAATTTTCAAGATTTCCTTTGAAAGTACCATTAAAATTAATTTTAGTAAACCTAATTTTAAGATATTTCCATTTTACCATTGATCAAAGCAAATCCTTAATTTTAATTCCATTGCCACATATGACCCTTCCATGTAAATTTAAATCTTGTAACCAAGTTGCTAACACCTCTTTTTCACACCGTAAACATTCTACAAGAGTGACAATAAAACAATTTGAAGCTTGAGCATGACTTCAAGATTTATTTTCAAAAAATATATTATTACTTCTAGGCCATAAATTTCAACAAATAATGACATGACCAATACTCCACCAAATACATAATACTTTAGATTTAAAATAATCAATCCAACATTTCATCAATTCTTCCAATGGAGCTATCCATTGTATTCTCACATTTTTTAAACACAACCAAATATAGTGTGAGCAAAGGAATAATAAAGTAAATAGTATAACGTTTATAGACCCTTCTCACATAAGGCACATATAAAAGGTCTACATTGTCCTCTTCTTTATAGACTCTCTCATGTAAGAATCTTACTTTGAACTTCCAACCAAAGGGATATTGAGGCCTTATAGAGAGCCTCTAGTGACCAAACATTCTTCCAAGGAAAATATTTAAGAGTAGGAAATTTTGGATGTTCTAATCCTCATGTCTCAGCTTGATTTAGTATCCTTTATCTTTTGATAGATTTCAAACGAGCTCATCATGATAAAATCTTGAAGCATCTTTTAAAGCTCACCTAGTATTTGTTTGATTTCATCTTCTTCAACCAAGTTACTAATAAAAACTCTTGATCTAAGTTGTTGCTCATATTAATATAATCTTCAACCTTTGGATCTTTATGAGTGAGACATGCTTGAGCCAATAGTTGTCATTTTGAATAAGAGATAAGAGAATAAGGCTTCAACCAAGCATCAAACAAAAAAATTGCATAATCCCCCTCATTGGATGACCATCTAATATGTTTCTCGATCATTTACAAACTATTTGATGTGAAGTTCCATGTGAGGGATCCTTTGGGTAGGGTTTGTTTCCTAAAAAAAATCATTGCATCAAGAGAGCCTAGGGTTTGTTTCCTAAAAAAATTCATTGCATGAAGAGAGCCTATATATTTTTGAAGTAATATTTTATTCCAACTCTTTTTTTTATATATATAGAAGCAATGGTTACAATCAACGATTTTTAGTAACTACCAGCACAGCTTGTAGGGTTCAAACTATCTGCGAAGGCTCCCAGGACTTCCACCATCTTGGTACATGGTAACCCCGCGTGATATGGGGACCGCCGGACGCACAAGGGTTGCACCGTCGTCATCAATCTGGCACACCACTCAAAGGAATCGGATCTGGGCTACTGTCTGTGCATGGGCAAGCCCGTGGGATTGGAACCTAGGTCTCCTCTCGGTAAACGCCCCAACTTACCAATATTTTATTCCAACTCTTTCTATGATCTTTGAATAATCTCCATCCATGTTTTTCCCATAAGGCCAAACTCATAAATTGTAACTCTCCAAACCTACCCCTCTAATATTCTTTTCTTTGCAAACCCTATCCCACTTATAAAGAAGAAACTTAACATTTTTCTTATATCCTTTTCAAAGGAAGTCTCCTTTGAATTTTATTAATTTTTTATAATACATGTGACATTGTATAAATAGGAAAGGATTGCAATGTAGTCTTTATGAGTTGTAGCCTTCCCACCATGCTTAAGAACTTAACTTTCCAACTTATTAATCAAACTTTCACTCTATTGTCTCAAAGCTTCTTTTTTTTCTCTTTATGGGACTAAGGAATATTCAAATAAGTTGATGGAAAATCTTCAATTTTAAACCCTAAAATATTCATAATAATTATATAAAATATTGTTATTAAAAAATCCTAATTTTTTTAATATTAATCAATTGTCCAACAATCTTCTTATAATATGATAATATTAATTTAAATTCTATAACCTTATAACCTTACTAACTAAGAAAGTATCAACAAATTAAACATAAAATTCAAAAAATATATGTAACTCCATATAAATACTATTTTTTTTAATCATTAAAAATGGGTATTACGTCGAGAGGCGTTCCTACAATGGCAGATAGGGAGGTGGGATGCAAAGAGGTCATACATGTCACGCCGTAAACAATTTTTTTTTAATTAAAAAAGCTAACATTAACAAAAACATTTAAAATATTTACTCTAAAACAACAACTAGCCAACTGTTGCAAACATTTAAAATATTTAAACTGAATAGCCGACTAACTAACCGTTGCAAGTGTTTAATAAAATATTGTATAAATACATGAACACCCATTGCAATATACCAAAAACAATCCACAACACAATTGATTTCGAATTGCTTCTGCAAATTAATCCACAACACAATTGATTTCGAACTACTTCTGCAAATTACGAATAGCGAGAAATTTATTCGGGACTGCTTCTGTAAAGGTTTGAGCAATGATATAAAGTTACATTCACCAACGTTATTTAGTTGGACAGGTGCAAAGATGTAATCCTGCAGATGGTGCCAGATAGCATAATTGGAAATTCTTGACATCATTGAAATTAAAAATGCACACAATCAATACTAAAAACCTTTGATACTGCTCAAAACATTTTATACTAGAATTGGCTTAGTATATTATATTATTATTTATTATAATACTATATTATTAATTTCTAGGGTTTCATTGATTTATCGAAATGTATATTATATATTATAGTATTACATATATTATAGTACTAGCCTGGATACAAAGGATATATATACGCCAAGAGATCACACCCCAAGAAATGAGTTAGGCGCCTCAAGATTTAACTCTCGACATTTTTAGATATATCCTTTATATCTAAGTTATTTTAATAGCTTTTATAACAACCTTATTCAAAATCAAACTTTTAAAATATTATATAAAAAATTATTAACAAATCTCATGATAATTAATTCATGAGCATACATTTCGTATCTAATTACATAAGCATACCTAATTTTAGGTTAACATGCAATGGACCAACGAAACACCGTGTGAATGTTGGGCAGTTCATATAATCTAGAGGCTTTTATTTTTATTTTCTAGTTCTACGTAATGGCCCAATGGGTGTCCATGACTTTCTCCCACGTCATCAAATTTGTGTGTTAGAAGAAAAATGAAAAATAGATGGTGAGATTTTAATTTGGAACGAAATTTTATAATAGAATTTGTTATTAAAAATAAATAATTTATATAAATTTTATAATAGAATATGTTATTGAATTTTATTAATTTTTGATAATACTTAGAACATTATATAAATAGGAAAGGATTGCAATGTAGTATTTATGAGTTGTAGCCTTCCATCATGCCTAAGAACTTAACTTTCCAACTTACTAATCAAACTTTCACTCTATTGTCTCAAAGCTGATTTTTTTTTTTTTTTTTCTCTTTATGGGACTAAGGAATATTCAAATAAGTTGATGGAAAATCTTCAATTTTAAACCCTAAAATATTCATAATAATTATATAAAATATTGTTATTAAAAAATCCTAATTTTTTTAATATTAATCAATTGTCCAACAATCTTCGTATAATATCATAATATTAATTTAAAATCTATAACCTTACTAACTAAGAAAGTATCAACAAATTAAACATAAAATTCAAAAAATATATTTAACTCCATATAAATACTAATTTTTTAATAATTAAAAATGGTTATTACGCCGAGAGGCGTTCCTACAATGGCAGACAGGGAGTTGGGATGCAAAGAGGTCATAAATGTCACGCCGTAAACAATTTTTTTTTAATTAAAAAAACCGACATTAACAAAAACATTTAAAATATTTAAACTAAAACAACGACTAACCAACTATTGCAAACATTTAAAATATTTAAACTAAATAGCCAACTAACCAATCGTTGCAAGTGTTTAATAAAATATTGTATAAATACATGAACATCCATTGCAATATACCAAAAACAATCCACAACATAATTGATTTCGAACTGCTTCTACAAATTAATCCACAACACAATTGATTTTGAACTGCTTCTGCAAATTACGAATAGCGAGAAATTTATTCGGGGTTGCTTCTGTAAAGGTTTGAGCAATGATATAAAGTTACATTCACCAGTGTTATTTAGTTGGACAGGTGCAAAGATGTAATCCTGCAGATGGTGCCAGATAGCATAATTGGAAATTCTTGACATCATTAAAATTAAAAATGCACACAATCTATACTAAAAACCTTTGATACTGCTCAAAAAATTTTATACTAGAATTGGCTTAGTATATTTTATATATATAATTATATATATTATTAATTTCTAGGGTTTCATTGATTTATCGAAATGTATATTATATATTATAGTATTATATATATTATAGTACTAGCTTAGATATAAAGAATATATATCTAAAATAATAATATATATTATATTATTATATATATTATAATACTATATTATTAATTTTTAGGGTTTCATTGATTTATCAAAATGTATATTATATATTATAGTATTATATATATTATAGTACTAGCTTAGATATAAAGGATATATATTATAGTCGAGAGATCCTATCTTGGAGATCACACCCTCAAGAAATGAGTTAGGCACCTCGAAATTGATAACTCTCCGCATTTTTAGATATATATCTTTTATATCTAAGTTATTTTAATAGTTTAAAAGAGCAATAAATAAATAAATAATAAATCATCTTATCAAAGTTTATAAAATAATATAAAATATTAAAAAATTATTAATTATAACAACATTTAATTTATTTATAACAACCTTATTCAAAATTAAACTTTTAAAATATTATATAAAAAATTATTAACAAATCTCATGATAATTAATTCATAAGCATACTTTTCGTATCTTATTACATAAGCATACCTAATTTTAGGTTAACATGCAATGGACCAACCAAACACCGTGTGAATGTTGGGCAGTTCATATAATCTAGAGGCTTTTATTTTTATTTTCTAGTTCTACGTAATGGCCCAATGGGTGTCCATGACTTTCTCCAACGTCATCAAATTTGTGTGTTAGAAGAAAAATGAAAAATAGATGGTGAGATATTAATTTGGAACCAAATTTTATAATAGAATATGTTATTGAAAATAAATAATTTATATAAAAATAATATCTTATAAGAGGGTCAACTACCTTACATATGCCAGAATCAGAATTAGATGTTAATGAGGTGAGAAATTTTAAATAAGGAATAACACTATATGAATTAGTTAAAAAGTAAGAGGGTCGACTACCTTACACATAAGGAGAACTAGATGTTAATGAGGTGAGAAATCCTAAATAAATAAAACTAAAAACTTGCACCTTTAAACTTGCTACCTATTAACAAAGAATTTAGTAAATAATAAAACTCATAAACCACTCAAATTATATATTTTTTTTATTATCTAAAATACACTCAAGTTCTACTTTGACTGTAAATAACTTTGTCTGACTTCGTCATTCCGCGTGGTAGAGGAAAATGGGAAAAAAATAGACGGCAAGTGCAAGTGGACGTCCATGACTTTATCCGACATCGTCAAATTCGCGTGTTAGAAAACTGAAAAAATGGACAGCAAGTTGGAGTGGACGTGAGCTGTTTATAACGTTCCCCCACATCTAGATGGTCAAATGTGCGTGTTAGAAGGGTATCCCTGAAGTACCATCAACTTCTACTTTCACTTGTTGATGATTATTTTTGTTTGTGGTCAGCTTGGTTAGTCAGAGGTGGGTATCAGTTTCTATCTAAATGGACGTCAGCTGTTTATAACGTTCTCCCACATCCATTGCCAGATGGTCAAATGTGCGTCTTAGAAGAAGTATCCCTCGAATACCATCAACTTCTACTTTCACTTGTTAATTATTATTTTTGTTTGTGGTCAGTTTGGAGCAGTTCATTTTTGTTTGTATTCAGCTTGGAGCAGTTGAATCTTGGGTAGTTAGGTGGGTATCAGTTTCTATCTAAAAGGACTGATTATTATTTTTGTTTGTGGTCAGTTTGGAGCAGTTCATTTTTGTTTGTATTCAGCTTGGAGCAGTTGAATCTTGGGTAGTTAGGTGGGTATCACTTTCGAGTGATTATTATTTTTGTTTGTGGTCAGTTTGGAGCAGTTCATTTTTGTTTGTATTCAGCTCGGAACAGTTGAATCTTGGGTAGTTAGGTGGGTATCAGTTTCTATTTAAAAGGACTGATTATTATTTTTGTTTGTGATCAGTTTGGAGTTCATTTTTGTTTGTATTCAGCTTGGAGCAGTTGAATCTTGGGTAGTTAGGTGGAATCAGTTTCTATCTAAAAGGACTGATTATTATTTTTGTTTGTGGTCAATTTGGAGCAGTTCATTTTTGTTTGTATTCAACTTGGAACAGTTGAATCTTGGGTAGTCAGGTGGGTATCAGTTTCTATCTAAAAGGACGTCGGCTGTTTATAAAGTTCTACATCCACACGCTCAAATGTGTTAGAAGGGGTATTCTTGGAATACCATGAACTTTACCTTGGCTTGTGGGCTAATTTTGTTTGTATTCATTTCAAAATTATATTTTATAAATTAAAAAAATATATATTTATAAAAGATAAAATAATTTAATAAATAGGTTTTGATTTTGGCTTCTTTTCGGGAGATCCAAAGTTCAAACCGTGGCATGGACGAGTGTGTGAGAGGTGGGTGTGAGGTGGCTTTGTGTTAAATTCCCTATTGATAAGTATAGCTCTTGGCTTTACGAGGGGTCATGGTTGGGAGGAGACTGCTCAGCCTTGTACGTGGGTCATAGGGGTTTCTCACAATAACCAAATCTAAAAAAAAAAAATTAATAAATAATATATAGTTATATTATTAAAAATAAATTAATTTATAATTATTTATATATTATCTTATATTTTTAATATTATTTCACATAAAAAATAAGAATTTAAAGAATATGTATTTTTTATTATGATAATGAATGGTATTTTATTTGATATAAGAGTAAGATAATATATAATTTAAGAATTAAATTTTAAAATTGGCAATAGGATTAAAAGAGATCTTGTACTAAGGTTTTTTAAAGCTAAGTAAAATAAGGACCAGTCATTAAGGATTCTAATTCAAGAGGTTTTTACTATGGCATATCGTTTAGGGGTAAAGTCTCTTGTCCATGAAATCATCCTTTCAAGATATGTAGAAAAAAACTAGCTTTATCAATAGAAAAACAAGCAATCAATTCATCCATAAACCCTTGAGATTGCCAATGCCAGATCCAAGGAAAAAAGAAAATGGTTGTCCCAAGGGAGTAGATGGGTTTCTCTTGGTGACTCTGGATAGAGCAGGGTTAAATAACGGGATAAAAAATATTGAAAATAAAGCTTTAACTTATCGCTTCATGGGAGTCAAGCTTTAGAAGAGTAATTGAATCTTAGGTAGCCAAGAACTAGAATACCAAAGGAGAGGTTGATATCAACTTCTATCCAAATGGTTATTTTCTCCTTGTATTTTTATAAAGGAGAATTGTTATCATGTTTTTCAAGGCAACCCTTGGTTTTATGGTCATGTAGGGATTTTCATGAAGCCTCGGCATACTGGATTTAAGCTAGATGAAGAAATGCCATCCTCAGCCCTAGTTTGGGCAAGGCTTTTTACCTTCCTTGTTGATTTTTGGAATGAAAACCCTTTGAAGCTATCAAAAATGTTGAAGGGGTATACATACGAGATCATATAGGACACATGCATTTAGGTTTTTAACCTATGAATGGATCTTTGTTTATTTAAACTCAAAAAGTCCTCTTTCAAAAAAGATTAAGCTAAATGCAAGAGACCTAGAATGGGATCAGTCAATTGACTCTAAGAATCTTCGTTTTTGGTACTAAGTATGCCATGAATACAATCATCTCTTTAGAAACAATTCTTAGAATTTATAAAAAGTCGTAGGTAAAGAAGATGACAAGGAGGATTTTCAACTACCTAAAACGAAGCAAAAAACTTGTAGATAAGAAAAATTAACATAAATGTTAGGACTAATAACATTTTTGAAAGATTACCAACTAAAGAAAAAAATGAGGATGGGGATATTTTTGAAATATTACCAACTAAAGACTTACCTTACATCATTAGGGGTGACTTTAGTGTAATAAGATATTTTGAAGAAAAATAGGGGAAACTAGGAAGTTTTATCAAGCCACCAAATATTTTAACACCTTCATTGAATATTTTTATCTTATGAAACCCTTGTTTTCTAAGGGAATCTACATCTAGAGCAATAAGAGATCCAAGAACCAAAGAATATTAAAGAAATATGATAGATTTCTTACTTTTGTAGATTTCCTCGAAAGGGGAGCATAGATGTAATCTAAAGTTCTACAATATAAGGGGTTTGACCACTGGCCCATCAATATCTCTATTGAAGTCGATGGCAAACCCAAAATAATCACATTTTGCTTTGAGAGAATGTGGCCCAAACATAGAAAATTTGATGAACTAGTGGAGTGATTATGGAAAAAGGAATCCTGTGTTTATGGAATAGAGATGTTCAAGTTCACAATCAAACTTCAAATGTTAAAGTAAAAACTAAAAATTTAGAATAGAAAATATTTTGGTAAATAATTAAGAAAAAAGCTTAGCGAGAAAGAGACCTTCAACAAATTGAATAGGATCTACAACATTCTTAGGAAAGCACTCTTTTAGAACAAGACAAATACTTGTTGGGTACCTTAAATAATATTTATCTAAAAGAACAAATATTTTGGTGGCAAAAATCTAAAGTGTAAAGGTTGAAAGAAGACGATAAGAATAAAAAATTATTTCATCATACCATGTTGGATCATAGGCCACATAACAAAGTCTCAACATTGGAATCTCCTAAGGGTCATGTAATCTCTACTCCAAGAGAGGTGGAAGATCACATCATCTCCTTTTTTTACTCTTTGTTATTCAAAGAGGACATCAATAAGGTCAATGCTCAAAATTGCACGCTTTAGTTCATCCCAAAACGGATCACTTTAACTCAAAATTATTGCTTAATAAAGGAAGTGGAAGAAGAGGAAATGAAAGAAGCCCTATTCTAAATGAAGAGCTTTGAGGTGCATGGCCTCAATGGATTTTCTCCAAGCTTCTTTCAATATTTTTGGTACCTACTGAAAGATGAAATTGTAGTTGTGGTTTACGAATCGTTCTCTAGTAAACAATGCTAGGTAAGTTAAATCACACCTTTCTTGCACTCATTCCCAATATGGATAATACCATAAGAGTGAACGCCTTCAAACCTGTCTCTTTATGTAATGCAATTTACAAAATTATTTTCAAGGTTGCCACAAATAGGCTCAAATTAATTATCCTAGACTTAAGTTTTGATGAGTAAAAAATGTATGTTAAAGGAACCTATGGATGGATTCTATTCATCCATGAATAGAGTAACAAAATACAGAGTTTGCTCATTAATCTAGATATGAAGAAGGCCTTCAATAAAGTATTCTAGAATATTTTAGATAGAGTGATGGAAAAGTTTAGTTTTGATGAAGACTTGAGACAATGACTAGACTCTTTATATAAAGACCCCTCCTTAGTTATGATCAATGGAATTTTAAGAGGATTTTTTATCAAGAGGTCTTAGGTAAGGAGACCCCATATCCCCCTACTTATTCATCATTGTTGTAGAAGTCATGGGCAAGGGCTTGCAACATATTCAATCAAAAGGATAGATATTAGGACTCAATAATAATAGTAGGAATCATTCCATTACTCATTCCTAATTTGTAAATAATAGCCTCCTAGTTATAAACCCAACCCTAAAGGAGATCAATAGAATCAAAGGTCTGCTTACTGCATATGATATGGGCTCTAGATAAGAGTTCAATAAGATTAAATCTAAATTATATGGAATCAATCTAGAAGAGAGACGTATTAGATTATATGCTATCCAAACTAGTATGGGTATCGATGCCCTCCCCAATACTTGCTTGGATATGCCCTTATTTAGCTATGGTAATATTGGGGAGTTATGGGAGCAAATCATCTCTAAATTCAATAAGAAAATGACCTCATGGAAAGCCAAATGGCTATATATAGTAGGCAAATTGGTTAAGATGAAAGCAATATTTGGAGCTCTACCCATCTTCTGGATGGGTGCATTTAGGTTCCTTAATGAGATCATTAAAATAATAAAAAATATCATGAGAAAATTCCTATGGAGAGGAAATATTAAAGACAAGAAATTTCATCTATAGACTGGGATAAAATTTGTATTAGTAAAGAGTTAGGAGTGTTGGGAATTAAAAACCTTCGCACAGTTAACAAGGCAATGCTAGAAAAATTAATTTGGAGAATCTACATAAATTATGACTCCTTTTGAAGCAAGGTCTTTAGAGCAAAATATTTAGATGGGGATAAACCTAAAACAATCTTCACTACTGAAGACACCCCCTAGAGACCACTCATTTGGAATAGTATTAAGAGGGAAATTAATACCAAAATTTCTCAAATAGGATGTTAAGACAGGCTCAAAGGTTAATTTTAGACAAATACTTTACTAGAATGCCAACCTCTTGATTTCAAGTAAGACTTAAAAAAACATTCAAAGCTTTCTTTGTAGTACCTGGTGAGAATCTATGAAGAACTACTAGAATTGAGAGGAAGATAGCAAAAGGACTATTAAAAGGTGAAAGAACCTTGCAACTATCTCACCAGAGTTTAGTTAGAAAAGGATAACTTTCAAATCCCTCTTGCTCAATCACATAGTAATGACTTTTAGGGGTGAGGCCTAAGTAAGATGGATCCCACACCTTTGGGGGATTATATTGAGAAATCAACTTATTCAGCCTTCATAGAGGAAAAAATTAACAATATTTGTTCAATAGCATGGAAAAGGGTTTGGTATTCTAAAGCTTGGCCAAAAATTATCTTTTTCCTCTAATTGACCATACATGACATATTTCTATCTGGTGAACAAATGAAAAAATGGGATCGACATGAACTACTTAAATGTGTTATGTATAATAATGCATACAAAATTGGTCCTTATCGTCTCCTCCCTTACCCCTTTTCCTATGAGCTATGGGGGAAATTAACGCAAGAATTCAAAATCTCCTAAGTTATGCTTGTGTCTTTTGAGTCACTGTTGGCTAAATGGAAATAAACATTTAAGGGTAAGGCTTTCTTGTACCTTTGGAACATGATCCCAACTATACTTGTGTGGTGCATCTGGAAAGGAATGCAAGCATCTTCTAGAAAATCATATTTAATGAAGAAAAATTTTGGAGTAGGTTTGAGGCTTATCTTGCAAAACTATGTGAAGTATACTATCCTCGCATTTAACCATCAATGCAAGAGATGAGAATTTTAAAATTTTGGGAGGTCATTAGAATTGTTATGGAAAAACATCAAGTAGGTGCCAAAAGAAATATACACATTGATGCAAAAACTAAGGATCTCTCTTGGACCAAGGCTATTCAAGGATATTGGAAGCTTAATGTTGGTGGTGTCAACAAGGGTAACTTTGACCCAACAACTTGTTGGATCTTGGAGAACAATCATGACTCTCCTATTGCCCTTGGTGCTGGCTACATTGGACAAAACACTAACAACCTTGTTCAAACAGAAACTATTTTGAGGGGTATCCCAAGCTCTCTTCATATGTCTTCCCATGCACTTCATGTGGAAGGAGATTCACAAATTATCCTTAATGCTTTAAAAAAAGGAATATTCGGGATTGGGTGTTAGTCATCAAAATTGAGGAAGCATGGGAGGCACTTGGTAGAATGTTGTTGGTTGACTTCTACTATGAAAAACATTTGGCCAACAAGCTAGTTGATTGATTGACCACCTAAACCCTTGAAAATAAATTTTAAGTAAAATAAATTATTCTTGAAGAAAAGATCAAGCAGCAAAAAAACTACTTAAAAATTACTAAAACTAATTCAAAATGATGTAACTTAATTAATATGTAACACATATAACAATAACAAATATAACACATATAACATAAATGATTTGAAAGGTCCGAGGTGTAGACCAATTGGTTCATCCAAACCCCATAAGGGGGCGGAGGTCCAAGGTTCAAATCTCGAGCCTCGTCGGACTAAACGATTGTCCCTTTCCTGGTGTTTTCAGCAGCGTAAAAAGTTTTAAATGATTGTGGCATGGTGGTTATAGGGGCGAACTACACGAAGATCTGTGTGGCGGCTTCCGGGGCGGACAACGCAGAATACTGTGGCAGCCATAAAAGTTGGAGAGCCTGCCCGAATTCATGGCGGCTACCGATTCCATCATATAAATACAAAAAAAAATAAATAAACAAAAAAACATAAATGATTTACTTAATTTAACACTTATAATATATAACAAAATCTTGGACTTTATATTTTAATATAAATTAATTTAATACTTATAATACTTAACAAAATCTTCGAATTTATATTTTTTAATATAAATTAATTTAAAACTTATAATAGCTAACAAAATCCAACGCTCTATATTTTTTTTGAAATATAAATTAAAGGTTTTTTAAATTAAAAAAAAGACGAAGATGTGCATATAAAATCTGTCGAAACCGTTCACTTGAGCGTTGTATGCTTGGTTTTTACGTTAAGGTCATGTGCCCACATCGCTAAGTTGTGATTAGAGTGCCCACATCACAAATATACTTTTCGTCTCCTGTCGTTTAAAGTGAAGGTGTAGCTGTTCCATGTCCGGCAAAGCAGAAATAGTTAGATTTACCTAACTTAGCTTTGCCTTCGCCCACGCGTTCAAATTCGTGTACTCTTCACTTTAAATCAGGTTTTATGATTTTTTAACATTCGTTTTTTTTAGGACAATTAAATAATAATTTAGGTACGATAGAGATAAAATTTAAAAAATATAATTTAAATTAAGGTTTTATTTTAGAACTATAAACCTTAAGGGTTTTATTTTAAAATTATGAAAGGTTTTTAGATTAAACATTTAAAAATTGACGTATACTTTTATTAATAAAAGTCGATGTATTTCAATTTTATTTATAAATTCTACCATTTGTCATATTTTTTTGTTAATAGGGTAGCAGGTTTAAAGGTACAAGTCTTTGAGATCGAGGTGTTGTAGGCGAGTTGGAGAGGAGAGGGCAATCCTCCAAGGGAGGTCTCAGGTTCAAATCTCCACCCTACCAAAAAGCTGAATTGGATTTCCAAAATCCAATTGATAATGTTGGTGCGGGTAGGGTTGGGTGCGACCCCAGGTGACTTTAACGGTGTAGAACCCCTGTTCGTGGTTTCTCAGACCAAGGCGACTCCGCAAGGGGTTTTTCGCTTAAAAAAAATACAAGTCTTTGATCCCACTTTGTGGAATTACTTAACCCTACTAACATCGAGTTTGGGCGTGTGTGGGGGGCTAGCCCTCTTGCTTTCTAACCCGTTAATGTGATGATACAAGTCTAGTGACAAAAACTTCTTTTCACTTAATACTAACTATCTATATATATAATATTTAAATAAAAAATTAATGGACTGTTCATCCTCAGCTACTCATTGCCGAGTCGTACCCGCCCAGTCTTCCAAACAGAATATCTTCCCTCCCTCGCTATAAATTTGATGGCCACTGCCACCTTTGCTCATTCCATTCCCCTTTGGCTTTCATTGTTTTGTTGTGCTTTGCTTCAGCTGAATGCCCAATAATTCCATCATCATCATGAGGTTGAGAATGCTTTCTAATTTGCTGGCCTTTCTCCTTCTCACACTCTTCATATCACCTGTTGAACCGTCCCACAATTCTACTCGCTCTGATGAAATGGCTCTTTTGGCTTTCAAGAATTCCCTCTCTCTCGACCCACTCAATTCACTGCACGACTGGACTCCACATCGTCACTTTTGCACTTGGAAGGGAGTCGTCTGCTCTTCACACCCACATCGAGTAAGGGTCGTCTCCTTAAATCTCAAAGGTATGGCTTTAGTCGGCCCCATCTCTCCATTTATTGGCAATCTCTCTTTCCTTAGAGTACTTGTTCTCAGGTATAACAGCTTTCACGGCCAAATTCCATCTCAGCTGGGAAGGCTTTTCCGCTTACGTAAGCTGAGGCTGTCCAACAACAATTTGGAAGGTGCTATTCCATCCACTCTGTCAGGCTGCCGTTCTTTAAAATTTCTGAGTTTGTCTTATAACCAACTAAGCGGCACCATTCCCTCCCAACTTGGCCTTCTCTCAAATTTAAACATCCTCTATTTAGGAGGAAATCAGCTCACAGGCACAATCCCTGCATTCACCTCTTTATCTCTAATTGAATTAGATTTGGGAAGAAACAGGCTTCAAGGGAATATTCCCTCCCACCTTGCCCTTCTTCCACACTTAGAGTTCCTTGGCTTATCTGCTAACCAATTCACGGGCAAAATTCCATCTTTTATAGGCAATATGTCCTCGTTGTCTAGACTTCATTTGTCAGCCAATCAACTCACAGGCAAAATTCCATCTTCTATAGGCACTATATCCTCGTTGACTGACCTTGATTTGCAAGAGAATCAACTCATAGGAGAAATTCCCAGTACCCTTTCCAACTGCTCTCATCTACAAATTTTGGATTTAAGTGTCAACCAATTAATTGGTCACATTCCATGGGATTTTGGCACTAAACTCTTATGGTTAGAAAGAATTGTACTTATGGGGAAACAAACTTAGTGGAGTAATCCCAAGCTCCCTCTCTAATTGTACTCACCTAGAAATTCTAGAATTAGCGGAGAACCAGTTGAATGGCACAATACCCATGGAGCTTGGTAAGCTGCTTCAGCTTAGACGACTTAATCTAGGGGGAAATCAATTTGTTAGTGGAAGCAGCAAAACGTTGCTTATTTTAACAGCCTTAAATAATTGCTCCCATTTAGAAATGATTGTTTTAAGTGAGAATTTTTTGTCTGGGATTTTGCCTTCTTCAATTGGCCAACTTTCTCCTAATCTCTCTTATCTAGACCTAGACTCAAATGAAATTGATGGAAGCATACCAAATGAGATTGGTAACCTAACAAGCCTGACATATCTAGATCTAAGTTCAAACAGTTTCAATGGGACATTTCCATCTAAGCTCGACAGACTTACAAAGCTAGAAAGATTATATCTACATAACAACAAGTTATGTGGGAAAATTCCAAACAATTGGGGTTACTTAAATAGACTTGGGTTATTAGATCTCAGTGACAACATTCTTTCAGGGCAAATTCCAAATAGTTTTGGCCAGCTTCCACAGTTAAGAGACCTTTATCTTCATCACAACCAATTGTCAGGAGAAATACCTACTGATCTCGGGAGATGTCTTACATTGGAAAGGTTGGACTTGGCTCATAACAAACTAACAGGAAGCATACCTTCAGATGTTGCAGGTCTTCCAAATCTTCAATTCTATTTCAACCTCTCTAGTAATTTATTAGAAGGATCATTGCCATTAGAGATGAGCAAAATGGTAATGGTCCAAGCCATAGATGTATCTCACAACCATTTGTCTGGTGGAATTCCAAGTGTACTGTCAAGTTGCATAGCATTACAATATTTGAATCTTTCATGGAATGCATTTGAGGGTCCAATTCCTCCATCTTTGGCAAAACTCAAAAATCTTGAGGTCATGGATCTCTCCTCTAATTATTTAAATGGTACAATACCAATGACTTTGGAAGAGATGAAAACACTTCAGCATCTGAATTTGTCTTCAAACAAGTTAACAGGAGAGGTTCCCAAACATGGAATTTTTTCAATACTTAATGCCTCTGCAATAATGAAAAATCCTGGTCTATGTGGAACATGGATAGGTTTATCACCTTGCTCTCATTCCAAACACAAGAAGCATTGGCTTCTCAAAAATGTGATAACCCCAATTGTAATTGTAATTGCAGTTGTTATAATGTGCTCTCTTTTCTTAGGACTTTTGAGAAGACGCAAATGTTCGAGTCCAAATCCTCATGCTTTTGGACCAACAATGATTTCATATAAGGAACTTGTGGATGCAACTTCGGGTTTCAGTGAAGCCAATATTATAGGGACAGGTAGTTTTGGAGCTGTATACAAAGGTATGCTAAATAATGGCACATGTATTGCTGTAAAAGTTCTTAATTTGCAAGATGAAAATGCCTACCAAAGTTTTCATAAGGAATGTGATGTGCTCAAGAGGGTTCGACACCGCAATGTGATTAGAATCATAACATCTTGTTCTAATCATGAATTTAAAGCTTTGGTTTTTCCTTTTATGTCAAATGGAAGCTTGGAAAGGTGGTTATATCCCAATGAAGGAGATGGATGTGTATTAAATCTGAATGAGAGGTTGAGGATGGCCATAGAGATTGCACAAGGAATGGAATATTTACATCATCATTGCTTTGTCCAAGTTGTTCATTGTGACTTAAAACCTAGTAATGTGCTTTTGGGAGATGACATGACTGCATGTTTGATAGATTTTGGTATTTCTAAACTTGTTTTTGGAAACTCCATGGATTCATTGTCTTCCACAAATGCACTCAAAGGATCCATTGGCTACATGGCTCCAGGTATGAGATTCATATTATTATTACAATTTTAAGTAGGATTAGCCTACATTTGTTTATTTAAAATAAATATATGAAATTCAACAATTGACCATCATATGATATTACAGAATATGGAGTAGGTGGAAAGGTTTGCTCAAATGGAGATGTATACAGCTATGGGATTTTATTGTTAGAATTGTTGACAAGGAAGAGACCTACAGATAATGCTTTTCTACATGGAATGAATCTACCAAATTGGGTAAACATGAATTTTCCAAATAGAATCACAGAAGTGGTGGATGGCAACTTGCTTAAAGATCTGAATGAATCAGAGGTACCAAGGGTGTTGGAATGCCTTACTCAACTTCTGCAAGTAGGATTAGTTTGTGCAAATGAATCTCCTCAAGAACGTCCAACAATGATAGAGATCACTAAAAGACTAGAGAAAATCAAGTCTACTTTTCTTGGGGAGACAAGAGCATTTGAATTACCATTAGATATTTCAGCATTGCTTGAGAATACAGGTGGAAAAGGAAAGACCAAGGTGGGAAGTGATCAAAGTTGGACCTCATCTACAACCTAACTCTTTTTAAAATATTGTAAGTACTCATCTTACATAATAAGTAGTTTAAGTTAAGAAATATGAGAAAAATATGTCTTAAAAATATTTGTCATTAATGTTATGCTCTTTGGTATTGTTGTTTTAACAAATAATCATAATTTCAATTTGCTACAGGTATACTGTGAGGAATATGAAGGTTAACATGTGTAATGCATGGCCACCTTCAGATGTAAAGCTAGAATGTGCTTTTGTGCTATAAATAAGGTCAGAATTATTTTAGAATTCATGATCATTGTTATTTGAAATAGAGGATTATAATTCAGCCTCACCTAATGTCAAGATTTATAAGAATTTGGGGCAGTCATACAATGTTTTGAGTTTAAAAAATTTGACAATATCTTATAAAGACGTAGTTGAAGGCAATGGCAATCATAGTGTTGATTTGGAATCTAATACTTGTGAAATTGATTTTTTGTGTGCAGACTAGCATGTTCAAGAGATGTACTTTGATCAGTAAAATACTAGCCAAAGGAAAATTGTACTTGTTCAAAAAATACAGATGACAAATCTACAATGAAAACTCTCCAAACCAATGGTAAGCAATTCATCAAAGGATAGTTTAGTTTGGAAATTTTTTTAATTCTAGTCTCTTCTTGTTTGAGTAGTTATGAATTATCTCTTATGTTTTTGGCTTTCCCAGCAGCTCCAGAATCATTTATGCCATTGTTGGAGTCCAATTCATGTGCAGTGCAACATTTAGAGCAATAGCACTAGGGCATCTTCCATATCTTGGTTCTTGATGGAGTCTGATCCAGTGCAACACCCAGAGCAATAGCATCAGGGCACCGTCCATATCTTGGTTCTTGAAGGATCAAATCAGTAGAGAGTTAGATGAAAATGATGAGATCATGTGATAAAAATATATAGACATTGTTGCACAAGATGTTATTGTCACATACAAGACCAATGAAGTTGGTGTTGTGGTCAATACCAAATAACCTTCCACCTACATGATTAGCTCTATGGCTAGAAACATGATTTGTTCAGACACATTCAAGAGATGTTCACTATGGTTTGAAGGTTGCTGCTATAAGTGTTTTATGCCCTGTTTCTAGGAATTTGGATGGTGGTCCTTTTAACAGCCATTTGGATGACCTACTTGCAGAATTGGGTTGTGCAAAAGCTTAAGAAAACATCTCTCCATTTCAATGAAGTCCCTTACATTATTGCCTGTATGTACAGTTTCTATCTTGAGAGAGATTTCTACTAGAGATTACAGTGGATTTGTTACACCAGCAAGTTCATTGTTTTCAATGATCTTCTGAGATCAGTTATTGTGTGCACTGCAGGCATTTGTCCTTTCATGCTAGAAGGATTTTACAAATAGATTGTGGTAAGTTGTGGAAGATGATGTACTGTTGGTGTTTGTAGCCTGTCTAGTCTCTTGCTATTGCTGGAGAAAGAAAGCTAGTACTGCACCTTAGGTCTTCAAGAGACAGAGCAATATAGATCAGGCAGCTTCAGGATGATATGCTGTTTCACTCAATCATGCCCAGCAGGCCATCTTGTGGTATTGCAATCTTCTTCAACCTTATACAAATGACATTTCTATCTGCTGCAAAAGCTAGCATTCATTTTGCATTAAATGATGGACCTTCTTCAAAGAGCATTTTGTCCTTCAGTTGTGCATGCTGCAGGAAATGTTAGACCTTCTCCAAAGAGCACTATGTCATCAAGTCCATGCATATTTGTAGTGGATGCTGCTAGCATAGTTGCAGTTATAATAATTCTCTATCTCTTAACAATCTTTCAATATAAGGAGTTGGGCTCCTTCCAGGAAGGACAATGATAGTATGTCCAGTATGGTTCCCACTGTTCATACCAAAAAGAATGGACTGATGATATGTATGCCACCGAATGCCAAGATTCCAAGATCTAGCAAGAGGGAATTGTGGAATGAAACATCCTGATCTGCAGCTGCACAATATGAGTTGTGGTTAGCCTGTCTTCTGTGTGGCCAGCTGTCATAATTGACAAAATTGGAGCCCTGTAGACATTGTCTTCTAGACTTCTACATAGATGCTTTTGATGTTGGTTTTCAGCTGAATTCTGTTCCTCTGATAATGCCTGGATTAGTCATCCCATCTTTAGATAGTTTCATGACTTTTCTGAAATGCTACAATGACTCCTTGGTCAGGGGTGAATGATATAGGATTTTGGAGTTGCTCAAATCCTTGAAGAACTGAAAGCTAATTACAGCCAAAGAGGCCCTAAAGTAGTTTATTGTTCTTGGAGAGGCTCCAATCGGAAGGTCAATATTCTGGTTGTCATAAATGTGTTGATACTCTCATTTGGGCTGCTTGGAGCTCTGTTGGCTCCAATTCTTCAGGTGAATTTGAAGGCAAGATATTAGCAATGTTATTTGGGACAGGCATGGCAGCACCACTTATTGAAGGAGAGATAGCTCTGTTAAAAGCACATTTGTCCCCATTCTAACCCAGAATCCATTGGTTATGCGCTATCCATCACTCCGTAAGTCTACAACAAGCAAGTTTACAAATGATGGGACAGCGTTTCTACAGAAATCCTGATGCTGATCAGGCCCCAGCCGTAGATTTTGACATGAGATGTGAACCTGTGAATCCAACTGGTTTGGATCAAGGAGTAGTCTTCCACGCAGGTGTCAACAGCTCTCTCATTTTCATACTAGCAAAGATGGATCAGCACCTGTTTGCCATTATTTGGTTAACATCAATTCTGAAATTAAAGGTAAACGTAGAGATCAGTAGGCATCGAATGGATATGGCAAAGCTTCTTTTGGCATGATAATTGAAGATGGCACATATGCAAAACTATTTAACTAGTGATTTGCAGATTAGCAGTAGTGGGTGTGAAGAAGACGATGGTTGAGCTGTTAGGTTGCTGTAATGTTTGTACATGCAAGGCAGATGGAGACGATCATTTAGACTATGCTCTGTAGTTTCAAAATTGTTGAATGATAAATGAAGGAAGCATACGGACATATATTAATTTCAGTTCAAAAGCATATAAACCTTTATTATATTTAAATCATTGTGAACATGGTGGTCTCAAATCTTTTGCAATTAGGATTTTTAATTTATTTTTTAGTTAGTAGCAGACTTTTTATTATTTAAAAGAAATTAAGTACTTTATATGTCATACCCCTTTATATATACATGGTTTCTAGTCATTATTTTACATCTCTCGCTCTTTAGGGGGTTTTTAACCGCTCTTTATTTTTTAAAATGTTGGTCATTTCATTATTAAAGCACATGATTACATTAAGCGGGTGGATAAACACACCTCTAGTAGGGTCCCTAATAACTATTACATAGCATATCCGCAACATATGAGAGGGAGAGATTTGAACCTGGGACCTCTCCAACACGAGAGTTTCAACTACCCACTTCTCTCCAACTCCCCCACATGGGTGGATTTTTAACCACTTTTTTTTTTTAAATGTTGATCTTTCATTAAGGCACAATATTACATCAAGGGGTGGATATACACACCTCCAATAGGGTCCCTAGTATCTATTACATAGCGTATCCGCAACATATGAGAGGGAGAGATTTGAACCTGGGGTCTCTCCAACACGAGAGTTTTAACTACCCACTTCTCTCCAACTCCCCCACATTTACATCTCCTACCCCTCTAAATATACAAAGTTTTTAGTCATCATTTTACAAATATTTTGATTGCAATAAACCATTGTACTTATAAGTTTACTTAATGTTTTAAAAGAAATTTGTAAACTATTTTTATTTGCTTATTGCAATCACAGTATTATTGTCAATCATATGTAAAATTATGGCTAAAAACCATGTATGTAAAATGGTAGCTAAAAGCCCTATATACCTATAGGGGCAGAAGGTGTAAATTAGTTGATTTCTTGGAAATAATAGAAAGTCTTTTTACTTTAAAATTCTTTGTTTGAGATTAAGTGACTCTATAATTGATAAAATTTATATTTAAAAATATTAATGTTTGTTGTTGATTATCTAATATGTGGTATTCATTGGACTTTGATTACTAGAGCATAGTGTACAATCCTAGCTCTTTTTGAGTTCAAACCTTGATCTCTTATTTGGAGTTTCAAAGTCTTATCATTAGGCCCACTTAAGTTGTACATCAATAATATAAGTAGCACCACATGCACATCAATATTATGATGAAATGCAAAGTCACATAGTGTTAAAATAAATAAAAAGGGTATATAACAATTAAGAGATACAAATGAGAAGTAGAATATTGGAGTTCCAAAGTCTTACCATTATGCCTACTCAAGTTGTACATTATTAATATAAGTAGCGCCATATGCACATCAATATTACGATCAAATCCCTTCTAAAATATTTCGACTTTGGAACACCCTAAGCCATATGAGAGAAGTATTTTCCAATGAGGCATGGATGTTGGCTAGATATTTTAATTCTCCTCTATTTCCCATAGACAAGAAAGGAGGTTTCAAAATCATAGCTAATTCTTATGAAGACTTCACATCATTCGTGGATGGTAATAAACTCATGGATATCCAGCTAAGAGGTCTCAAATTCACCTGGAGAAACTAAAGAAAGGGTGATTAGCTCATCCAGATCAGACTTGATAGGGTCCTCATATCCCTTAATGCCATCTGTGCCTTTGGATATTTTGTCCTTCAGTCTCTTCCTAGAATCGAATTTGATCACAATCTCCTTCTTCTTGATTGCTCAGTTAACGACTTTCCTTTCAAATCCCTTTTTATATTTGAGGTGATGTGGCTTCAGGATCCTGACCTCAAGTCACTTATAGCATCTTGGTGGTCTCACAGCTTTTCTGGGTCCCTTGCCTCCTAGGTGAGCAAAAAATTATGTTTTGTTAAAGCAAATCTCAAGCAATGGATCATGGATGTTTTTGGCAATATTTTCTCCAGGAAGAAAAACATTCAATCCCAGCTCACAAGCATTGAGCTCTCTGCCCAACAAGGAGACCTTGACCCTAGTCTCTAGGAAATTGAAAAGAGCCTCCTATCTAAATACCACAACATTCTCAAAAATGAGGAATTTTTTTGGAAGCAAAAATCCAGGGTAACTTGGTTGAAGGAGGGTGATTCCAACACTAAATTTTTCCATGCCACTACAATGAGACACAAAGGCTCTAGTAAAATTTAGGAACTCACCAAGGCATATGGGACTGTTATTTCAAATATTTTCAACATTTGAGTTGAAGCGGTTACTTTTTTTGAAGATCTGCTCTAACCAAACCCATTTTGTAACCAACAAACTACGAAGAATCTCTTGTGCAACATTCCTAGGTTAGTCATCCAAGCGCACAATAATATTTTGATTAAATCCTTTTTTGCTGAGGAAATTCGTTATGTGGACTTCTCCATACAAGGTGAGAAAGCTTCGGGTCTTGATGGTTTTCTCCCTATATTTTTTCAACGCTATTGGGACATTGTGGGACTTGATATTATTTCTGCTACCTAAAAAATGCAATGAACCAAAAATATTCCTAAGGATTTTAATTCCACATTTCTGGCCCTAATCCCCAAGATTGGTAATGCTAAAAACCTTGTTGACTTTCACCCAATCAGTCTTTGTAATATCTTCTACAAAATCCTCACCAAAGTGATAGCCACCAAATTGAAGCTAATTCTACCACACATCATTGACCTCAACCAAGGTAGCTCTATTCAAGGGAGACTCATCACCGACAACATCATCACCATCCACAAACTTATCCATTCAGTGTCCAAAAGTAACAAGGTTGGTATTAAATTTGACATGAATAAGGCTTTCAATAGGGTATCATGGAAGTTTATTTTTTCTGTCCTCTCTAGGTTTTGGTTCTATTCTAAGTGGATCAACTTAATCAAATAATGCATTACAAACACCAATTTCTCAGTTCTTGTCAATGGCTCTATTGTTAAATACTTTTCGAGCTTTAAAGGTCTAAGACAAAGAGATCCTTTATCTCCTTCTCTCTTCATAATTGTTGCTAAAGCTTTGGGTAGAACCTTAAGGTCTTCTTATTCCAAATGGGAAATATCAAGTACTAAACCATCCTCCTCTATTAACCCCATCTCCCATCAACAATTTGTTGATGACACCATCCTTTCCACTCGTGCCTCTTTTCCTCAAGCTAAAGCCATCAAGTCGATCTTGCTCTCTTTTGAGTTAGTTGCTGGTCAAAAGGTCAATTTATCAAAAAGTAAAATTTACTTTATCCATACCCCCATAAGATGACAAGCCCGTAAATATAACATCCTTTGTTGTGTTGTTTCTGACATTCCAGCTATTTATCTTGGGTTTCCTCTCTTTGATGGACCTACAAAAAAATCTTTATGGAATCCCATCATTGAAAGAATCCACAAAAAGTTGGCTAGGTGGAAAGGGGGACTCCTCAGTCAGGCTGGAAATGCCACCTTAATCAAAGCCACCCTTTAGAGCATCCTTGTTTTATTTCTTTCCATATTTCAAATTTTGATTGAAGTGTGCAACAAAATAGAACAAATCCAACGTAACTTCCTATGGTCAGGCTTTGAAAATAAGCAAATATTTTATTTAGTTGCATGGGACCAAATCTATTCCAGGAAATAATATGGAGGTATTGGGATCAGGAAATTCAGAAACATGAATTCAGATCTTATAGCCAAACAAGGGTGGAGGGTCCTTCAGAATGAAAAGTCTCTCTAGGTTGACATTATCAAGGTAAAGTACCTCTAGAACAAAGAAAATTTCTTGGATGATCACTCACCCGTCCTAGGTTCTACAGTCTAAAATTCCATCATAAAGTCAAGAGAGATCATCAAAAAAGGCATTCGATGGAATCTTGGCAATGGTCAGATTTGTGCTTGTAGTGGCCTAACCCCTTCAGGAGCTTTCACTTAAATTTTTCTGTCTCCCCCATTTTT
Organism: Wollemia nobilis; assembly: GCA_028583015.1. Taxonomy (NCBI): domain Eukaryota; kingdom Viridiplantae; phylum Streptophyta; class Pinopsida; order Araucariales; family Araucariaceae; genus Wollemia; species Wollemia nobilis. The sequence continues at coordinate 50,629 of JAQPPZ010002954.1, forward strand.
TATGGGAAGTTTGGAAAGAACGTAACTCAAGAGCCTTTAATAACTCTACCCATGATTTCTAGTTGTGCTCTCAAGAATCCTCTAGGCGACTACTGAGAACCTCTCTATCACCCAAGGTTTTGGGTCCCATTAATCTTCAAATGAAGCTAGTATGGCTAGGTTCCTAAAGCTTCCCTCTTGTCCTATCTCTCCACCAAACTCTATGGTGGATTGTTTGCTCATTAACTAATCTCCTCCACCCCTAGGTTGGATAAAATTTAATTTTGATGGAGTAGCCAAGGGTAACCCTGGTCCTGCTGGTGTTGGAGCCATTTTCAAAACTCATGAAGGGAAGATCATTCTAGCCTTTGCAAAAAATATTGGGGTCCAAACTAATCATTTTGCTAAAGCACGAAATCTTTTTCAAGGTCTATCTTTTCTACCCTTCTTACATTGTCCTAACTTAGTGGTTGAAGGTTATTCGATGAACATAATTAAAAGCCTTACAAGGACTCAATTTGCTTCCTAGAACATCTTCAACCTGATTTTCAAAGACAAAACCATCCTAAGCTTATCCACCAATGTTACCATTCAACATGTCTATAGATAAGGTAACCAAACTGCTGATCAGTTAGCCAATTTGGGCATCTTTGAGCCTAACCTTACCATCTGAACTAAGAATTTCCCTCATGCACTGCTCGATGGTAATTTCTTATCTGTGTCTTTTAAGTTATCTCTCCCTAAAGGGTTGGAGGGATGTTTTCTTTTTATGGGGCTTAGCAAGCATTACCATCATCCACATCTTTACTGCAACACAAAGTTTCTATGTTCCTGTGGAAGGGTTTGCAGTGCATATCCAACTCTTTGAGGTCACTAGTGTTAAGAGATTTCTTCAAACTATGTTTGTTCTTATTCCTAGGTGCATGGGGAATATGTGTATCAATTAAGATCTCACAGGTGTCATCTGATACCTAGTTTCGATCCACCATAATGCATCTCTCATAGGTGACAATAATTGTCACATATGGAGGATCTATGATAGTGTGGAATTCACAGATATTATCCAGTGCCATTTATGGAAGATCTGTTTTAGCATGAGCAACATTTCTTATTACCCTGGGAGTGCTTCTCTTCTTGCTCGATGAGGCTTTCTCTCATGTCCTTGCGTGGGCTTCTCTTAATTTTAGTAGTATTTTATCTCCTATGACCCACAAAGGATTTGTTGCTTTTATTGTAGATTTGTTGGGAGCTCTTCTCTCAATCATCATCTTCTTGTAAAAGGTTACGAGATCCTTTCAAAACCCATGTTCACCAATAAAAGAAATATTACGATCAAATACAAGTCAAATAGTTTTAACATAAATATAAATGGCATATAACAATTAAGATTTTTTTTTAAAAAAAGGTAAAATTTTTATTAAAAAAACTCAAATTATACGTTTACTTTTGATAACCTACCTTTCTTGGCAAGGCTAAAAATGCATCTCAGCTCTGTTTCTTTGACTATATAAATTCTAGATGTTCTAGTTCCTACTAGATGACCCCTTAAGGTGTTCCATTCACCCTCTCCTTTTGAATCCTTGGACTTCATCCTAAATCTACAAATACCTCTTTCTATTCTTATCCTCCCTTTCTTAGTTTCCATATTGCAATTGCTTTTGGAGTTATGTCTATATATGTGCTTCATCCTCTACCATATACAAATTCTCTTGAGTTATAGCCTGCATTGTCTCTAAATTTTCCTAATTAGAGTTCCCCAAATTCTTTCTTTAGATCTAAATTCATCTTTGAAAATCCTATTGTTATGTTCCAACAAAAATTACCAGCAAATAAAACCCAAATCCAAATCCTAAACTATCTTCAAGTTCTTTGATTTCAATCTATTGGTCTTCCAATAGTCCCAAAAGTTGTTCTCAGTGGGAATAGATCTTTTTGACTGGCAAAAAATGTTGTACCACAAACTCCATACTATTTGGGCATAGGGGCACACAAAAAGGAGGTGGCCCATTGTTTCCTCCTCTTGGTGACACATTACACACTAGTTGGATCCAATAAATCCATGTCTCCTCAAGTTATCTTGAGTCATAATACTCTTATGTGCAACCAACTGTATAAAGCAGTTTATATTTGGCCATCCTTTGGGTTGCCATAATTTCAACCAAGGGAATGTGGACCAATTTGAGTGTTGTGGGTAATATTTTTGTAACCTTATTTGAAAATGTAAATTCCTAATTGGCTATGCCCACAACCTAGTTGATCAAGTCTATTCCTCCTTGGCCACTTCATTCCATCCAATATTTATTTTAGTTCTCTTTTCTCCTCGGTCCATACTTCCCTTAGCCCCTCCTCTAGGACTTATCACTAACCAATATTGGCTTGCAGTTTATCTAGTGGTTAACCACCCTTTTCTTTGAAAGTTTTATTTGAGGCCTATTAAGTGGGGGTTCTGATAAATTATGGGTGAAAATATTCCCAAGAATCTTCCCATAGTTTAGCAGTCCTACCATCCCCACTTTCTAGTATAGCCCTTCTTTGATAAATGATGTCCCTTTATTTATAACTTTTCATGTCTTTGATCCCTCTAGGACTTGTCACTAACCAATATTGGCTTGGAGTTTATCTAGTGGTTAACCACATTTTCCTTTGAAAGTTTATTTGAGGCCTATTAAGTAGGGGTTCTAATCAATTATGGGTGAAAATGTTCCCAAGAATTTTCCCATAGTCTAGCAGTCCTACCATATCTCATTTTCTAGTATATCCCTTCTTTGATAAATGATGTCCCTTTCTTTATAAATTTCCATGTCTTTGATCCCTCTAAGACTTGTCACTAACCAAGATTGGCTTGCAGTTTATCTAGTGGTTAACCACATTTTCCTTTGAAAGTTTTATTTGAGCCTATTAAGTGGGAGTTCTGATCAATTATGGGTGAAAATGTTCCCAAGGATCTTCCCATAGTCTAGCAGTCCTACCATCCCCCACTTTCTAGTATAGCTCTTCTTTGATAAATGATGTCCCTTTCTTTATAAATTTCCATGTCTCTGATCCCTCTAGGACTTTTCACTAACCAAGATTGGCTTGCAGTTTATCTAGTGGTTAACCACCCTTTCCTTTGAAAGTTGTATTTGAGGCCTATTAAGTGGGGGTTCTGATCAATTATGGGTGAAAATTTTCCCAAGAATATCCCATAGTCTAGCAGTCCTACCATCCCCAACTTTCTAGTATAGCCCTTCTTTGATAAATGATGTCCATTTCTTTATAAATGTCCATGTCTCTGATCCCTCTAGGACTTGTCACTAACCAAGATTGGCTTGAATTTTATCTAGTGGTTAACCACCCTTTCCTTTGAAAGTTTTATTTGAGGCCTATTAAGTGGGGGTTCTGATCAATTATGAGTCAAAATGTTCCCAAGAATCTTCCCATAGTATAATAGTCCTACCATCCCCCACTTTCTAGTATAACGCTTCTTTTATAAATGATGTCCCTTTATTTATAACTTTCCATGTCTCTAATCCCTCTCCAGTTACTGGAAGACGAGGAAGGTCTTCAATATTTTGTAAGGGATGGTATTTAGCTTTCAATACTTGGCTTCAAAATTGGTCTTTATGAGTTAGCCATCTCCAATACAACTTGGCCATTAGAGCTTGGTTGTTTGTTGTTGTTACTCTAATTCCCAGACCTCCAAATTTCTTTGTCTTACAAACCTTGTCCCAACTGACTAGTGCCCTTGTGTGATTACCCTGCACTCCTAATCAAAGAAATTATCTCATCATCTTGTCAAAATATTTTAGGATTCTCTTTCAAGCTGCCAAATGGAGAATTTGTACACCGAAATTACTTGTAAAATTAATTTCAACAATGTTACTCTTCCTTCAAAAATAAGCCACCTATAGGTCTAGTGCAAAAGTTTTGAGTGGATTTTATCTCTTATTGATTTCCAATATTTATTTTTAATGCCCCACCCAAATATTCTAAAGGTACTGATGCCTTTGAGAATCTGAGGATGTGGGTTATTTGTTCTCTTAATATTTTTATCACATTGAAAAAAGTACTTTTGATTTTGTTTCATTTAATAGTTGTCCAATAGCTACTATGTACCACTCCAACAATTCTATAATATTGGTCGCTTCTCTTATTGATGCTTCCCCCCATATTACTATGTCATTTACAAATTGGATATGAGTAAGCTTTATGTTCCCGTATATCCTAGCCCATGCAATGGTGTTCTCTACTCTCCTCTTTTGTATGAGTATTTCCAAGCCCTTTTCGAAAATGATAAACAAAAATGGTGAAAGTGGGTCCCCTTGTTGAATACCTCTAGAAGCTTTGAATAGTTGGGATGGATTACCATTAATGACCATTGAGAAAGAGATTGTAGAGATGAATTCCATAACCCAATTTATCCATTATTCACTGAAACCAAAATTCTATAGTATTTGGGCTAAAAATTCCCAACTTACTCTGTCATAACCCATTAAAAAATAATGCATTTAAAGGAAAATGGTGTTATAATTTTAAAATCAATAGCAATAATATTAAAATCCATTAATGATGATATTATAATTGGTAACGACATTATTAAAATTATTAGAAGTTGATAATGAAACTTTAGAAAATTGGTAATCACATTTTTCAAAACAAAGAAACACATATTCAAAAACTGATAATCATAATGTAAATAACTAATAAGTGTATTTTTAACAATTGATTAAGTTAGCTGCAAGCTTACTATAGTGGTAAAGGCTTTGGCATCTCTTTAAGAGGTCGAACATTCAAACCCCACTTAGTATGAGGGGACCAGGACCCCTCATAAAAACTTGTGTAAACTCATTGAAAAAACAACTGATTTAAGTCTATATTCTTGCGAGGAAGTCTAAATTTAATAAAAGGGGGTTTCATAAAAATTGATATGGTAAGGTAAGGTATTTTTTTAACATTGGTGAGTCTATAGGCCATATGATATGACCTTTGCTTTACCCAATATATGGGTATTCAACCATATTTCAGTCATTGAAGCATGGTGATCAACTCTACCCCTCATAATATTTGAACCTTGAACCTCTATTTAAAGTTCTCAAGTCTCAATTGTTAGGCTACCCAATATAAAAATTGAATGCAATATTGATAGATATTATGAAGTAAATAAACAATGCATCTCATAACATTTATCAGTTTTCATGCAACTTATCTTTTTAATTTTTTTTTTAATATGATAGCGGAATTACATCTTCATCCTATAAAATCTATCAATATATTAATAACAAACAAAATCAATACATTATCCAACAATAAAAGATAAATATTATATAATCACAACACGATATGGTTAAGCACCTATAAACACCTAATAATCATAATAAGAAATAAATAATCATCTCTAGTTGACAAAGAATTTTTTCAACTCAAAGGAATATAAATAACCAAATTATAAGTGATCTTAGGTCAACATTAAAGAACTAACAATAACACTAATTATTGTAATATTAAAATAATGTAATTTATAGAAGACATATAAATCCATAGGGTAATACACAAGTACAATACAAGGTCAGTCATGGCTTCAAGTGAATATTAAAACCACATATTTTAACTTCCCTCTTAAGTAAATGAGGGGCATTGACAGACACTGATTAGTCATCCCATTTAAGGAACATTCCTACTCTAAGATACTCTTGCAATCACACAAAAGACACCTTGAGTATAACCTTGGGTAAGATATCTATCATTGTAGCGAAGATCAACAAAGAATCACCAAAATCGTGATTTAGAGGTGATTTTTTGACTTTTCGAGTCAAATCGCATCAAATCACTAAGTTAGCGATCCTTTGCCGATTTTTTGAAAAAATTGACGTTTTTTATTTTTTCAAGAAATCACCAAAAAATCAGCAAAGAATCGACCCTAGACGCATGGGTGGAGGCTACAACCATTTAAGGGAAAAGTTCACTTTTTTTCCTTTTTTTCAACATGAGCTTTTCCAAACAAGGAAAGACTCTACCTACCTACTACCACCCCGACCCAAACACACTAGGGCATCCTAAGAGTGAGTGATTGTAGTTTGAAGGAATCCGAAATCCAAAAAAAACCACCTAGAAGATTCATCCAAGGTAAAAAATCTTTAAATTATTATTTTTTCTCCAAGTTGAAACAAGGTTTAGAATCTAGATTAGGGTTTTTTGCAAATAGTTTTGTGATTTGTCAATGTTTGAACTTTGAAGTTTAAAACATTAAACCCTAAATCCTAGTCTAGGTTTTCAAGTTTTGAGTGTCAATTTTTTTTCCTCCTTTCAATTGGATACTAAATAAGTAAATATTGTTGTCTGATATATGCAAGCCCATTTATTAGCTATAAATATTTCAAGTTAAAATTTAAACCCTAAAACCTAGTCTAAGGTTTTGGGTTTAGGGTTTTTTTCTCCCTTTAAGTAAATAACTAAATATTTCTTAATTTTGCTTGATAACTATGTATGCAAGCCCATTTTTCAGCAGTTAATGTTTGAAATGTGAAGTTTAAACCCTAAATCCTAGTCCAAGGTTTTGGGTTTAGGGTTTTTTTTCCTCCTCTTTTTAAGTAAATATTGTTATCTTTTGAGGATATCTACAGTGGGAGAGATCTATTACAGGTCCTAATAAGATGCAAAAAATATAAAAGAAAGTAATTCTGCAATATGACTAAAATATACTTTAAATAGAAAGTGGCTAAAATACAATGCAATATGGAGGTAATGGTCACTCCATTAATACAAGCTAAAGAACTACATTGTACTCCATACAAGAGTTCTACCACTATCTGCTAAAATACAATTGATATGATTTATATATCTCTTCCTCCCCTAATATATCACTATGAGACCCTTTATATAGGAAGAGATATTCCTTGGCCAACACTCTACCTAGTTGTACAAGGAGACACCTTGCACATTACAACTTGCACATTGACACTTGTGCATTTATTACATTTCTTGAAGTAAGTAGCTAACTTCCCCCTAAAGTAATCTCCTACTCTAACTATGTACCAAAGGTGGTACATTTACATGACCCAAATGATGTAATATGTTCTAACTCTAACACCGCCCTGTAATACATTATTTTGGTATTGAAGATTTCAATATTCAATATGGATCTTTGTCTTCAGATGTTCTTCAACTTGATTAAGTCATTTATTTTCTGCTTTAACTCACATTGCACTGTCTTGAATTGGTTCTTCTTCTTCTTCTTCTTGTTCTTCTTCTTGTTCTTGTTCTTCTTCTTCTTTATTGAAGTCAAAAATGGAACTTGTATTCTTCTTCATTATTCACTATAATATGATCAAGTAAGCAGTTAGTGTCTTCATGTGATGTAAAGAGAGTTGTAGCTAAGGATTTTTTAGTCTTTTGATGATGCATGTTTGGTTCAGTATTTATGGTTTCTTTGTTATTCATGTCGTCTTTGCTATGATCTCTTTTAGCATATATTTTCTTCCTTTTCCTCCTCCTATGATTATGTATTGATACTAGTGGAATTTATGTTTCATAAGGAGTTAGTCTATCATCACAATAATATTGATTTGTATTGCTAGCTTGCTTCATGTGTTGAGTGAGTACAAACACAATTAATGATAGGAAAATCATTAAACACTCCTCATATGTGAATATAACTATCTTTTGTGAATTCCACCATGCCTTAAAGAGGTTTTCATGAATATAACCAATTAATGCTTCAAAGCTACCCTCTTTTGCTTATTTAATAAATAAGGAGAATCTCTCCTTATCACTAGTTGATATATTCTCATATCCTTCAAGATTATCTATCAAGTTTTGATAATACAATTCCATTTTATGAAATAATTCTTCATTGATAAAGGTATTTCTTATTATTTCATCCATATTCCTTTGCTACTCCTTAGAATTGTAGATATGGATTTGATAGAGATCTTTTAAATACTCTAAATTGAATCTTTGAAGTAGTCTACCTTATGACTCCCTAGTTTATAGTATGTAAATTTGATTTGATAAAACCTTTATAGAGCTTAATGTTTTGCAGGCTTCCTTATGTCTCCCTAGTGAATTTGATTTAATAAAATCATTTTAGAGACTTATGACTACCAAATGGATTGAGTACTTGATAAAATTTGATGAATGCTATTATTATCAAGTTTTGTAGAATGCCTTATGACTCCCTAGTGTTTTTGGATATGCTATATGAATGATGAAGTGCTTTTTGAGAATAGTAGTTCAATTTGGGTTGATTTTGTAAAGTTTTGTAAATACCAAAATCAACTTTTGTTACACCTTACTACTCCAATTGAACTTAAGCACTTTCTAATTTGATGAGGTTCTAATGGTTGGATTTCTTTTGTCCCTTTAATGTGTTTTTGAGACAAGTATACCAATTAATTTCCAAATCTTGATATACCTTAATGAACCTCCTTTTATAGCCTTTGATATTTGATTTTTAATTTTTCTAAATTCCAATAATTTATTTGGTGTAGTATTCCTTATAACTCCCTAATTTGGAATATTATAAAATATTTGCAATAATGGATATTTAAATTTCAATTTGAAATCCTTATTCCTCCTACTTTATTATTTGCAACTATAAATATTCTTGAAATCTGTTTTCTTAATATATTACTAATGCTAAGTGACTGATTTGTAATATTAAATATAATGTACCCTTATGACTCCAATATATCTTTAGCTTAGAGCAAGAAATAAATGATATTAAACTTTACCTTAATAATACCTTGAATTATCTTCCTTTCATGCTGTGAGGTGGCCGATTTAAACCTTTTGAATCTGTGGTACTTATGGGTAGTCAATGCCCTCTTTGACTGGTCAATGGTTCCTCTCTTGAGTAGCACTTCTCTCATTTGTATTTGCATTGAATCTCCTCTGAAATGGAATGCTAGTATGGTTGGTTTATGATAGTCGATTTAATGCTTTCTTACACCTTTGAATGGCGCATAGACTTGAATTAGCCTCCTTCATATGATCGTTCTTCACATAATTTAATGCTTGACTTTCTATTGACCTCATTCTATCTCCTCCAAAATGGGTGCCTTAAATAGGATTGTTGCCTTGCGTATTGTGGACAAGTGTTACCTGAGCGTTACCAAATAGATGTTGGTATTCCAATGTATCTGTATGCAATGATAAGTTTACTGGTAACCTCTAAATAATTGTAACTCCTTTTAGGTGAGCGCTGGATTATTCACGAATGTTGGGTGATTAGGAATATTGTGCCAAGTGGCACTCACATATTGTGCATGTAGTATTTCTCCTAACGATCCAAGGACGAGCATTTTAGCCCTATATCTTTGTATTATATGTTGGTTTACTATATTTCTTGAAACACAAGCATCTCCTCTTCTCCGTTCGCACACTGTCTTGATGAGGATAATGGGTGGCTCCATCTATAATACTCCATGGTCCTATGGTGTTCCTAATGAAAGTTTTGTGGTAGCTTCTATGCTTCTTTCTGTTGTTTGTTCTCTCTAAGTAATGGCCTTGGATATAGCACTTTCCCCTTTCTATCTTGATGCTTATAGTATGTTTTTTGTGTATTTTTTGTAACAACTGATAGATGGTTCTATTTTGTAGCCTTTAAAACAACCCTTTTTTTACTTAGCTTGACAATGTTATCTGACATAGATGATCTCCTTTAATATACCATATTTTCTCTATGTAAACTTGAATGATAATAGCCTCTTGTAATGACTTCAATATTGTAGGTTATACGCTTGCTTCTAGTACTGGATTGGACCTAGAGAAATGGTGTTTTTAAACACCTTGATTTCTATGAAGTATGCACTCTTCAGTAGCTCTTTCCTCTTGATTGAAATCTACCCTACTACCTGCTGAATATGATGGTCATTCTACTACCTATAAATATAAATGCTTTTGTTCTTTTGAAGGAACAAAAGAGGTGCTTTGTAATAGTTAGATTTGCACCAATATAGAGGACCTTTCTGAAATTATTTCTTGATTTTGATGAGGTAGCTTCTATCTTCCTTGGATTTTTTAATGAGAGTTAATCCAAGCTAATGCCGATTCTTAAGGATTTTTGCACTTTGCACTTAGATGAAATCCTTTTATTTTACTTTAATATTGAGACACCAAGTCTCAATTTGAGGCTTCCTTCAAGCAATTTAATGGTGGCTTTCTTCTTCACCTTTTGATCTATATTGGTGGCTTCTTTTGGCCATGAAATACTGTAGATTCTGTGCTAGTTTTGTTCCTTTAACAACACAAACTAATTGAGAGTTTAAATATCAACTAGTATAATGATTAATGGATTAATAATGCACTTTTAATGGTAACAATAATCTCTCCTTATTTCTCTTGTAAGTAAACTCTTAAAATTAATTCTAATGCACTTAATAATATCTGCAACTTTTTAAGAGTAATCTGGAAAGAACCCTTAATGAATATTCTGCAATTTTTACTACAATCAACATTGTAGGATGTAGTCTTCTTGCTTTATATATAGATTAATAGGTAGGTGATAATATTATTTCTTTCGAAAAATATCCAAATCCTATTTAATGTGCAAATATCTACTTAAAATGAACTCTTATTTTTGCACTTTATTGAAGACTATAATGTGAGTCCTTCTTGCAACTTTAATCCAAATACGGTGCTTAATGAAATTTGAAAATGAACCCTAATTTTAATTTCAACTAATTGCACCCTAGTTGCTTACCTTTAATGGCTTCTACAGTAGATGTAGATCTTGGTGTTTTGATTCACCAAGTTGCTGCCTTGTAATGGATGAATTTGTATCTTCTTTTTGGCTATCCAAAATAGCTTCTTGATTCACCAAAATGTGGTCTTGAAATTTCTATCTTGAGCCTGGGGTTTGGTGGATTGACCTTCTAGTGATCTTCAATATTTTTTTGTAGATTCAAAGAACTATTTTCTCTAAACTATGCCTTCTTCCTATGAGAAGTAATATCCAAATCTCCTGGATTTGGTAGGCTTCTTCTATCTAAATCTTCCTTCAATATTCTTATCAAAATTTGACTTCAAACATGATATTCTTCTTCTCAAGATTATGAATATCTTAAGGTCTTCACTGAATTATATTTATGGATTTGGTACTCCTTGCCAAATTCTTCTTCTCTTGGGCTTGTTTTCATATGGTGACAATTATCCCAAGTCCTTCACTATCAAGAACTTCTCCTTGGCAGTGGATTTCTCCAATGAGTTCTCCTAGGAACTCTTTTGATAATGCTTCTACAAGCTCTGTAATAAGGCTATCCAAGCCTTCTTATTTTCTTGTTTGAGACCTATCCAAGATTTTCTATCTTGTAGCTTCTCTGGTCTTCCAACGGAGACCTTTTCTTCAACCTTCTTCTTATGGAAGTGTTGGTGATGAGATCTTCTTCTAGGATATCTAAATATGCTACTTTTGGATTCTAGAATTGGAACTTTACTAGTCCTTATTTTCTTCTACAATTTGTAGGCTTTAATGGAGATCACCAATATCCTATTTCATGGACTCTTCTCTGTAGTATTATTCAAGAACTCTTCTTTGGAGTCTTCTTTCGAATCAAGAACTTTTATTTTGAATCAAGAATTCTTCTCAAAAAATTTATTCAGAATTAAGGCTTTTATGGTCTTCTTTTCTGGAACAAGGCTTCTCTAGCCTTTTCTTCTATATCAAGGTTTCTCTAGACTTTTCTTTTGGATCAAGGATTCTGTAGCCTTTTTAGCTTCTGCACTCTATAGGTATTGATGGAGATCAACAATCTCCTATCTTCTCCTTGACTCATATTTTGGAGTCTCTTCTTCCTAGAGTCTACTATAAGTAGAGTTATGCATAGTGGTAAATATTCAAAAATTGGGCAATTACTAGGATTTCTAAAATTGTAAATTGGAAAATATTAGGACCCTCGACATCAGCCCATTCATCAAATTTTTGGGACTAATTGTTTCTTAGGGTCAATTCACCATAATATATATCCAAACATAGGCATATTTATACTTGTTGGAAATCTCTTTTCGAACCTGATATAATGGTGGTGTTTTTATAAAGTTATAAGGTAATTTAATAGGTCAAAATTTCCCCAAATATGACCTTACTTTTTAGGACTTCAAATGTCCCAAATTTTGGTGAAGATGATTTATTTGATTTTCTTAGGGTTCACCTTGATTCACCTTGATTTTGATTAATATTCAACATTTTTTTACAAGTATATTTTGATTCCAACACGTTATGCATAACGCTGACTATAAGACAACTATAGCCTTTTCTTCACTTTTGTAGTCTACAGGATTACAACTCTTGTAATGAGACCTTTTTCTAGGTCTTTTATATATTCAGTATTCTCCTTGTCATTGCAAGTGTTGGAATGATTCTAAGAAGATATTCTTCCTAACTCTCTTGTAGGAAGCTTCCCAACATTTTTTGAATCTCATTTCTCCTACAACAAGTTGTTAGAAATTGGAATAAATTAATCTTCAGTAGTTGATTCGTCAAACTAGTGGAACGAATGCTCAGTCCTAGTATTCACAAGTTTTTTGTTCTGCAACTCTATGGAAATACTCTAGCCAAATGTAATCTCATAATTTCTATAACTGATATTTAATCCTCACCTGTGATTCTCTCTAATCCTATTGACTACTATGGGTTTTCCTATAAATTGATTCCTAATGGCAACTTTTACATACAAAGATGCACAACAACATATCCAGTTTGCAAAGACGTTGACCAATAGTAGCAATGGTGACTCTCACTATTCCTATTGACCTAATAGATATCTCTTATGATGGATGTAGGTCCTCCTATTCTTGATTCACTATGGCTTTGATACCATTGTTGGCTTTTGAGGATATCTATAGTGGGAGGGATCTATCATAGGTCCTAATAAGATGCAAAAAATATAAAAGAAAGCAATTTTGCAATATGATTAAAATATACTATAAATAGAAAATGGTAAAAATACAATGTAGTATGGAGGTAATGGTCACTCCATTAACACAAGCTAAAGAACTACATTGTACTCTATACAGGAGTTCTACCACTATCTACTACAATACAATTCATATGCTTTATATGTCTCTTGCTCTCCTAATCTATCACTATGAGACCCTTTATATAGGAAGAGAGATTCCTTATCCAACACTCTACCTAGTTGTACAAGGGGACACCTTGCACATTACAACTTGTGCATTGATACTTGTGCATTTATTACATTACTTGAAGTAAGTAGCTAACTTCCCCCTAAAGTAATCTCCTACTTTTTTTTAAGTGAAAACACCTTGTGGGGCGGCCTTGGTCTGAGAGACCATGATGAGGGGGTTCTACACTATCAAAGTCACCCGAGAGTCATGCTTGGCCCTGCTCGCATTGACATTATCAATTGGATTTTGGGTACCCAATTCAAATTTTTGGTAGGGTGGAAATTTGAACCTGAGACTTGCCTTGGAGGATTGTCCTCTCCTCTCCAACTCACCTACAACACCTAGGTAATTAATCTCCTACTTTAACTATGTACCAAAGGTAATACATTTACATGATCAAAATGATGTAATATGCTAACTCTAACAAATATTGCTACCTGATAATTATGTATGCAAGACCATTTTTAGTTGTTAATATTTGAAATTTTAAGTTTAAACCCTAAACCCTAGTCTAGGGTTTCAAGTTTAGATTTTTTTTCCCTCATATTTTTAAGTTAGTATTGTTGCTTGATAACTATGTATGCAAGCCCATTTTTCAATTGTCAATGTTTTAATTTTAAACCCTAAACCCTAGCCTTTTTTTGGGGGTTTAATTTTTTTAAAGTGATTGTTTGTAACTTTGTTGTTACTTGTTTCCATGTGCAGACATAGAAAAATGAAACCAAAATATCCAACATGGGTGTATGGAATTCCAAGGGTAATGAAATGGGATGTTACATGCAATTTTTGTAATGAACATATTTCTGGAGGTATTTATCGCCTCAAATTCCATTTGGCAAAGAGAGCTCGCAAAGATGTCAGGATATGCCCTAATGTGCCCAAAGAAATTAAAAATAAAGTAGATGCCATGATATTTGATTCAGAGGAAAAAAATAATCTCAAAAGATGTAATATTGATGCTATGTCAACCCCCATTCTTAAATTCCCTATATCGATAGTAGCTTTAGCCAGTTCCAGCAAGAGATTTTGATTCCATTGTATGCACAAGTAGCTAGTGGGATGGGAGAGTCTCATTTTTTAGATCGTTCTATACCAGGGGAACAACCTGTTCTTGAGGTTATGACCACATGGAACCAAGAGAAGAACAATGTAGTGAGGACAACCATTGCCACTTTTTGGTATTATTCTGACATTCTCTTCAATGTGGTAAGATCTCCATACTGGCGACACATGATAGATATTGTCACAAGTTGTAGTGCAGGTTTTAAGGCCTTGACTTATGATGATCTTAGGGGTCCTCTCCTTCAACAATTTGTGGACAACATTCAATTTGTGCTTGACTATATATATATATATATATATATATATATATATATATGGCATGACTAATTATATATATGGCACCACTAATTATATATATATATATATATATATATATATATATATATATATATATATATATATATATGGCATGACTAATTATATATATATGATTTATTTATTTTAGGTTTTTCTTGAAGATCAACAAAGTGTATGGAGAAAAAAGGTTGTAGTATAATTTTTTATGGCTAGACAGATGGAAGGGGAAGAACCCTGATTAATTTCTTGGTTTCTTCAGCAATAGGAATTGCATTCCTCAAGTCAGTAGATGCATTAGCACATGTTAAGAGTGCTAAAATGCTTGCAGGGTTGTTGGAGGATGTTGTTTTGGAGGTCAGGGAGGATAATATTGTCCAAATAATCATGGATAATGCAACAAAATATAAGGAAGTTGGTAGGATTTTGGAGCATAGATTCCCCACTATTTTTTTGACTCCATGTGTAGCCCATTGCTCTATTTTCTCCTCGAGGATATTGGAAAATTACCTTGGGTGGCAGAGGTTGTAAGGAAGGCTAAGGCTATCACAAAACTCATTTGCAACCATACATGGGTCCTTAGCCTGATGAGGTAATTTAATAATGGAAGGGAGCTAGTGCGGCCTAACATTACATGCTTCACCATAAAATTTGTAATATTTCTAAGCATTTATGATTCAATAGGGTCATTGAAACAAATGTTTGTGAGTGATGATTGAAATTCTAAAGCAATTGTAAGGTACCAAACATCACTTGAGGGGCATAATGTATATACTTATTTGTTTTTGGAGGACTTCTGGATAGCCATGGATGAGACCATCAACTTACAAGACTAAGTTTATTAATTTTAATTAATTTTATTTTTATTGTAACATATTTTCGTTTTAATTATTATTAATTTTTTTAGGTGTCAAAGCCTTTAGTGAAGGTTCTTTGTCTTGTTTATGGATAGCAATTTTCAATGGGATTTGTATATGAGGCCATGGACAAGCCAAAAAAGGTAATTATTGCATTTTATGGATATGTCTACATCAAATACGATGCTATTTGGACTATCATTAATAACTGATGGACGTCATAAATTCATAGCTCTCTTCATGTAGTAGGTTACTATTTGAACCCCAAATTTTTTATTCTCATACATTTTATGATAATAATGAGGTGAAGGTTGGCATTCAAGATTGCATTTACCAAATGTTCTCAACTAGTAAATAATTGCACGATAAAACGTGTGTAGAGATATAATATTATAAGGAATATCATGGCCACCAATTCCCATTAGAGAAATGCAAAAAATCTAGGTTAACATTGATGCCAGGTAACCCTAATAAAATTATTATTTATTATTTTTTGGTTTTGTTTTAAAAATTATCTCAATTTACTATTTTGCATGTGAAATTATAATAATTTTTTTTGGTTTTTCTAGATTTATGGTGGGATGAATTTGGTGATTTTATTCTCAATTTGTAGCACATTGCCATCAAAATATTATCTCAATCATGTAGTGCTTTAGGTTGTGAGTGCAATTGGAGTATGTTTGAGCACATACACTCCAAGAAGTGCAACAAAATTCCACAAGAAAAGTTAAATGATCTTGTTTTTGTGCATAACAACCTTCATCTCCACCAAAGAACTTTTGAAAAATCCCATTGACCTAAGTGACATTGATCCATTATCTGAATGGATCACATATATAGTGGAGGAGCAACAAGAAGAGTCTCTCTTCTCCCTGGATGAACTGAAAAACTTTGAAGACCTACCGAAGGAGGTAGCATCCAAGGATGAAGAAGAGACACATGCACAAGAAGCAGCAAGGACATACCAACAAAAAGAGACTAGGTCTTTTTCTAGGGCAAAGTGCAAAGGAAATATAAGACATTAGATAGTGGACCTATTGAGGTATTTTGACACATTTTATAATTTGTACCTTTTCATATTATAAGCAATACAAGATGTGTTTTATCACTTTCATGTGTAGTTAAATCTTGAGCCTTATATGATGTATTGACATGAATTACTACTTTTATTGCAATATTTGATTTGCTTAATGTTAATTCATTGTAATATGCATGAAAAAGTATTTTTTTCAATGAAAATTTGCATTTTTTTGTTTATTCTAGCCGATGTTTTTCCAATCCCTGATTTTTCCTTAGTTAATCATTTGTTGATTTTGTGCTGATTCTAATTTTCTCAAATATGATATCTATCGATTATCTACTCTCCTAAAGATATTTAGACTAGATAAAATATCTGTTGGAATATAGTACATTATTTGGTACATGCTAATGTACTACCTTGGGTACATTTTTAGATTAGGAGAGTTTCCTAGATTAGAGTGCGAGTATTTACTTTAAGTAATATAATAAATGCACAAGTGTGCAAAATATTTTGGTAATGTAAATGTGCATAATAGTCCATGTGCACATGAGTCCATAGAATAGGAATATGAAGAGTCACTAGAAGAGTGAAGGCCAAAAGTACTCCATATGAAGAGTCACATTCCATTGTATATGTATCTATGCGTGTGAGAGAGACATATAAAGTGATAGATAGAGTGACATATACAATTGTAATGGAAAGTGAAGAAGTATGATGTATTTGAGGTCTTTATTCAATTGAGTTCCAATTTTTTTAAGAATTTATTAATGGTATTTATATGAGTTATTTATTAATATGTTTATTATTTTTATATGCGTAGTAGTTTGTCATTATCATAATTTCATATTGTAACTTTATTTTAGATCTTGTGGTTACTTTATCTAAAGTATTTAGCTTCAAAAGCTAACAGTGGTATCAGAGCCACAACAAGATTTTGTCTTGCATAGATTTTTAGTTGCAAAGGAGATTTCCACTGGTTAAGGAGAAACTAGTAAAGTTGAAGAAATTACCTTTGGAAAATAAAACCAGAGAAGATAGTATTTTCACTGTGTTGAAGGAAAACCAGTGAAAGTTGAAAATTTACCTATTCCAAGAGCAAATTTGGAATAGAAGGAGATTTATAGGTCTTGAAGATAGACCTTGATATTGAGGATATTAAGAGACCCTTAAATGAGGTCCTATTTAAAATTTTGATAAAGAGAAGATGAATCCAATTAATACTTGACTAGTCTTTGACTCAACATAGATTTGTTTCCACTAGTTTTGAGAATAGCTAGTGAAGATTATTGATTTTAGAATCCTTGAAATTTGAATGTATTTGGTTACTATTGTCTAAGTTTTTGTTGTAGAAAATTATTTCTCAGAAGTTAATAAGCTTCCTAAAATGGATAGAGAAGAATTTCACCTTCGATTTCTTGAAAGTCTATGTGCTTTCCTCACGTAGGGATTAATTCTTTATTGTAGAAAAATAGAAACTAAATATTTAGGAGGTCCAAGAAAGAAACCCCCATTGAATATTAAGGATAACCAAGAAAGAGGTATTTTTTGAAGACTGAATATTGTAGATTGAAGACTACAAATTGAAATTTGAAGAGACCCAAGAAAGAGGTCACATTAAAGAACTTTTAGATTTGGAAGATAACAAATTGAAGATAGAGAAAGACTATGAAAAGATCCTATTGTAGATTTGAGAAGCAAAAAATTTTGGAGATACTAGAAAGATATCTCATTATATAATTCCCATAGTTGGAATATTGAAGAGACCAAGGAAACACCTTATTGAAGTTTTTAGAAAGAGAGTTGAGTAGCTATTGAATTAGAAGCCCAAGAGAATAGGTCTCAAGAAGAATTTGGAGAAGAAGAAGAAGGCTAGAGAAAGCCTCATTGTAGAGTTGAAGCAGTGGCCACTGGAGGAGATTTCAAGAAAATTTCATGAATAAATATTGCAAAAAGTAGAAGCTCCTGATAAGAAGAATTTGGGACAATTATGACCATCCAACAACAAGCCCAAAAGGAAGAAGGATTTGGCAAGAATTTTACCAAATTTTGAGAATTTTTTTGAAGACCTCAAGACATTCAGATTCTTGAGGCAGAGGATAGTGAACGAGATCAGATTTTAAGTCAAAATTCAACAAGAATATTGAATAAGGAAGAAGAAATGAAGATGCCATAGTTTTTGAGAAGATTGAGGACAACCACGAAATTTTTGAAGGCTGATTTGTAAAATAAGGAGGTTGATAATTTTCATGGGAGAATTTGAAATGTCACAGGACAAAAATTTGAAAAAAGCATAGAGTTATAATTTGGAGGAGTTTTGGGAAGTTTTTGAAGTACTTTTTGACAGCCAATTGAAGGAAGGCTTGATAATAAAATAAAGCAAAAAATTTGAATATGTTTGGACATCAAAGAATCAGATTTTGTAAGTAGTGATTTGAGAGGTTTGAGCTGCAAATTTGGGCAGCATTAGAAAGAGAAAAGTGAACTGCATTTTGAAGGATTTTAAGGACATATTTGGAAGAGCATTGGATAGCAAGGCATAGGAGTATTTAACGGTATTTGAAGGAGGATAATTGCTGCAAATTTGGACAGCAAGAGGGAAAAAATTTTAGATGCATATTTTAGAAGTTGAAAGCATACATTTGAAGGAAAAATAAGAAGAAAATATTATAGTAAGAAAGATGATTTTTGGGCAAAAACTAGAGTTGCAAGTTGATGATTCTAGAGCAGCAAAAGGAAAGAAATTGGAGCTGCAAAACTACATAAATTTTATATAGCAAGTTATTAAAAATACAATAAAAAAAGGATACCATAAAAGGTGAGTAATATTGATGCTATAAAAGTATTCTTATACAAGTATTGAAAGTAGTTATTACAATTTTTTTGAAAGCATCATTTTCAGAGATTTTAAAAGCTAGCAAAAGGAAGTTTGAGTTAAGTGTCTCCAAGCCAAGAAAGGAGAAACCATTATCATTCTAAAATCTATAAAATATAACAAGTGTTAGAGTTAAACAGTGCTAAAAAGGAGTAATAAGGAAAATATTATAAGTTGTTTTTTATACAACAAAAGTGCAGAAACCAAGAGGAACATAAAATTTGCAAAAAAAGTTGGTGAAGAAAATCCACCAAAAAGAGTGGTAAATAACCATGTAAATCACCATCGAGTAGCAAAGGTTGAGTGCCATAGAAAAAGAGCAAAGGTGACATTGAAGCACAAGGGGGAAAGTATCCAAACACTACCTAGAAGAAGAACCACCAAACATAAGATAGGAGCCACCACATATACGATAAGAACCACCATGGAATATCCACCTGTAGAGGAGCACCTAAGTGGATAAGAACCACCATGGAGAGCAACCTGTAGAGGAGTGCCTAAGCGGATAAGAGCCACCATTGGAGAATTTGAAGCACTGTTTGCAAGTTCAAAAGTGTAAACAACAAAATAAGATAACCTTTTGGATATTGAAAAGGTATTAAGGGAGACCAAAGGTCTAGGGTTTTGCAACCACCAAGAAAGGAAGCGAAGAGCAGGCATGCATAACATTATTTGCAATGTTGCATTGGTTTGTTGAGAATGTTACATGCATAGCCAAGTGTCAAGAGAAGGAAAATAACACAACCAAGAAAAATATGACATTATGAATCACTAAAAATTCATTCATAAGGTTGAAGAACATTATAATATTGCTTATGCTACTTGTCACAAGGAAGGAGGAGTACCACAAGTCATTGAAAGTAGGAGAAGAGTTGAAAGTTATGTTAGAAAGGGAAAAGAAGAGTTTAGGCATCATTTGTCACTTGTCTTTTAGGAAGCCAATCATTACCAAGGAAGATAGAATATTTTGGAGTGCCCATTTATAGCATGAGATGAAAATACATTTGTACAGTTTCATTTACTACAAAAATAAGGATATACGTTGAAGTTTGAAGTGCCTTGAATAGGTTGAAGCATAGTTGACCAACCAAAGAGGAGAAAGAGCACCCATTTTCAAAGCAAGTCCAAATATAGCATCAAGGAAGGAGTGCCTCAAATATTGAAGGTAATATATTATTTTTGGAATTGATTTTATGCTAAGATAGGAGTTATAAGGATTAAAAGAGATTATTATCTAAGGTTAAAATTGAAAGTATTTTATTGGAGAGATAAGACTTTTGAAGTATTATTTAAACCTTAGAAATATGAATATTGCAATTTGAAAGCTTTTATAAAGTATTGAAGATTGATTTAAAGATTGAAGTATTTATTTTTGAATTTTTGTAATTTGAAAATTTGAGTTTGCAAAGAAAGTTGAAATGTTTACAATTTAATAAGTTTGGAGAAATAAGGTATCCTACATCAAATTAGGAATACAAAACTTGCAAATATTATTTTTTAGAGTTTCTAAATTTCTAGAGTTGGAGTTACAAGGAATTCAACATCAACATAGCTATATGAAATTTAAAATTGGAGAATTGTATTATTGAATTTGGGAGATAGGAGGAATTTAACATAGAAATTTTGACAAAGGAAAAATTATATTGTCATTCAAATACTAGGGAGATACAAGGTATTCTACAAAACATAGAATTGAAAGAACTATATTGAAACTAGGGAGATAAAAGGTTATCAACAATTGAAAATTATCCTTAGTCTATCATTCAAAACTAAGGAGAAATAAAGAATAGAAAATTTGAGATTGCTTCAAATAATTTCTTGATAAACAAAACTAGGGAGTCATAAGGTAGTCAACCTCAATGATTTTGAAAAATAAAATATTCTATCAAAACCATTTCCAATATCGAATACTAAGGAGTAAAATAATATCTACTCCAAAAAGTTAATTGAATAATAAAATGGAAAATGAAATCAGAAAAGAAAGAGTAAAAGTTATAAAACTTGGAATCAAAATTTTGATTGAAAAGTCTAAAGGGAAGTTAGACTTAGTTTCAAGTTTCATCTACAAGGAAGCATTATATTTTTTTTTAAAACATTGGAATACTATTTGCATGTGAAAATGGTTAGAGCAATTGACAATGACAAAGATAGCATTATGATTCCTTTAAACATTGCTAGTATAATTTACATGGCATTGCTTACACTTAAATATTATAAAGAGAATAAATTGAAACAAAAGAAGTTGATTGAATCTCTTAAGAAGAAATCGAAGGTGTATGAATAATTTTTAGAAAAAGTATTTCATTCTTCATGCAATATTGATGCTTCAAGTTCACCTAATTCAAGGTCCTATCAAGATTCCATAAGTGAATGTTCTGAATGTTTTGTACAAAAGAATATTTATAATATGGAGGACAAAGACAAAGAGAAAATGTTTCAACAAGAATCAAATTACAATATGACATCATGTAAAAGCTTACAAATTGACATCGATGATGAAAGCAAGCAAGAAGAGAAATAATCCAAACAAGAAGATATACAATGCAAAGTGAGTTAAGAGATGAAGATCTACAATGAAGACTAAAAGTCTTTAATAACCAAATAATGTAATACAAGGGGTGTTGGAATATATTACATTATTTGGTACATGCTAATGTACTACCTTGGGTACATATTTAGATTAGGAGGGTGTCCTATATTAGATTATGAGTATTTACTTTATGCAATGTAATAAATGCTTAAGTGTGCAAAGTATTTTGGTAATGTAAATGTGTATAATAGTCCATGTGCACATGAGTCCATTGAATAGGAAAATGAAGAGTCACTGGAAGAGTGAAGGTCAAGAGTGCTCCATATGAAGAGTCACATTCCATTATATATGTATCTATGTGTGTGTGTGTGAGACATACAATTATAGATAGAGTGACATATATAATTGTAATGGAGAGTGAATAAGTATAATGTATTTGAGGTATTTATTCAATTGAGTTCCAATTTTCGTGAGCATTTGTTAATGGCATCTATATGAGTTATTTCTGAAGTTGTTTATGAGTTTTATATGCTTAGTAGTTTGTCATTATCATATATTTTATATTGTAACTTTATTTTAGATCTTGTGGTTACTTTATCTTAAGTATTTATCTTCAAAAGCTAACAATATCCCATAAGCATGGAGTAATTGAACATAGTGCATTCACACTCAACGTGCTTCATTTGTTGATGAAAATAGAATTGCATACAAACTTAACATAACTTTAATTACAACAAGAAAAGGTCATCAAATACTAATGAAGAAGACCCAATTTATCATGAACCACAAGCATAATTTAATAAGCTGGTAAGAACAATTATATTTTATTTTAGAAGTTAATCTTACGAATGAATTTTTGTTCATTTTCCACCTCAAACTAGTATGTGCTAATTCATTTTATTTAGCACCATAACTTGATTTAGTCATAATTTATATGAAAAAATATTAGGTTTTATTTTATAAATACATCTTATGAATATATTTTATTCAATATTATTTTTAAACTACATATTAATATGTTTCATTTATAACCATATCTTGGGCTTAAAGATCAATAAGTGATAATGATTGTGAAATTGCACAATTTTAATGGTTATTACTCTGTTGATAAGACTTGATTGGGCTTGAAATATTGCATCTGGAGTTAGCTATTATCCCTTCAATTTTTTTTTAAATACGTTATATACTTTAATGTTAAATTTTTCTATATCCTAGCTTGCATAATTGTTCAATAAAAGTTTTATTTAATAGTGACTTTTTAATTATTGAGATCTATTTTAGTTTATGAAGTTATAACATGGCTATATCAATTGCCATAAGTCATAAATATTGGTCACAATTTATTTATTATTTAGGAGGGATAAGAAAGCCATAATTGACCCATTAATCTATTAAAAATAATTTGGGAAAAATAAAATATAAAATTTGAATATCATTTTATAAAATGGATCTTTATTTATTCTTTAAATTTTTTTATACATGTTAAAAATTATTTAATGAAGTAAATGATGACTAATTGATTAAGGACCAACAATCTTTAATATATCCTCCCGTATTTAATATATTATTAATTTGATTAATTAGTTTGATATTTTCACCTCTATGGTTTTTGTTAGCTTCCTTGTTAAGGTGTTCTAGGTTCTCTCCATTGGTTTATAGTATTCTCTAAACATTCTTCCATATCTCTCCAACCAAAACTACTACCATATAAAACCAATACCTAGATCCCAGGCACATTTGATTTTTGTGGATGTGAATTTATTGGTTTTCTAGTAGTTCCAAAAGGTTTCCATGGTTGGGAGTGAGGTCCCCTGTTGGTTGAAAGTTTCAAACCACTGGCGCTAGATCATTTGGACATATGGGCATGTAAAGAGTAGGTGGGTGATGGTTTCCTCTTCATTTTTACACATTATGCATTGGTTTGGACCTATGAAGCATCTCTTACATAAGTTATCTTGAGTTAGGATATTGTTGTGGGCCACTTGCTAGGAGAAACAATTGATCTTTGTCCAACATTTGGGTTATCACAACTTTGACCAATGAAAATGATTGGGGGATTGAGCGATAGAAGAGATGGATCTATAAGCCTCTTAGATTGAATAAATACCAAGGGTACCAAAAACCCAGAATAATTTATCTTGTTTAGCTTTCCTTACCCAAGTTCTTATGGTCAAGATTTCCTTTAGTTCTGCCTTCTCTACCTCCCATCCTTCACATGGCAATCTTTTGGAGGGTGCCATAGGTGATATCCCAGGGATTGGTTGTACAAATGTTTAAGGTAGTGGCCCACATTGACCCAACCATGTTTATAGAATGCTAATTTTAGGATAATTAGATGGAGATATTGGATATGCATTGGGGGGACATAGCATCACAAAGAGTCATCCTAAAATTTGGCTTTGCTCTCATATCTAATTCTCTAGAATAAGATCTTCTTAATGATAGGAGCTCCTGTATTTAGTGCTTTCCAAAATTTTGAACCTTCCCCTCTTACTGGGAGTCAAGGAAGGTCAGCTCCTGTGTGATATAGGTAGTATTTCACTAGAACCTTAGACTAGAGTTGGTCTAGGTAGGATAACCATCTCTAATAGAGTTTTCTAGTTAGAGCTTCGTTGTTTGTTGTTGCCACTTGGATTCCAAGACCTCCATCCTCTTTTAGGTGACAAACATTTTTCTAGCTAATCAAAGCCATTTTTTAACTCCCTTTGACACCGAACCATAAGAATCTCCACATTATTTTGTTGAAGTCTTTCAACACATATTTTGGGGCTGCTAGGAATAAGAATTTGTACACATACATTGCTTGAAGGATTGTTTATAGTAATGTAACTTTACCTCCAAAACTTAGCCATCTTTTTGTCTAGTAATTTATCTTAGAGAAGATTCTATCTTTTACTATTCTCTAATCCTTATATTTTAAACTTCTTATTGAGAGGGGCCTCCCTAGGTATTCCAGAGGAGGAAAAGATTTTTGGAATCTTAGGATTGGGGTAATCCTTTATTGAACTCTCTTTGTAACATTGAAGAATTTTTTTTGGATTTATGGTCATTTATGAGTTGTTTAGTGGCATTTATATAGAAATCAAGGAGGTTTATTTATTTTTTGTTAGGTAACAGAATATTTATAGTGGGTTTTTTAAACAGGATCCCAAAACCTTAGTTACATCATCAGCCAAGACTAAACAATCAAACAAAAAAGAGGGCAGCGCCCAAGGCAGAACGTCGGGACCCAGGGACAAGACCCCAGGCCCTACAAAAAACTAAACGCCGACAAAATCCAGGCTAAAATCTGGCTAACCACAAAACCACCCTTGATAGATCGCAGAAGTTGGACGCCCGAAACTGCTAGGCCCAGCTGTCACCCCTGGCCAAACGAGGCCCCACGTCGATCAAGCTACTCCTTGTTGGGGCCGTCACCCAGTCGACATCTGAGCTTGGCCAGGGCAGTGACAGCAGAGGATGCTGCCTGGGTAGCCGCATTCAGAGCTCCGATAGCCGTGTTAAGGAGGCCTCTGAAATCCAAGATTTGCAATCTGTTGTCTACCTCCAAAATGACGTCGATAGGCTCCAAGGCTTCCCGCTTGGACCTCTTGGCACTACCAACAGCCCTGCTACTGCTAGGGAGGGGATCTTTGCAGGTGCCCCTAGGAGTCGGGGCCCCACCTATGCCTTGAGCTAGAGTACGACACTTTCAGGTTGGCCTACGACGCTTCGGGGCGGGGGAGCCATCGCACGAGGGGGAGTCATTGGAGATGGAAGTCGTAGGGGAAGCAGCCAGGGAGGTCACCATAATAGGGGGGCACAAACAGGGGGGAATGCGATGGAGCTGCGGCTGGTTGGCCAGGGCGTGCCTGTACAACACCGCCATGAGCCCTTGGTGGGAGGGCCAGGAATGGTTTTTGTGAGTGCGGTCTATGGAAAGGCCCAGAGAGTACAACAAAAAGTGAGGAGTGCTGACCACCGTGGCCCCTTAGAGGTGGTTGAAATAACTCAAGTGGAAACTGAAGAGCCTCTGATCTGGGTCATCGCAAGTAATGTATTGCATTACCGGGATGATAGCCTCGTCAAAAGGGGTCGAGAGGTTGGAGCGAAATAGATTTGCCTTGTCCCATTGTTGCTCTGGGAAACGAGATAGCTCCTCCTCCCAATTGTGCTTGTCCCGCCTGACAACGCGACCCTTGTCCTCATGGTGGAGGCCTGTCACCTTTGTAAGAAATTCTTTGTTTACCTTAAAATGTAGCCCCTTAACCTGAACCTCACCATCACACCACGAATCCATGAAACATTGGGTGATCTCATCGTCCACTCCAGCAAACTTGCTGAAGAAGGGGGTGAAATGCTTAGCGTTGGAGAACAATTTGGCCGACTCGCTCAGGTTGAGCGTAGAGGGCTCAATGTAAACACATTTGCAAGCCATGGGGTAGGGGGATGAAGGGAAAACTGGCCACCAGTGCAGGGACAACGAGTAGGGAAAAATGCGGTGGATACACGCAGCGCAAGGCAAATTTAAAATCTCGTAGGGGGCCGAAGAAGGGGGGAGCCATCGACATCGGGAAAGGGCGCTTGAGGTTGGGTGCGACACGAGGGAGGGGGGGGCTGAGGGGGCATGGTTGCAAGTTTCCACGTGGGGCCAAGGGCAGGGGCCACTACCAGCATGCTAGGTGGCGCAAGCTGATCGAGGGAGCACCGCGATGGAACGTCACGGGATAAGGCTGCAGGCAGGATGACGCAACAAGGGAATCTATCCACGAAGCAACTAATGAGGAGGTGGTCTTGGGATTTCCAGAGGTGCAACCAAATCAACACGAGTCCTCATCAAAAATATCTGAACTGCTAGCTTGGCCAAGCACGCCTGCCACCATGTGGGAGCTCTAGGAAACTGATCGGTGGGCAGGAGACAGGCCAAGGTCGGACGGCGAGGCACCATAGGGAAAGAAGACATCGATCTTCTGGGGACCGCGCCAGAGGAAAGATGGGGCCCCGGCATGGGGCAGGTTAGTCATCGGGGTCCTCCACATCACTCACCTGATCTTTCAAGATAATAAGAACCAGGGCTTCGGGAAATTCTATGGTCCAGGTAGTGAAGGCGTCAACAGAAAAGGTGTGGTTCGCCATGAAGTCGGCCGCCCTGTTGCCTTCCCTGTACACGTGCTGGAAGCTATGGTCGGGGAATCCCTAGAGAACAGAGAGGGCTTCTTGGATGTAGTTGTGAATGCACCAGGAATAGGTACCCGGACTACGGGAAACATTGATGATGACTTGGGAGTCACCCTTAATGATGACGCAAGAAGGTGCCCCCCTGAGGACATTCAAACCACTTAGAAGAGTAGTTGCTTTAGCAAAGTTGTTGGTCTGGAAGCCAAGAGGAGCCATAAACACCATGATCAGGTCCCTGTGGCAATCACAGATAACCTCGCCCACCCTAGAGGGTCTGGTATTGCCTTTGGATGCACCATCGAAGTTGAGCTTAACCTAGCCGGAGGGGCAATCCATCTAGTCAAAGAATAATGGGAAGGGGTTGGAGGGGGACCAGGGGGGAGCTGGATGCCGAGAGAGGAAAGGAGAGCGACTTCACCCGGCCTTCGGGGTGCCTCAGACAGGGGGATGGAGTGGGAGTTTTCAAGGGCAAAGGTCATGGCCTTGGTCGTAATCCATAGGGGGGATGGGCCGGGGAGGAAAAGGCTCTACTGTTGTGCTCGAGCCAGAGCTGCCAAATCATGTGGGGGAGGCATGAATTCCAGAGAAAGTGGGTGAAGGGATGGACAAAGGGGTTGGGCCACTACAATAGGAGGTCAGAGATGGATCTAGGGCCCACCCACTAGATGGAGAATTGGGAAAGGATGAGGCCCAGGACTTCAGTCGAAAAGGAACAGTTGACAAAGAGGTGGTTGGTGGATTCCCAGGCATCACAACAAAGGTAGCATCTATTCGAGATCTGGAAATCCCTCTTGATGAGATTATCGATCGTCAGAATCTTATTTTGGATGGCTTCCCAGATGAAATGGCTGATTTTGGGGATCAGCTTCATGGCCCACACCTGCCAGGATGGGAAGGGAGCCTTGTCGGGGTCTCTCTGGAGGTTGTAAGAAAACTTGATGGAGAAGGCTCCACTGGAGGTATTGTGCCACACACATCTATCATCACCTCCAGCGGACGGGATGACAGTCATCGACAGAAGGCCCTAGAGTCTGGCAGCTTGTAACAGGTGCCTAGGGTCCAAGATGAGCTCCTAGGACATGCCGCCCAGACTCTGGGAGAGGTAGCTCACAACCTTGGGGCCTTTTTCTGCTAGGCCTACCTTGAGAACAAGGAGCTCACTGTCAGTCGACAGGGCCTCATCCTGAATCCATCTATCATCCCAAAAATCAATCTTGCCACCATCACCGAGGATCCATCTGCTTCCTTTCTGGATAATGTCTTTGGTGGAGATCAGGGACTTCCAAAAGGTGGATCCATCGCGAGGCTGAGCCTTACTGAGGAAGGGGTGGCTATGATAGTATTTCCTACGTACAATGCTGACCCACTCATCAGGGGTATTGGTGTGAACCTTCTAGGCATGCTTGGCCATGAGAGCCCTGTTCATGGGGACCACCCTCCTAAGCCCGATCCCTCCCTCAGCTTTGGGGCGGCAAACCAAGGACCAGGATACCAAGGGAATCCTCTTCTTATCTTCGCTTCTCGACCAGAGAAAGCCTTTTTGAATTTGTTCTATGTGAATTGCAATGGAGGTTGGGATTCTGAAGACCAACATGAAGTATATCGGGATGCTTTGTAAGACTGCCGTCAAGAGGGTGGCTCTGCCCGCCTGCGACAAAAGGTGGCCTTTCCAGGGGGCCAGCTTCCTCTTAATCCACTCAATCACCCCACCCCATAGGGCCCTAGAAGATGCTCCTATGAACAGGGGGAGCCCGAGGTACGAGGAGGGGAGGAAACCAGGGGAGCAGCCCAAAATCCGCTCGATTCTAATCTGTCTAGCCAAGGGGGTGTGAATGAAGTAAATCGTGCTCTTCTAGAGGTTGATTTTCTGGTCGGTCGCCTCCTCGAACAGGGTCAAAATATGCTTGAGAATTTTGGCTTGAGGAATTGAGGCAGAAGTGGCCAGGATGGTGTCATCCACAAACTGCTGGTGAGAAACAGGGGGCAGGCCCGGCGCAGGCCTGATGCCAAAAATGAGACCATGAGTTACAGTGCCCGAGATGGTCCACCCCAGGGCCTCATCTAGGATGATGAAGAGGATCAGGGATAGGGGGTCACCTTGGCGAAGGCCTCTGGAGCTAGGGAAGAATCTGGTAGGGGACCCATTGACGAGGATGGAGAACCACGGGGAGGACACACAGTTGCTGATGAGCCTGACCCAAGAGGGGTGAAATTCGAACTTGAGGAGGACCTTGGACAGGAAGGCCCAGTTAACTCTGTCAAAGGCCTTGTTCATGTCCAGCTTGAGTAGAAAGGAGGCCTTTTTGGATAGGACAACTGAGTGAATGGCCTCGTGCATGATAATGACCCCGTCAGTGATCAATCTACCCTTGATCGAACTACCCTGGTAGGGGGCAATGATCAGGGGGAGGATGTCCTTAAGACGGGAAGCCATGGATTTGGTCAGGATTTTGTATAGGACATTGCATAGGCTAATGGGGCAGAAATTCGAGAGGGATCGAGCTACCTGGGACTTGGGGATAAGAGCTATGAAGGTGGAGTTGATACCTCTGGGGATGGATCGGGCAGTTTGCAGGTCCCGGATGGCAGCGCACACCTTCACCCTGACCAGGTCCCAGAATGATTGGAAGAAGCGGGGGGGGAAACCATCCGGGCCTGGGGCCGCCTCGGCCTTCATGGAAAAGGTGGCAGCATGGATTTCGGAGTCAGACAGAGGTTGCGACAACATCTGATTTACCGAGGGAGAAACCAAAGAGGGGATGTGCTCTAGAAGGGAGTCAGCCACATCTGGGGACATGGGAGGGCTGTCACCTAGGAGCTCTTGGAAGAAGTGAGTGGTTTCAGCCCGGATGTCCTCTTCTTCCTTAATGGTACCACCATCGCTGCCCACCAACTCAACAATTCTGTTGGAGCCCCTGTTCCTGAGGGTCATCGCATGGAAGAACTTGGTATTAGCATCACCATCTTGGAGCCATAGAGCTCTCAACTTTTGTCTCCAAAATATTTCCTCCTAGGCTAGGATGTTATGATACTCATTGAGAACAAGGTGCTCCTCATCCCTGAGCCCCGGGTCTTGGGAGCCAGCTTGAAATCTAGCCTCGAGGGCTTCAAGTTTTTCTTTGAGAACAACTTTGTTTTCAAAGATGTTGCTGAACACCTCCTTGTTCTAGGCCTTGAGTTGGTCCTTAAGGTGCCTAAGCTTATGATAGATTTGTTCAGCAGGGCATCCAGGGACCGGGGCAGCCCACTAGTGCCCGACCTGGGCCCGAAAGTCTGGGTGATGCAGCCACATGGACTCGAACCGGAAAGGCCTCTTGGGGGAAGGCCTATGATCGGTTTCAAGGAGGAGGGGGCTATGATCAGACCCAATTTTGGGAAGGGCCAGCAGGGTGGCATCAACAAACATAGGCAGGGCTTCCTTGGATAAGAGAACTCTATCTAGTATGACTTGAATATGATTTGCTCCCACCCTTTTGTTGGTCCACGTGAACCTGGCCCCTTTTAGGCTGACATCCATGAGCTTGTTAAGGGCAGTGAAGGCACTAAAGTCCTCCATACTCTTGCCCTGAGCCGCTGAACTCCCGCTCTTATCAACAAGAAACAGGGGGCTGTTGAAGTCCCCAGCCAAGATCCAGGGCAGGGGGGCGAAGGCTTCTCGCATCAAGCTAATCTCCTTCCAAAGGGCCACTTTCTCGATGGGACTGTTGGGAGCATAGATGTTGGACATGATCCATGATCGATTTGACTTAATACAGTGAACTAGCATGTTGATGATTCTAGGGGACGAAGATATGAGTCTCCCTTCAAAGCACCAGGGGTCCCACATGCACAGCAGACCCCCGACAGAGCCTGCCATAGGGGTAGATAGGGACTCGCAATTGCACCAGGTAGCTTGGGCTACTCGTCGGGCAGCAGCCTCATCTATTTTGGTCTCTTGGAGGAGGAGGAAGGACGGACGGTGATCCCTACGGAGCTGGCCGAGGATCCTTTTCTTGGGAGCCCCATTGAGGCCCTTGATATTCCAAGATATGAGCTTCATTTGACACCCTTGAGGGGTCGCTTGCCCCCCTTCCTAGAGTGAGCGAGGGGTTTGGATCGGTTGATGTCTGTCTTGGAGAAACTTGCCCCCACATCAGATAGAGTAGCCTAAGAGCCATTGGCTATGTCATCTTCGGTGATCCTGGTCCGCTGATCGCCTAGGGTGGGGCGCCCTCTCTTGAGTTTGCTACCAAAATCAGTGGCAAAAGACCTACTTTGGGTCATCTTAGGACTGACTTCATCGGGCCCAGATGAAGAACTGGCTTCAATCTCCTCATCGGACTTCTTAGATCCACACTCCAAAAGGGGAAGCCCAGTAGGGAATGCCGGGGGGGCCAGGAAGGGATCTAGGGAGGAGCTAGGATGGGGGGGTAGGAGGGGCCCTCGGCCAAGGGGGCCGATGGGGGGGAAGGCCTGGCCTGCTCGCTTTCACAGGCCAGACCCTATGGAGAGGGATTCAAAATAGGCTAGGTGAAAGAACCTGGGAAAAGGGCCACGAAAGACGACCCAAGGGAGGGAGCAACAGGCAGGGAAGCCTAGGGGAGGTCGCTCTCTAGATCGAGGCCCATGGGAGAATCCTTTGGGGCCGGGGGGGAGGCCCTTGGTGGCCCAGGCCTAGGATCTGGGACCATCGTGGGGGGGCCCGCGAGGCGAGGCTCGGCCTGATTGGGAAGGGGGTTTGGGTGGAGGGCCTTCCGCATTTTTGGAAATCGGGCATTGGTGAGAAAGGTGGCCCTGAGTGCTACAAGAGGGATAGAAGGTGGGTTTGTTCTCATAGATCAAGGCCTGGCTCCAAAAGTAGGACCCAGAGGAGATAGTTACCGAGGAAGGGAGCACGGATTCAAGATTGGCGTTGACGCAAAATTGGGCATGCACCATCCGGGATCCTGCCTTGGTAGCAGGGTCAAAGGCCACCAGGTCCCCAACCGACTGGGCAATGAGCCTGAGGACGTCTTCATGCCACAGATGGAAGGGAAGGTCTAGGAGACAAACCCAAACCAGGGCGAAGTTGATGCTTTGGGTGCTAGGGTGGAAGTCAGCTCCATACCTTCTGAGGAAGAGGCTCTTGCACCCTAGAAACCAGGGCCCACCCGATAGGATATTTTTGGCATCTTCACTATTGTTTAATTTGATGATGAAGAAGCCCTTGGTTAGGGCAACCAGCTGGATGTGCCCGGACACCTTCCATTTGGTAGCTGCCCACCTATGGACGGTTTCCATGTCTGGACGACCTCCCAAAAATTTCCCTACCAAGGAGGTAGAAGAACCAGCGACTAAGGAGGAAAAGACCTCCTCCTGGATCGAGATGTGCATGCCCTCGAGGGACAATCCTAGCCTCGAGGCTCGAGAAGGGGCTCTGGCACCCACCAAGATCTGCTGGAAGGAGGGTTTAGGCCCACCCGGGACAAAGCCCCGCTCAAAATTTGGGGACTGATTCCCTGACCCAGTGCTCGCATCAAGGCTGGACTGGGGTCCAGGGCCCAGGACTCCCTGGCCACCGAACGGATCGATCGTGGCCCCATCCTCTGGCCCCATCGGGGGTCTTGCGGGCCCGGGACCGAGCCCCGACATGCCTGACCCCAATCCCGAGCCCGATCCCGACTGGGAACCTGCACCAGACACTGACCCTGTCCCCATCCCTACATCTACTCCTGCTCCTGCTCCTGCACCTACACCTGCTCCTGCTCCTGCTCTTGCTCCCGCCATTGACCTTTTTTGTAAAAAAGTAATCGTAATCAAGGAGGTTTCTTATGTTAACAACTTCCTAGATTATTGCCTCCCCTAAAATTTTGTATCATCTACAAATTGTAAGTACTATCCAAAGCAAGGTTGATACTTTATCCTATAATGATGTTCTTTACCTTCTTCTATCTAATATATCTCCCTAAGCCTCCTGCATAAACAATGAACAAGTATAGTGACATAGGGTATCCTTGTGTGATCCCCTAGAGGCTTGTAAGGGTTGGGATGGAACTCCATTGATGAGGACTGAGAAGAAATTTGATGAGACACATTCTAGCACCCACAAAATCCATTCTCTTTTGAAACCAAATTTCTCAAGGATTTTGGCCATGAAGTCCTAACTGCCGCTATCATAAGCTTTGGAGAATTCATGTTTTAGGAACATTTCTTATTCTCTTGCTTGATGAGGGTGTGGAAAGATTATTGAGCTAGGATGATGCCATCTAGAATTTGTCTTCCTCGGATAAATCCTCCTTGTCCAGAAGATATGATTGTTGGGAAGATCTTTTAAAGCCTTTATACCATCAACTTGGTGAGGATTTTGTAGATCAAATTGAAAATATCAATGGAGAAAGTTTTTGCAAAATCCTCCATGTCTTCACATTTTACTATCAAATCTAGGTGGGTGTGATTGAGGGCTTTGAGGATCCAACCATTGGATATGATCTCTTCTAATAATTTTGTAATATCTTCTACTAGTGTATCCTAGAAATATCTAAATAATTTGATAGGAAGACTATTCGGTCCAGGTGATTTTCCAATTTGCATACTAAATACAATTGATTTGACTTCCTCTATAGTTATTGGATTGAAAAATTTCTCATTTTGGTGCTGGGAGACCAAACTTGGGATAATTTCTAAGATCTTCTATTGGTGGGTTGGAGATAAATATGGATTTGTAGTAAACAAAGTATTAAAGAAATTTTTAGTTATTTTATGTATACTTGGGGTAGTGTCTTGTCTATAACCTTGGTCATCGAGAAGAGCATCCATCCGATTATGATGATTACAATAAATTGCAAAGTAGTGGAAGTATTTTGCATTTCAGTCTCCCTTCCACAACCATGTTATCCTTACCTTTTATTTCCCATAAGCTTCTTACTTCTAGATTATTTCCTTCTCTTTCTTCAAAAGGGTTTCCTCCTAAGAAAGAAGTTCTCCAAATATTATCCCTTCCCTAATTTTGATGGCCACCTCTTTCATTTCTACTATGATCTCTATCTATTGCTTTTGAAATTCAGTGAGTTGGAGTCAGCTCCAATATTTCAAATTTTGTCTTACATGCTTGAGTTGTAAGTGGAGTTGAATTTGGGTTATCCCATGGGGTGGTTTCCCTTTCTACCACCATTGATGAATCAAATCTGAAAGGTCTTCATTTTGAATCCAAAAAATCTCAAATCTGAAAGACCTTTTAGGGTTATGCTTTATTTTATCTATGGATAGACTAATTGATATGTGATCAAAGGCTAGGTGGTTAAGAATATTTCATTGACACTACCATCAGGGGATTGCTTCCTCTCCTACTAGGAATCTATCTAGCTTGGATTTTATTATGTCCCTCTTTCCTCTTGTTTTTCCAAGTATTGGTATAACCTAGAGGAGGAATGCCAATAAGATCTAGTTTATCTGCTAGGGTAATGATGATTCTATACTTTTCATTCAAGTATGCTTTCCCCCTTCCTAATCATTCATTGATATTTTAGCATTCGTATCTCCACCCACTATCCAAAGGTCCTCTGGGTTGGCTTCTCTAATAGTCGAAATTGCTTTCCATTAGATTTTTTGATATCTGACATCATTCATACCATATATGTTAATAATAATCCATACTTCTCTTGTATTCCTATTCTTAATTCTTATTATAAGAAATCCTTTGGTAGTTGTTGAGCTGATTTCCTGAAAAGTATGTTGGTTCTACAAGATTAGTCTTGGGCTATGTAGTCATATTGATTTTAGTTTCTAATTGATATGGTTCTTATTGATTCGATAGAGGTACAAGTTTCTTGTAGTAACATAACATCTGGCTTAGTTTTTTATAGAATTCTTTTGATGGCCAATAGTTTTAGGAAATCGTTGATTCCCCTCACATACCATGTGTGTACTATCATTGGGAATCAATATTGTAGAAAGTCGCTATTGACTTGAACAATCCTATTTATCTCAGTTTTTCTCCTTCTTGTTGAATATTTTCTTTGTTTAATTTTCTTCTTGATTCCTATGAAGTTGCATTCTTCTATCTCTTCTCAATTCGGTTGATCTTGAGAATTGTTTTTTCTATTTTTCTCAACTTGTCCTATAATCACATCCTTTGGCTGGTGTTGGTCATGGTAGTGGACCACAATTACCTTAGACCAATCTTAGGATGAAGATGGGAAGGGAGGGTTTGCTTGATCAATACGTAAAAAATTGACTTATGTGGGTTATTGGGAGGGGGACAAAGGGACTAGCTAGGGTTAACTAAAAATGCTAGATTAGAATCCTTTGATTTTGGAGGGAGGGAGGGTTTGAAGAAGGATGGATCAAATATATGGTTTTCAGATCTGGATTGGGAGGTAAGGGGAACTCTATGAATTATTCTTTGTCCATTGAATCTTCAAGCCTACGGAGCTCGTATTTGTTTGATAGGGTTCTCCTATTTGAGAGATTTTTTGGATTACCTACTTTTGATTGGCTTATTCCTTTTTCTTGGGTGCTATATTTTGTATTTCTCCTCTATATGGTTTGAAATACTTCCTAATTTTCCTTTTGTGTTGATTGGGTTGTAGTTCTTGGGTTTGGTTGACTTTTTTAATCGACCATCATCATTAGTTTTGGTTATTGTATCACTAGGTGATCATATTCATGAAATGCTCTACATCTAAAGGGGATTGATTCAGAGTCCACATATTACCTCCAGGAAATCCTCCCCACCCTTAGCTCAATTTCAATTAGAAGTGGTTTACCCAGATCCATATCAACATAACTTCTAGCATACACTATCAAACCCTCTTTTATTTTTTCTCTAGACTGCCCTATGTAGGTTCCTAGAAGATCATCTATTATCTTGAGGATGTCATCTCTCCAAAATTCTAGGGGTAGGACAAATAGTTTGAGCCATATGGGTATTGTAGATGGCTAAATGCGTGGGCCAAATTTTTACTTCCAGGGTTGCATGAAAAGACCTTCTGGACCAATATTATAAGGTCCCCCCCTCAAAATCCTTGTCTATATCTATAGGTAAATGAATTCTATTATAAAATAACCATTGGATAGGAGAATTATTTCAAATTTCCCTTGAGGGTCCTAGTGTTTTTTATCCCAATTATAAATGAACATGTTTGAGGGTCTTAGACCTATGAATATGCAAATACGTGTATGGTTAGATCTTAAAAAAATTTATCAACAACTAGTTCCTCAACTATATCTAGAATAGGGGTAGAGTCTGTTTAGGGAAAACATCCATTTTGCCTCACCTATTCTAGTTCCTTCTCTTTTATTTTTTTAGTTTCTTGCATAATATTATGGGCTTGTGCTTTAGTATTAATAATTTTGTTGTTGGTTCCTTTAACCACATCTATAAAATTTTAAGCTACCGAAGGATTCTTAATCACTAGTATTCCATCATTCAATACTCCCCTAGGAGAAATCATGTGCTATGAGAGCTATTTTTGAATGGCCAAAGATTCATCCTCAACTTCTTGTCTCTCCCTCACTGATTCTACATAGGAACTCTTGGGACAAGAGGGTAGAGGGAGGGCCCTTGAGGGGCCCTCACCAATAGCCACAGACAAGAAGAAATTAGTTCTAAACTATGATTATTATGTGATAAGATACAAAAAATAGAAATTACCTATAATTTTTTGAGTAGTGTTGGATATGAAGAAATCCAAATCTAAGCCCCACAATCCATATCCATTCCACCTTACTGAGGCTTTTGTATGCAATGGTGGTAGCACTGTGTGCAAACCCTAGTAGAGCTTTTTTCCAATCCTAATCCATTGCTAGCTCCATAAAGAATCAAATATTATAGCCTTCAATAAAATTAGTCAATGTAAGAGATTTGGGATCTATAAAGTAGCACTTGAAAAAGTTTATTGATTAATTTCATTTAGCCCCATAACTTGATTTAGTCCTAATTTATATTAAAAAAATATGTTTAATTTTATGAATACATCTTATGAATATATTTTATTCACTCTCATTTTTGTAAATTAGTTCATATTAATGTGTTTCATTTAGTACCATATATTTGGCTTGAAGATTGATAAGTGATAATGAGTGTGAAATTACACATAATTTTAGTGGTTACTATTCCATTGATGAGACTTTATTGGGCTTGAAATATTGTATTTAGAATTAGAATGCATGGATGGTTATTATCTCTTCAATTTTTCTTAAACTTGTTAGCTTTTGAAGCTAAATACTTAAGATAAAATCAACCAAAATATCTAAAATAAAGTTGCAATATGATATATATGATAATGACAATATTCTAGAAGTATAAAACTCAAAAATAACTTCAACTATAACTCGTAAAATTACCATTAACAAATGCTGACAAAAATAGTACATCAAGTAAGTGTCATGTCGTGTCCTATCATGTCACATCACTTTACATACACACATTACACTACATATATAATGTAATGTGACTCTTCATATGGAGCACTCTTGACCTTCACTCTTCTAGAGACTCTTCAAATTCCTATTCTATGAACTCATGTGCACATGGACAACTGTGCACACTTATAATACCAAAACACTTTACACATTTTAATAATATTTGTGCATTTATTACATTACATAAAGTAAATATTCAACCTCTAAACTAGGACACTCTTTCCTAATCTAACTATGTACCAAAGGTGGTACATAAGCATGTATAAAATAATGTAATATACTCCAACACCTCTCTGTATTACATTATTTGGTTATTTAAGACTTTAGTATTCAATATGGATCCTCATCTTGATTCTTCAATCTACCTTTTGTAGATTAAAAACTGGATTTATTGTGTAGATGTCTTCTTTAGCTTCTGATTTAGTCTTCATCTTGCCTTGCTTGAACTGGTATATTTTCTTGTTTCTCTTTCTTCTTTGTTTCTATACTTTTACCAGTGAAATATCTTCAATACAATGGGTTAGTAAATCATCACAATAAAAATGACTTGGATTCAAAGATTCATTACTATCATTCTCTTATTTTTTTCTATTTCGCTCCTTAAAATAACTCAAAAGTGATTAATGATAAATAAACCATTAAACACTCTTATGATGAAAGAATAATCATATTTTGAGCATTCCACCAAGTCTTGAATAGTGTTTCATGAAGATATCCAATTAGTGTCATAAAATTCTCTTCCTTTGCTTCCTTCAAAAACAAAGAGAATATTTCTTTCAAATCTGTAGGCAAGTGTTTGAATCTATCAAAGGTATCTATTAGATTTTGTGAATAAAATCTAAGTTCATGAAATAGCTCTTCATTATTTTCATTAAATGTATTTCTAATTATTTCATCCATCTTGATTTAAATATTTCCAATTTTTGAACCTTTATGGTTGAATTCCTTATGAATCCCTATTTAGTTACAACAATTTTTAATGGAATTCTAAATCCTTTGATATTGACTACCTTTTATCTCCCTAATATCACAAAATATAAATTCTAAATTTCTCAATCCTATGTTGATGTTGAATTCCTTATAACTCCAAAATTAGAAATTTAAAAATTCCATAAAAAGATATTTGCAAATTTATAAATCTAATTTGATGTAGAAAACCTTATTACTCCAATCTAATAAAATTGCAAATATTTCAAATTGTTTTGCAAATTCAAATAATTAAATTACAAAAATTCAAAATTATTCCTCCAATTCTTCAAACCAAATTTTAAATCTTCATAAAATTTTCAAATAGCATTAATATTATTTCTAAGGTTTCAAATAATAATTCCTATCCCTCCAAAATAAATAATTTCACTTTTAACCTTATAAAATAATAATTGTAAGCAACCTTATACCTCCTATCTTAAGCATATGAATACATTTAAATAAAATGAATTACCTTCAGCCTTGAACATGGTAATTCTATTGGTCAATAATGTTTTACTGGAGCTCTTCCTTCTATGTTGTATGTATGGAGTCTCTGCCATACTTTAGCCTGCCCTGGAAATATTACTCTCTCCTCTTTGATTGGTTAATTGACTTCAACCTTTACAAAGGCACTCTAATTCACACCTTATCCTTGCTATAACGTATTTACAATATTTGACCCTTTGAATCTCTTGTACATAGTTAAAATAAATCTCTTGCAATGCCAAGTGGTGTATCTCATTCTTACTTTCACTCACTCTTCGATTAATGAACCTTCTTGTACATTTTCCTATTTCTAAAACTTATCTGCAAATGGTCTTACACCTTTCTATCTTTGGCTCATTGAAATACGTTATATTCCTTGCTATGGGCACTTGAAATGCTTCTAACCTATTGACCTTCCACTTTACATGTGCCACATGGAACTCACTCTTCCAAGTTGTTATAACATAACTTTGCATTGTGAGTGTTACTAATTGTAAATGTCTTACTTCCAATGAGAATTTAACATCTCCTTTCAGCCTTGGCAAAATTTTGACCCCCCAAAAAATTTCTAGCTTATCCTTTCACATGCTTTGGCTTCTTAACACATGTCCATTGCATGTAATATTTCATCCAAGCCTTAACACTTGGAATTTGCCCTAATTTTCCAATGCTCTATCTCCTCTATGTAGGGTCTTTCACTTTTCTTTGCTGAAATGTCTCCTTTATGTTTTTTGAGCTTCTTGGGAAAATATTGGACCTTCAACTTGATGGTTGTACTTTACGTTTCTACTGGTGGCTCCCCTTGAGATTGTGGTGTATCTTCTTTGAGAAATAGTGGCATCTCCTTGGATTTTAATGGATTTATATTGAATGGTGGTGGATCTCCTTTGAATTATGGTGACTCTTCCTTGAGCTATGGTGACGCTTCACTACTCCAAATAAATACCTTCACTTCTCCTACGTACTGTGGCTTCTTAGTGTCTTTAGACACGTATAAATATGCTTTACATTTGAACCCTTACTTGGTATTCAATTTTATTAGAAAAATACTCTTGCTCTATTTTTTTTAACTCTAATAAATATGCACTTTTTATTAGCTAAAAAACAACATTCACTATTAACGTTATTTCCTTCTTATTTCTCCTTCTATAACTTAATTTTTTATTGTTTTAATCTTGCAGATTTTAATATATAAATGCTACCAACTCCTTTGCTTTAAGAATATCTATTTTGAATTCCTTCTTCAGATTTTAATAAAGCTAATATGGTGTTATCAAATACTTAATGTAGACTGGTTTTAATACTCCAATATTAAACTTATGTAGCACCAAAAATGCATACCTTTTGAACTCCTTTTTGTAGCTAATTTCTTTGGTGATTGAATCACCCTTTTGCTAACATTTTTTATTGATAGGATGATTTTGAAAGGGTCCTAACCATTTTACATCAAAAATTATGATAAGGTGGCTAGACAACCGAGAACATAAGAGGAATTCATCCTCAAAATTAGAAGCAAAAGGAAGTCAACCAAGCAACAAAGAGGCCACAGAAGACTTCGAAGAACAAACCCAGGAGGATAACCCAGTAGAAGAAACAAAACTATATGAAAACAAGGAAGGACACTACTGCATCCAAGACAACAAGCGAAGACCAAAATTGGATTTACGTAAATCAGATAAACTTACATAAATCAACCAAAAATAGAGATCCCACAAACTTATATAAATATGACAAAAATAGAGAGCTCATTGGGCCATCAATATTTTATATTGGCTTGCTTTGAGGCTTTTATAGCTGTTTTAGGGTTAGCTTCATCATTTATAGTTGCAATGATCTTGCCCGCTTGGAGAAGTATGGGAGACATAGAGCTCAGAAGCTCAACCATGCAGACCCAGGGTTTCTTCTTCTTCACCTTTTTACCAGTGTTATCAACCCAAGTGTGATTAGAGACATCTTCCACCTTGATATTCTTCATTGATTTCAAGTTCACCTCTACACAAAAATCCAACAAATCCACCTCCATCTTGATCTTCCCAGAATTTCTCTTATAGGACGAGCATCGATAGGGTACTTTTTCATATGGGAAGGAGTGTAGGTCGAGGATACCTCGTATTTGACTTCAATGTCAGAATTCATTTCTCTATCTTTGTTAGGGGTATCAATTCTTATTTCTTAGGTGTGGATCACCACAAGAGTAGATATATCTAATTCCTTCTGTAGGGTGAACCATATAGGAGCAAGTGGAGCCCTTGATGCTTTGAGTGAGTGGATGACCCTTCACAAAAATTATCAATTGAAATCTCGATGGACTTGTAGAGGTACTCCAAAATTTTTATGTCCCTCATTGACTGCATATGGTTCAGGAAGGTCATATGGAAGCTCCTTAGGGGGATATTAATTTCATCCATCGTAAATTATTCTATAATTGGAACCATAAACTTGTTCTAGGGTATAGGAAGACATTTCTACATAATATCCCCTTTCTCTCTATCAAGGCATTTGCCTTTGTCATGGAAGTGAACAAGCTCACCGACCAAGGTATGCTTGTCTCTATGAACATTATCACCATTTATGCAGAGCTCTAAGACTTCAGCAATCATACGAACACTGACTCAAATTTAATCCTTTAATTATAACCCACCCCTTATCGTAGGTGGCATTAAAATAATCAGAAACAATAGGATCATTTCCCTGAAACTTTTGAATAAAAGGCATCAGCTAGAGAAGAGTCAAGAACTCTTCGACCAACACATCAATTTTAAGGGCATTGGGCTCGAGCAATGCCATTTTTGAGAAAATAAATAGGTTGATATCCCCTAACACCCCACTCATACTGAATACTATTAAACCCAGACCAAATAGAAGCTGACTTAGGAGGCCAAGGAATAGATATGGCATGGGAATTTATGGACACCTAGGATAGAAACCTAGCACTCATCCTGTGACATATGCCATTGACGAGGGAAATTCGTTGATCCATCTACATGATTCTAATGCACATAAGAATGGTCATCTCAATATTACTAGTCTTGGAGGATCCAATGGGATATGAATTCCGCTCGGGGAGAAGCCATGATGAGAGAGGAAGTCTACTACAAAAGTACAAGTCCCACCTTGGGAAGTAATTACTTTTGGAAATGATGAATGAAGAAAATCATTCCCCATAAGCACACATCACAATGGATGCATCACACCACATGGAGATACAAAGGTCGATGTGGATGCATATGGAGTTGGACTTACGATGCCACCTATTTAAATGGATCTTATGATAAGAGTTAGTGGGGATTGAACTCAAGTGGGAAACCTGCACCCTAAGGAGCCCACCATACCACATGAATCCTTACCCTTGGTGGCTGCAAAATTGGTTGAAGTTGAGTAAATAGTTCTTCCGAAAGGTCAACTTGCCTTAGGTATTTTGATGATGATGATCCAACAGGTGGAAGTGATCATATTTATTACAAGGCATACACATCACGGGATAATAGCTAGTCACACTTGATTTTGTAAATTTTGCACCTTTACTTTCTTTCACTTTTCTACTTCAAAAAATATCAAATTTGTAGCTCTAATTGTTGCCCAAATACCAACTTGCTCGCTGCCTAAAAAATATCTCAAAACTACCCTGAAGCTCTCCAAAAATGTAGCTCTTTCTATCCTCTTAATTTTTTCCATAAATATGATTTTGTGGCTTCAAATATTCTCCAAATTTGTTCTCAAAAGCACCAAAAATTGCAGCTATTAATGCTGCCCAAATGCTATCCAAAATTTTTGCAATTTCATAGTCAATATCTCCTATGTTTCGCTATCCAAAATTGCAATGAAAACCTCCAAAATGCTACCTTCTTTCCTTGTCAAATCCTCCTTAAATCTCCTGTTCTAGGGAGATTCAAAATCTTCCCAATTATTTTCCAAATTGCAGCTCTATACCTCCTTCAGTTTCTTCCATGAAAATCAACTACTTTCTCCTTTTCAAATCAACCTTCAAAACTACTATGGTTGTCCTTAAACTTCCCAAAACTATTCCCTCTTAAATATTCTCTTATTCTTCAATATTATTTTTAAATTATGACTCCAAATCTGATATCCTTTGCTTCTTCTTCCTCAAGAATCTAAATATATTGAGGTCTTCAAAAACCTTCTCCAAAAATTTTCAAACTTCCTACCAAAATCTTCTTCCTCTTGGGCTTGTTGTCAGATGGTGACAATGATCCCAAATACTTCTTATCATGAGCTTCTCCTACTTGCAATATTCTATCATGAACCTTCTTCAAATATCCTCCAATGACCACTCCTTCAATTCTACAATAAGACTTTCTCTAGCCTTCTTCTTCTTCTCCAAATTCTCTTGAGATATCTTCTCTTGGGTCTTCTAATTCTGCAACTCCTCAACTCTTCTCCTCAAAGCTTCAATGAGACCTATCCTTGATTGGTCTCTTTAATATTCCAACTATGGGAATTTTGCAATGATATCTCTTTCATGTATCTCCAAAATCTATTGCTTCTCAAATAAGCAATAACACCTTTTCCTAGTCCTTCTCAATCTTCAATCTTCAATCTTACAAAATTGGAAGTTCTCCAATGTGACCTATTTTAGGTCTCTTCAACTTCTTCAATTCTTTAACCTTCAATATCCAATATTCAATCTTCAATGAGACCTCTTTATTGGACCTCCTCAATATCCAATGTCTACTCTTTTGCTGTAGCTCAAAAACTAATCCTTGCACAAGGAAAGCACAAAATTTCAAGCAATTGAAGGTGAAATTATTCTCTATTTATTGTAGGAAGCTTCTCAACTTCTGGGAACTAATTTTATGCAATAAAAATTTAGACAATAGTAATCAATTATATTAAAATCTCCAGAATTCTAAAATGAATAAAATTCACTAGTTCTTCTCAAAACTAGTGGGAAGAATTATGTGTTGAGTCCTAGTATTCACGAGTTCTCCTTCAAACCCGTGGAAATATTCTAGCCAAATTGAAATATGGAATCTCATTCAATCTATCAAACTCTTCAATAGGACCTCCTTCTTGGGTCTCTCAATCTCATCAATGTCAAGGTCTATCTTCAAGACCTGTAATTTCCTTCTATTTCGAATTTGCTCTTGGAATAGGTAAAACTTCAAACTTCAATGGTTTTATTTTCCAGAGGTAAATTCCTTAACTTCATTGGTTTCGTCTTAACCATTGGAAATCTTCTTTGCAAATTTAAAACTTGTGCAAGTTGAAACCTTGTTGTGGCTCTGATACCAATGTTAGCTTTTGAATCTAAATACTTAAGATAAAATTAACCAAAAGATCCAAAATAAAGTTACAATATGATATATATGATGATGGTAATATTATAGAAGTATAAAACTCAAAAAGAACTTCAACTATAACTCATAAAATTTCTATTAACAAATGCTCATCAAAATAGTACATCAAGTAAGTGTCATGTCATGTCCTGTCATGTCACGTCACTTTACATACACACATTACACTACATATATAATGTAATGTGACTCTTCATATGGAGTACTCTTGGAATTCACTCTTATAGAGACTCTTCAACTTCCTATTCTATGGACTCATGTGCACATGGATAACTATGTACATTTACAATACCAAAAATACTTTGCACACTTTAATAATATTTGTGCATTTATTACATTACATAAAGTAAATACTCAACCTCTAAAATAGGACACACTTTTCTAATCTAAAGTTGTACCAAAGATGGTACATTAGCATGTACCAAATAATGTAATATACTCCAACAAAACTATGTTGTACACTTTAATATTAATTATTTCTCATACCTAATTTGCATATTTGTTCAATAAAAGTTTTATATATGAGTTATTGTTTAATGATTGAGATCAATTTTAGGGATATGCCTTAATTTAGAAATATTGGACTTGGCTGACAACAAATTAATAGGAAAAATACCTCTAGAAATTGCAGGTGTTCCAAATATTCAATTATATTTCAACCTCTCTAGAAATCTGTTACAATTTTCATTGTCTTTAGAGATAAGCTAAGAGGCAATGGTCCAAGCTATTGATATATCTCACAACCACTTATCTGGTGGAATTCCAAGTGTATTTTCAAGTTGCATAGAATTACAATATTTGAATCTTTCTTGGAATTCATTAGAGGGTCCAATTCTAGCATCATTAGTAAAGCTCAAAAATCTTGAAGACATGGATGTCTCCTCTAGTAGATTAAATATACAATACATTTAATTTTGGAAGAGTTGAAAGTATTTTAGCACCTAAATT
The DNA here is from genome assembly GCA_028583015.1 of Wollemia nobilis. NCBI lineage: Eukaryota > Viridiplantae > Streptophyta > Pinopsida > Araucariales > Araucariaceae > Wollemia > Wollemia nobilis. The sequence goes on from JAQPPZ010002954.1 coordinate 95,600, forward strand.
TATCTTCAAATAATTTAATAGGAGAGGTTCCTATACATATAATTTTTTCAACACTTGATGCCTCTACTGTTAAGAAAAAATCCTAGTCTATGTGGAACATGGATAGGTTTATCTCCTTGTTCTCATTTCAAACACAAGAAGCATTGGATTCTCAGAAGGATATTAGTACCAATTATAGCTATGCTTGTAGTTGTAATATTTTTGTTTTTTCTCTTAGTTCTTTTAGAAGAGACAAATGTTCAAGTCCAAATCCTCATGCTTTTGAGCCAACATTAATTTCATATAAAGAAATTGCAAATGCAACATTGGGTTTCAATAAAGCCAATGTTATAGGGATAGGTAGTCTTAGAGATATATACAAAGGTATGCTAAATAATGGAATATGAATTACTCTAAAAGTTCTTAATTAACAAGATGAAAATACCCACCAAATTTTTCATAAGGAATGTGATGTGCTCAAGAGGGTTCGACACTGCAACGGGATTATAATCATAACATCTTATTCTAGCTATGAATTTAAAGCTTTGATTTTTCCTTTTATGTTAAATGAAAGCTTGGAAAGGTTTTTATATCCCAATTAAGGAGATGGATGTGTACTAAATTTGAATGAGAGGTTAAGGATAGCCATGGATATAGCACAAGAAGTGGAATATTTGCATCACCATTCTTTCATCCAAGTACTTCATTATGACTTAAAACCTAGTAATGTACTACTAAGAGATGACATGACCACAAAATAGTAGATTTTAGTATTTCTAAACTAGGTTTTGGAAATCCCATGCATTCATCATGTTCCACAAATGCACTGAAAGGATCCTTTGGCTACATGGATATAAGTATGAGATTCATACTATAACAATTTTTAGTGGGATTAGCTTACTTTTTTTTTTAGATAAATATATAAAGTTCAAATATTGACCACTATATTATAGTACAAAATATGGAAAAATGGAATGGTTTGGTCAAAGGGAGATGTATACAATTATGGAATTGTATTGTTAGAATTGTTGACAAGTAAGAGACCTATAGATAATACTTTTTTAGAATGAATGAATCTACCAAATATAAAAATATGAGCTATCTAATAAAATCATAGAAGTGGTGGATAACAACTTGCTTAAAGATATAAATAAATTAGAGGCGTCAAGGGCATTGAAATGCCTCACTTAATTTCTACAAGTAGGATTATCTTATGTAAGTGAATCGCCTCAAGGACATCCAACTATGATAGAGATAACTAAAATACTAGAGGAATTCAACCATACTTTTCATGGGGAGAGAAGAATATTTGAATTAACATTAGATATTTTAGCTTTTCTTAGAAATACACATGCAAAATGCAATGCAAAATTGGGAAGTGATCAAATTTGATCTTCATATACATATTGACTCTTTTTCAAATATTATTAGTACCCATTTTCATAATAGGTAATGTGAATGTAGAAAAATTGTTCTACTAATTCAACTGTTAATATTTTTCATCATTGATTACCACTTGGACTAGCTTGATTATGATGGATGTCTTCATATACACATATTAAAAAAATATTTTTATCTATTTGAATTTCATGTCAAGTGATACATTGAAAATGTCAAATACCACATTCCATAAGAAAACTAAAATGTTGAAAGTGAAATCTGACTTATGGCTAAGGTCGATATTATATGATGTGATCATGTATAGGCCTAAGGGCAATCATTATACAATTGTATTTACTTTTTTTTTTATGTAATCCCAATGTGTTAGGTAACCTTGTTATGGTTAAACCCACCTTATAACTTGTAATTAACTTTAAGCCCTCTTGTTATGTTAGCTTAGGTTAAACCCATTTATGTAATTAGGGTTTTGGTATTGGTACAAATACCCACCACTGCTCCATCCATTACATAGGAATATTGTGATTCTTATCTACGGATACTATAGAGATTATTTATGGTGTCTAGAGATTCCCACTATATATTTCTCTTTTATAATTTTTATGCTTTTTGTATAAATTTTAAGTGGATTGATTTTTGTTCATTTCTAGGCATAAGTGTGAATTCCAGCATGGTATCAGAGTAGGCATGGAGCAACATCGCTTGGTCAAGTAGTGTTTGTTTAGAGTCTCCAATCCTTCCTCCAAATTATACGGTGAATTATTCCTCAAAGCCTTATAAGTTATCTCTACATAAAATTCCAAGAGGAGTTCTTTTTTATCTCATAAATTCTTCTCGATACTCTAAAAATATGTGCTCAACTCTAAAAATGTGATCCTAGGTTCACAAATAGGAAGTTGTTTCAATATTATAAAACAAGGATATTTTAATCTATAAAAGATAAAAAAATTGAATTCACCAAAGGAGGAAGTGACTTGGCAAGAATTTCAAATGTAATTTTGTGCTTTTATGCACTTAGGAATATGGGGTCTTGAGTTAAGAGAGTGCAATGCCCATATTCACATAGTGAGTGCACAGGCCTTCACATCAAAGAAGAGCACCACAAACTCTACCTTGGCACACATAAGATAATCTATCCAGCTATAACCAAGGTTTAAATCCCATTTCACTATTTTAATAGTAATTTTCATCCACTCTAGGATATTACAAATATATTTTCTTTCCATATTTGTTCATTTGTGCAACATCTTGGTCAACTAACTAGTAGCAAGACCTTCACTAGGAGGAGGTCTAGGTTTTCAAACCCCTCTCTTTTTTGGCAATGATCTTGGTTGTAAGTCATCCTATAGGAGAACTTGCATGAAAGTCACAATTTAAAGTGAGGATGGTCTAATTAGAAGGAATCGTTTAGGAATAACATGGCAAGGGATTGAATCCCTTCAATGCCATTCTAGTTTAACTTGCTAGCTTTTTGGTCAAAAATATGGACAATGTCAAGAATATTAGTGGTAATGTACAATCCATGCTTCAATTGGGAGCTTGGTGGGTTGGTTAGTGCAAGCATATTCATTTCATAAAGACTCAAGTTTGAGTCCCTCCAATAGTACATTTCTAAAATTTTGGTAAGATGGTTGTCAATAAGCCAACATGACACTCCTACAAGCCACATATACCAACTTTTAAAATACATACTTGCCATTTTCTAATTAGGAAATACAAGCGTCAATATGGTAGCCAATAAAACATTATTGTGGTGTACAAGTGGCAAAAAAAAGTGGTATACACCTACAAATCAAGATATGAAACATGGTAGTCTACAAATGGATGTTGATTTTCAAAGGTTTAAGTTTTTATTTTTTCATTTTTGAGTGCTACTTGGGTAGAACTTTCAAAGGCCATAACTTTGGAATATGGAAGCGTTTTGAGCCCCTTTTTTAACTCACACAAATTTTCAAGTTCTACACATTGGTAACAATAATTTGAAGACTTCTTTCAGTGTTAGGGGTTGAATTTTGTGGAATAGTCCTCAACCCATATTATCATGTTTTGAAAGGGAAAATACCATATTCTATGCAATAAAAAAATTTGCTCTACTTTTTTGGGAGATGCAATTGGATTTGTGACAATTGTAATAGATTTTATTTTTTGGAGGCATATAGTAAAATGATTCAAGATGTGTTTTAGTTAATCCCTCTTCCCTTTTTAGGCTATTGATTTAGCTTATTCATGAAGATATAATCATTCACAATTTCTTCCTTCTTCTATTCTTTGTTTAGGTGCTCTTGGAACTTTGTAATGGTTCTTTTCTATTGGATCAAAATTTACACCTAATGAAGGGAGTTGTGAACCTAACAGACTCAACCAACATTGAAAGGATGCAAGATGGTGAGGTCTTGCAACCAATATCTAGAGGAGACCAATTCCTTAAGAAATGTTAACTATTTTGTACAGTTTAAGGAAAAGATAAAGAGAAATAGCTAAGCTAACATATTAAAAATTGAAAGGGCAGATTAGCCGCATAAAGATATATAAAATATCAGGGTAGAAACGTAAATAACACACACAAACTATGTTGGAATATGAGACTATTTCATGTTAAAAAAACAATAAACTATGATCACATATTATGCATTGAAACATAATCACATCAAGATAAGATTTCACATAAATATATCACTCAAAGAAATGGACACAAGATATCACAAAAGAGATATCTTCACTATATTATTGCTCCATGCTATGAGAGTATACAACAACAAAGAGTTATCTCCAATATAATACAATAGGTGACTTTTCAGTCCTCAAACTATTGCTCTCCCCTACAAATCCGGGAAATGCAACCTTTCACATTCTTGTCATTAAGACAAGCTCTCAACATGCCACATGTGAGTGTGATTCTTCATACTCCTCTCTCTTTTGATACTTTGCACTTTCACAAGGTGACACATACATTAGGACAAAAGGACCAAATAATGTAATACTCACAACACCCCCCTTTAGTACATTATTTGGTAAAAAAAAATTTAAAATTTTTGATGACTACACATTCCCCCTTCATCAAAATTATCTTCATTCTCTATGTGCCACTATCTCTATATCTTAGAAACTTTGAATCACACTTGGTTTCATTTTGAAGAAACCATACAACATTCCTTTTAGCTTATCCAAAGCATTCATATCAATCCATCCACAATTCATTTTTAATCTACATTATTTTATTTCTTTTTGTAGATAAAACATGTGTGAATGGTTATGTCCTCCACAAATTTTACAAGAATAGATATTCCAACATTTTTCTATCCTATGACCATATTTGCCACAATGGTCACATTTTTTTTCTTTCACCAATTTGTGGTCACTTTTACCTGTTACAAATCTTGTGCTTGAATCATTTGGATTCACCTCTCCTTTGTACCCAAGACCTTCACATTTTGGTCTTATGATTGGTACCAATGGTTCTTTCATTCCTTGTTCTTGCTTTCCCAAGCCTTTCTGCTTGTAGCCCATATTTTGAAGTAATTTAGAACCAATTCCCTTTGTGTGTTTCTCAAAGTGGCCAAAACCATCATCACATTGCTCAACACAAATTTGAGCATCACTATCTCTATCATCATTCGAGTCTATGTCCTCATCAATCACAATGGAATAGGCTCTCTTTGAACAATCATGAACCTTGTTCAAATCACTTTTCTTTTGAAAGGAATGACTTGTTACACCGGTTTTGTTGTATGGTTGCGAGGTGTGGGCTAGTGGCACAACAAATGCAAACTGGAGGCTAATAGAAAGGATTCAAAAATATTTATTCATAATTTTTCTCAAAATTAAGGCCACAACCCCTTATGAAATTATTCTAGCTGAAACTGGAATGTTCCTTTTAAGCAATTGCTATGATCAAGTTGTTATATTACTTAAAAAAATAGAAAATATGAAAAACGACAGATGGCCTAGGGCAGCTAGGGACGAAAATTTGCATAGGCGGAAGAATACATGGATAAAACAAAATAATAAATGGATGAAACATTAGGAAATCAACATAAATGAATGCCCAAATGTCAACAAAGACAAAAAAAATTATGTGAATGAAAAGTTCAGAAGTGGAATGTGGAAAGATGCAAGTAGGAAAAGACAATATTATATTGCAAAGTTTAACCCAAAGTATGACCACAAGTAAAAAGCGTATATAGGTGCTGAAATCAAGTGGAAGGAAAAAATCCTCATTGCTTAGATAAGGACTAGCTCTCATAGGCTTAGATGTGAAACAGGGAGATGGACAACGTCCAAAGAACAATGGGAAGAAAGGATATGTACTCTATGCAGCACAGAGGAACTCTTCATCTATAAATGCCTGAGTTTTTCAGATATCCATGGCAAATACAAAGAAACACTTGGGAACGGGTCTATGGCAGAATTATTTGAAGACAGTAAAATAAAAAAGTTGGGGAATTGCTAACCCAAATTAGCAGGAGAAGAAACAACCTTCTCAAAGATATTAGAGATCATATGATATGACATGAGTAATTGTACTTCCATATTTGAAATTCCACAAACCATATTTGGGTCTCCTGGACATAATTAAAATCTTTCATTTCATTTCAATCCACCAAGAACACCTCTATTCCTTCGATGCATTGCTACAGCCCTTCGGGATATTCTAATTTTTTAAATATTTTTGCTTTCACTTGTGAACAACAATCGATCCACCTTCTCTGCACTTTTTAACCAGATGACGGTTACAAGACGCTCTCTGCCAAGCTATCCTCTCTTTGCAGTCTACATTATTTTATTGGATGTATTATGAGTACAAGTTTTGATTCATCCCTCAAAACTCCTATGTCACCACAGCTACAGGAAGCGCTGCTCGAATCTGCATGTAATGTCTAAGTCAGAAAACACAGTCTGCTTGTGTCATCAATGTTCTTAGCAAAAAATAGTCTTGCACCAAGAATTTCTCCAGTAGGACCACGATTGAATTTACTCTGCCAATTTCTGCTCTTTTGCTTGATTTCTTACTGTAAGGCTTGATCTTGTTCGCCTCTACTATTATAATGCACTAGTTAAAAACACTGGTGCACCTCTGACTGGTACATCGATAAGTTACGCTGGAAGACCAAAATGTGACTGGAGCATCGATGTCCCCACCAAATTTTGCTTGAGTGATGCAGAATTTACCAAATTCAAAATTTTAATTTCTTCAATTGAGTGTCGTTTCACCATATGTGATGTGCATGGAGTTCTCAGAACATGCCAATTGCTCTTTCTCCTTCCGATGGCTCTCAAACCAGCATTTTACCTCTTTGCTTGACAACCTTTTCTTCCGTGACCCTTCACCTACCTTTCTTGCACTTTGTAAGCTTGCAAAAAACAACAATCTTTACTAGTATTTTTTTCTTCTTATTTTTCCTTTTCAAGTAAACTCTAACTTCACTCTGATCTCACAAATCTTGTTGTCTTTAACACCTCAATTGGGCATGTTGTCGGATGGCGACGATTGTCCAAAAAACTCTATTCACTCAGACTCTCAATGACTCTCTCCTTCTCTGGTTTCCACAACTCTTTCAACCTTGCTTTCTCCATGACTTCCTCCATAGCTCGGATACCATGTTGGAACATGAGACTATTTTATGTTAACAAAACAATAAACCAGGATCACATATTATGCATTGAAACATAATCACATCAAGATAAGATTGCACATAAAGATATCACTCAAAGAAATAGACACAAGATATCACAAAAGAGAGATCTTCATTGAATCATTGCTCCATGCTATGAGAGTATACAACAATGAGTTATCTCCAATATAATACAGTAGGTGACTTTTCAGTCCTCAAACTATTGCTCTCCCTTACAAATTCGAGAAATGTAACCTTTCACATTCTTGTCATTAAGACAAGCTCTCAACATGCCACATGTGAGTGTGACTCTTCATACTCTCACCATACATTAGGACAAGAGGACCAAATAATGTAATACTCACAACAAACTATCTAACAGACCAGCCAACACATTTCAACATCCATTAAAATATAATATATGATTGCAAATTCTAGAATCAATGAATAAACAGTTAAAATCCAGAGTGCAGAATTACAACTAGTTCATCCACCGATTTTAGCAAAAATATACAATCATGAAATTCATACATACATGAAATGGTTTGAAGGCCAGAAAATAATTTGATTGTATTTAATATACCTCTAATATTACATACAAATTGTAATAGCTAAGAAACGACCCTGAAAACATATTACATTCCCTTATTTATAGATAATATGTCTCTCCTCTTATTCTTTTGCTAGATAGTAACAATAATTAGTGATGTACCACCCAGGAGACAGGTCTTTAATTCCTGTAAACTTGCTATGCCTGATGGGACTTCTCAAGGGGAAATACTGCACTATCCAGATGGCTCACATTAACTGCATCCTTCTTTTTGCTTCTGCTACCAACAACGTTACTTTACCTCATGCATTCATACTCCTGGCCATGGTAGCTGAGCATTGACTTTATCTATAACTTGCCCTTTTTCTTCGATCGCAGTGCACTAGCAGGAAACCAAACCTTCAAATTTCAAAATAGGTCTATGGTTCCTGAAAGATCTATCAGTATGCATTAAATTCACCCGAGGTTGACCTAGAGGTAGGCCAAGAACCTAGGTTATTAGCCCTGACCATTTATTCCTTCTTGTTGAGTATTCATCTTTGACGGGACTTTGGGGTTTTTTTGTAATTGATAACTTTTTTTTTGCCTTCCCTGCCTCATTTGGGTGACACTTTAGAGTTTTTTTTGCCCTAAGGAACTTTCAAAATAGCCACCCAGGCTAGGGCAGGTATTTGTGGATAGCGCAACCCTCCCAAACTTCTAAATTCCCGACCCAAGTTAGGATAGGGCTTTGAGTAACCATCGTTGATTTATGTCTGCCCGCATGTCCAACCTTGCCACCTTAGCTTGGGCAACACTTTAGATAAGGTGGTCAATATTTAATGGGTAAAACTCCCGCCCATCATACAACCCATCTAGTGCATAACTTTGCTTTGTTGCTGGGGCAGGGATATTTCAAATTCACCCAGGGTCAAGGATGTCGAATTGTTCGCCCCACATTCTTGGCAACTTTTGAGGTCCTTTTACTTGTGAGAGGGAGAGCCCAAACAACCAAAGGTGGAAGCAAGCTTTCGACTCAGTCAAAACTTTTGAAACAAAAACTTGATTTAATATATGACCCTGACCCCTATCCATTGGGCTATAAAGTCAACAAAGAAAACATCTGTAAAATTGTGTTAGGGCTACAGAGACCTTCATGTTCATTCAAAAACCTGTCACCTTGGTCAATTTTACCTACCACTACTCCCATCCACCATAAGATTTATCTTGAGAGAATGTCCCTACCATAGTTTGAATTTTGAGGCTTTTACAAATGCGCTCCCATACTTCAGAAGCAGGGAGTAAGGCATTCCTGATCTTGTCATTGATGTCCTCCAATCTATTTAGATCTTTATACGAGGGGTTTTGATAGTTCTCAATCACTTCTTCTATGTTTGTATGGAGCTTAGAGAGCCTTAAGATGATATCCATCATTTTTTCTATGGCTATGGGTTCTTCAAGTGCAACAACCTCACTTTGGTGCAGTTTTAGGACCTTGAACCTATTGACAATGTCCTGTTCTGTATGGAATTGCTTGCTACTCTCCTAGAACTTTGGGGAGCCAAGTTTCTTAAGTGCAACATTAATTTTATTTATTTTCTCCACTTATTTCTTTAATTTTGCATGGATTTCATTGCCCTCATCATAAAGATTTGTGACCAAGAGTATCTGCTCCATGCGATGCCTGGCTTGATCCTTCTCTCGCTCTGAACATGCGACCAAAATAACATCTGATATTCTAAACATTGCTTTCACTTCTAGCACTTGAGGACCCATGCTAAGTACTGCATTTCTCGCCTTTGCTAACTCCACCTTTATCTTATTGTATATCGTCACAAAGTCTATCTTGCACACAAAAGTGGGAAACACTTTCAAGGTCGCTTCTTTTATTTTGTCTAGATAGAATTTTCAAACATAATTTATCCAGTCTTTTGAAATTTTTGCCACATGAGGCATATTCCTCTCTTTCTAGAGCTCGTTCAAAGCATCACTCAAGGATTTTTTCAATTGTTGCAGTTTGGCTTGAGCCTCAACATCCTACTTATTGGCTAATTCCTAGGTGATATGGAACTTGGCTTTCCAGGCATCTATCTCTTATTTCTTTTGCTGCAACACCATCTAAGAGGGGGCTTTATTCAACCCTTCCTATAGTTTTTTAATTTGGAGCTACATTGCTCACTGCCCTGCCCACTTATTTGATCTACTCCTCCAAATTGCTAATCTTTTTCTTTGTAAGCTTTAACTCCTTTTCCTCCTTATTGTTCTTCCAGAATAGCGTGGCGGCCTGCGCGTGCAAATTTCGTAGGGACAGCACCTTGGATATTTTTGCTACATCATTGGAGGCTATCTGGAAATCCCAGTCTTTCTACTCCATCTCTACGAGGGCTTTATTAACCTTTGACACAATAGTTATCTCGTGTATTTTTTCTTCGACTAGGTCAAGCTCCAAATGCATTTTATGAATCGCCAATGCACGTTCTTTCACCAATTCTTCCCATTGCTGATATTACCATTTCCTTTGATTATCTTGAATAGTTTTTACCATAGCATAGACCTCTGGTAAGTCTTCTTCCATCACCTACGTGAGGAGTGGGGTAGTAAAAAAGGATGGGAAAGGAGTTACTAAGCAGGAAGACAATACACGGGTCTGGAGTGAACTCATGACTTCACCTAAACATCTTACTTCTGGTAATGGGGTGCAAGTCTTAACTAATTGGGATTGATTAGGCTATTTCTAGTATGAGCTAGGTAAAGGCTTCTCTCTGAATAAAGGTGGCAATATGGGAGATACCACAGCGAAAGTATTGGAAGGTGGAAGTGGTAAAAAAACCAGTGATCTCTTAAGAGATGCATGATGGGACTAAGGAGGAGATATAATATGGGTCATGGTCGGTATCACACCAGTGAAATGTGTCTGAGACAAGGTAGGAGAATCCTCTATGGTTTGCAGTGATGGGGTTTGTTGAGGAGATAGAGAACATGAGTCCACCTCTTCCACTATGATCTGTTCCTAAACCACCTTAAGAGCTTCTTTTACCACTGATTATTTCTTTTGAGTCTTGCTCGAGGCCACCATCTCTTCTATCTTGGTACCTTTAGGACAAACTTCTTTCCCTCATTTACCTCTTGCTATGATTGTAATGCATCAGGGCTTGGAGCACCCTTTATATTTTTTCTTTATTGAGCCTTTTGATGTAAGGGGGCTTAGGGTTTATTAATGTCCAATCCACTAGACTTGGATAACTTGGTCACTCTTACTTCAGTTAGAGGTTCTATGGGCAGTGCCTTTTGCTCTCTTGCTTTCACCTTGGGTGAGCTTTCTGGTGCCTAGTGGCTACTTTGGACCTCCTATTCTTCATCATCCTCCTATGAATACTCCTAGATCGTCCCAAGACTAGGGTTATCCTACCTCTTCAAAACCTTAGGGGTAAGATCTTCTACCTCCTTATCCTTCTTCTTTGCAGACTTGTAGTTGGCATTGTATTTGGTAGAGAATTTATTATTTGATTTTCTTGGGAATGCCTTCTTGACATCATCCCACTCACATCACATGATCCACCATTGTTCATATTTGTGCTCTATCAAATTATTTTGGTTTATTACATCTTGAAACAAGGATTCTTTCATTAGTTGGGTAGGGTCCTCTTTGGGATTAAACAATTTTTTGTACGGATAATTGGACCTCCACAATGGCTGATTGCGCATTTGGAATTTAGTCAAGGGCATTGTCTGGTCCTCTGGTAGGTTCCTATACTTTAACACCTCCTTATTAGCCTCATTATCATGATGCCTAAATTATCATGGCCCATTATTATCTACAAGCCTGACCTACAAAATATAATCAGGATCATAGTGCCATATGGGCGACACGAAAGGAAGGCCAAAAGTGAATATCTTTTCTTCTGGTTGTTGAAACTGAGCCCACTCCTTCCTGGAAAAAAGTATGGGCTTGAAAAATATTGATTGTGGGAAAATCACCCTCTTTTTGGCTCCAAGCCCCCATTTTTCTTCAATGAAACAAATATGTTGGTACACCTCCATGCCAAAGATCCAATCTGTAACATAGAAGGGGAGCAAATAGGGGAAATTTGAGAAGTCGTACAGTCAGATACATGTCCCCTCATTCAAGAAGTAGTAATCTCTGACTTCCTAAGAACTAGTTCTCAAGAAACACTTTGCCTTTTATGATAGGTGAGGATAGGCTTGATGAATATATGTGAGGGCGGGTCCCAAGAACTGCTTATTGAACACCATATAGGAGCTACTCCTTCTAAGCACATGTGTCCATTCCATAGTCAGACATATTTGTCCCTTTTCATTTTTCTCTTGAATTTGCATAGTGTACCTATCATGGGGTATGTGGCAAAATATCAACTAGGCCAAGTGTGACGCATATCATAATTCTTTACTCTTTTCACTTTGATATTCATCTAACTGCTTTAAAATATTTATAGATAGGAATTTTACCTAATAAAACCTTACAAACTTGTAGGACCAAAAAATAACATACCTCATTGCCATCTAATATAGATGCACCTCCTTGTCCGACGAAAGACCTAACATAGTGGCCAACAAGGACAATATGGGCCGACATTGTTATCTAAATTTTGTCATTGGTCAAGGATTGACCATATAATCATCTAGTCACATACCCAGGATCTAAGTCACCCACTATTTAGGACCATATTTGAGAAATTTCATTCATTTCTCGTCTTCATCTATATTGATCATTATCGGCTTTGCATTGACTTGGGGCTCTCGGGCTAAGGAAGCTTAAAAAAAAAAGGTTTTCCAAATGGTGGAAATGTTCATGTTGAACAACACTCATCCTTCTACATCTCACATTGTTCTATTAGTTGCATCATAGAATTATGCCACTACATGCACCAGCTCAGGACATGGGTGGATGGGCTCAGGTCGCTTCTCTAGGAGATGATTGTTGGGCTGTTGTTGGAAGGTTTTGCTGCCAAAACTGTTGCAACTTCATGAGTAATGTTTATTTTACCCCTGATTGTGATCTCAGTATCTCTGAGCTCATTGTATGAATCTTCTAGATTTTTCTTGACTCTTGTCCTTGTCATTTTTTAGAAGCTTCTTTATCCAAATATGGGTGATTACCAGGCATTTGAAATCCTCCACTATCTGCAATTTTTGCAAAGCCTCAATATCACTCCCAGTTTTGTATTAGCAAGCCAAGTAAGGCAAAAAGAAGCAAATTAACCCTCCCACTACCTATTTTATAGCACATAATCAGAGCTATGTGTGGGGTAGCAATAAGGTTGTTAAAGGAAATATACTCAAAACAAAGCAAATCTTTTGAGAACACACTTCTTTTGATAGTTGGTGTTAACATATCTTCCTTGGAAAGTGAACCATTAGCCAATGAGGTGGATGCACTTGCTGATTTTGTCAACCTAGGATGGTGAGGTTTAGGAGTCCTTTTAAAATTGGAATTGTCTTGATTGTTGTGTTGCAGTGTGAATGCGTTCAAGAGAAAACTTGGCTATAAATAGTGCTCTAGTGTGAACGCATTTTGTTTTTCTAAAAATATTGGCAAATTCATTTTTCTCCTCCCCCTTATTCCTTCTATTCCTCCTCCTTTATTCTCCCCCCTTATGCCTCCTCCTTATCCCCTTATCTCTCTGTCTTCCCTAATCCTTCTTCCCTAATATTATTCAATTTGTTACGTGGGTAGTTGTAATATACACTATATATCGTGTTCTATGGTTTGGGCGATAAATAATTGGAATAATAAAAATTGTTTGTTTTAACTATATCTGATTTGGGCTCTCAATATGGTATCATATCAGGTGCAGGTGGAGGCCGCATGAGGGCAATGTGGGTACGCAGTATAACTGGGCATGATTTTTGAGGTGGTCGATTCCTGACGGAGGTAGCTGGAACTAGAATGGGAGACTGAGCCTGATTTTTGAAGCGATCTACAGTCTCGTAGTAGGACTGTTAGACACATATATTGAAGTGGAGGTTGACATAGTGCAGTGGCATGGATGCTAAGGTTGCTGGTTGAGGTGGCACTGGCTGCTAAGGTGGCGAGTTGATGAAGCGGTATGTCGTACGAGGAATAGCTGCTGACGTGGAGTGGTGCACACTTTGATACTGACATGGCAGGCAAGAGGATGTGGCATCCGAGTTGGAGTTTGACATGGCGTACGAGTTGGCAGGAGCACTGAGGTGTCATTGTGTGGTTGGTTGCGGTCACAGCAAAATATTGGAAGAGGATGATTTCTCGAAGGTAATCAAATATCAATGCACGTGTTCGCATTCTTATTCCCTCCCATAGCCTCTATCCCAGGCAATGTGGGATAATGTGTTTTATTTTTTTAAAACATGAGGACGTCGTGTTCATAGGGAAGCTGCCTTGAATTTTAAGCATGGCAGTGGGCGTAGTGCAAGTGGCGAGTGTGCCTTTGTTGTTCGAAGAAGGTCCCGGGTTTAAAACCAGTTGGGGACGCTTGGAAAAAGTTTTTTTATTATTTTTTTGTGTGAAATCGTCAACCTTGCAGGGTAAAAGTGTGGCAGTCGGGATAAGATATTCAAAAGAGTTGCGGGGCGCATTGGTGAAGAATCTTGCCGGAGTTGAGGGTGGTCGTGAGTTCGACCTGCAAAACGTCAAAAAGACAGGTTTTAAAAAATTACATTAAGCTTTTATTCAAATTTCTTTAATATTAATTTAATAATTTAAATAATGCTTTTTAATTATTTAAAAAATATATTTTTTTATAATTTTTAAAGCATATTTTTATTATTAAGTTAAAATTATTAAAGTGCTTTAAAATTTTATTTGTAAAAATTTATAAGAGAAATAGTGAACCTATTGCCCTAGAGGCAAATTGTAAAATCACCCAAGAGGGCTTGAAAAACCTTGCAAAATTGTGTAATAGTCTAAGAGGCAAGCATTGTACAAAAATGTGACGGGAAACCTTTTAGCGCTGCCCATTGGAACCCCGTTCAAGGCTAAAATTTTTGTGAAATAGCCTCAGCAGCTGTAAAAGAGCGAAAATTGTAACCTCAGGAGCTCTAATGAATTTTTTCTTTTTTCCTTGATGAGTAGATGATCAGATCTACCGGATGTTACCATGCTTTGTGCTCTCTACTGCGGAGAGAAACTGCTAAATATTTTGATGAACGAGTTTGATGAGATAGACTACATGTCGTATTCAGTCAACTGCAGAATTCTGTTATAGCCCACCAAAGGAATCCAAATTTTGGTTACGAGGCTGACTCAGAAGATAATATTTTTGAACAACGAGTGGAGGAGTCCGATACAATTGAAGCCACACCTATAGATCAAGCCAATGATAGCTACTCTCCAACTAATCCAAAGCAATAATCCAGTGAAAGTTATACCCCACGCTCTCTAGAGCCTAAGCCAGCAGAGGCTGAGCCAGCACAGGCCGAGCCAGCAACAACTCTTGAAATAGTTGTCATCAATGACGATGAGGATTCCATTGCAGATAATTTTGGACCTCCAATACTGGAAAATCCACAAGAAGAAGAAGAAATCAGTGAGAGAGTTAAAAAATCTATATTTGATTTGAACTTGTAATTGCTTTGTACTTCCTATTTTTAGTCAAATCAAAGTTTACTTTCAAGTAGTAGAAATGGCTTCAAATTCAAATCTTCCAATTCCATAATTCAATGGTAGTTATTATGAATACTGGTCAATAAAGATGAAAACCTTTTTTATAGGTAAAGGTTTATGGGATGTAGTTGAAGAGGGTTACACAGAACCCTCTCCTACTGACTGGACTGCTTTAATTTCTGATGATAGAAAATCTAGGAAAGAAGCACAAAAAAAAAATTCCTTTGCCCTGTATAATTTGCAAGCAACCCTAGATAAAAGCATCTTTCCTAGAATAGCATCCTGTGTAACAGCTCAAGATGCTTGGAATGCTTTAAAGGAAAGTTTTCAAGGGAGTGATCAAGTGAAGTAGGTCAAGATTCAAACTCTGAAAAGAGATTTTAAAAATCTTATAATGCAATAGAATGAGAAAGTAGGAGACTACTGTGTGTGATTCAAAGCCATAGTAGATAAAATGGTCACTCTAGGTGAAGAGATTAAACCAGAAGTTGTGGTGAAGAAAGTGTTGCAAACACTTCTTCCTAAGTGGAATCATGTAGCAATCATTATTGAAGAGTCAAAATATTTGACTACACTTTCCTTTGATGCACTAATTGGTTATCTTCTTTCACATGAAGAGAGATTGCAGGAATCTCCTTCCACTAGCCACAGAGGTGATGACAAAGCCTTCACTTCACAAGAAGGAAAAGGACAATGCAAAAGTCAAGGTAGAGGTCAGCACAGAGGAAGAGGTAGGAATTGTCCACGAGGTGGAACTCTTAATAGAGGAGGATCTTAAAATAGAGGTGGAGGTCAGAATAGAGGTGGACAACAGAATAGAGGGAAGCATCCAGGATGAGGAAAATGAAGTGATAAGTCAAAACAAGCTTGCCACAATTGTGGAAAACTTGGCCACTTTGCTCATGACTGTTGGTTGAAATCTTCTCAAGGAAGCAGCAATCAGAGCAGTCAGTATGGCAATTTTGGAGAAGAGGAAGATACCTCAAATCTCTTTCTCTCATATGGAAACTTAGATCAAAACCTGAATGATACCTAGATCTTGGACACTGGGTGTTCAAATCAAATGAGTGGCAAAGAAGAACTCTTTGCTACTCTGGATTCTTCCTACAAATCCAGCATCAAATTGGGAGACAACAAGTCATTGGCAGTTGAATGCATCAGAGCCATGGAGGTTCCAACAAAAGAAGGCATGAAACAATTAAGTGATATCTATTACACACCTCATCTCCAACATTATATTTTAAGTGTTGGTCAAATGTTAGATAAGAACTATAAATTACTATTTGATGAAGGTAAATGTACCATTTTTGATAATAGTAATAGTGATAGAGTCATTACTCAAGTGGCAATGACAAGGAACAGGTTATTTCCTTTAAAGTTTGACCAGCCAGGAGGAGATCAATTAGTAAATGTTGCTATTGTAAATCTAAGTGTGCTATGGCACTTGAGATACGATCATTTGAATTCAACCAATTTGATGATGTTAACTTCTCAAGAAATGGTTACCATACTTCCTAAAGTTCAGGACAATAAGGAAGTCTATGAAGGTTGTGCCTTGGGCAAGCATGCTAGAACCAAATTTACTCATGGACAAGCATGGCGGACTAGTTATCCACTCCAACTAGTGCATTCAGACATCTGTGGTCCGATGCAGACCAAGAGCATTGGTAATAACTCTTACTTTCTTCTTTTCATTGATGATTTTTTAAGAATATGTTGGATATATTTCTTGAAGCATAAATAAGTATTTGATTGCTTCATAGATTTAAAGCAAGAGTGGAAAATGAGAGTGGATATTCTATTAAGTTTCTCAGATTAGATAAAGGAGGAGAATACTCTAATGAATTTTTGATTTTTTGTAAAAAACATGGAATAAAGAGGCAGTTCACTACTGCCTATACTCCACAGTAGAATGGTGTGGCTGAGAGAAAGAACCGCACCATTGTAGACATGGTGGAGCAAGAAATTGTTGAGCTTAAATCTTGTCGCACTTTGGAGAACATTGTAGACATATTCGCCAAAGGCATGGCTAAAGCTCAATTTATAAAGCTGAGAGACTGTCTAGTTAGGCCTCTCAACTTTAAGGGGGAGAGTGTTGTAGTGTGAACGTGTTCAAGAGAAAACTTTGCTAGAAATAGTGCTCTAGTGTGAACGCATTTTTTTTTTCTAAAAATTTTGACAAATTTTTTTTTCTCCTCCCCCTTATTCCTTCTATTCCTCCTCCTTTATTCTCTCCCCTTATGCCTCCTTATCCCATTATCTCTCTGTATTCCCTAATCCTTCTTTCCTAATGTTCTTCCATTTGTTACGTGGGTAGTTGTAATATGCACTATATATCGTGTTCTAAGGTTTGGGCGATAAATAATTGGAATAATAAAAATTGTTTGTTTTAACTATATCTGATTTGGGCTCTCATGTTGTGCCATTGGATTATACCACGACCCTATTGGTTGCAAGAAAATATGGCATAATATTTTCTATTTATTATATCCCAAGCCCATAACTCATTTAGGGAGGGGTACCCTTTTATTGCATTGGCTATAATAACTAGATTGATGTGTTTGCTTCAGATTGCACCCACCTGGTCAGTTCTTTATATTCCAACTATTGCTTTTTTGGTATTCTTTGGATGCGAACTGCCCTATCCACTCGATGGTAATGAAATCACCTCAGTATATCTATCATGATGATTGATATTCCTATGCTTCACATTAATATTATTCTTCAGTGGCTGGGGTAGGCAAGGCGCTCATGATATTTGATTGGCACAAAGAATTTCCCTTGTGTGTCTTATTTTGGAGAAACGGGAATGGAAAGCAGACAACTACCTTGGATGTAAATTCTCAGGGTGGGGTTCTAAGTTTATTGGAAAGTATTCTACTTCTCAAACATCTACCCATACTCTACTCATTATGGCCTCTAGTGCGCAGGTGACATTTTTTGATCTTTTTCACCTTTTCACCTGCTCCAATATTTCATCCCGCTTGACCAATAATTTTCATCAAGGTTAAATTTTTAGGTTTCACCATGGTGTGGAGCTTCCTTTCCCCATTTCCCATGGTGGGCGAGGTTCTTTTATTAATGGGTTATAATATTTTGCAATATCTTTCCACCCCGTCCAACCTTGTCAATCATCACCTTAGCTTCCTTTACCCATTGGTATGGCCTTTTATTGGTGTAGCTATGATTTGAATGGTATTCTACCTTTTAGGCTAGGTGCAGGATTGGATCAAAAGTATATTAAGCTGCTCAATAAAATAGAACAATAGATTCCTAGAATATCTAAATATCATGACTTTAAGAAAAAAATACGCAGGAACAAACAAGACTATTTACATATGTACATTTTGGATCATGGTCAAGGTTAAGCATAGTGTTTGAGGTACTGACCATTTACAGGAATTGGTAGCAATATTCCCTCCAAGTCCTGCAACGGGTATGCATTTGAATATTTACAGTTCTGGATGAGATATGGGCCTGACCAAAAGGATTCAAACTTGTCATGAACATTTTATTTTGCCCGATTAACATCCCATTTAAGGACAAAGTCTCCTTCACAAAATTTTTTAGGTCTGGCCTTTCTATAAGACCAATGCTTGACAATATTTTGGTGATGATACAGGTTATTGTACCCCTTTTCATGTTCTTCTTCTAGTTGGATCATATATACTAGTCTTTTTTCTATAGCAGGAATGTCTCCTACCTCTATCTCACTCATGAACTTGAGAGTTGGGAGTTCTAGGTTGATTGGGAGAATTACCTCTTTTCCATAAACAAGGACATAGGATGATGTATTCAATGACTTCTTAGATATGATCTTATCCATTCATAGTGCTTGATCTAGTAGGAGGTGCCATGTTCTGGGATTGCATTCTATATTGTGCTTTATCATCTTTAGTAAGTTTTTATTGGTAGATTTTGCCAGACCATTTCCCTATGGGTAATAGTTTGAAGATGCACTCCAATAGATACCATAATTTCTGGCGAATTCCATGGTCTTGGCTCCTATGAAGTGGGTACCATTATCAAATACAATTATGGTGGGGATCCCAAACCTAGTTATCAATATTTCTAAAAAATCAATCACCATCTGTTGATCAGCATGCTTGGTAGCTTGTGCTTCTATCCATTTTGTGAAGTAGTCTATGGCTGTAAGGACATATTTATGATTGAATGATGAATTAGAGTTGATTTCATCGATGAAATCTAGTCCCCACAACTGAAAAGGTTCTTCTGCTACTACTGGTTGTAGAGGTATGGTAGCATGTTTGGATTTTCCAATAAACCTTTGATATTTGTCACATGCTTGTACAAATTTGAATGCATCAAAAAAATCGTTGACCAATAAAATCTAGCTCTTAATATTTTTGCTATCATGGTTTTGCCTGCATAATGCCTTCCTGATAATCCACCATGGAATTCCTCAAGTATGCTCTTAGTTTTTTTTGGTGGTACACATCTTAGGAGTATACCATTGAAGTTTTATCGATAGACGGTATCGCTGACCAATGTATAATTTCTTACCTGCAACCTGTATCTTCTTCTTTGTGATGTTGTCAATCCTTCTGGATACATTCCAAGATTTTAATAGTGCATCAATTGATCAATCCATGTCATGGATGACTCTTGAATTCTTTCTTGCCTTGCAAGACTACCGTCCTATATGGATGCATTTTATTACTCAGCAACAGAGTAAGCCAGTCGCTAGCAGAGATGCCTTCCTATTACCAACTTTGTTGGTTTGATTTCTACATCAAAATCCTAAATATTTGAGGTCCATACTACTCTCCTTTCACCTAGTTCTCCTTGTCTAATAAATATCCTTACATATAGGTGTACCACATACACGAATATTTTGCTCTAGGATAGAAAATGCCTAAATTTCTTGAGATATTTCATGATGGCATATACCTATATTTCAATAAAATTATATTTCTCTTCATGCTCCTACAATTTTTGGCTAAGGAAAGTGATTGATATTTCATTTTTCGTCTTCTCCATTTTGATTAAGCACTACAACGTAGCTCTCCTCTGCTCCAAATACATATAGGATGAATTATTTAGAGTAACCCATATTGGCAAGGACTAGAGTCCTTGAAATTAATTCCTTGATACTCCTAAAATCATCTCATCATGCTTCAGTCCTTTTGAATTTTACATCTTTCTTAAGCATCTTTGTCATGGGCTTAACTATCTGCGCGAAGTCAAAAATAAACTTTTAGATAAAGTTGATTTATCCAAAGAAATACTGCAATCCTTTCTTATTCATAGGGATATGTAATTCTAGAATAGCTTTTACTCTATCTGGATCAATGGCAAGTCCCTCTTTTGATACAACGTGCCCCAACAACTTTCCTTCTTGGACAAAAAACACTAACTTCTTTGGATTGATTGATATTCCAAATTACTTGCATTTATCAAAGACTTGAGTGAGGTGTTCTATATGCTTCTCCTTCTTATGAGAAAACACATTCATATTATCTAGGTAAATAAAAATCACCCTATTGACCAGCTTGCCAAATGTCATGTCCATCATCCTTTGAAAGTGGCTCCCACATTAGAAATTCCAAATGGCATGCATTGATATATGAAGGTTCCCCACTTGGTAGTGAAGGTTGTTTTGTGTTGATCTTCATCTTGAACCCAGATTTGATTAAATCTTGAGAATCCATCTAACAGAGAAAATCTCTCTACTCCTACTATCATGTGCAGTATCTAGTCAATTTATGGCAAAGGATAATGATCTTTCAAGGAGACTTTGTTTAGACTTTGAAATTCAACACAAAGTCTTATGTCCCCATTATTTTTCTTGATCGAGACTAGATTCGCCACCTAGGTTGAATGCTTAATGGGGTATATTATTTTAGCATTGAGCAATTTTAGGAGCTCTTGTTTCATCAAGGCCTCAATCTTTGGGTTGACTAGCCTTTGTTTTTGTTGAACCGAATTCGAATCTGATTCCAATTCAATGGTATGTTGAATGGTATCTTTATCATAAACCTTCAAGTCGTCATAGGACCAATTATGCCATCATATTTTTTGCACAGCTCTTGGATTTGCTTCAATTCTTCTTCTAATAAATCTATTCTTACTTTCAAGCATTTCCTCAAGACTACTAAGTTTTCTTTGGAGCCTTTGGCATCAATTTTGATCATATGGCTAGCCAGACGGTCACTATTATCAAACAAAATTTCCAAAGTAATTAAACCTTTTGAGAAATGATTTTTTTTAACTGGAGGAATCCTTCCTCTTTCTCCTCTTGACCTTCCTCTTCCATCGATTAAGTAGAGCAATTAATTTCTTACATCAATAATTCTATGATCTGCTCATTATTTTCAAATACTTGCTAAAATATATCCTTATCTAGCACTACAAGTTGTTATATCACCCTCACTATCTTAGGCCTGTATACGATATTTGATATTGAGTAGTAATTGGCTCCCATAGTTGCCAGGGTGTCGGCATGAGTGTTTTGGTACCTGGGGATGGCTTTGAAATTTAGGGCCTCAAAAATATTCTAGAAAATACTAGACTCTATTATTGTATACCTTAATATAGTGTTGTTTCAGTAGGGTTATATGTAAGGGGTCAGTCCCAAAATGTATTTATAAAAAATTAGTGAATCAGTTTTGAAATCCAGGTAAATAGTTTCCAAATACATGTAGAAGGTTCACTATTATTAGGGGTAATGTTGGAAATTTAAACTTAAAATGGTCAAATTATTATAAAATTGGGGCAAATCAACCCCCAAAAAAATTTGCACCCAAAATTTTTTGGCTAATGGGCCTTGGTCAAGGGTCCCAAATATTAGCCAATTCCAAATTTTGAAAATCCTAATTTTAGCCAATTTGGCTATAAATAGCCACTATGCATAACCATGGTTGTTTTCTTATGTACTTTTTAGTGCTTTTATTAATCATCAGATCAGTGTCACCAAATATTTGTAGCTACCTAATCCCAAGTTTTTCAACCTTTCTTAGTCCTAGACATAGGGCTTCATATTCTACTACATTGTTTGTACAAATATAGGTGAGTCTATAAGAGGTATTTTGATCCCCTATAGGTGAAATCAACACCACTCCTTCTCCAGCACTATTTTTACACCTTACCCCATCAAAATACAGCTTCCACAGTTGATCTGATGAAGGTGTGATGCTCTCCTATGACTTCTTAGTCTTTAATTTTTGAATGGAGTAAGTGCCCATTCCTGTTTCTATCATGGCATTGAAATATTTTAAATAAAATTGGTCTTCAAACTAAAGTTGCCCTAGGACTTCCTCTATTAGGTCTTCCTCCTCAATGACTATTCCTATCGTACCCGCTTGTTGATCTACTTCTTCCAACTTCTCTATATGAAATGAAGAAGGTTTCTCAGAGAATATTTTTACTCTTTTTCCCTTAAAGGGTATCTCCATATGGGAATAATCTAAGGATACGTATCCTCCCAATTTAGTAGTAAAATTCCTTGATAGACACATTCTAAAATAAAACTTGAGGTCTACCACCACAATCTCTTATATGACTATGACATGGGATAGTCTATGCAAGACCATGGGAACATCCTTAATCACCCTCACAGTTTTGATAGGTGTACCATCTAGTTGTAGGACTCCAGGGTAGCTTCTTGTATACTCCATACCCATAATATCACATACTACATTGGGAATGACTATGGTGGCAGCTCCTAATTCTATCATGAAATTGTGTATTATCCATCCTTTCATTTCCAAATACAGATAGAAAGGAGAGGGCATGTTTTTTCCTACCCCCATAACAGAAGTGCCTTGAACCAAATTCTGCTTAGGTGATGACTTGTTATGATTCTTAATTAACTTGAGAACCACCTAAAGTAGATCAATTTGTCCAAAAATCATCAGGGCATCATACATGCTAACATTTGAACGCGTCTTCTTTAGTTCTTCAACAATATTGAAGGCGAAAGCTACATGTTGCCTTTCTTTATCCTTCTGGTAATGTTCACATATATTCTAGTATTCCTGGATTTCTTCTATCTATTGTCACTTTGTTAGGGAAGGGTATTTTAGTTTACCCTTGGATTCTTCCTGTGTCTCCATTATATTTTGTTGCCTTGCATTAGGCACAACATCCCATTTGCATAGCTAATTTTTGTATGGAATGAGTCTGAGGTACTTTCTTTTCAAGTTTCCCATTTTCCTTGGTATCATTGAGAATATTTAGGAGCTCCAGATCCTCTGGGCTCATTTGTAATGGTTTCTTTCCAAATCTAGTTAGGATAGATACTTGTTCATCTGACAACATCATGAAATTATGCTCGCTTTCCTAGATCATGTTGATATGACCCTTCTAAGCTCATTCTATTCTTTCCATCACCACCTTTTGTATATGACTTTGATGCATCATGCAGGATAATTACACGTAGAGCACCAATAGTCATACTGGGGTGTAGAAGAAGAAGGTTGTGCTTCTTCATTAACAAGTATGGTGTTTATTTTCTCATGGGGTTTATTGGTAGTTGAGTCTTGGACTCTGGACACATAGGGAAATCTTCTAGGTTGAAATTTCCTTTCCACCTCTCTTCTTTTCATAAGAGTCATTTCATTGTTGAGATTATTCATATAATTTTGTAGATCTAAAAGGATGTCCATTTGAGGATCTGGTGCTGGGATCACTAGGACTACGAAAGGATCTTGGAGTGTTGGTAACATGGGTACTAGTGGAATAGCAGGTTCTACTGAAGCAATAGGCCATTGTCACATGTGTACCAGGGGGAAATTGTAGGATAGGTTGGTGCTGAGGACATAGGTTGCATATGATTTTGGAAAAGCTCAGGAAAAATAGGTATTATGGGTTTAGGAGGCAACTGACCAATAGAAATCAAGAGTTTTTTGGATTTTATAGCTTCCTACAATATATGTGGAAAATTTAGGACATTGGATTACCTTATCATCAAGCTCAAATATGATATGAATGCTCTTAGATAGTAATATATGACCTACTCATTATTCATGAAAATACCTTTAGGGACTCTATTCCAGGTATGACTAAATCTGATATTGAAATCACTTATATCCTCTTGAGGGTGTTTCTATATAGTAGTGAACTGAGTAAGAAGGGAAAATGGGTATGCTTGCTCATTAAATTCTACCACCAATATCCCCACTAGATCCACCCATGAAAAAATACTTCCATTAGGAAGGGACCTATACATATAGTATTTTCCCTTTCAAGGAAATGATGAGTAACATAATCATGATATTTTACTCATGTCAATGACTAGTGCTACCACATCTTGGTAGTGTTTAAATATTGTATTCCTGATACCATCGTATGTGGGTAGGTCTTTCAGAGCCATTAAGGGAATAGTATTTTGATTAGTGAGGTTGATGGGACCAATATTATCCCAGGTGGGGTATCCTAGATTTTGATTCTGGTTTTGATTCTAATCCATGGCTTCTACAAGGGTAAGAAGCTCCTCAAAGTCAAAATTAGTAGGCCTTTGATCTATTGAAGGGGTGAGGAAGGAGATAGGCTCAACAAACACTGGTAATCACCTTCTTATAGAAGATAGCTCAAAGAACTCATTAGGGTGTTTAGACTAATTAGCTTTATGCATTGTAATCATGAAATATTTACACTACAAGGCCTTCTAGGTTGATACTATAGTAGAGTCTCAAGGTGGTTAATGGATAACTAAGTAAAGTAGAGAATCGTCTAACTCTAGACCACTCAAGTTGTGAGACTCTTCGTTTTCCACCGGGTGTGCCAAAAACTATTGGCTTAAAATATGCACCTAATGGAAGGAGTTATGCACCTAATAGACTTGGCCAACATTAAAAGGATGCAAGATGGTGAGGTCTTGCAACCAATATCTGGAGGAGGCTGGCTTCTTAAGAAATGTTAACTATTTTGTACAAATTAAGGAAAATAGAAAGAGAGATAACTAAGCTAACACATTAAAAATTAAAAGGGTAGATTAGCTGCATCAAGATACATGCAAGATCAAGATATAAACGTTAATAACACACACAAACTATCTAATAGAAATAATATAGAGTACAAAATTACAACTAGTTCATCCATCAATTTTAGCAGAAATAAACAATCATGAAATTCATACATACATGAAATGGTTTGAAGGCCCGATAATAATTTGCTTGTATTTAATGTACCTCTAATCTTACATAAAAATTATAATAGCTAAGATCTGACCCTGAAAACATATTACATTCCCTTATTTATATATAATAAATCTCTCCTCTTCTTATTTTTCTAGATAGTAACAATAGTTAGTGATGTGCCGCCCAAGAAATGGGTTATTAATTCCTGTAAACTTGCCATGCTTGATGGAACTTCTCAAGAGGAAATACTACACTATCCAGATGACTCACATTAACAACATCCTTCTAGTTGCTTCTACTCCCAATGGTGTTACTGTACCTCATACATTCATACTCCTGGCCATGGTAGTTGAGCATTAACTTTATTTGCAACTTACTCTTTTTATTTTATCGTAGTGCACTAGCAAGTAGTGCACTAGCAAGAAACCAAACCTTCAAATTTCAAAATGGGGCTATAGCAGGCTTCCTGAAAGATCTGTCAATCTGCATTAAATTCGCTCAAGGTTGACCTAGAGGTAGACCAAGAACCTAGGTTGGTATTAGCCTTAACCATTTATTCCTTCTTGCCAAGTATTCATCTTTGACGGGACTTTGGAATTTTTCTATAGTTGACAACTTATTTTTTGTCTTTCCTACCTTGTTTGGGTGGCACTTTAGAGTTTTTATGCCCTCAAAAACTTTCAAAATAGCCACCAAGGCTAGGGTGGGTATTTTTGGATAGTGCCACCCTCCCAAACTTCTAAATTCCCTGCCGTAAGGCTTCGAGGAACTATCGTTTATTTATGTCTGCTCACATGCCCAACCTTACCACCTTAGCTTGGGTGACACTTTGGATAAGATAATCAATATTTTATGGGTAAAACTCCCACCCATCACACAAACCGTCTAGTGCATGACTTTGCTATGTTTCTAGGACAAGGATATTTAAAATATGACTGAGGTCAACGATGCTGAATTATCCGCCACACATTTTCATAAATAGATCAATGCAAAGCCTTATTTGGTGATAGAAATTGGCTGGCCCAAGAACAAGTTGAAGTCTTCAAAAAGGTGATGTATGTTGGTAAAGGGAAATCTATACCTCCATGTCCTACCTTATGTGACTATGGAAGATTAAAATAATTTTTATTTAGAGGTGGTAATCTTGAATTATCTTCCTCATTTGGAGTATTAGTAGAAGTGTTATTTGGATATGTATAGGAGTATATAATAGTGGTAGTAATTATTATAGTATAGCCTAAGAATATTCTTGTGTAGGTAAATTTTTGTAGCAGTAAATTTTAGATGATGAAGGGGATTAATATGAGTCTACCTCAAGTACAAAGGCACACTAAAGCATCCATTATGGTGGGGAGATATTATTATCACTAATATCTTCTCTTCTAGGCCCCTTAATTCAAATTATGAGGGGTGTTAAAAATGTAATCTAACTTATGGACAAGGCCAACTTTATATGATGTAATCTTGTATAGGCCTAAGGACAATCATTGTACAATTGTATTTAGTTTATTATAATATTTTTTTATGTAAGCTCTATGGGATGTGGTTAACCTTTTTATAAGTAAACAACCTTATAACTTGTAATCAACCTTAAGCCCTCTCGGTATGTTGGCTTAGGTTGAACTTATTTACACAATTGAGGTTTTTGTATTGGTTAAAAATACCCCACCACTCCATCCATTGCATTAAAATTTTGTGGTTCTTATCTACAGATGATATAGTGATTATTTATGGTGTCTATGGGTGCCCATTTTATCTTTCTCTCTCATCATTTTTTATGCTTTTTGTATAAGAGTTGAGTGTATGGATTTCTTCTATTTGATTCTAGAAATATGTGTTAATTCCAACACAAAATATTAGGGTAGAAGATTCAAACTTGAGTCTTTCACAAGTCAATTTCCCTCATCTAGCTAAGATAGCCACATGCATGGTGCCTTATTCAAGAAAAATAAGAGGCCCCACACTAGATTAATAGGGAGGTATTTTGATGCCCAAATACAATACCATTGATGTACATCAAAAGTAAATCCTATAGCTTGAACCAAATACCTCTAAATATGAAATCTTATGTGGAATTATTCTACTCAACATGTTTTCCCATGCAATGCTAAAAAAAAGGGATATCTCTCCATGAAGTAATGCCTATCTCCTATGTACACTTAAACAAACATAAATTTTCCCTTATAAAATAATGGGTGTGGGACTTAAACTTGTGACATCTTCCAAAATATCATTTCATGCATTTCACGTTGACAACATGTTACCCCATGCTATGGCGAATGACAAGGAAACTATTCCTTGGAGCATAGTGCTTGAGGCAACCAGTGTAAAAGTAACAAAACATCATCCACTAAAATAAAAAGGATCATCTTCAAACCCATAATATAAATAAAGGGAAAAATGCACATGCTTTGTAATTAATAGTTCACTCATCCAAGACATGTTACAAACATGGAATTTCTTTGAATAAGCCCTGATCATTCCAAGAAGAAAGAATGGTATTTTGACATTATAACATGGTGCCAAATAGTTGGCCTGATAAATCAAACTTGAGACATATCCAAGAATGACTTGTTAATCAAACAATATATTATAACATTAAGATAAAATAATATGAGGGTCCTTTTAATTTCTTCTAAATGTTACCATCCTAACATACCAATTGCATTGATGCATTAAGAGTTATTTTATAATAATCTATTTTTGGCTTCTATTGGAGGCTACTCCCATAAAAATACCAAAATATTACATTTGTTATTAGTTCAATAAAACATTATCTAGAATACATTTTTATGATAAATATTCTACCAAATATGTTATTCATCTTCCTCAAAGTGCTATGTTTCCACAATAAACTCCTTGACATAATTTTCATTAAGAGATAAAATCTCACTTGGCTAGTTACCTTCTAAAGTTTGAATTTCACCAAGATGAAGATAAACATCACAATTGGCTAAACTATTTTCTACTTGATATCCTTATTTATATATATGCCCATATTTCTAAGATATTACCTTCAATAATAGATAATAGACATCAGTATTTATTTTATTTTTTATCCAATCCCCACATCCATATTTATTGATTGCATTAATGATAATTTGTGAATCCCCCTTAATTGAAATATATTTATATCCTTTTCTAGTTTGAATTTTAATCCTTGTAAGAATTTCCCTAGCATTTCCATAGTTGTTAGTTTAATTTCCATACGAGTATAAGAAAGTGAGGAGAATTTTGCCTTCATTTTTTCCAAAAAACACCACCTTCACCAACTTTTCTTGGATTTCCTTTAGAAGCACCATCAAAATTATTTTTGATAAACCTAATTTTTAGATATTTTCATTTTACCCTAAGATCAAAGCATACCTCTTTTTCAATGCCATTATCATATACGACTCTTCCATGTATGTTCAAATCCTATAACCAAGTTGTTACCATCTCTTTTTGTGCACTTGAGACTTTCCATGATGAGCACCATATCTATAAACATTCTACAAGAGAGGCAATAATATGGTTCCAAAATTGGGCATGATTTTGATATTTATTTTTTAAATATTATTCCTTTTAAGACATAAATTCCAACAAATAATGGTAGGATCAATGCTCCATATAATAAATAATGCTTTACTTTGATATAATTGATTGTGTTTTATCAACTATTTAACCATTGATGGAGCTACCTAATATATTATCATATTTTTTAAAAAGTAACCCCAAATGGTATGAACAAAAGGTCAATGAAGAAGCAAATGGTTAAATGTTTCTAAATACTTCTTACATAAGGCACATCTAAAAGGCCCATGATATCCTTATCTTTGTAGACTCTCACTTTTAAGAATGTTACTTTGAACTGCTAACCAAAGGAATGTTGAGGTCTTAGGGAGAACCTCTAGTAAACCAACTCATTTGTTCATGTAAAAATTGACAAATAAAACTCTTGACACATCTTTTGAAGTTCATTTTCAATTTATTTGAGTTCCTATCCCCTATTCAGGTTACTAATAGAAATCCATGATCTAGATTTGTTCAATTTAATATTATATTTGACCTTTGTACCTTTACAAGCTAGACATTCCCAAGCCAATGGGAGTCATTTTGAACTAGAGATAAGAGGATAAGGTTTCAACCAAACACCAAACCAAAAAATGCACAATTCCTCTCATTAATGAACCATCCACTATGTGGAGCAACAAACTCATAATTGACAAAAAATCATTTTTGGGTAGTATTTGACTAGTCCAAAGAATGTCATGATGACTGATTGATGCGATTTGAAATGCTAGGATCAATAGAGATTATGTGGTTAGATCTTGGTATGTGAATTATTGATCTATATCACATCCTGCCTAATTTTAATATACTTGACTAAATTGCTATAATTGGTTACAATGTGTACTTCAATATTCACTAATTGATGTCATTAGAAGTACTTGCCTATGTTTCTTGATCAATGACAAAATATATAATATGAAGTTCCATTTCGACGATCCTTTTTCTAGGGTCTTGTCCTAAATAATTTTATTACATCAAGATAATCTATATATTTTGAATAACATTTTTCCCAATTCTTTCCTTGATATTTGAATAGTCTCCACCCAGGTTTTTCCCTTAAGGCCAAACTCATAAGTGTACAATTTTGTAACCTTTCCCATCCAATATTCTTTCCTTTGCAAACCCTATCCCACATACAAAGAGAAAACCTAATTTTTTGTCAAATTTCTCATATCTTTTCAAATGAGATTTTCTTTTAATTTTATCAATTCTTGATGCTATACCTACTTGCAATATTGAAAGTGACATCATATAAATAGGGATAGATTGTAATATATTCTTTATGAGTTGTGGTTAAGAACTTAAATTTTTAACCTTCCAAAAAAATTACATTCTATTAAATGGGATACCTAAAGCACATTTTTATTTCCTTTATGAGAAAAAGGAATACCCAAATAGGTTGATGGAAATTTTCAATTTTAAACCCTAAAATATCCATAATAATTCATTGTAAATCTAGGGCAATGTTAATAAAAAATATTGGATTTTGTAGTATTGACCAATTATCCAGTAGCATTATCATAGCATAATAATTGATTTAAAATCCATGACCTCCCTAACTGAGGGATGGATACAAAAAAGTATCATCAATAAATTGAAGATGAGATTCAAATGAACCATTTTTGCAACCTAAATACCTTTGATATTTCCTTCTATTTTTGCGTTTGAGAATGCTCTCCCTTATGCCTCTGCAAAATAATGAATAGATAAGGAGATAGTGGATTTCCTTGTCAGAGTCCACAAGATGAATTAAATTAACACGAGAACCATTGATTAAATTAGAAAATTTAATAGTGCTATAACAAAATTTAATCCATTCACATCAACTATAATAAAAACCAAACCTTTTGATAATATTATGTAGCAAACTCCAAGAATCTCTATCATTTTTTTTATTCATATCTAATTTCATAAGCATACTAGGTTTTAACATGGTATTAAGATAATGTGTGACCTCCTATGCCATAATTACACCATCAAGAATTTGTTTACCATGAAAATAACCACCTAGTTTCTCTAAGGTAACATAATCTAGAATGCCTTTCAACCTATTTTCCATCAATATTACAAAGGATTAGTGGATGAAAGCTATCAAAATATTTTGTCACACCTTTTTGAAACCAATGTAATAAATGTGCCATTGATCCCACTTATTGTGGCCCTTATTTTTTGGACCTCTTCAACTCTAACCAATATATCACTCTTTAATAAATTCTATTTTTTTTAAGAAAACTGTAGGAAATGCACCAGTTTCAAGTGTCTTTCACGTAGCTCCTCCATATAAATATTTTTTTATCAAGATTTAATTTTATCCCTCTATGACAATTAATGGAATATTTTGTAAAATATTATCTTGTTCCTCCTTATCTTGACTAGTATATGATAAAATAATTTTGAAATATTTAATTAAATTCTTCTTTATATCTTCTTCTTTCCCCATATTTCTTCCACTTGGACTTAAAATATTTTTAATTGATGAAAAGAAATTTGTTTTTGTTGTAGCATGAAAAACATTTATTTCTATTTTCTTCCTTGATTCATTTCTCCCTAGAGTTTTGGAATCAATATGATTCCTCTCTATTCAATGCATTATGATAATTAGAAAATAATTAGTTTACTTTCACACAAGAATTCTAGTTCATTCCATTGATTTCTACTATCTCTTGTAAATTTTTAAGCTTGCATTCAATTTCCTTATATTATTTGAAAATGTTACTAAAAGTTTTGGCATTCCAAATCTACATTTGCTCCTTTAAATATTTTATTTTTTGAACAAAAATGTACGTATATGATCCTATAAAATTTGCTTCATCCCACCATAACATAACCATCTAGAAGAAATCAAGTATTGAAGCCACATAGACTAGAAGTGAAATGGCTGTGGATGGCCATCATTGGGTAAATCACAAGATAAAATAATAGGTTTGTGTTCCAATTGTATTCATAATAAAATATCTAAAGATATTGTAAACTTTATTTATAACCATGTGCTAGATAACAAGAATCTATCCATTCTACTATATACGTTTGTCCAATAATATAATATTGCATGTATATTGAAAACCTAAAGGACTAACATCCCAAAGTCAATGTTGAATTGACAATTAAAGCAAAATCTTGTATTGATTCAGGCCATTCTAGAGTACCATGCTTCTTTTTTAAATGAGATATTACTATGTTAAAGTCACCCCCAAGAATCCATAGATAACAATTATAAATTATCATTGTATTTGACAAAAATATCCTTCCAAAATATTTCACGAGGAGTAACTATAGTTGGAGCATAGATGTTTATATCCATAGACTACTAAAACATAGTTGTTAGTTTTATTTGAAAGATAAAACAAACTAATTGAATGGGGTATATGGAATAATACCTAATATAAGTCATTAGTGTAGCTAGGAAGAATGGTTACAACACCACAAAGAGGAAGAGGTAGATGCAGAGGAAGACCCTCCCTAAAACCTCCATAGACCAAACCAAACAATACTCTGATAATATCCCATGATGGTAATGGGGCAAATCCAAATCTAGATGTTATAAATATCACAACAGTTGTGTCTCTCTTGTAAGAAAAATTAGAGTAATAGAGACAAATATTAGAAACCTTAGTCAATAAGAATTTGTAGAATAGAAATTTTGAAGTGCAACAAGAAAGAACTCCATTGCCAACAGAATAAGAGGTCAGAAATCGAATTGATTTAGAGTTGGCTAAATACTTAAAGAATGTTTAAGTGTCTAATTTTAATGGTAAAGGAGGTTGGGAAGCATATGAAGCATGGCTAACTAAGTTAGAGTCATATTTCATCATAAGGAACTATTAATCGGTGACTAAGACTATTTGGGCTACCCTACATCTCCAATAAATGGGGTTGGACTGATGGAAAACCCTTAGAAAAGGGTAAAATATAGAGGTAGTAAATATGACCTGGGAAGGTTTTGTGTAATCATTTTGAAAAATGTTTCTTACATAATATCTCTATGTGGAAAAATTTGAGGAGTTTACCACACTTGTCCAAGGGACAAAGACTGTAGAAACCTATTTTCAACAATTTGTCAAATTGCTTAAGTATGTGCCTACCTATGAGACAAATGAAAAAATAAAGTGCATAAGTTTATTATGGGATTAGACCCTAGAATAAGATCATTTTTTAATATAAATAAGCTAGAAGTAATATAAATGGTCTATGATATGGCTCATTAGGCAGAAATAAACCTATCAGAAGAAGATCATCAGGCTTTGAGGAAGAGAATAGTGCAGGTTTCATGCAATGAAAAAAAGAGCAAAACAAGAAAAGCAAAAATGACCCACATTATAAAAATAAGAATTATGGGAAGCAAGGGGAAAATAAAAATAATTCCAAAAAAAAGGAACAATAATATTAATAACAACAACAATTTATCTCAACCTCAGAGGTAACCTGATGTAGGACCAATAGAGAAACTGAAGGAATAAAATCAGAATAGACACCTTGGATCCAATAGTGGTTGCTATGATTGCAAATGTCCACATTGTACCAGCAATTTTCCACATAAAGTTGGATCTAATAAAAAATAAAAAGAACCAAACCACAAGATTTATGCGGTTACAGGTAGTCAGAATCTAGATGGACATGCTACCCCACTTCTTCTGAAAGGTATGATATTTATAATAATATTAAGATTTTGATAGGTAGTAGAGCAATAGATAACTTCATTTCATCTATTTTAGTCAAGGATATACTATAAAGACCAATATTCTTGGTAGAAGTGTGGAAAGTAGAGTATGTTTCTAAACAAACCTACTTCATGGATCGATGTTATCCTAACGTGCAAGTCACCTTACCCTATGGCTATATAGAATGACACATATACATAGCTGCACTCCATACCTTTGATGTTATAATAGGGAGGGATTGGTTGAAATCCCATGAGGTTGTAATCAATTTCCATGATAGATGGATTGATTACACTAATAGTAATAAAAAAAAAAGATAAATTATCAACAAACAAGGATATTTTCAACCTTAATTGCTATCAACAATACATCTAAATAAGACCATGAGAAAGGGTGGAATGTTTTTTATGGTCAAGTTTGATGAAGTAGAGGTGGATAAAAAAGAAGAGGTGTTTGGTAAACACCCAATCATGTAGGAATATAAGGACGTGTTTCCCAAATATTTTCTTGGATTACCACTATAAAATGATTTTGACTCACAAAATTATCTTCAAGACTCGATATGGGTACTATGAATTCATAGTGCTACCATTTGGGTTGACTAATGCACCAACACCTTTCATGAATTTGATGAATAGTGTGTTCAGAAGACAGCTAGATCGGTTTATCTTGTTCTTTTTAGATGAAATTCTGATATATTTTAAGAATAAGGAAAAGCATGATAAGCACTTAAGGATAGTACTTAATTTGTTAAGGGAAAACCACCTCTATGGTAACCTCTCAAAATGTGACTTTTATGTCTTTGAGGTACAATATCTTGGGCATATTATTTTTGATAATAAAATAACAGTAGACCCAAAGAAGATAGAGGTCATTTTGAGTTGGCCACAACCCACCAATATGACCAAAGTACAAATTTTTATGGGTATCACAGGCTACTACAGATGCTTTGTGAAAAATTACTCTAAGATTACCTATCCTATTACCAATATTTAGAGAAAGGGAAAATAATTTAAATAGACAAATAAGTGCAAGGTACCTTTTGGTTATTAAAATAGAAACTCACTACCGCACCCATTCTAAAAATTCTAAACCCATAGGAAAAATTCTTAGTATGCACATATGCATTATTGGAAGGATTAGGAGGGGTCCTATCCCAAGAGGAATCGATGGTAGCGTATGAATAAAAAAATTAAGAAATATGAAGTAAATTACGCTGCGCATAACTTGGAACTTGAAACAGTGGTGCATACCCTTAAGATGTGGTGATACTATCTACTACGCAAATCATTCGAGCTTAGAACTGACCATAAGAGTTTGAAGTATATCTTCACTTAACCATTGCTGAATGCAAGAAAGAGATGATGGATAGAATTCCTAGAAGAATATAAATTTGGTATAGATTTTATCAAATGCAAGGAAAATAAGGTTGTAGATACCTTGAGTAGATAAAGGTATATAGCTACTATAACTTGTAGTCATATGGACTTTATGGAACAAGTCAAAAATATGAAAACCCAAGATCAGTTTTGCATAGATATTCAGGTAAGGTTGATAATAACACTTGAATAAAATAGTGATTATAGCATCAAGGATGGACTCTTATGCTTTAATGATAGGGTCATCATGCCAAAAATTTTTTACTTAAGGAAATTGATCATGCATGAGGTGCATAGATCTCCTTAATCTTCTCATCTTGAAGGGTTCAATATGAGGAAAAACATGAAAATATCTTTTGGACAAGGATGAAGAATGACATAAATTAATTTGTTGCTAAATTTATGGAATGTTAGAAGGTGAATGCTGAACACTAACATCCAGTAGGATTTTTATACCCACATGATATACTAGTTCAGAAGTGGCAGGTAATATCTATGAAATTTATTGTGGAACTTCCTAAGAATAGATTTCAAAATGATCCAATCCTTTTTGTAGTGGGAAAATTGACCAAGGTTGCACACTTCATTCCAGGAAGTACAAAGTATGATGCATTTGTGATGGCTAACAAATTTTCCAAGAAAATCTTCAGGCTACATGGATTCCTTGAAATAATTATATCTGATAGAGATTATAGATTCACATCTACATTCTGGAAAATCCTACATCATGTTATAGGTATAGAACTGAATATTATTTTTTCCTACCATCCAGAGAACGATGGCCAAACTAAAAGGGTCAATCAAGTTTTGGAGGACATGCTTCACATGTATTGCATGGATCAAAAATCTAAATGGAAATATTTTCTACACTTGGTTGAGTTTTCTTACAACAATGGTCATTGCACTTCTTTGGGAATGGATCCATTAGAAGCATTTTATGGTAGTAGATGTCAAACACCCCTCTTATGGGATAATCTAGAAGACTATATTTCCATCAGACCATACGTAATTTGAGATATGGACGAATAACTAAATATGATTAGACAGAGGCTAAAGGAATCCTATGATCATCAAAAGAGTTATGCCAATATAAAGTGCACACCTAGAGAATTATTTGTGGGAGACAAAGTATTCAGATTAAATCCCATGAAGAGTGCCATCAAATCAACCATGTTGGATCCTAGATATTTTGGACCCTTTGAGATCATTGAGAAGATAAGTCTAGTTTCCTATCATCTCGCCTTTTCACTCAACTTGTCCAAGATCCATAATACTTTCCATGTATCCCTAATTAGAAAGTATGTATTTGATCTTGACCATGTATGGAATTTATCTATTTTGCAAACAAATGATCCTGCAATGATTGAATCAAAACCTGTAAGGATTTTAGAGTTCCATTCCAAGCAGATGAAAGTAGCTGATATGCAAAAATATTTTACATAATTATTTGAATGAATAAAATGTAGTTTTTTCTCTTATTGCAGTATACTGGTGAAACATAGAGGATTGTTTTGAATCCAAGGGGGTAGTATGTCATGACCCTACCTTAGTCAAATTTGTCATATAAAGCATATATGAATTTAAGTATTATTTTTAATAACATGTGTTTATGGATTTTTTATGTTTTTATGACAAATGATATATTACTAATAGATTTGTATATTTACAAGGATAGACACCTTCAAATAAAGGCTAATGTAGTCAAAATGACTTTACAAATGATATATCTACATTAGACATAGTTTTTATCCTTGCTTTAATATATATTTCCTGTATTTTATTTGATACCATGCTGATATTTCTAATGCGCTTTGTAATGGACTATAAAGAAAAAAAATAAGAAATATCTAATGTGTTTTAATTAAAATATTTATTAAAACTTAGTAAGGAAGGATATTAATAAGTTAAAAATTAAGAATAAATTAAATAATGCTTTTCATTTTACAACCTCGCAAAATCTAAGTAAAGAAAATATTATTTACAGGTATTTGAGAGTTTGTTATCTATAGTAAATCCTCTCTAGAATTTTCTTTAAATCCTTATGGGAAAGAAGAGGGATCGTCATGTGTTCAGGTCAAGATGAGTTGACTGGTTTTGTTGACAAGTCAAAACCATGTGTTTTTGTAATCCTTGTAAAGTGTTTTCTATTTGAACAACATGCAAACCTTAGATAGAGGTTTTATATTCTATAAATAAATTTTATAAATGCCCTTAATATGTTTAAAATAAGGCTGGGGTCCATGTGCCCTTCGAAATGCAACTTAATTTCTAATTAAATTAGATTTGGAAAAGCAAATATAAGAGATTAAGATTACTTTGAAATGAATCATTATTACAAAAAAGGTTTTTGTAATGATATATGCCAAGTATTTGTTTATGTTATTTACTTTAAAAAAAAACTTAAAGTATAGATAAAAATTAGAAGGAAATTTCTTATAAGTAAAAGATAATTTATTTCATGCAAAAATTAAATTTAATCTTTGAACTTAAATTATTATATTATAAGAAACTAATCTTTAGACTAAGGATATTTTTATTTTTTTTTGAATTTAGCGAAAACCCCTTGCAAGGCCACCTTGGTCTGAGAAACCATGACTAGGGGGTTCTACACCGTCAAAATCACCCGGGAGTCATGCCCAACCCTAACCGCACCAACATTATCAACTGGATTTTGGGTATTCAATGTGCATTTGGTAGGGTGGAGATTCAAACCAAGGACCTCCTTTGGAGGATTGCCCTAAACTCTCCAACTCACCTACAACACATGGGTTTTAGACTAAGGATATTACATATTAGATAATATAAATTAATATTATGATTAATCTAATATGAATTAGATAATCATGAATTAAAAGATAAATTATTTTAGTGAAATATTGAATTGATATTTATATTGAGATTAAGTTTTACTGAATTTAATTTAAAATTATATAATTATATGGTTAATCTATGTTAGCTTTTGAGGATATATCCAGTGGAATATATCTATCACAAGTCCTAATAAGATGCAAAAAATATGAAAGAATGGAATTCTGCAATATGACTAAAATATACTATAAATAGAAAGTAGCAAAAATACAATGCAATATGGAGGTGATGGTCACTCCATTGATATAAGCTAAAGAACTACATTGTACTCCATTCAAGAGTTCTACCACTATGTAATACTCTCTACTATCATGAACTTGATATAGTTGATATGCTACTATGAGGCTCTTTATATAGGAAGATTGATTCCTTGGCCAACACTCTACCTAGCTATACAAGGGACACCTTGCACATTGATACTTATGCATTTATTAAATTGCTTGAAGTAACTAGCTAAATTTTCCCTAAATTAATCTCCTACTCTAACTATGTACCAAATTTGGTACATTTACATGACACAAATGATGTAATATACTATAACTCTAACACCCCCATGTATTACATTATTGGGGTATTAAATATTTCAATCTTCAATATGGATATTTGTCTTCAGATGTTATTCATCTTGATTTGGTCCTTTGTATTCTCTTTAATTCACATTGCAATGTATGCCTTCTTGAATTGGTTCTTCTTCTTCTTCTTTATTGGAGTCAGTACTTTCATAGGTGGATGTACTATCACCCGATTCTTGCAAGAGTATTTTATCTTTGCTTTTGTCCTTGTCATCATTATTTATGTCTTGTATAGAAGCTTCTGAACATACACTTAGAGCATCATGATAAGATTTTGAGTTAGTAGAACTTGAAGTACTAATACTGCATGAGGATTGAAATATCTTTGCTAGGTATGATTCATCCATTTCTATTTTTAGTTTAACTAATTTTATCAATCCTCTCTATTCCATATTTTCATCCTTATAACATTTGAATGTAAGTAGTGCCATGTATATTTTACTTCCATATTCTAAAGGAATTTGAATGTCATTTTTTCCATTATCAATTGCTTCAGTGAGTTGAGCATGTAGATAATGCTCCATCATTTCAAACTTGTCTTTTAAAGCTTCACTATGTATCCATTTTGAATTAGGATCTAAGTTTTCTTCAGACTTTATAAGTTTGATTCCACTTTTTATGACACTTTCTCTTTCCTTTCTAATAGTGTTGTTAATATCATTTTTCACTATATTAATTGAGGTAGACATCCTTATAGCTCCCTATATTAGATTATGAAGTGCTTTGATAGTGCCTTGAAATAGTATTTCTTGCAATTCCTTAGAATTGTAGATATGGATTTGATAGAACCTTTGTAGTAGTCTACCTTATGACTCCCTAGTTTAGAGTATATGAGCTTGATTTGATAAAACATTTTTAGAGCTTAGGTTTTGTAGACTTCCTTATGTCTCCCTAGTGGTTAGATTTTTCAGTTTTGTCGAAACCTTATGACTCCCAAATGAATTGGGTACTTGATAAACTTTGATAAATGCTATTATTATCAATTTTTGTGGAATGCCTTATGTCTCCCTAGTGATTTTGTATATGCTAAAGTGTTTTTGGGAATAGTAGTTCAATTTTGAGTTGATTTTGTAAAGTTTTATAAATAGCAAAAATCAACTTATATTACACCTTATTACTCCTATTGAACTTAAGCACTTTATAATTTGATGAGGTCCTAATGGTTGGATTTCTTTTGTCCCTCTAATATGATTTTGAGATAAGTATACCAATTAATTCCAACCCTTGATAATCCTTAGTGAACCTCCTTTTATATCCCTTGATATTTGATATTTAATGTTTCTAAATTCCAATAACCTACTTTGGTGTAGTATTCCTTATAACTCCCTAATTTGGAATATTAGAAAACAATAATATTTGCAACAATAGAAATTTAATTTTTCCAAGTAGAAATACTTATTTATCCTATGTTTTAAATTGCAAATATCAAGCTATTTTGGTGTATATTTCTCCTTTAATTTTGCTTCAAAATATGGTTTATTTATCTATAGTTTAAACCTTATATTTTACCCTTATAACTCCTTTTAATGAAAGCAAATTAGAATAAGATAAATTCTTGCGTTTATAATGCTGCAAACCTCTACATATTTAGCACAAAATTTGAACATGTATGACAACAATATTTAATGCTTCTCCTAGGTGCTATGACTAATGGTAGGCTTTGATTCTCCCTTGAATTCAATCCTTGAATTGTGGTGCCTGAAGTCTGACCTCTTTGACCTGCTTTGAATGTCTTGATCGAGAGCTTTAAATGCTCTTTTTTTCCTTACATGTTGTGACTCCTTGTTGCTATAAATGTGCTTCTCTCCTTGGTTTTAGGTACCTTAAATAGGAATACGATATTTTAGAGAAAGACAAGTGTCATGGTGGTTTCTTTCAATGCTTGGAGATGGTAGATGCTATTTGACACTTGGAATGTGTTGTAGAATGGAAGATAGACGTTACAGTATTTTGTGAGTGTTTTTATACCTTAGTTACAAGTGTCACCCCTTCTCTAACACAACCAATGCTCTCCTATGTAATGCTTCCTTGTACTATTCCTTTCATGCATATATAATTTGAGCATTATTTTGAGCGCTCATATAGAAGGTGCTAGGGTTTCTCCAAAGGTGATAAGTGGCACCTTATTTATTTTGCATGAACCTAACTTATTAACGTATTCTTGCAAGCCTACTCAACATATTATTTTCAACTCTTTATTTGTTGTGTTCTCTCCTCAAATATTCAATGGTGTTGAGTTGGTTCCAACTGAGCAACTCTTTGGTGGATGTCAAGTGTCTTTGAGCTAGGATAATGAGAAATTCTTCAGTGGAGGCTTTGTGACACTCCAATGGTGATGTGGAATACTCCTTGTGGATGTACGTGTAGCTCTGAAGGTCTTCTCTATGAGTTGTATCCAAAATTTATCCCAAGGTATCGATATTGGTAGCTTATAGGATAGGACAATAGGATAGTCCAAATAAATTGAGCATTGAAGGGGGGATAGGATGGGATAAGCTACCATTAACCACCACTCTAAATTAAGCAAATTGAAATAGAAGCTAGATGTGGGAGTATAAATTATTACCAATCCTCAACCAATAAAGTATATTTGGTATGTGTATCTAGTTAATAAGGTTACAAGTGTTAGAGTATATTGCATTATTTAGTACATGCCAATGTACCACCTTGGATATATTATTAGATTAGAAGTTTATCTTAGATTAAGTTTTGAGTAGTTACTTCATGCAATGTAATAAATTAGAATATGTAATGATGTAAATGTGCATGTAGTCCATATGTACGTGAGTCATAGGATAGGTAGATGAAGACTCTTGGGTCAAGGGACATATCTTCCTATATATTTCTTTGAGCTATAGTAATAGGGATCACAATATAGAGAGTGTGATTAGAGAATAGCATTAGTAGTTAGATAGAGTAAGTACAATGTAGATCTTTAAAATAATTTATGAAGTGTTCATGCCCTCCATTATATTGCATTGTACTATTTTTGTGAGCTTTTATTAATGGTATATTTCTAAGCTATTGCAAAAATTTCTCATCTAATTTTCCTATATTTTATATTGCCATTATCATAAACTTATCATTGCTTTCTCATTTTACATCTTGTGGTTGTTTTTCTTTGATATATATCATTAAAAGCTAACATTGGTATCAAAACCTCAACAGATCAATATGAAATAATAAGAACCACAAGAGATTTTGAGAGGATATTAGAAATCTCATTTTTAGAATTTCTAAAAATTATTTTTGGCTAGAGTCATTCCACAGAGTTGCAAAAAAACTCGTAAAGACTAGGACTCAACATTAATTCCACTAGATTAACAAAACAACTAGTGAAGATTCATTATTGTTAGATTTAAATATTTCTTCCATTCTAGTTTCTAATACTTTGTTGCAAGAAAAGGAGATTTAAATAAAGTTGGGAAGCATCCTACAAAAATATAGGAATAATATCTTCTTTAGAATCAATCCAATACTTGAAGCAACAAGTAGAAGACTGAAAACTTTGGAGACCTTAAGAAATAGGTTCTAGTACAAGAGTTATAGACCTGCACGTTGCGAAGTGTAGAAGAAGAAAAATCCAAATGAACCTTATTGCAAATTGGAGGAAGAAGAGACTCCAAAAAATATTCCTAGATAATATTGGAGATTGGTGATCTCCATTGAATATTAAAGCCTACAAATTGCAGAAGGAGAAAATAGCTCAAGAAGCTGAAGAGACCCACAAGAGGTCCCATTGAAAAAATTCCAAATTTGGAAGATTCAAGATAGACAAGGACTAGAAAAGTTGTATTCCAAAATCTAGAAGCAACAGATTTTAGAGATATAATAAAAGAGATTTCATTGCAAAAATTCCATAGTTGAAGATTAAAATAGATCAAGAAATGTCTCATTGAAGTTTTTAGAAGCTGCAAAAATTTGAATAACCTAGAGAAGAGGTCTCAAGGAAGGTTTAAAAGGAGAAATAAGAAGACTAGGAAATCCTCATTCAAGGATTCGAAGAAGGTCACTAAAGGAGTTTAAATAACTCAAGGAACAATATTACTAATAAGGAGAAGTTCCTGATAGAACAAGATTTGGGGCAATTGTTGCCATTTGACAACAAGACCAAAAGGAGAAGAATTTGGCAAGGAGCTAGCCAAATTTTGAAGGATAATAGTGAAGACCTCAAGAACTCATATTATTGAGAAGACCACTAGATAGGCCAAGGTCAAAGTCAGAATTTGACAAGGAGGTTTAAGGAGAAAAGGGTTATAAGAAGCCACCAAATCTTACAATATTGAAGATTGTCATTGAAGGCTTAAAGGATGATTAAGAGAAAGGAAGTTGTTGGTATTTACATCTGAAAATTAAAGGTTTCTAGAATGAGAGTTTCAACTGCAATTTGGAGGATTTTCCTACCAAATTGGGAAGATTCGAGAATAACATTTCGAAGGTGAAATTAGCTACATTAAAATATATAAAACTTTTAGGTACGGATAGCAATTTAGAAAACATTACTAGCTTCTAATTTACAGAGTTCAAGGGAGCATCGTAAATAATAGTCAAAACCATAAAATTACATTTTCGAGCAGCAAGTTAGAGGGGTTTTAAAGATGAAAATTGGTGAGTTAAAGAGTTTTTTCAGACAGTAAGGAAGATCTATAAATCCATTAAATATAGGGTTGTATTAAGGTGAATCTAATCATATAGATATCCATCATCTATGGAGGTCATTAAGATATGCAACTATGCTGCAAGAGGTTCATTATTCGAACACTTACATTTATATTATTATCAAGTTTCATTAAGCACTATATTAGAGTTTAAAGTTGTAGAGAAGTAAGTTTCATATTAAAGTCTTCAAGGAGGTGTAGAAGATAGTTTTTCATAATGTTAAAACCTGCACATAAAGAATAGGAGTTAGATATATTTCAAAAGAAATAAAAATATCAACATCCTATTATCTATTGAAAGGAAATAAGACTTCATTCTAAATGCTAGATTGCATATACAAGAGTGCATATTATAATCATCCAAAAGGCACTCTATCTACAAAAAAATTGGATTCATTATTGCAAATTTAACCAAGAAAATGAGTTAGAGGAGAGATTTGACTAGTGAATAATGCAACATTAATCTATCAAGGAGTAGAGCAAGAAGTCGAAGCAAGAAATATTCAAAAGGAGATTTAAAGATATCAAAGTGAAGGTGCAAATTAAGGTATATTATCCTAATTATTACAAAAGTATTTACTTTACATGATTGCACCATAATTTTTTTATCCAACGTAGCAAAATAAGGATAAAAACTAGAGTGTCTTAAGACACTACAACAAGTATATTATAATATACAAAGCGGTTGTATCATAGGATTTGAAGAGTAAACTTCAAAGCAAAGGAAGAGAACCAACTAAGGGCTTAATAGCATAGTTTTCAAGGTGTCTAAATACACCATATTCAACATTGTAGGTCTCAAGAAAGCATCACTCACAATGCAAGAAGAACCTATAATAGAAAAGATACCAATTTGGGTAGCATAACTATATTAGTAAGATAATATAATGCATCGCTAGCAAAGAGTACAATATAAATAAGTAACGTAAAGATCAAGGTGCAAGTAAAGAGGTGCATTACCCAAGAAAATAGTTATAGTAGCTGGGATGAACAAGTAGCATTGAAGGACCCTAAATCCATAGCCATTGAAGTAGAGTAGAACCACCTTTGTTGGAGAGCACCACCATTCGCTAGAGAAAGCTAAGCCAAAACAACTTACAATTATTGGCAATAAGCATCAAGTAATAAGGGATATGAGAGTGTAGTTACATGCAAGGGAAAGAGCTTTCACTTGCCATCGTAAGTGAAGGAATCTCGTGCCACTTGGCACAAAGGAGAAGAATTAGAAGAGAACATCCAAATACTTTTTAACGTCTCTAAATTACAATGCTTGCAAAGGATATGGGTGCTCAAGTAATGCTCCATTAAAATTGACAAGGATCAATCATCATTATTCAACATGCATAGGATAGAGTAATACCTACATTACGAAGATCAATGCCATATAATGTACCTCACTTACCTATCCTACCTAGCAAGAATTCATAGGCTCAAAGGTAACGTATATGTCATTTCACATGCGTTTCAAAGGGAGGTAAAGATATATTAATACCTTTTTCCAAAGGAGAGCGTGTAAACCATTATTTACTTAGGTCAATTAGCATTAAAGAGGAGGATAATACATTCCTACGTGCATGAAGAATGAAGATCATTCAATGCATAGCATCATACCTCATTGAATAGAGTAGATACAATGTTAAAGGAATTCAAAGTGTAATCAAGGTCTAACCCGATCAATATAAAGTGCATTACAGAGAGGTATAGTTACATTACTTTAATATTTGTATTCTATAAGTGAAAGGATTTATATGGGTATTTATCTCTAAGGTTAGTTAATTAATTGATGG
Organism: Wollemia nobilis; assembly: GCA_028583015.1. NCBI lineage: Eukaryota > Viridiplantae > Streptophyta > Pinopsida > Araucariales > Araucariaceae > Wollemia > Wollemia nobilis. Next base: position 140,295 of record JAQPPZ010002954.1, read on the forward strand.
GAGATATAAGGAGATAAAACCTTAGATAGATTATTAATATTTTAGAAATCCAATTAAAGGGAGAAGTTTATATTAGTGAGAGCTTTCAAATTACATTATCTATAAAAGTATTTGCAAATAATCAAACTAGGAGATATAAGGTTTTCTACCTTGGAAAATTGAAATATTATTTTGCAAATATTATTATTTTCTAAATTAGGGAGGTATAAGGAGTACTACACTAAAATCTAGATCATTGGAATTTATAAAACTAAACCATTGAAATTTAGAGAATAGAAAGAAATATCTTCATAGCATTGATTAAAGAGTTAAAAATTATTTCTTACACTAGTATTTTGTACAATTTAAAGGGACAAAATAAATCCAACTATAGAGTCTTGAAAATTAGAGAACATCATAAAATTAAAAATGCAAATATCAATAGCAAGAAATAAGGAAAATAGAAGTTGAACAAAACATTAGAGATTCAACTCAAAATAAAATTTAAAGTAAGTAAAGCACTTTATAAATACTATAGAATAATCACTAGGGATATATAAGGGATTCTACAAAACTTTATAGTAATAAAATTTTATGTTTGATCACATATTTAAAACTAGGGAGTCATAATATTATCTATAAATATCATCATGACAACAAACAAGTTCATTCTTACAAAATCCCAACTTCTCAAAGGACCTAATTACTCATCAATGTAAAAATAAAGTAAGGTCAATATTGATAGTTGAAAAGCTTTGGGATATCATCAAAGGTGCAAAAACTAAACCTACTATAGGTGATAGAGAGATTCAGAATTTTGAAGAAGCAAAAGCACGCATGATAATAAATTTTGCTATAACAGATGAAATACAACCCTACATTAGTACAACAACAAATTCTATAGATGCTTGGAAAACTTTAGCCAAGATATTTGAAGGGAAGAATAAAGCCACTATCTTAAATCTTAAAACTCAATTGCATTCTATGAAGGTAAATAGTGGTGAAAGTATAGAATTGTTCCTAAGGAAAGTAGCAGATGTAAAAGAAAAATTATTAACATTAGGAGAATAGGTATAAGACAAGTTCCTTGTTCAAATAACCTTGAGAGAACTTCTAGAAAGCTACAAGCATTTAGTTACATATTTACAAATCCTAAGTAAAGATACATGTTTTGATGAGTTAGTCAACATTCTTCAAGAATATGAAGTGGAAAATATAGTTAAATATGAAATGACTAACAATGCATTAGTTTCAAAGGGTAATCCATAGGGAAATGTTGCCTCATCTATAAAAGGATGAAGACCATGGAATAATAGATATTTTCAAGTATATAGGAAGAAAGGGCATAGTACCAATTACTGTAGATACAATCCTAGAAATAAAAATCAAGGAAATAAAACAAGTTATGGAAGCCAATCAAATAGGCCATTCCAACCAAGACAATATCAAAGTCAAAATAATCCACATCAGCAACAATTCCAACATCCATACACTTCTTAGAATCAATATAATTATCCTCAATTGCAATATCAAGAAGGGAATAAAAAAGGACACATAGTTCAGGAGATCCAATAAATTCAAGAATTGGAAGAACCTACAGATGAACATGAAATTAAAGCTCTTTCATCAAAGATAGAATTTTATGAAGATATTAAGTATTTACTTGATCAAGATATAGACAAGAAAAAAAACGAAGAGGAGCTCAAATTCCAGAACCATGAAAAAGACAATATTGAAGACTAAAGTCTTCAATACCCAAATAATGTAATATAGGAGGTGTTAAAGTATATTACATTATTTTGTACATGCCAATGTACCACTTTGGGTACATTATTAGATTAGGAGTTTATATTCCACTTTGGGTACATTATTAGATGAGTTTATCTTATATTAAGATTTGTGTAGTTACTTCATGCAATGTAATAAATGCACGTGTTAGAATGTGCAATGATGTAAATGTGCATGTAGTCCACATGTACATGAGTCATGGGATAGGTATATGAAGAGTCTTTGTCCAAGGGACATATATTCCTATATATATGTCTTTGAGCTATAGTAACAGGGGTTGCAATATAGAGAGTATGAGTAGATGATAGCATTAGTAGTTAGATAGAGTAAATACAATGTAGATATTTCAAATAATTTATGAAGTGTTCATGTCCTCCATTATATAGAATTGTATTATTTATGTGAGCTTTTATTAATGGCATATTTTTAAGTTATTGTATAAATTCTCATATAATTTTCTTATATTTTATATTGCCATGTGTGAGTAGATGATAGCATTAGTAGTTAGATAGAGTAAATACAATGTAGATATTTCAAATAATTTATGAAGTGTTCATGTCCTCCATTATATAGAATTGTATTATTTATGTGAGCTTTTATTAATGGCATATTTTTAAGTTATTGTATAAATTCTCATATAATTTTCCTATATTTTATATTGCCATTATCATATACTTTTCATTGCTTGCTCATTTTACATATTGTGGTTACATTTCCTTTAATATCTATCATCGAAAGATAACAAGCAGCCTTTTAAAAATAAATCTTTAATATAATGACATCCTACTTAGAATTATTTGTCAATTGGGAAGTTTTCCAATCCAACATCAAGTTGTCAAGAATAGACTTTCCTTTGAGGAACCCCATTTATTCTTGTATGACAATTTTAGAGGTTATAGGACTCAACTTCATTACAAGGGCTTTAACAATAATCTTCTATGTAACATCAATAAAGGTGATAGGCCTCCATTTAAATAGAAACTTGGGATATGTGCCTTTTAGAATAAGTTTGATCATGTCAAAATTGATGAAGGTACTATGCAAGTTAGAGGTAATGAATTCACTATAGATAGCATAGAGGTCTTTACTGATCAAGGGTTGCAGGATCTTATAGAAATTTGTATGAAGACCCTTAAGATCTAGGGATGTATCATATTTTATACAAGAAACAACCTACCATATTGAAAGCACGAGGATACGAAAACAAAAATGAAATTCCAAGATGCGATGCTAACGAAACAAAAGATAACACTAAATCCTATGAATTGAAAGTGCATGAATGGAGGGAAACATAAACAAATCGAAACCAAATATAAAGCCAATATGGAAGTACAACCCTTTTTATTAATATGCTTTAAAGCTCAGTTACAATCCGTCTCCTCCCTTTTCAGGAGCTAGGATCGTTAAATATGTTCTTGTCACATCAACAGATGGTATTCCTTCTTCCGCGTGCCCACATGTAGAATGGGCGGACCAAACGTCGCCACCGCTTGCGTTGATGAGTCTTGACTCCTTACTTCTCCTTTAATGTCGAGATCCTACATTCAAGGAAAAAAAAAATAGTCAGTATCACCTGTATATAAAATGAAACATGCAATCCCCATGCCTTCAATTAGTGCATGCAAAATATAAATAAAACGATAACTGAAATAGATCCAAATGAACTGAAAACTTGATAGGTGCATGAAAACATCACTAGGAAGGCACTGCAAATGGAACAGTCAAAAAATTTGCCATAGATTCGTATTCGCTCCGGGGCGGGATGAATAGACCTACAACAAAGTGTCAAAAAGCACAATCCCAAATGTCACATTCGAGAAGCTCCAAATCACCTGCAAAGTTGGGGGTTAGCTAAAAGGGGGTATTTTGGGAAGACCTAGAAGGTCAGATTTTTCCAATTTGGCCTCTATCACCGAGAATTTGATGATGCTATCTGCATGTTAGTAAAGGCGAGAAATGATAAAAACATGATCAAAAATGCTCAAAACGATGTGAAATTTGAATGAAAACCTATCTAAGCAGCATATAATTAGATGCAAAAGAAAAATCATGGAAATCTATCACATATTTCTAATCACTTCGGGGTGGGGAGATTAGAACTGCGATAGTTTGGGGGGCACCCGGGAGCAGGACGCCCACCGTTTGGGACTCTGTTTCGGCACCAATCCACTTGGGATGGGTCCAAAACCTCTTATGGGGTTGTGTCAAAAAATTTGGTGGGATATTGTGGCCAAATTTTTGGGTTTGGGTCCGGATTGTGCTTCCAATAATCACCCAATAACCTCCCTCCAAAAGAGAGATTAAGGATGTGAAAGCACAAACAATGGGTGAGGATGTAATTTGGTAGCACTTCATTGCTCCAAAATCTCCTCTCTATTCTCTTTTTGGGTGAGAAGACTCACCAATTTATAGACCTAGGGTCTCTCTCTTTGAATGCGCATGCGAGGGCACCACTTGAGTTGCTTGTCCTATTTTGAGAGAAAAGATTATTCCTTGATTTAGAGTCTCCTTGCATGAGGCCTCCAAAATCAAAGACATGCATGACTAAAGTCTCTCTCATTGATTTGAAGCCATTCCTCGCAATTGCATGGCCTGAAGCTGCAGTTAACTGGCGGACCTATCGAGGTTTGACTTTTTGTCAGTCAAACCTGCTATTCGCCACACCCTGGGGTGAATGCTTATAATCGTCCCTGGGTGGGATGAATACCAGTTTGTAATCGTCCTAGGGTGGGATGAGTAAGGAGCAAAGTGCCAAAAAGGTGCAAAATTGACCTTTGACCTTCCAAATTACTTTTGGGAGTGGTTAGGACCACTGTTTAACCTCTGGGGGCTGGCCTTAGGGGCTATGTGTGTCAATGCGATCGATGCTTGTTGTCACATAATTAGATTGGTGTTGTTTTGGTGTCTATAGATGCCCCTTTTTGGGAAGCGTTGTGCAAGGCACAGCGCTAAGCAAAAATAGATAACCAAAGCACTAATGATTAGGTTTTCTTAGTAACCTAACCAACTCTTGATGCCCCAAGTACGAAAAGGGCACGCATTCTTGAATCCTTGCTTTTGACGAGCTAAGGAGCTTAATTCAAGTGTTAACCTTTTTCGATGAGGTGTTACTTGAACTTGGACATTTATTAGTCATGAATAGGCAAAGGGCGCAACCTTTTGTCTATGGGAACCTTGAGTTCATGATTCATGAATGCAAAGTGTTTGATCAGCTTGTGATTATTGCTTGTTTTCTGCCCTAAGCAGGAGCATGATTGTCTTTGTCAATGATCCTTTGAATACGTGTTATTTCCTTGATTGGGTGTGTTTTTGTTGATTGGTGACTAAGTGTGACTACCCCCTCAAGCGACGAATCGATGAGGGAATGACCAACATGAGAAAAGTGACGAGTCGCTTGACCCAAAATGAATTAGGTAAGGGTGCCTTCAGTTGTTTACCGTTGAATGCATAAGCAGTTTTCGAACATTCTGACCTAATTTTGGTGGGTTTCAACCCATTTTGTGACACATTTTGGAGCTAAATTATCAAAAATCCGTCCTCCCGTGGAGTGGTCCGGCTATGGTAGCCTTCTTATGGAGTAGGATAGTGATAATTTGTGACCCCAATGTCTATTTTGGATTCAAATAATATCAGGTGCAAAGGCGCCTTCGTTCGGCAATGTTATTGCTATTTTTGGTTGGGTTTTGACCCTTTTTGTGACGCATTTTGGAGCTAAATTATCAAAAATTCATCCTCCCGTGGAGCGTTCCGGCTATGGTAGCCTTCTTAGGGAGTAGGATAGTGACAATTTGTGACCCCAAATTTTGTTTTGGATGCCAATAATGTCAGGCACAAAGGCGACTTCGTTCGGTAATGTTATTGTTATTTTTGGTTGGGTTTTGACCCTTTTTGTGACGTCGTTTGGGGATGAAATTCTCAAAAATTCGACCTCCCGTGGAGTGGTCTAGTTATGTTAGCCTTCTTAGGGAGTAGTATAGTGAGGATTTGTGACCCCAACATCTATTTTGCATGCCCGAAATGTCAAGCACAAAGGCACTCTTATTGGACAATTTTATTGCTCCTACTTGGGATGCACAGGGTTGCACGTAGAGAATGCATGATTGGTGGGGCTACTCCGAAGGTGGGATGAGGAGCTCAGGGATGCGCTATAGGAGAGGGATCTCCTACAAACATAGATAGTAGAGTGGTAGAATGCATTTGCAATGTATCACTGATGGGAGGGGGATATCGATGCTGCACGGGAGATGGATCTCCTGCGGACGCAGCTGACGGAGAAGGAGAATGCATTGGCGCAGCGTGATGATGTAGTAGCTTTTTATCGTCGGTGGGAGGCAGAGTGGTTTTGGAACTAGATGGATTTGGAGGGAGAGATTATCCACCTTGGGGGGTGGATACCTGAGCCCTCGAAATGTGGGTCTTTGCGTCGAACGAGGGACAGTGATACTGAGCAGTCAGCATCATCTCATCGCAGGCGATTGGATGAGGGGGGCGCTAGCGGTCATGATGCAAGGGCAAGCAAAAACCACCCTAAGGGGTCCCATAGGACCCAAACCATGGGGGGTATTTCCCATCACATCGATCCTACGTGATCATGGTGGCCGATGCCCTAGGATTGGGGGTTTTTGAGTTTTTGCTCTGTTGCAAGGTCAGAGGACCGGTTTATTGTAGCCTGCAGGCAGTTTTGATGATATATATATACATATGACTTTATTTGTGTTTATACACTTGTCATGGTGTGTTTTTTTTTTTAATGCACAATTATTTATGATGATGTATGCATGTGGTATTATGAATGCGATGTTTCTAATTAGATGATGTATGCATATGGAATGAATGAAATGAGTTGTTGATAACTTGTCGATGGCACCATAGACTATACAAGATTTATTGGCTTTTTGTACTTAGGTGATGGCTTTGTGGAATGATTTTGCATGTGATAACTTTGTTTTTGTATTTTGCATATTATCTGATGGTGATGTATGTGATGAAATGTACCAATTGTTGTAAATTGTAGTTAAGCTTTTCTAAAATTCAGATATTTTAACTAACTAGCCAAGACTGTACATTTATCTCGCAAGACTTTTGGACAAGGTATAAATCAGACTTGAGTTTAACCAAGTTATTTCACATCCCTGTGTGTGCAATTGAGTTCATTTATGTGGTATTTGTTAGGATACCACCAATGCCAGATAGGTTGTCAACCAAACCTGTACTGAGGATCACCTAATTAGCTCCACTAACTCCGTTGTTGTATTTAGTAAGATTAATCCATGGGACAATCTAAGGTACCATAAGCTAGCTCATCCACATGCAAACATTGGTCTGCTCACACATAAAGCTAATGTGATAGACATATCATCATGCATTTAGGATACCGCCATTGCCAGGTAGGCTATCTGCCAAACCCATAATGAGGATCACCTAGATGGTTTTCGAATGTTGAGAATTCCAGGGATTCAAGTTCAGGCTTCTTGTTTGTATTTTCTCAACATTTTTAGGATACTTGCTCGTATACATAGTGATGAAAATCACTATTTATTTTTCTCTTTTTGTTTTTCTTTTTGAGCAAGGATTTGGAATAGTGGTGATAACCACTGTTATTTGATTGTTCATTTTGAACTTCGTAAGGTTGAGCTCGTAGGTTTTTTTTTTGCTTATGAATGACCTTGATCCTCTTGGCCTTGGGGATGACTACCCAACCTGTTCAGGGATGTGTAGTATGAATCCTTACAAATTTGGAAACCAAAAGGGGATTAGGGATATTATGAAGTAAGGGCATTGATCTTTTAGGTCTTGGGGATGACTACCCATCCTTGTCAAGGGTGTGTAGTACGAATCATTATGACTTTGTAGACCAAAGGTGATTGGATATGGTCATGATGATGGATTGTTTGGATGTTGCTTTTGAATGGCAATGATCCTTTTAGGCCTTGGGGATGACTACCCATCCTGTTCAAGGATGTGTAGCATGAATCCTTACAACTTCAGGGACTAAAGGTGTTTAGGAATATGATTGATAGTGGTGAAAACCACTATTTATTATGGGGGATGGATGTGGAAGAGCTTGTCCTTTTGTCAAATCTCAGCATTCTCAAACCATTCGCACAAGGGGATGAACAGGCTAACCTTTCACCTATGGTACCCTATACTGCTTTGTAGTTTTCATCTTCTGTTCACACAACTTGGGCATTATTGTATTTGTTTTAACTTTTGTAGGGATGTTACATAATGAGGCGTGATCCAAGTAAAACTTTCCCTTGTAAAATCTGTTTAACTTTGTACAGTTTTTGGCTAGAAATTTAAAGACAGCTGAATGACGAAAACCCTACATACATTAGGAGACAATTGACTATGCTATAAATGGGGATGGTGTTATTCTGGATGTATGTGTTTATAAAATGGGTGGAATGTGGAAAATGAAGGAATTGTCGAGCAATTACAGTCTATGGTGCTTGTGACATGTATGACCAACAAATATGCAATGTATGGATGCGATGCCTAATGCAACTTATATTTTTGTATTTTGATTTTTACGAGTATGCATGGAATTGAGATGCAATTTTTTTTTAATTTTTGATGATTTTATTGCTTTTGTTTATTTTTGAATATTTGTTTTGACCAAGCGGTTATGGGTACCCTTGGAGCTTTTGTCTTGACCAAAGGGTTTATGGATACCTTTGGGGCATCTTTAGGTTGACCAAGCAATTATGGGAATCCTTGGAGCTTTTGGTTTGACCAAAGGGTTTATGGACACCTTTGGGGCATTTTGGGTTTGACCAAGCGATTGTGGGAATCCTTGGAGCTTTTGGTTGGACTATGACTCTCTCTAAATGTGGAATGACCTTAAATGACTGATGTTCAAGGGTTCTAGTTCCTTGATTCCTTCAAGAGAGGTGAGCCGGTATGTTCCAGGTCCTATTTTATTGTCAATCACATAAGGACCTAACTAGTTTACCGTGAACTTGTCCTTTAGATGGGGCGGTAAATTAGAATTATGTTGGTTCTCTTTTAAGACCAAGTCACCAACCTAAAAGTCCCTTAGGTTAACCTTCATGTTGTATGCTTTCTTAAGTCACTTTTTATAGATACACAAATGCTCAAGAGAATTGACGTGTCATTCATCGAGCAACGTAAGTTGGTCTAACCGGGCCTGTCATGTAGTTTCATCATCGATGAACTCTTGCATTAATATGCGCAGTGAAGGGATTTCCAACTCGAGAGGCATGACTGCCTCGGAGCCATACACCAACGAAAAAGGAGTTGCCCCAGTGGGCGTCCGAATGCTAGTGCGATAAGCCCATAGGGCAAGTAGGATTTGAATGTGCCAATCCTTATGATTGTCTACGACTATCTTTTTGAGGATGGCAACTAGAATTTTGTTTGACGCCTCTGCTTGCCCATTTGCCTACGGATAATAGGGTGTTGAAAAACTATGTTGAATCTTGTACTTTGTTATCAAAGCATGCACGTCTTTATTCTTGAATGACGTCCCATTATCCGAGATTATCTTGGATGGAATACCAAAATGACATATGATATTATGTAAAATAAACTTCACAATGCGGGTTCCAATCATAGAGGTTAGAGGAATTGCTTCCACCCACTTGGTGAAGTACTCTGTGGTCGTTATGATAAACATGTGACGACCTGATGACGCAGGGGAGATCTTTTCAATTAGATCAAAGCCCCACTACAAAAAAGGCCAATCTGATTGGATCGGTTGTAAGGCCTGAGAAGGTACATGTGTCAAATTGGCATGGTGTTGACACTTCACGCACTTCTTTACATATGCGCAACAATATTGCTCTAAATATGGCCAATAATAACCCATGCGGAGAATGCGCTTTGCGATGGCCATACCGCTGAAGTGGCCACCGCACGTACCATCGTGGGCTTGGGTGATTGCCCAAGCGGACTCCTACTGGTCCAAGCAACGAAGGAGGATTCCTTCATAGCTCCGACGATACAAAATGTCTCCTAGCAAGACATGTTTTATCGCTTTTTGTTTAAATGATCTTTTTGCGGCTTGTGTCAATCCAAGTGGGAGATTACCTAACTTAAGGTAATCCATGATGGGTGTGTACCAATCCTGCTGATTAGAAACCTCAATGGTATGAACGACAAATCCCTCTTGAAGCTCATCCCTAGCAAAAGCTAAGCAAGAAAGAACTTATAAAAATAGCATTGTGTTGCTATTAAGAGGGGTCGGGGAGAACAAGGACCCCCAGTTGGCTTGAGTCAGACAATCATGGATTCGAGATAACCTATCCTGAGATGGTTCAATCTGGATCAAGTGGATTCCTGGTGTTAGGTTAGAGCGTGCACGCTCCATCACGAATTGCGATAATGTTTTGACCTGAATGGTTGTCATCTCACCGGAAGGGTCTTGCGGGATTAGTGACCCTAAGGAGGCCATAGTGTCCGTAAAATGATTTGATGATCGAGGGAGTGCCTCGATGTCGTACTATTCAAGCTGTGCCAAAATTTGTCCACAAGGGCTTTGTAGGCCTGTAGAACTGGGCATTTACATTGGAATACCCCTTTGACTTGATTGACAATTAACAACGAATCACCAAAGATGTTTAAACATTTGATATTCATGGTGATTGTTGTTTGAAGACCTATGAGCAAGGATTCGTATTCGGCATTTTTTTTTATGCATGGGAAGTCTAATTTAAATTATAGAGGCATTGGAGCCCCTTGCGGTGTGAAGAATACAATTATCTCACCACCTCCTTGCTCACATTTAGAACCATTGAAGAATAGGGTCATGTCAGCCTGTGAATCAAGCTCATTAGAATCTGGAGATTTTGAAACATGGAAGACCCCATCGTTAGGTAGTTCTACGGTTAGAGGTTGATTGTCTTCAAGAGGAGCCTTTGCTAGTTGATCAATGATGACTTGTCCTTTTATGGATTTCTTTCCAATGAATTCTATGTCAAACTCCGTCAACAACATGATCCATTTCATCGTGCGGCTACTATGATAAGTATGACTCATCATGTATCGCAATGGATTCTCCTTAGACACAACATACATCGTATTGTTGAGCATGTAGTGGCATATATTTTTGGTAGCAAACACCACTGCCAACGAGCTTCTCAACGTATGCATAGTTAAGTTCATAACTGACCAGGGTGCGGCTAAGATAGTAATTAACCTGTTCTTTGTGTAGTTCATTTTTCTAGGATAGCATGGCGTCCAGTGCCACCTCAGTAGCTGAGATGTATAAGTAGAACGACACTCCTGGTCTAGGTGGTGCCAATACTAGCGACGAATCCAAGTATTGTTTAATGTCATCAAATGCTGATTGGCACTTGTCATCCCAGTGAAATGCTATCCCTTTGTGCAATAATTTATTCATGGGTCAACACTTGTCAGATAGCTACGCTATGAAGCGCTTGATTGACACGACCTTTCCCTGTAGACTTTTGAGCTGCTTGATGGTAGTTGGGGGAAGCATTTCAAGGATTGCCTTGACTTTGTGTGGGTCTACCTCGATTCCTTGTTTGGAGACTATGTAACCCAAGAGCTTTCCAGATGTGACGCCAAATACGCACTTCTTGGGGTTTAGTCTGACTTTATGTTCAATGAGGCGATCGAGGATATTACTTAAGTCATCGAGATGATCTAGGCACAAAAGATATTTGGCCAACAAATCATCCATGTAATCTTCCAAAGTTTTATGCATGTGTTCATGGAAGATGTACGTCATGGAACGTTGGTATGTGGTGCTAGCATTTTTAAGGCTAAAGGGCATGACCTTATAACAAAATTCCCCCCAAGGTGTTGTGAACGTCATTTTTAGTTGATCCTCAGGATTAATACGGATTTGATTGTATCCCGAGAAACCATCCATGAGGGAAAGCATTTCATGGCCCGTTGTAGCGTCTACCAATGCGTCGATGCTAGGCAAGGGGAAATCATCCTTAGGACTCGCTTTGTTTAGATCTCAAAAATTGGTGCATATGCGAATCCTCCCATCGGGATTTTTGATGGGCACCATGTTAGACAACCATGGTGGGTAATCCACGCAGATGACAAACTGTGCATCCAACAACTTTTGTAGCTCATATTTGACCATTAATGATACTATTGGATGCATCTTACATAGTTTTTGCTTTACTGGCTTGACTGTCGGATCAAGCGTTAGATTATGTATGACTAGCTGCGGGTCTAGCCTTGGCATGTCTTTGTAGGACCATGCAAAAACCTCCTTCTTCTCTTTGAGAAGGGAAATGTAGTCGGTTTGCTCTTTGGGGGATAAAGTTACCCCCAGCTTGATGATTTGCAAATTCATTGTATCAGAGCTAATGTATACGTCAATTGTATCCTCAACTGACATGTGGGACCCATCCTCTAACTAGTGTGGAGTTGGGATCAGATGGATATCATTTGCTGAATTGAGATCATTGTTCAAAACATTGGGTTCCTCTTCAGCATGGAAGACATCCTGAGTCTGTCTTGGGGTGAAATGGAACATCCCATCGTAAGGCCAGTACTCTGATGGGGATGGTGATGTGTCAGAGCGATCCTAATCTATAGCATATAGGTCTAGATGCAATGACCGTTTTGGGTCGGCTGGATTGTGGATGGGGGCGGTTAAGTCAATGGAGATCATGTTGATGAAATGATTTTGATCTCCATTATCGTGGGTGTGGTTACTCAGACATCCTAGGTGATCTTTGTGCTCCATATCTGGCTCTATGGGTACTGGCACAAATGGATCGGCCCGATGTGTAGATAAGAGGATAGGGTCCACCCTAGGCACTGATGGCTCTATAGGGTCTCCAGGCGAAAGATGTTCTTTGTATACCTAGAGTGGCGAGTGCAGTAATTGGTCAAACTGCATCGGGTTTAGATGCCACCTATGCCTTGGCCCTATGTGTAGTTGTTCAAACATGTCATCTATGTCCAAGGGATATTACTGCTATCGCATATGATTGAGATAGGACATCTCAGTTTTATCTTCATAATCACTGTCAGAGATCCAAAGGCCTTCGTTGGCTACAACAGTTGTTTATGACATGAGGCTTATCTTGCTCGAGAAAATTAATGTGGTCATATCGGGGTTGTTTCACTCTTTGCAGGAGGACCTGATTCTCTTGAGGTGGTCTATGCTCAATTGGAGCATCAAAAGGGAACATTGTCAGGAAGTTCTCCTGATAATCATCCATGGGAGTCACTTGTGAATGATTGCTATCAGACTTGAAAGTATCCCAAGGCGCTACCTCATACTCTGACTCATCTTCTAAAGACCCTTCTTGGTCTTGCCTATATCCCTCTTGTAAGTGAGTCCTCAAACTTTCTCCCTTTTTGACTGAAGGGAAAGGGTTGTTAAGGTCAACAAGGTTGGTTGTTAGTAATGGGAGATAATCCCCCAATGTATATGTTGTGTTAGGATTGGCATACGGATCTAATGTCAACCCATCCTTGTTTCCTATCCCTAGGCCTTGCATTTTCTCTACCAAGATGTCCAGGGTCAAGGGGTGGTTGAACCCTACTCCTGACATGTCATACGACATTTGATATCTTGGTTGGCAAAGAACATGCACTCCTTGCTCATACCTTCCCAACCCATATCCATGGCAATTACATTGGCCAAGATATCTCAAAGTGAAATTTGGGTTGGACAAATAGTTGATGTCCTCAGCAAAGGGCTCTTCATCTTCGTCTTCTTGCATGTAAGGTTCAATGCCATTATCCAGGCCCCTATAAACAAATTTTGTCTGATTGGGTGGGTAGCCTATAGGAACCAAAGAGTCGATGGGGAGTCGAGGTCTCCCCATGTCCTGCATGGACTCAAGTGCGGGTGTTGCTACAATTTTTTGCACTAGATACTCCCCCAGGACCATGTTGGCCATCTCAATGGTGATCATTTGTGATTGAGGGGGAGCGAATGGGAGTTATTCCTGAGTCCACTCCATGTGGGGTGAACTAGGCGTCTCGACTTCCATTCGGCTAGGCATCTCTTCGGTAGAGATGGTTGAGACGAGGGGTGGTTCCTCTTCTAGGGGTTTCTTTCCCTTGTCCTTCAGTGTGGCCCCTATAGGTGGCATCATTGGTGAAGGACCAGATGAGGAATATGGACCCGACTGGGGATTTGATGGACTTGTCAATGGGGATGCCTGTGAAATCGAACCCTGTTTAGATGGATTCAACTAAAAATCTAAATGCATTGATGGAAGGGTCGATTGCGGCATTAGCTACACTATCTTGCAGTACTTGAAGGGCACTAATTCTGTCAGGACTACATGCACATGTCCTTCAAATGTATACTTTAGGCACTGATGAGCTATTGAGGGGACACACTTCATGTTCGTGATCCAAGGCCACCCCAGCAATATATTATAGGCCATCTCACATTCCAAGATGTGGCACAATGTATGAATAGTATTTTTTCCCACTTTGATGGGTAGGACAATTGTGCCAACCGTCAAACATATTACATCATTGAATGCTCAAAGAGTATAGGTGGAGGCCATGATGTGAGATATCAACAACTTTAGATGTTTCAATGCTATTGTTGTAATTATATTACTGGACGAGCCAGTGTTCACCAAAACCCCCTTATACGGAATCCTGTTGACCCACGCAATGACATGTAGGGGTGGATCCGCCACATTACCAGTTACTGATTTCAATTTGTCTTCTCTAAAGGTGATGACTAGTTTTGTACATTGTTTTACATGTCCCACGAAGTTGTTGAAAGAATTTGCTTCATGGGGCTGCAGCTCAATGGCTTTTAATATCTCCATTAGAGCCTCCCGATGGGGTGCTAATTGTTGAATGAGCTCATATATGGAGAGCCTAGCCGATGTGGTCCTTAGAATTTGGGTAAGTCTAGTCCGAATCGTGGCCACTGGTCTAGGTGGGGGAGGTTGCGTAGGGTGCTGTTGAGGTTGTGACATCGATGGAACCTCTCTTGTGGCTACCACGGGGGCAGCTCCTGGGTAACTCCTGTTCCTAGTTACTATGCTTATCATCCCTACATACCCCTGCATGGGGAAATTCTATGTTGCCTCATTGACTTGAAGGGTTTTTGCCTGTGCATCATGGGTGGGCAGGAGGTCTCTGAATACTCCCATATATTGGTTGTTTGGCGCTACAGGGTTGTCCACCACCAGCGTCTTTTTTTCAATTAAGTCTTGCACCAAGCCTTTAAACTTCCAACATGCATTAAGGTCATTTCCCTTCAGTCTGTGGAACCTACAGTATAATTCCTCCATGTACCCCTTAGGCTTTGGTGCATTGGGGTCTATGGTTTGAATCTCGGGCAGGTTGATCAAGTTTACCACTGACAAGCGGTCAAACAGGGAGTCCCTAGACTCTGTGTAAGGTGTGAACTATCACCTAGGGTGATGCTACTGATTTTTTTCTTGCCTTTTATTTTCTCTGTCATATCTGTTAAGAGGCACCACCTGATAGTTAGCATTTTGGGGTTGTTTTGCTTGTGCAGGCTTAGGGACGTTTATAGCAACCTGATTGACCGCAACGAGTTTCTATTACATGGTCCCTATTTTGGTGTTCTTAGACCATTATTTCTTCTTTGGCTTGGCAATCTCGCCATCTTGTATCTTGATCTCCTCAATTATTCTGGATTGCACTAGAGCTTCCTCTAAAGTGGCATATTGCTGCAGCTGTAATAGCACAAAGATCGATCTCAAAGAGCTCTTTGAGAACATTTGGGTCAGGTCAGACATGGGAGGGAGGTAGGGCAGCTTTGAAAGTAATGTCCTCCATCGGTTCCCATATGCTGCCATGGTTTCTTCCTCATAATGCCTGAGGCTAGATAGGTCGCTTAGTGACACATTTTTCTTGGTGTTGAAGGTGAAGCATTCGAAGAACGCGTCCACTAGCTGATCCAAGTTACGGATGCTATGTTTTGGTAACTGAGTGAACCAATTTGAGGTAGGGCCTGCGAATGTGGTTATAAATATTCTTAGCAACAAAGCATCATTGTCCTGAATGCCAAAGCATTGGCTCAGGAATCTAGTCACGTGCTCTTGGGCATCCTCCTCTCCTCTAAAGAGTGCCAACTAGGGTAGTTTAAAGTGTTCAGGGTAAGGGGGTGTCGGCACTGATAGATGCACAGGGTGACTACAAAGTTGGCGTAAAGTGGGCTTTTGAGGCCCAAAAGTCTTGGTCTCCAGAGACTCTAAGCGCGCAACTCTTTATATGCATTGGAGGATTTGATCTCTTCCTCCTTGGTTTTCTCCCGTTGTGGGTAGCAAGGAACTTGAGGCCTATGGATGGGTAGTCGACCAGCATCCCCCCTACCTTGATAGGGTGTTTCATCTCACTCTTCTTCTTGTTTATACTCCTCATAGGCTACATGAGGAGTGTTTGGGCGAGACCTATAAACATGGGTGGGTGCCTGTGAAGGTCTAGGAGGTCTTGAAGGCAATGTTTGATAAGGTCACAGAGACCTGTCTCGCACCAAGGGGTTGTGCCTCTCATACACTTCTACTTTATACGTGTGAGGGTTTGGGACCTTCTCAGGCATAGTGTTATGAAGCAATTCGGTTATCTGATGTTGAATGCGCTCTTTGCTAAGGTGGTATAGATGCTCTAACTATTGTTGATATTGCCTGAGCTGCATGATTTACGCTTGGCAGGTAGCATGTTTGGAAAATTCCAAGTCAATTTGTTCTATTGTCTCATGTTTAGGAAGCCTAGATGCCTCTCCTACATGTCTATCTTGGTCGTGGTGATCCAAGATCCTTATGGGTTGCTTTCCTCTGTCGAGGTTAGCGACATTCACTCGAGGCTCTGGCCTCAATGGGTGATCCTGATACATAGCAGGTGTGGAGGCGCATCGCTCCTACATTATGTACTGCTCTTGAGGAATGTAGTGGTCTTCCTTGTACTCCCTTTTGTATGTGTGAAAGGGGAAGGCAGAATTGGCTTGCCCTATTTGGAGAGCCTTGTGCTTTGGATTTTTTCTATTGTTTCTAACAGTAATAAGGGGTAAAGGAGGGATGACGAAATCATGTGGCCCCTCCTTATTGACCCTATTTTTCTCTAGCGCTTCATCATTAGGCCACTCATAACTAGCGTCTAAGAGAGCCCTCCTGTCTATGTTGAGTGCCACGTATATGTCCTCCTCTTGAAATGGACTATGCTAAGTGGGAGTGCCCCTCAAAGAGGTGCCTCTATAGTCCTATTCTATAATGGCATGATGTGGACTATATTGTGTGTCAGGTCACCAAGGCGGGATGACCAAGTCCTCAGGACTATATCGGAGGTGACCTATCCCCCTTTGTACACTTTCTACAACACCTGCCCATGATTGGGCTCGGCTACGGGTGTACACCATGTTGATGTTTACCTAAATATGTGTACATTTTTATCTTCTTTAGGATTTCTTATGCTACACTAAATAGAAGGGAAACACACAATTAAAGCAATGATTATCTTGTTTATAGATTAAAAGTGTGCCCTAAATCTGGTTCAATGTGTTTTGATGTTTGTTTTGAAAGCGTTTGTAAAGAACGTTTAAATGCAATATGATGGCTCTTATGACTCCCAAAAATGGTCACCCCTTCGATATACCATTGCCAGGCCAATATACCAACCTCTCTATATACCTGCCCTTACATGAGGAAAACTATTGGTATGTGAGAGAAGATGGTACGTGGAACGTAGGCGATATGGAAGGGGAATCACTCTGTTTATGACACCTACCATAGAAGACTTATCCTCATGCACTGTGAATCACCTCCACTACACTTGGTCAGTTTTCGTCAAGATTTACGTCTAGCAACAGTCGCGATCGGGGTTATGTATGCAATATTTCAAGCCAAGGTGGTGATGAAATCCACCGTTGGTCTTGATCAAGGGTTGGGGTTTTACGACCAACTCCTTGTTGTTTCAATTACCACATGGTGTGTGGGGTTCTTTTTAATTTGCATAAATGAAGAAAACAAGCATTCAAACTCTCCTATGTAAGCAAATAACCAGAAAACAGAAAGCAAAAAATGACAGAAGGTGTTTAGGACCCCTACCTCTTCTTTGCCCAAATCGGATGCCTCTAAATTTTTGCCCTGAAACTACACAGAGAGCTATTCGATCCTGGGTGAAATGAATAATAGAACTTGTATTCATCATAGGGTGGGGTGAATACCCATTCGTACCTAGGTAAGACAAATTCTAGCTCTGTACTTGTCACAGATTGGAACGAACAGTAGTTCAACGTTTGAAAACTTGATACCTGCAAGGAAAAACAAGCAACCTTTGATCAAAAATTTACTCTTAAAATCAAGGGACAGAGGTCCCACCGTGATCGCCACTGAAAGCATGAGGATATGGAAACAAAAAGGAAATGCCAAGATGCGATGCTAATGAAACAAAAGATAACGCTAAATCCTATGAATTGAAAGTTCATGAACGGAGGGAAACATAAACGAATCAAAACCAAATAGACAGCCAATATGGAAGTACAACCCTTTTTATAAATATGCTTTAAAGCTTGTTTACAATCTGTCTCCTCCCTTTTCAGGGGCTAGGAGCGTTAAATATGTTCTTGTCACATCAACAGATGGTATTCCTTCTTTTGCGTGCCCACATGTAGAATGGGCGGACCAAACATCATCGCCGCTTGTGTTGATGAGTCTTGACTCCTTGATGCTCCTTTAATGATGATATTATATGTTAAAGGAAATAGAAAATAGTCAGTAGCACTTGTAGATAAAATGAAACATGCAATCCCCACGCCTTCAATTAGTGCATGCAAAATATAAATAAAATGATAACTAAAATAGATCCAAATGAACTGAAAACTTGATAGGGGCATGAAAACATCACCAAGAAGGCACTGCAAATGGAACAGTCAAAAAATTCACCACAGATTCGTATTCTCTCTAGGGCGGGACGAATAGACCTGCAACAAAGTGTCAAAAAGCATAGTCCCAAATGTCACATCCAGGAAGCTCCAAATCACCTGCAAAGTTAGGGGTTAGCTAAAAGGGGGTATTTTGGGAAGACCTAGAAGGTCAGATTTTCCCAATTTGGCATCTATCACCGGGAATTTGATGATGCTACCTTTATGTTAGTAAAGGCAAGAAATGATAAAAACATGATCAAAAATTCTCAAAATGATGTAAAATTTGAATGACAACCTAAGTAGCATATAATCAGATGCAAAAGAAAAATTAGGGAAATTTTCCATAGATTTCTAATCGCTCCGAGGTGGGGCGATTAGAACTATGATAGTTTGGGGGGCGCCCGAGGGCAGTACACCCACCTTTTGGGACTCTATTTCGGCACCAATCCACTTGGGATGGGTCCATAACCTCTTATTGGGTTGTGTTGGCAAATTTGGTGGGATATTGTGGCCAAATGTTTGGGTTTGGGTTCGGATTGCGCTTCCAATAATCACCCCATAACCTCCCTCCAAAAGAGAGATTAAGGATGTGAAAGCACAAACAATAGGTGAGGATGTAATTTGGCAGAACTTTGTTGCTCCAAAATATCCTCTCTTTTCTCTTTTTTGGGTGAGAAGACTCACCAATTTATAGACCTAGGGTATCTTTCTTTGAATGCACATGCGAGGGCGCCACTTGAGTTGCTTGTCCTATTTTGAGAGAAAATATTATTCTCTGATTTAGAGTCTCCTTGCATGAGGCATCCAAAATCAAAGACATGCATGACTGAAGTCTCTCTCCTTGATTTGAAGTCGTTCCTCGCAATTGCATGGCCTGAAGCTGCAGTTAACTGGCGGACCTGTAAAGGTTTGACTTTTTTCCAGTCAAACCTGCTATTCGCCCCACCCTAGGGAGAATGCTGATAATCATCCCTTGGTGGGACGAATACCAGTTTGTAATCATCCCAGGGTGGGCCGAGTAAGGAGCAAAGTGCCAAAAAGGTGCCAAATTAACCTCTGACCTTCCAAACTGCTTTTGGGAGTGGTTAGGACCACTGTTTAACCTCTGGGGGCTACCCTAGGGGCTGTGTGTGTCAATGTGATTGGTGCTTGTTGTGACATAATCAGATTGGAGCTGTTTTGGTGTCTACACATATATCTATCAATATGATATTAAGATCAATTCTATTCCAAATTTGAGGGAGAAATTTTTTAATATTAAAAAGTAGTCTATGTTAAAACATTTTCAAGATAGTTGTACTAATATCCTATGTAGTAAATATATTTCTTTTGATTATTGTTTTCTAGGAAACTAAGTTCAAAAATTAAGATTAAAAGTTAAACTTATATCAACACATATCAAGTAGAAAGATAGACAGACAACTAGTTCACAAAGTAAGAAGACTATAAATAAGTAATTCCTTTGCCTTTAACCCCTTCCCAAACATATATTCTATGTTGTATTTGGTACAAAAAATAAATAAAAATTATATTAAAATATCATTTAAGATGCATATATACTATGAAAAAACAAAAAGAAACATTTATGAAAGAATATTGGCCATAAAAAATATCCTCATACCATTAATCTCTATAAATATTTATACTCTATGTTGAATTAAATGTTGATCCTTTTTTATTTAATTTTTAAAATATACTTCTTGATTTTTATGATGGCATATATGAGAAATAAAAAGCTTTAGGATCTAGAAAAATTATATTTCAATTTAGTTTAGTGATTTCAAGAGGGAGAGCTTTAGATTGTTTGATATTATAATTTGTAAGTCATTAATTTAAAATAACTTTAGATAAAATGTTTAAAGATCAAAGTTGTAATTTTCTTTATTTGTGGAGTTTAGGGTGTTTAGATGGTGGGAATATCTGGTTAGTCTACTTTGATATTTTGCCATCATTGATAGATGCAATATTTCTTCATGTTGACCAAATATTGCATTAATATCAAGTAGGATTATGGTTTCAAAAATGGATTTGCAAAGTTTGTTGTTGTTCCAACCTATTTCACTACTACATTTTTTGTTTATAATGTCACAATTTGCATGAAGTTAGCATCGATAGTTTGATTTCTTATTTTTAATGAATGTAAAATTTAACATTTTTATAGGATCATGATAGCATCAAGAAGTGCATGTGATGTTTTTTAGGTAGTAATTCAATGCTACATATTTGATACTATAGTGGCACTAGATTTGTGCTTTGTATCACCACCCTAGAACTAGTGACCATTGTTCTAAGTCAGATTATGGGTAAGTTGATCACTAATAAGGTTTGTCTAGTCAATATTATTTATTTAGAAAAATTAGATGAAGGAAACCATGCACCCAAATTGTATTATTTGTTGTTTGAAAAAAAATCTAAATGTCACTTTTTACTTTTAATCCTTTTTTCTTTCTTACAAGGATTAATTATTACTAACCAATTTCAATTTCTCCACTCTATTCTTCCATTATTATGATAACAATTTTACCTTTATAATTTCAATTAAATTTCTAGATCTAGGTAACGTGAACAATGTTATTAGAGATAGCATAAAGATATTCATGTTTTGTTAGCTAATTTTCCTTAATCTCATAGACAATAGGATCAAAGCATATTACACATATAAGAATAAACTTCAATTTAGTAAATTATATCATGAGTGTGGAGACCTTATTAATCTTTGCTATAAACTAAATGACCATATAAATATCATTTCAACTCATCCTAAACCAATCAAGGATATATATATTGGTATGTGATTGTACTTTGTGATCTTGAATGACTAAGTGAATGATATCACGAGTGTGGAGACCTTATTAATATTTGAGTTTTCAAACACTCTATAAACTATAATGACCATGTAAATATCATTTCAACTCATCCTAAACTAATCAAGGATTTATATCTTGGTATGTGATTGTACTTTGTGATCTTGAATGACTAACTTAGTGATGTAGGAGACTTGGTATTTGATTTCTTTAATGAGTAGCATTTCTTTTTTGTATTTCATCATCCCATGCCCCAACCCTCCCTATTAAACTTAAAATATCAAAGTTGATACCTAAATTATTTTACTAATAAGTTATGTGTGGCTTCTATCAAGGGTCATTCCCATAAAAATAACAAAACACTACATTGTTGTCATTTCATTTAAACCATACTCAACTTGTATTTTTATCAAATATATTCTTCATTGTCCTTTTTATCAAATATATTCTTCATTTTCTTCAAAATGTTATGTTTCTACAATAATATCTTTGATATCATCTTCATTAAGATAAAATCTCACTTGACCAATTGACTTTTGAAATTAAAAATTTGCCAAGACAAATATCAACACTATAATATACTAAATAATCTGCTGTCTATTTTTTTCTCTATAGATATGTTGACATTCCCAAAGATACCACCCCCAACAATAGTATATGGAATTAAAAATAATATTAATTGTGATCCAATCCTCACATTTTCATAACATTAATAATAATTTATGAAATTCCTGGTTTCAATTTTTGTTGGGAGGAAAATGGATCTCAGAGTTGTTTTCATAATTGAAATCTTATTTTGGATAGGATTTTTAAGTGGCAAATGTAGTCTTTAATGCATTTCGTTTTATGTCAAATCCACATTTGGGCATTAAAATTTTTATTTTACCCTGGAGATCTCTACCTCTAGGATGATAAATGTTGGTGGTATGTCATTTATACACTGAGTCTAGGTTGGTTGGGTGCTTGTGGATTATTGGTCCCCTATTTTAGATTGTCAGCCAACTGCCTTCTATGCAAATGATGTTGTACTATTTGTAGGTTGGTAGGGTGACTGGATTTAGTATTTCTTTATCCAATAATAATTTCATTGGTGGTTGGGTATGTTGGAATTAAAGTGCACTATGCCTCTATTAGTGCACTATGCCTTTGTTTTGACACTTGTCAGTTTATATTGACACTTGTTAGTTTATCATATAGGCCTTCTGCCTATATATGTAACTCATTTCATGTATAATATCATATCATCAATTTTTCTCCTAACATTTGGTATCAGAGCAGGTTCCCTCTCCTGCCTGTGAAACCCTTGAGGGGGGATTTCCCTCATGGAAATCCTCCCTCCCCCTATTTTTTTTCCCTATTTTTTTTAAATTTTTTATCGAGGGAGTATGCTCTCCATCATTTGATGGATCAGAAACCAGATGGTAAGAATTTTAAATTTTGGGAAAATGGTAATAATTTTAAAGTTTGGGAAAATGGTAAGAATTTTAAAATATATCTGGTCTTGTTGCAATGTTTTTTGAATTTCCTCAGCTTCTTGCTACATACCCGTTGGTTACATAACTCCCGATATATTCTTGCTGAAATAAAGAAGAAGAAGGGTATAATGAATTGGCATGCGAAGAGATTGAAGTGCATCAAAAGGAACCACAGCACGAAATAGTTTGTGCCAATGAAGATGCGATTTTATTTTTTGTTGTTAGTAGTATAGTTTGATATCAGAAAGGCCTATTTTGCTATTATTTTTAATGATGAGGTAGATCGAGTATATTTGAGGGGAGCTATGACTTGCCACTACCACCTGCGTAGATGTGCATCTGTAGAAGAATGGCTCACCAGGTTTGATTAATATCGAATTGTTACCTGTTGCTTATCCATCGCTTGATATGTGCATGTGGCTATTTCATACAACATCTAAAGCCAATCGTGAAAGCTGGTTCAATTTTTTTTCTATTGATTTGAGAAACAAGCCTTGAATCCATGATGAAGAAGATGAGCACCTAGCAGAGGCATAGACTCAAGGTCAAAACAAACCCACAAACGGTCGCCTCGAGATAGACAAAGATGATATCTCCTATGCATAGTTTGAGTGGGCGCCTAGAGGGCCAAGCTGCCGAAACACAAATTGTTTTTTTATCTGTGCAGGTAGAGGAGCGGAGGTGTTTTCTTCGGAAGTGGCAGATATTTGATTTCTACGGCTCCGTTTCAAAATGTTTTTTGTTTATTTTTTCACCCAAGATTGACTTAAGTTATAGAGCGGCAACAAATGTGGTGAAATAACATGGATATGGAGCCGTTGCAATGAATGCATTGATGTCAAATCCGTAATGCAAGAATTTTACAATGTGGCCACATCTATTTGTTTCAGAGGTGGAGTATTGAAAACACCCCTCAATTAGTGCAATACACTTTGCTTTGAGGATTGCGTGATCTTTTCTGCATCAATTTTGAACCAGGGCATGAAATTGGGCATGGCACGTGTTTAAGTTAGTGGGTTCCAAGTGGACTATACGTGGGCAGCGCATGGAACAGCACGATGGACTACTTGTCGTCGATGGTAAACTTATTCATCAGGTTAATGAAGGCGATGTCGATGGGGGCGAACACAGTCAAACCATATTTGATGGTGTCCTGGTAGGTCGTGAGCACCCCCATGGAGGAGATCAGGCCGACAAAAATCTTGCAACCGCCCTTGATGAGCACCGCAATGATGTTGACATCGCTGGGCACCGACACAGGGGCCTCTGCCACAGTGGTCATGATGGGCTAACTCACCTTTATGACGAAGATTCATGGATTTGAAAGTGCAAACTTCAAGAAATAAATAGGCTGTGTTGGGTCAGTAGTGGGGAGGGCACTCGTTTGATCTTCTTTTCCTCCTTGGGCATCGTGAACATCCCACCGATGGCAATAAAATTAGAGTTGTTGATGGAGCGGTAGTTGAGGGCATCATCCACAATGTTGTAGGTGACGGCATAGACACCCGGGAACTTGTTGGTGAACACCGAGAAATCGACATCGGTGCCGCAAGCCACCATACCATACAGCGTGGTATCTGAGAATTAGCACATCCGATAACCATTCACGGACTGTATTTTTTTGTGGGACACCATTTTTTAATGTTCGACTACCATGTTTTTCTCCAACGACTTCCTGAGGTGTTTGGCCAACATGGGGAGCATTTTATTAAGTATGAGCACCTTTTGTTTTATGGTCGACAATTTTTTTTTTTGTATCAAGTGGAAGGGAACCACTTGTGGGGGTTATTATTTAATGTATGGTCATAGGGGATGGCCAATTTATTGTGAAAATATTTTCAAACTACGGGGGCACTTAATCATTTTTTTTTATCATATGGGCAGTTGAAGAGAAACGCCCACTCCCCTGCGAGGGAAAATTGTGATGATGTTTTTTCCACCAGACAACGATGCCGCCATTGTGCGATGTTTTATTTTGCTACCCTAGAGAGGCATGTTGTTTTTCATATGATGAAGGCCCTTTGATGGTGGAATATAGGGGTATTTATAGTCGTCGAAAATCTTTTTCCATGACGGACACATTGGTGGTGTCCATTTGTAATACTAAGGCTATTTCATTTGACTTTTTTAAGCCTCAAATTTTTTCTACCTTGGAGTGCCCTTTCGGTTGTACCCGAAATCACAAGGCACTTGTAAGTGAACCTAGTATCTAGTATTGTCCTCTTTCTACTTGGCGGATGCAGCGGCTAGTTACTCATGCATTCCGGTAAGATGAGGTGACTACCATAAGGACACTTATTCTAGGGACTACAAACATAGAAACCCTAGACTCTATCCGACATTTTTTTGGATCTACTTCTAAAGACTACAGATGAAGACACTTCAGAAGATTCTCTTCTCTTCTTCTTCTCCTCCATATTTGGCTTCTATGGCTCATTTTATTGAGTGCATTTTTGACAGAGATCGACACTCTTATATGGCTCGTTTTTATTTTGTATTAAGGTGTATTTTTGACAGAGACCGACACCTTCTAGATTGAGTTCACCATAAGGAGGGATTTTATATTTATGGTGGGGCTAGTCAGTGACCTGCAAGAGGCAACATCCTCTGAGGATGACTTGGAGAGGTAATAGACCTAGAAGTGGCTGACCCTGAGGCACCCATGATGACCCTGAGGCACTTAGACGGTTGAACCAATTGCAATAGACCCATGGAAGTGGCTGACCCTAAGGTAAAAGACCGATATGTATACATAGTGAATCTAGCATTATTCATAGTTGGAGAGCCAAGCGCAAAGAGCACGAGCCTAGACCAAATCAGCAATAAAAGAGGATGATAGGTTGCTTTTAGAGAAGTCAACATTAAGGGGGAATGTTACCTAATGTTGACTTGTTTTTTTTTTCTTTAGTTAGGATAGTGCACTTTAAGGGGGAATGTTAGAATTAAAGTGCACTATGCCTCTGTTAGTGCACTATGCCTTTGTTTTGACACTTGTCAGTTTATATTGACACTTGTCAGTTTATCATATAGGCCTTCTGCTTATATATGTAACTCATTTCATGTATAATATCATCTCATCAGTTTTCCTCCTAACAAGGTAATCCATTTTGGATTTATTAGTTGTAAGTCTTCATTTGGAGTTTGTTGTATCAGGTTATGCGATCCTCTCAAAACCCTCACCTTATCAATATATCAATAATAATAATAATTTTTTAATCCCCTTCAATTGAAATATATTTAAATCCTTTTATAATGGTAATTGTAATTCCTTTAATAATTTCCCTACCTCTTCATAGATTTTGAAAACCACCAACTCCATGTGGTTTTCTTGGATTTAATTTAGAAGTGCTAATAAAATTAATTTTAATAAACCCAACCTCTATACATTTTTATTTTACCATTGATCAAAGAAAATCCTTTGCATTAATTCTATTTTCATAGATGACCCTTCCATGTATACCCAAATCATATAACTAAGAAGCTATCACATTTTTTCTACATTTAAAACTTCCCATGATGAGAACCATGTTTGTAAGAATTATACTAGAGGCAATAATATGATTCCAAACTTGGACATGATTTTGAATTTTATTTTAAAATTCTCTATAACAATGCTATACATAGTTATACTATAACAGTGCCCTCTTTGGCATCTCATGCATTCCTTATCTCTCATTCTAGCAAAGCATCCTGTCTCAGTGCATCTAATCATTTGTCTCTCATTAACCTTTAATTAAATCATCATCATTTATTACTTCACCTTTAATTTATCATTTTTTATCCTACTTACAAAACATAGCATATCATCTTAATTCATCAAACATGAGTCTACATCATAATCATCTACTTTAAATCATTAATTATATATAATTCCATTGCCATTTTAATCTAATCAACTTATAATCACATAAAAATTAAGTTCATCAATCATTAAATCCATTAAATCACATAGCATTATTAATCATGAATCATAAAGTCGATATATATGGATTAATGTATGCATATCATGTCTATAATATACAATTCAATCCATCTAAAAATTAGGATAGAGAACATAAAGTGAGCCTTAGTCCAATACCTAGCTATATCTAGAAGCCAATGTGTAATGTTTCCCCTCCTACTAGTTGTAGCATCCTCACTGATCACTGTGATTGACCAATCATGTACAGGGTGTGTGTCTATGACTATGTCCTATTTAGTGATAGAAGATACTAGCTAACAAGAACTGCTACATGGTAGGCCACATAATAGTGTGGTGTCTACTCTTACTTAGCCTACAAGTTCTACTATGTAGCCTACATATCCTCCTATACCACCTATAGTTCCCATTGAGCTTGTCTTAGATATCCTCATAACATCTAGACCACTTGACTCCCCTTGGTTTCCCCTACTACTACTATGGTTTATTCCACTACCACGTCTCACTTAGTAGTCAAACCTTGGATGATTTACTACATATTGATGATCTTTCCTAATAGTCGGTCCTTCTCTATAATCTAAGTGGTTTTCTCTATATACTCTGCATCTTGCTTTATATTGATAGCCAATCAAGGTGATAGAGTCAATATTTCCTCATCAATTGTGCTCATAGGTAAAGTAAGTAGTGGAGGTCCTAACATTGCTATTATCATCCCTACCACTATGCTCAAGCTTGAGCCTCTATCTTTCTATAATACTCTTTATACTACCTCACTAGCATTGGAATTGTCTATTACACCCTACTTAGCCTCCTCCTCTTTTCTAGTCAAACCCCAATGATAGTCATCCTTCTTGACTTAAAAGCTTGGTACCATTGCATGTAACCATCACTCATGCCTAGATCATTTCTCCTCGGGTTTGGAATAATAGGTTCATTTTGGTCCACCTTGGCACAGGAGTCTGGATCTAAATATTTTTCATACCCTCTCTCCTTGGTAAAGTGTTTGTACCACAATAGCACCATTGACATCCCCCACATTGCACCATACTAGCAGACCACTCTATCAAAATGATAGATCCCTCGCTTCCCTCAAGGTCCCATTATCTGTCTAACTCAACTGATACAATCTATATGGTAGACATCATCATGCCATCCTAGATGATGCCTATATGGTCTCTAAGTGGCCTACTCTACCTAGATATCATCCACTACCTAGCTAGCCACTATCAACACACCCCTACTAGGCTTTCTCTACCCTACCCCAATTTTTTGTCCCCATTGGTATGCCACTAATGTCTCCATGTTTTCCATATTTCTTGGTAGCCCTAGTGGCCTCAAATTATAATATGCTCCTAGACCTAAACCTAGAGCAATGTGCACCTACTACTTAGACTCTTGCCACCCTATGGAGATATTAGTAGAGATGTGCTAGTATAAACGTTGCCCATATAAAAATATTCTACTCATCACACATGAAAACCATGATATCCCCATAGTCCTAATGGACCACTCTATGATTGATGCCACCCATGAGGACCCTCAACACTAGGCACATAACAGAGTTTTCTTCCTATTTAGGTGGCCTCCAACATATAAGGAATTGATGTCAATGCCTAATTATACCACTAGGAAGTTTGCATCCCTTGTCAACCTCTATACGATCCACATCTAATCCTATCTCATGTGGACTTTTATCCCTCTAATTGATACTTGTAGGATCCTCCAAACATCCTCAATTGTAACTATCATACCTCTAGTTGGTAATTAGAAGGTATTTATTTTATAATACCACATCTTTGTTAGTGTCATTAGTAGTACCTGGTCAAACTCTATATTTAGCATTAGGATTGCATGGTAAAAATCCTATTTCCACTAGTAGTTCATGGTCTACAAACTATAGGGGACCATGGATGGTCTCCAATGCATGTGGTTGTCTATATTTATATCCCAACACTTGTAGTCTATCCTACACCTAAGTTAGACTAAATCCTTGTTAGTCTGAATGCAACATATATTAGTAATTTGATTATCTCAAATAAAACTAAAAGCCTACCTCATGCAAAAGTGCCACCAAATGGTGAAAGCACTACCATCTAGTGGTAGCACTAGCATGTGGTGAAAGTACCATTATCATGCAAAATCATTGCTTATGCATGAAAGTGCTACCCTCTCTTTTGGGTATGATTTTCAAGGCATTTCCTACCCTAGGGATATTTTTTTATATGTACTGCTACTCGCACTCTCCCTCCAAATTCAGGTCTCAATGTGGTGGACACGTGTATTCTTCCATAAAAAAATTAGTTACTATCAATACTATGAATCTCCTTTTCTTATACTATATGTGATGAAAATATATTCATTTTTACCTTCCCTAGCCCTTTTACCCCTTGGTCTCCCAAGCTATTTTTTGTTGTTTGTTCTCAATTTCTCATCTCTACAACTATGTTGATCATAATAAAGTCAAGTTTCTTTGGTCCAACTTGATTTCCCTCTAAACTTGAGGGGATACATCAAGGTATAATAAAATTTAATGTTAGCCAAAATATAATTTTTAACATTTTTAAGGAAACAATCATAACATCAATAATCTAGCATCATCAACCATAAGCAACAAAAATTCTTTGTCTTTAAATTAAGGCATATATGTCAGTATTTGACATATTTATTATGCAATAAGGGCATATATAGACACCCAATTTTGCATAGGATAAATATTCAATCTTGCCAATCCCTTCGTCAATCACCCTTATAATTAGCCAAATTGAATCAACCCTCCTTCTACCCAGATTTGGAGTATTTATTATTTCAATAACAAAAGTGTTGAGGCATTATAAATATCATTGATGGAAATTTTTTAAACCTGCTAGTGTTTTTTCCAAGTTTGACCTTTTGATATTTTTCACCCAAATTTGACCTCCAATGGTCATTATGCAAAAGTGCCATTTCAAAAGCACTACCACTACATTTACCAACTAGTGCTTTTGACTATCATGCATCGAAATCAAGAAGTTTGAATTCTAATATATTTCAAGCTCCCCACCATTAATGAACTAAATCCCCAAAATTTGATCCATAGCTCCTCCAAGAAATCCCAAATCTAATATTTTATGTTCTCATGATATTCCATTAATGACTCCTTGATCCCTTTTCAAATTTTTACCTTCTCAAATCTTGTCATATTTAATGCAAGTCTTCCTCCAAGGAGCCATGGATTCCTATAAATCCAACACTTTAGAAAGCACAACCCATTACCATTTTTGGTAGTAAAGTTGTACCAAAATTTTATCCATGCTATTTTGAAAGTAATAAAATATTTCCAAAATCTCTTTCGAATCATAGGAATCAAGCATCGTGCATGGAAATATTATGCTAAAATATAACTACAATCTTGTGAAGGCCATCCTTGCAAGAACTTAAGCTCTTGTTCTTGGAAGCATCTAAGAATCCAAGAAAATCTCCAACAAATTCTACAAACTCTCAAGAATTCATCAAGTATCAAGCATCAAGCCTCCAAGCTCAAGCATTCAAGTACCATCAACAAGCAAGCTAGCAAGCTTTCAACAAGCTTCCAACAAGGGGAAAACAACCTTGTGTCTTGGGTTGTGCTCTTTCCCCCAAGCAAAAGATAACCTTGTGTCTTGGGTTGTGCTCTTTCTCTCAATAAAAAGATAACCTTGTGTCTTGGGTTGTGCGCTTTCACCTTATTTGATTTTAGCTCTTATGTGTTATTTTAGTCTTAATATTTATTTTATTACATTCAAAATTACCCCTGTATCTTGAATTTGCATTTTGCATATAGCTAGTCTTTCGTTTTATCATTTAATCCTCACCCTAATGAAATATATCTCAGTTTTTCTCCTGTTTAATAGGGTATCTATACTTCCAATTCAAATCCCTTCATTATTGACATCATAACATTAGCTCATCTTGCATTTAGTCTTACTATTCTATTCTCAAAATCAAAAACACTATTAGATTACAGGTTTATGACACTATTGATCTATGGTTTACACAGATCAAAAGTGCCAACTCTAAGTGAAGGTGTCAATGGTGCTCTCATGACCTAGTGGTATTTTTGTTACTTGGAATTATTTTTTTAAAATCTATAATTTATCATCTTCGTCTATCTAAATAGGGGCTTGATTGCTACTCAAGGAAGTCTAACCCCCTCTATCACCTCGAAAAAACCCATTTTACCACTTATTATATTCTTTTTTGTTTGTTTTGCAAGTTAAGCCATAGCATCAATAGTGCTTTTGTGGACTAGAAACGTTTTTTCCTCTATGATAAAAATAGGTCATTTTATCTCTAATCTTTTATCATTTAAGCATTTGGGATTTATATTCTATTTGTTGTTTGTGTAAAATAGGTTTTATTTTCAATTCATTGATAAAATAGATAAATGGGAAATAAAGAACTAGTTTAGTATTAATCATATGGGGGATCAACTTAATATTTAAGCTTTGGCATAAAATTGAAATTGCATATAGATCCATCTTAGGCGTTGTTTGTTGTATTTTCTTACATCCTTGCCTCTTAAAATAGAAATCATTATTTTCTTCCTCATTAAAAAATAAAAGAGCACTTTAGTTTCAGGACTTGATTGTTACATGAGTATGTGCATTAAAAATATATTAAAGTTAAGCTTAGATAAATAATTATCTTAGGAGAAAGATATGTATTCTTCAATTAATCCAACAAAACTAGACTTTGAGCTAACAAACTTTCCTAGTATTGAAGTGAGAAGAGGAGAGACCAAAAAAACATCATGAGGAGGTCCTTCATGATACCTTTACCCCTTTTCCCTTCTTATAGAGGGGCATAAAGTTCTACCCATTGACTAAAATAGGTAACAACCTTCCTTCTAGAGTTATCATCCTATAAGCATTTGCATCCTTGAGCTTCTCAATATGATATGGTTTACTCCATAGTGAGTTAAATTTTTCATTCTTAACTATTTTTTCTATCATTGTCCATTTAAGTACTAGATATCCTTCTTTAAAGTCCACATTCGTTGATCTATTGTTGAACTATCTTTTGACAACCATTTAATGGACAAAAATTTTGAGAGCTTTATCTCTATTTTCTTCTAGTGATAATAATACACTCAATCCAGTTTGTATTAGAGGGATTTTTATATATTCTAACTTCAATAGTTGGGGTATTTGAAGTAAAGGGAGATAGAGGTTCATAGGAAACATGACTTCCTTTGCAAAATAAATTTATATGATAATTTTTTAATTGGAGCTTTGGGAATAATTGTATCTACCTATAAGGTCTTTTAAGCTTAATGAGTCATTCTCTTTGGGATTTGACTATCATCCTATTTAATATCCTAACAAGATTATTATTATTGGACGCATCAAAACTATTATCTTGTTGGTAGTAATTGGAGGAAGTTTACATGATGAAATTGTGTTTAGGTATAAATTGTACTAACTTGGATTTGATGAACACTACAACATTAGCTATAATTATTGCCAAAGGGATTCCATATATTTTATAAAAATCTCCTAATAATTGAATAATTATCTTCTTGTTGGTTTTATTGGAATTACCTTAGTCCACCTAGCAAAAACATCTATTATAGTTAATATCCAACCATGTCCTTCATTAGATAGCAAACTAATTTTTCCAATGAAGTCTAAACCCTATTATTAGAATGCCCCTATCATAACTATGGGATTCAGAGGCATATGTGCTTTCCTTCTTTGACAAAATTATGGAACATGCTTTGTAATCTTTGACTGACTAAAAATAATCATAAATACGATAGCACAATCATATCCTTCCATTAGAATATTGTGTTGTTTTCTAGGCTAAATAATGATAACTTTTGTTATGATATTATTTTAGTAGGTCCTTCACAATTTCTTCTTCAACACATCTTAAGAGCGCACCTTCATATCCTTTAGAAAAAATAATGCCATCAATCTACGTGGAGTGAATTGGAATCTTCTTAAATTTATCCCTTTCTTTGAGCATTAAATTCCCTATGACCTTCACTATCAACATATATATTCTCATGTTGCTCATCCATCTGATCTATTCATCCAAATAAACATCATATGTAAGTGTTATCTATTCATAGGATATGGCTAGTTTTCACATAGAACTCATCCTCTTACCAACTTGGTTGGTTTGATTTATATCAAATTCTTGATTCTTATTGGCTTAGTCAAATCTCTTTTCTCCTAGCTCTCTATGTAACACTATGTACCTTATGTCAGGATGGACCATAAATACTATTATCTTGGTCTAGAGTAAGTAATATGTAAAATTTCTTAGAGATTTCATCATTTCAAAGACCTGTTTTGTTGAGCAAGGTGCAGCAAAAGAATTGCAAAAGTATTGTCATTGTTGTCAACACAGACAGATTGATGCAGTTGATGCAGTTCAGAGGTCAGTCAGATCAAGTGCAGTGAATTTCAAGAAAAACAGAGGTGACCCAGATTCAGAAATTGGCAGAAAAAGACAAGGAAGAAAACTGTCGCGATATCGCGACATGTTTTCTGTCGCGATATCGCGACAAAACAGAAGAGAGAGAAAATGCAAGGAAGATTGTCGCGATTTCGCGACATTGCCGAGGAGAGAGAAAGTGCATGCCAATTTGTCGCGATATCGCGACATGGCAGAGGAGAGAGAAAGTGAAAGGTAAACTATCGCGATTTCGTGACATGCTGGCAGAGAGGGAAGCAAGGTGAAAAGATGTCACGATTTCATGACATAAATGGAGGAAAGGAGCTAGCAATGAAAAGTGTCGCGATATCGTGACACGTCGGGTTTTCGTGACCCGAAGAGGAGAGAGAATGCTCAGCAACAAAGGTGTAGCGATTTCGCTACATGTTGAAATGAATGGAAACAAAGGTGTAGCGATTTCGCTGCATGATGGAAATACATGGCACAAAGGTGTAGCGATTTCGCTACAAATAGGAAGTGCAGAAAACAAAGGTGTAGCGATTTTGCTACCATTCAAAGTTGCAAAAATTAAAGATGTAACAAGTCAAAAGCACAAGGCACAAAGTTGTAGCGATTTCGCTACTGCATGAAACAAAGAGTGTACGGAAGCAGTGAACGTCGCGATTTCGTGACATGTTCCATTTTCGCTAGAGTCTACAAGGAGAGTTGTACGGAAGAGCAAAGTGTCACGATTTCGTGACATGTTCCATTTTCATTGAAGTTTGCAAGGAGGATTGTACGAAAGCCAGAAGCGTCACGATTTCGCGACAATGAATGATGATTCAAAGAGATCAAAAGTTGAAAGTGTCACGATATCGCGACAAGATGCAGGGAAAGCTTTCAAGAGCCAAAACGGTCACGATTTCGTGACATGCTTAAGGATGACGTCAGCAAATGTTGAAAGTGTCGCGATATCGTGACAAGATGCAGGGAAAGCTTTCAAGAGCCAAAACGGTCACGATTTCGCGACATGCTTAAGGATGACGTCTAAAGGTCTAAAGTGTCGCGATATCGCGACAAGAGGAAAGCTTTCAAGAGCCAAAATGGTCACGATTTCACGACAGCAAGGGCATGAAGTGTACGGCTTCAAAAAGTGTCGCGATATCACGACAGGTAACATTCTGGCAGGTAAAACTCGTAGGAGCATGCAAGGTGACACGTGTCAAAAAAGCCTACAGAAAATCATGCAGCCTGTTACGTAAAAAGTAACTGATGTCAGTTACACGTTGACAGGTGTCGGACATGCATGGGAACAGATGTAAATGCATGATTGAAAAGCATTCAAAGTATCGTATTGACTGTATCGAAAAAGCATTCGAACGGCCGCAGTGCAGCATTCGAACAGCCGATTGAAAATGCATTAGAACAGCCGATTAAAATAAACGTATTTGCAGCATTCGAAACATAAAATAGGAAGGATCGAAAAGCTTTCGAGAAGAAGGATGTGCAGCATTCGAACAGTCGTATTTGGAAGGATTCGAACAACCGCATTGGAAAGGAGAAAAGAATTCGAACGGCTCGAGAATGTAATCCGACTGCATGCAGGATTGAAACGCTATGGAAGACAAAGAGTTTCGATGAGAAAAATAGATTATAAAAAGGACAGTCGTGCAGAAAATAATGTTGCTACTGTTAGAGAGAAATTGCTGTAAAAGGAGGGTTAGAAAAGAATCAAGAGAAAAATTAGCAGAGCCGTGAGAGTGTGCAGAGTTGGGTTAATTGCAGACCAGTCAGGGTCGTGCATGAAGTGAAGACATTTTTATGTCATTCTAAATTGATCAAATTTGCAGTCCAAGTTGGTGCTTGGTATTAGGAGTTGGTGCTCCATCTGCAGCAGCAGAAAATTACAGGGGTTGGTGCTCCTTCCAGTTGATGCTGGTAAAGTATTTGTAAAATTGATATTTTGCAAAGACTGGATTTGGATTGGAGTCCAAGCAGTCATTTTTGAGGAGTAGCCAAATTGGTGAACCTCGGTATATTGAGTGTTGTGGTGTGCTCTCTTGTTCAAGTTGTTTTTCAGTTTTCAAGTTCTCTTTATTTCATATTAAATGCTGTAGATATAAAAATTAATAGCTACACTGATTCACCCCCCCCTCTCAGTGTCATTGTGTGAACATCAATTGGTATCAGAGCAAGGTTCCTTGTTCAAGCTTAATCAGCTAAGGAGATCTTGGAAGAAACAATGGCGAGCGGTGAAGGATTCTCATCCAACAAAGCTCCCTTATTCGATGGAACAAATTACACTTTCTGGAAACTCAGGATGCAAACATATCTGAGTGCATTGGGATATGATATTTGGGATTATGTAGATAGTGGATACACAGCACCCACTACTCCTCCAACAGATACTGCTGAGAAGAAAAAATTTGAGAACAACTCCAAAGCTAAGAATGCCATAATGTGTGGGCTTGTTGACAGTGAACTGATAAGAGTCATGAGCTGTAAATCAGCAAAAGACATGTGGGATAAACTGAAAAGCATCCATGAAGGAGACAACAAGATCAAGGAAGCAAAACTGCAAACTCATCGAGCACAGTTCGAAGCACTGCAAATGAATGAAGATGAGAACATAGAGGCTTATATGTTGAGAGTCAACGGAATCATTAATGCAATCAGAGGACTCGATGAAGAAATTGATGATGCAATTGTTGTGAAAAAGGTTCTCGGAACACTGCACAAAAGATTTAACTCCAAAGTTTCTGCAATAGAAGAGGCAAAATATCTGAACAACTTCAGCTTGGATGAGATGCATGGTTCTCTGACAGCATATGAAATGAGAATAGGACAAACCAAGTCTATAGACAAAGAAGCAGCTTTTAAAGCACACAAGAATATAAAAGCTGAACATGAATCTAGGGATGAAGAGACTCTGGATGAAACAGAAGCTAATTTTGTTCGAAAACTCACAAAAGGAAAAGGAAAATATAGAGGAAAGCTACCTTTCAAATGCTTCAACTGTGGAGGAGTCGGTCATTTTGCAGCCAAATGTCCAATGCATGAGAAAACTAAAAATGGTGAAGGCTCACACCAAGAAAAAGGTGACTGGAAGAAGAAACAAAATTTTAGAAAGAACAACCTCAAGAAGAAAAGCTTCATATCCAAGAATGTCAGTACTTCTGAAGAAAGCTCAGATGAGGATTCTGAAGAAGAAAAAGGTGAAGCTCTGTTCATGGCACTTGAAGAGGAAAGAACAGAAGAAAATCAAGAAGGTGATGAAAACTTTAAAGATGAGGCTGAAGTTTATCCGGAAGGAGAATTGGTTGCTGCACTTGAAGAGTTGAGTGTAGAAAGGAAAAAGAACAAAAAGTTTTCAAGAAAACTAGAAGATGCCACTGACATAATAAACGAGTTTAAAAATACGAGACGAGAGGAATTCAAGAAAATGTCCGAAGTTCTTGATGAACAATTAAGCTGTAAAGACAGTTGAATGCAGCAAGCTAGAGGAAGACATTGTTAAGTTAAGAATGCAGCTAGAGGAAATGAATAGAAAATTGAACTGTTTTCATAAGTTTGAAGAAAGCACTGTAAAGCTGGATAAAATGTTAAATAACCAAAGGCCTTCCGGCATCAAATTTGGTTTAGGCTTTGATGAAGGAGAATCATCAAAGGATTCAAAGAACTTGAATTTAGAACCCATAAAGAAAGAAGAAAAGATCAGGGTTGAACTAGAAAAAACAAATCATGCCAAAGAAAACAATAATGCCAGAATCAAGAAGAATACTGACAAAGATGGATTCACAAAAGTCATACATCCAAGAAAGAGAAGATTCATGGCTTCTACTTCAAACTGGCAAAGACCGGCACCCAGGTTTAATCACTCCTTTTCTGGTTATTGTTTTAAATGCAATGCTTATGGCCATAAGATTTCAGATTGCAGACATAATGTATCTCAAAGGAATTTCACCAGCAGAAATGTTTTTTCTCCTTTAATGAATTATGCAGTTGAATGTTATAATTGTCATAATTTTGGACATATTGCTAGAAACTGCAGAAGCACTTTTGCATCAAATAATTATCAGGGTAGAAAATCTCAACCAAGTGGGTTGAAACAAAACAAGAAATTTCCTGAAAAACAAGCACAAGCTAATGAAAGGACAAAGGCAAAACAAGTAGCCAAATCTGCTATCAAACCAGAATGGAAAGAAAAGGAATCTTTGATTGTTCAGACTGCCTTTAAAGCTCAGAACAAATCTGCACCTTGGATACTTGACAGTGGTTGCTCCAGTCACATGACAGGTGACAAGCAAAAATTTGAGAATTTACAGAATTATGAAGGTGGTTCCGTGAAATTTGGAAATAATGATGGAGCAAAGATTGTTGGAAAGGGATCAGTCAAGATCAGTGATGGCAATATAAAATCAAAAGAAGTCTTGTTTGTGATTGGTCTGAAGCATAACTTGTTGAGTGTCAGTCAAATCTGTGACAGAGGTCATGATGTAATCTTCAAGAAGGAGGGTTGTGAAGTAAGAAAGACAAAAAATGGAAAGTTAATAGCCACTGGATCGAGAACTTCTGGAAATCTGTATACACTTTCGAGAGACTTCGGAAGGAACTTGCTTGGTTGGTCAGGAAGAAGAAAAGCTGGCTGTGGCACAAGAGACTCGGTCACATAAGCTTTGATAATCTGGTAAAAATCAGCTCAAAAGGGGCAATAAGAGACATACCAACTATTGGTAAACCTTCAAACAGTATTTGTGAGTCATGCCAAAAGGGAAAACAAACCAGAGCCACTTTCAAAGCAAAAGAATATTTCACGAGCAAGCCATTAGAATTAATTCACACTGATTTATGTGGACCCATGAGAACTGAAAGCATAAATGGACACAAATATTTTATGTTGTGTATAGATGACTACTCAAGAATGACATGGGTACTATTTTTGAAACTTAAATCAGAAGCCTTTGAGATGTTTAAAACCTTCAAAAATCTTGTTGAGAATCAATCGGGACAAAGAATTAAATGCCTAAGATCGGACGAGAGGAGGAGAGTTTATTTCAGAAGAATTTGCAGAATACTGTCAAAAATATGGGATAAGAAGACAGTTTTTAGCAGCTAGAACACCTCAGCAGAATGGAGTTGTAGAAAGGAAGAATAGGACAGTGCAGGAAATGGCAAGGACAATGCTGGCTGAGAACAAAATAGCTGACAGATTTTGGAAAGAGGCAGTACATACTGCAGTTTACATTCAAAACAGGTGCATGCTAAGACCACATGAAAGCAAAACACCTTATGAGTTGTGGTTTGGCAAAAAGGCAACAACAAGACATTTCAAAGTATTTGGCGAGCAAGTGCTACATCAAACGGACTGAAGATAATCTCGATAAATTTGAAAATAGAGCTGATGAAGGTATCTTTCTTGGTTACTCAACAAAAAGCAAAGCCTACACATGTTACAACAAAAGGCTAAAGAAAATTGTTGAGAGTGTTGATGTGAAAGTTGATGAAGGTAGAGAACAAGAAATTACTTATCAAGAAAACTACCCCATCTATGAAGAAGTCATTGAAGGTGATGATGAAAAGGAAACAGAGATAAGAATCGAGAAAATTGATCCAGATGGTGTAAAAACTGAATCGGAAGAAGAAGAAAACAGGAAATTTAAAACAGGCAACTGGCAGAAAAATCATCCAAGTGAGCAGATTATTGGGGATCCCAAAGATGGTATTCAGACAAGAAGAGCAACAGTGCGGAACTATTCTCTGTTATCTAGCATTGAACCTAAAAATGTTGCTGAAGCAAGCAGTGATGAAAGTTGGTTGAAGGCAATTAATGAAGAACTAGATCAGATTGAGAAAAACAATACATGGGAATTAGTACCTAGACCAACAAATAAAAACATAATTGGCACTAAATGGGTTTTTCAAAATAAATTAAATGAAGATGGACAAGGTTGTCAGAAATAAGGCAAGATTGGTCAGTAAAGGCTATGCTCGGGTTGAAGGCATTGATTTTGAGGAAACTTTTGCACCGGTAGCAAGACTAGAGGCAATCAGAATGTTTCCGGCATTAGCGAGTTCATAAAAACTTCAAAGTATATCAAATGGATGTAAAATCAGCATTTTTGAATGGAAAACTGGAAGAAGAAGTTTACATTGAACAGCCAGATGGCTTCCAACTTGGTGAAAATCCAGATTTTGTTTGCAGGTTAAAGAAAGCATTATATGGTTTGAAACAGGCACCCAGAGCATGGTATGCAAGGCTGGATAATTATCTAATTAAACAAGGGTTCAAGAAAGGTTTGGTGGACAACAACTTATATGTCAAAACAGAGAAGGGCCATCTTATTGTTCTTGTTGTTTATGTAGATGATATAATATTTAGCGAAGAGCATGGATGAATACTGCAAAGACATATCAACTAAAATGAAGAAAGAATTTGAGATGTCTATGATTGGTGAACTTTCTTATTTCCTAGGACTGCAGGTCAATCAAAATGAAAAAGGCATTTTTATTTCTCAAGTTAAATATGTAAAAGAAATGCTGAAAAAGTTCACAATGGAAGACAGTAAACCGGTTAGTACTCCCATGACAACTGGCTGCAAGTTGAGCAAAGGATGATAAATCCCCATATGTAGATCAAACAATGTACGGGTCTATGATTGGAAGCTTGTTGTATTTAATGACCACTAGACCAGATATATTACAAGCGGTATGCATGGTTGCAAGATTTCGAGCCGAGTCCCAAAGAAACTCATGTAACGATTGTAAAGAGGATCTTCGAGATATCTCAAGGGCACTATGGATTATGGGTTGTGGTACCCAAAAGGTAAATATTTCACTTTGATTGCATATTACGATGCAGATTGGGCGAGATGTATTGATGACGGAAAGAGCACAAGTGGAGGAGCATTTTATCTTGGAGACAGGTGGTAGCATGGCACAACAAGAAACAAGAATCGGTATCTCTATCCACTACGGAGGCGAGAATACATTGCAGCAACAACATGCTGTACTCAGATATTATGGATGAGACAAACATTGAAAGATCTTGGTATTCATTTCAAAGAGCCAATTTCAATTAAATGTGATAACACTAGTGCTATCAACATATCCAAGAATCCAGTAATGCATTCAAGAACCAAACATATTGCAATCCGATATCATTTCTTGAAGGATAAAGTTGCGGAAGGAGAGGTTAAATTGGATTTTGTTCCAACTACAGAGCAAGTAGCTGATATATTCACAAAACCTTTGCCAAAGGAAGTATTTGAATACCTTCGGAAGAAGTTGGGAGTAGTCACACCACCCAAGCACTGACTAGCTATGGGAAACACATTCTCAGGGGGAGCATTCAAACTTTTTAAGTCCGAGAATGTTGTGCATAGACTCGGGGGAGTCTGCGGTGAGCCCTTTGGTATTATTGGCAAAGGGGGAGAAGAAATTAAGCAAGGTTGCGAGTGTGTTGCCAACAATTCCAAAGGGGGAGATTGTTGAGCAAGGTGCAGCAAAAGAATTGCAAAAGTATTGTCATTGTTGTCAACACGGACAGATTGATGCGATTGATGCGATTCGGAGGTCAATCAGATCAAGTGCAGTGAATTTCAAGAAAAACAGAGGTGACCCAGATTCAAAAATTGGCAGAAAAAGACAAGGAAGAAAACTGTCGCGATATCGCGACATGTTTTCTGTCGCGATATCGCGACAAAACAGAAGAGAGAAAATGCAAGGAAGATTGTCGCGATTTCGCGACATTGCCAAGGAGAGAGAAAGTGCATGCCAATTTGTCGCGATATCGCGACATGGTAGAGGAGAGAGAAAGTGAAAGGTAAACTGTCACGATTTCGCGACATGCTTGCAGAGAGGGAAGCAAGGTGAAAAGATGTCACGATTTCATGACATAAATGGAGGAAAGGAGCTAGCAATGAAAAGTGTCGCGATATCGTGACACGTCGGGTTTCGTGACCCGAAGAGGAGAGAGAATGCTCGAGCAACAAAGGTGTAGCGATTTCGCTACATGTTGAAATGAATGGAAACAAAGGTGTAGC
Source organism: Wollemia nobilis (assembly GCA_028583015.1). Lineage (NCBI taxonomy): Eukaryota > Viridiplantae > Streptophyta > Pinopsida > Araucariales > Araucariaceae > Wollemia > Wollemia nobilis. The sequence continues at coordinate 181,526 of JAQPPZ010002954.1, forward strand.
GATTTCGTTGCATGATGGAAATACATGGCACAAAGGTGTAGCGATTTCGCTACAAATAGGAAGTGTAGAAAACAAAGGTGTAGCGATTTCGCTACCATTCAAAGTTGCAAAAATTAAAGATGTAACAAGTCAAAAGCACAAGGCACAAAGTTGTAGCGATTTCGCTACTGCATGAAACAAAGAGTGTACGGAAGCAGTGAACGTCACGATTTCGTGACATGTTCCATTTTCGCTGGAGTCTGCAAGGAGAGTTGTACGGAAGAGCAAAGTGTCGCGATTTCGTGACATGTTCCATTTTCGTAGTTTGCAAGGAGGATTGTACGAAGCCGAAGCGTCACGATTTCCGACAATAAAAAATACCACAAGAAAATCAAAGCAAATCACGATTTCACGACATGCTTAAGGATGACGTCAAATGTTGAAAGTGTCGCGATATCGCGACAAGATGTAGGGAAAGCTTTCAAGAGCCAAAACGGTCGTGATTTCATGACATGCTTAAGGATGCTCAAAAGTTCTTTGAAAGTGTCGCGATTATCGCTGACATGATCCGGAAAGCTTTCAAGAGCCAAAATGGTCACGATTTTGCGACAATAAGGGCATGAAGTGTACGGCTTCAAAAAGTGTCGCGATATCGCGACAGGTAACAGTCTGGCAGGTAAAACTCGCAGGAGCATGCAAGGTGACACGTGTCGAAAAAGCCTACAGAAAATCATGCAGCCTGTTACGTAAAAAGTAACTGATGTCAGTTACACGTTGACAGGTGTCGGACATGCATGGGAACAGATGTATATGCATGATTGAAAAGCGTTCAAAGTGTCGTATAGGCTGTATCGAAAAAGCATTCGAACGGCCAGTGTAAGCATTCGAACAGCCGATTGAAAATGCATTAGAACAGCCGATTAAAAAAAACGTATTTGCAGCATTCGAAACATAAAATAGGAAGGATCGAAAAGCTTTCTAGAAGAAGGATGTGCAGCATTCGAACAGTCGTATTTGGAAGGATTCGAACAGCCGCATTGGAAAGGAGAAAAGAATTCGAACGGCTCGAGAATGTAATCCGACTGCATGCAGGATTGAAACGCTATGGAAGACAAAGAGTTTCGATGAGAAAAATAGATTATAAAAAGGACAGTCGTGCAGAAAATAATGTTGCTGTTGTTAGAGAGAAATTGTTGTAAAAGGAGGGTTAGAAAAGAATCAAGAGAAAAATTAGCAGAGCCGTGAGAGTGTGCAGAGTTGGGTTAATTGCAGACCAGTCAAGGTCGTGCATGAAGTGAAGACATTTTTATGTCATTCTAAATTGATCAGAATTGCAGTCCAAGTTGGTGCTTGGTACTAGGGGTTGGTGCTCCATCTGTTGCAGCAGAAAATTACAGGGGTTGGTGCTCCTTCCAGTTGATGTTGGTAAAGTATTTGTAAAATTGATATTTTGCAAAGACTGGATTTGGATTGGAGTCCAAGCAGTCATTTTTGAGGAGTAGCCAAATTGGTGAACCTCGGTATATTGAGTGTTGTGGTGTGCTCTCTTGTTCAAGTTGTTTTTCCAGTTTTCAAGTTCTCTTTATTTCATATTAAATGTTGTAGATATAAAAATTAATAGCTACACTGATTCACCCCCCCCTCTCAGTGTCATTGTGTGAACATCATGTTTTTTAATGAATGTGAATTGCTCCTCATAATTGTGGAGTCCCTAACTTGTAAAGGATATAAGATCTTCTTATCTATCATTATTTTATTCAATATTGCTTCAATACTTACATCAATAACAAACACATGCATTCTAAATATTTTAGAGAAATTTGGGTTAATAAGCATTAGTGCCTTGGTAATTATGTCATTAAGTTATAAGAAATCTTGCTTCCCTTCTTTAGTCTAGGTAAAGCTAGCATAATAGAACTTCTAATCATGCAAAATCGATGATGAATTTTATCATAACTTGTATTTAGCCTAAGAAAGACCTAATTCCTTTGATTGATAAATGCAATGATAATTATTATAAAATTTTATATGGTTTGGGTATATTGCCAACTCTTACTTTGACACAACATGCTCCAAAAAAATTCCTTCTTGGATAAAATAAATAAATTTCTACAATTTAAAAAAAATTCATATCTCTACACTTTTTGAAGATAGGTTTCAAGTGTCTAATTTGTTGACTTCTATCCTTATAACATTATTATTTTAACCACATATATGAGTATAATATCATAAATCAAGCCAATGAATGTAAAATTCATTGCTCTCTAAAAGGTGAACCCTATATTGAACAACCTAAATGGCATCTCCTAATAAACAAATGTTCCCTGTTTAATTGTGAATGTTGTCTTATGTTGATCATCATATTTGATCCAAATCTAATTATCAAGTAGTTGTAGCATTTATGACCCATATTTTGTAGCATTCAATTCATCAATGGTAATGGGTAGTGATATTTCATATATGCGTTGTCTAAGTTTCTAGAATGCATGAATAATTGAATATCACTATTTTTCTTACCTATTAGGACCAAATTTCTTACCCATATTGAATGCTTAATTAAAAAAATAAGTTAAACTTGCAATGATTTAAGGAATTCTTTCTTTATCATGGTTTCAATAATTGGGTTAATAGGTCTTTTTTTTGTCAAAATTGCCTAGCACTAGGCTTAATATAATGACCCAATTTCTAACCAACCTGAGAGAGTAGTTTTTTTTAGGTTCATAGGTAAGATTCACAACAAAGATATTTCTATACTCTTTTGTTTGACATAGTAAATGCATAACCACTCTTGAGGTCATGGTGTTATTGCCAACAAAACTCAAGTGGACAAGATAGACCAACGTCTCATAGTTATTTTTGGGGTTAACTTTTCTAAACCTTTGTGGTTAGAAAATATGCCTTTAGTGGTTTTCCCACATTCCTTATACTCTCCCCGAGTATAAGGAAATTCAACCACAATGTAGGGGTTACCTCTTTTAGTCCATCAAAAGGGAATACCATTTCTCTCACCATACATAAGTTAGTATATGTAGGTGATTGGCATAATGTCTCTAAGTACAATTAGGTGATTGGCATAATGTCTTTGAGTACAATTATCTCATCTTTACGATGAGATATCTGGTACTTTGTGTTTAATGACTACACCTCCATGGTGGGCTTATCCTCAAAATCTCCATGCTTTGGGGAGTGCATTTGAGCTACACCACTCGAGATGTACCAATTACAACCAATTTAATAGTTTCCTCCCCGTAATTGGCTAATATTGAAATCTATCTAAGCAAGGGTACTAACAAGGTTACTATAAGAAAACCCACCCATAATACCCCTCATAACCCAAGGTAAAAATTAACATCTAAAAACCTTAACTCTTTTTTTTATCAATAAAAGTAAACAATGCTCATTTTTCTTAATGAGGAAATAACTTTAAACATGCATATTGCATATAACTGAAAGAATTAAGACAACTAAATAAAATTTACTCTTTTGATAAGCAAAAACATATTTTATAATTAAATTTTCATAACTTCTTTCCATTCATATTACCAAAATACATAATCACCCTATTTTGGTCTTATAAAAAGAATAATTATAATTTCATTCTTTCTAATAATCTAGAAGTAGAAATAACAAATACTTAAAAACATCAAATATTCAAAACCTCTTATAATAAGTAAACTTTATTAACATAACCTTCCTTAACATTATTTTTTATATATGTAAAATCAAACTAGTCATAATTACATCTCTTTCTTTGAGATTCCAATTACATCATAATCATAATCAATATGAAACCCTAGTAAATATGATAGAACTCTTTCTATCCATAACGACTTGTTCGTTGAATTCCTTAAACTCCATCAAGAGGTACTCCCAACAAGGAATCAGGACAACTCCTTAATATGAGAGTGCATTCCTAAATGATCTTTCATATACAATGCATCCAATAAAAACATATAAAAATAAACAAAATATTTACCTTTTTACTTTCTTTTAAACCAATCACATAAAAAGAACCTATAAATTTCTTCATCTAGAAAACGCCTTACCTAATTTATTCTTTTTCTATTTTTAAAATAACCAATACTTTAAAAGAAACCAATAATGAATGAATGAAAGATTTTAATTACGTCCGCGAGACCCAAATATGGTCTATGGGACCTCAAATATGGAAATACAATTACTCAAATCATATCATATGATCTTTAATATCTTTGAGAAGATTGTTCCTTCTCCTGCTGATTTGTGTTAGCAATTCTCCAACTTTTTTTATTTTACTGTCTTCATAAACTCGTTCCCAAGTGTTTCTTTGTATTTGTCACGAATATCTGAAAAACTCGGGCATTTATAGATGAAGTGTTCCTCTGTCTCTGTCCTTGTGTTGCATAGAGTACATATCCTTTCTTCCCATTGTTCTTTGGGCATTGTCCATCTCCCTGTTTCACATCTAAGCCTATGAGAGCTCCTTATCTGAGCAATGAGTATTTTTTCCTTCCACTTGATTTTAGCGCCTATATACACTTTTTCCTTGTGGTCATACGTTGGGTTAAAATTTGCAATATAATATTGTCTTTTCCTGCTTGCATTTTTCCACATTCCACTTTTGAACTTTTCATTCACATAATTTTTTGTCTTTGTTGACATTTGGGCATTCATTTATGTTGATTTCCCAACGTTTCATCCATTTCTGATTTTGTTTTATCCACGTATTCTTTCGCCTATGCAACTCTTCGTCCCTCGCTGCCCTAGGCCATCTATCATTTGTCATGTTTTCTGTTTTTTTCAAGTAACATAACAACTTGGTCATAGCAATTGCTTCTAAAGGGAACATTCCGATTGCGACTAGAATAATTTCACAAGGGGTTGTGGCCTTAATTTTAAGAAAGTTTGTGATTAGATATTTTTGAATCCTTTCTATTTGCCTCCATTTTGCATTTGTTGTGCCACTAGCCCACACCTAGCCCACACCTCGCAACCATACAAGAGAACCGGTGTAACAAGTAGGCCAAATAAGACCTTGGTGGTCTTCCAGTCCCACAACTCGACATTCCTACACCTGTTTTGAAGTGCATATAGTGCTCTCCAACCACTTTGAGTTCTTTTCATCCTACATGTATTCCAATTAAGTTTGTCATGAAAGTCTATGCCCAGGTATTTGTATCCTACTACTACATGAAGCGGTTCTCCTACAAATTGAAATTTGAGTTGTTGCTTCTTCTTTTTCTTGAAATCATAATTTTTGTTTTCCTCATGTTCACCTGCATCCCAACTTCTTTACAAAAGAGTTCTAGAGCTTGAAGGTGATCTTCTAGATCTTTCGCTGTTTTGGCCACAAGAATTACATCATGTGCATACATGAGGAATTTTACCACATATTTGGCTAAATGCACACCCTCTCCCCCAAAGTTGTTTATCCATTCTTTTAAGTTGTCAATGTACGGCCCAAATAAGGTCGGAGATAGAGGGCAACCTTGTTTGACACCTATGTCACTACCAAAACATTCAGATAACCCTTCCTGTGTTCTGATTCTAGCCTTTACATGCTCATATAGTCTATGAACTGCTGCCCTGTAGTAAATTGGAACCTCTAGCTCTTCCATTATGCTCCATAATTTTTTCCTTGGCACTGTGTCAAATGCCTTTTTGAAGTCTACAAAATAACAAAAAGCCTCCTCTTTTTTGTCCCATATTTTTTCCACTATGTGTCTGAGCGTCATACAGTAATCAATAGTTGAATGCTTGGGCCTAAAACCTGCTTACCCCTTTGCTCTCTTTCCTTTTTCTTCACCATAAAAGTAAGCAACACAGACCTCATGCCAGAGACTAACAATCTGCATAGACTAACAATATGAGCAGTCAACGTCTTTTCTAATTTCCACAAATGAACCTATCCTCGTTAGGTTTAAATAATAAATCAATCTATCCTCGTTAGGTTCAAATTAAAACCCTTCTTCACCATAAAAGTAAGCAACACAGACCTCATGCCAGAGACTAACAATCTGCATAGACTAACAATCTGAGCAGTCAACGTCTTTTCTAATTTCCACAAATGAACCTATCCTCGTTAGGTTTAAATAATAAATCAATTATCCATCACAACTTAAATTAAATAAAACTTTAATTTAAATTAAATTTTCAAAAAGAAATCTTTAAATGAAATTCCGTTTATGTTAATACTTATCTTAATCACAGAAGCCGACTATTATTTTATAAAGTAAATAGCATGAAGACAAAGAATCTTTCATTTAAAGGCCACATTATTTTCTTAAACCCTAGAAGTTTTCCCATGCCGGCTTATCTCTTCATGCTTATCTCTTCAACAAAAATCAAACCGCCATCCTAAACAAAACATTCGGTACTGTTTTACCTATCAACAACAATATATTAAAAATACACATTCCAAGGTTAATGTTTTGCCTAAACATTAAAGATTAATGCAAAGACTTCTACGGCTTACTCAGGAATGACCAGAACGCAAACCAGAGTTTGAGAAAATTAAAAAGCTAAAGAAATGTCTTATTCTTTCTATAAGAGAAAAAAAAACACCTTTCTTTTATTCAAATAGAACTAATCAATCATGATTCTCTCGGCAGGGATTAACTAATTGAAAAAGTAAGTATAGTCTATATTGGTTTACTTAATATTAACGCCTAATTACAGCCATGCAAGTCATATAGTTTTGATTTTTTTTTTTTTCTAAAAATAAAAAATGAAAAACACCTTAAAAAAACACCACGATCCGGCTCATACTGGTTCACAAATCTGTATGATGTTATACGAAGCATTGGCGATCAACGGGCATGTTTTTTTCCAGGAGAGACAAATGGTTGAACATTGGTAAACACCAGGAAAAAAATAATTTCAAAGCTATAATAAAACACCTTAAGTTTAAAACAAGGAACGCTCTACAGTCATTTACTTCCGCAAGAAACGTCACTGCAGCGACTCTAATTGGGGAAAAAAATATAAAGAAAATTCTATTCCATAATTTTTTCTCAATTCTATGGTCTTATCTAACCATTCAATACCAGTAAGCTTTAAAACCCAAGCATAATTTCAAATGCAGTTTAATATTATAACATTGCAGTAAAAAGCTTACCTCTAAAATTTAAATTTGCTAGTAGAGACACGTAAAAATGCTGGCTTCCTTCCTGGTTTTTCAGAGTCCAAAGCTTAAACCTGGCTTGCTCTTCTTCACCCGGCGTTCCTCCAAATTTCTATCCTATTTTTTTTTTGTCCCGACTCTTTTCTTGTTTCAAGAACAAGAACATGGCGCTCCGCAATCAACTCTAGCTACCCAGTCGCCGTTTAATTCTAACCACTCGCTTCATTTAAAAGATTTTTTTTTTTTTTTTTTTGAATTCGCTTATTATATAAGGTAAATACCTTATTATAATATTTAATTAAATAAATACTAATGTTAACCTATTAATATTAAAATAATTGAATTAATCTAATGTTTCCAAACATTACAAGCTACTTCTTTTTATTAACCATGATATTTGTAAATAAGTATTATTAAGCCCATTTTGTTTAATAATGTTTTCTCTAGTAAATTCTTTTGTCGTATTTCATAATCCAAACAACACAAACAACCTTCCAATGCTTATAATCAAACATTAAAATATGTTATACCATCATTTGATCCTAGTTAGCAAGTTTTTTATGCTCTATCATCACTTGCTACTAAGAACTGCTTCCATGCTCTAGCACGTGGTATAACATTATTCACATATGCAAAATGAGATGCAACTAAATGCGCATAAATCTTATGCTAGAGTTGTCAATATATCTGACCATGATTTCTCTTATTATTGTCTCTCATTCTCAATGGCCAACTTCCTCGTCCACCTACGAGTGTATCTAGAACTGCAAGCATACATAATATCAACAGTACCACATTCTTATACAAAAAAATATCCAACATATCAAATGCAATTTCACCATACATAATGCATTTACAATTAAGCATTTGATCAATCATAATACATTACATATTCCATGTTATGAAAGAGTCCTACCAAGGTGGGTCGTGACACTTAAGGTCAATCTATGATCAATTATATTTTTGTCATACACCTTGATATCTTCATATTTTTGATATCTTCATATCTCCAAGCAATAAAGTCTTTATATTTTGTATATAACCCCTTAAACATGCCAACTTCTTCCTCTGTGCATTCTTTTTCCATTCAACAATATTTTACCTTCAATGACCTCAATAGCTAATAAGATGAGGAATTTTCTCTCATACCTGCTTTTTCATATTTATTAATAGGATTGAATAAATTCTCCAATATGATCAAATCCCTAGTAAAATTATTATTATATAACAAAATAATGTCACCCTTGATATCATCATTATACTCATTCTTACCTTTAGCATGTTCAGCTTCTCTAGTCAAAAAATCAATAATTTGTTCATCATTACTAAATACTTAAGAATTATCAGAATTTTTGAGTACCATAAGATTGATAACCACTTCTAATTCCTTTTGCTTATTCCACATATCCATGGTTGTGAAGAATATGAGCTTATAGTGAGAGGGGGGTGAGCAGTATAAGACAAAACTTTTTATTTTTCAAACCATACGATAACATCAACAATATTAAAGCAGTAAGCATTCTACAAACATCACACACATGAGAAACATGATTTAACATGGTTCACCCAATGTGGGCTACTCCACGGAGAAAATATTCTTTATAAAATTTCTCAATAAATTATTTTTGGGAATCAATTCCCTATTACAATGTTTATGGATCTCTTTCCAAAGGAGATGTCAATCCCCTTGCTTTGATTTGTGGATCTCTATCCACAGGAGAACTCTTTTTCCTCTACTCTAGCTGGTCCTCTTCTAGAAGACTTCTACCCCCACTAAACTGACTTGTGGATCTCTCTCCATATAATACCTCTATTCTCACTTAGAATACCCCTATCCTCATTGCCCTAGCTAATGGATCTCTATCCACTGGAGAATGTTGTCCTCTGCTCTGTCACCTCCAAATCATGCTCTAAACTTTATTCAATATCTATCTCAAATATGCACTAAAAACTGTCTTCATCCTAGCATAAACCTGCTCATAAATCTATCTCTGGTCTGGCACAAATTTATCCTCAAATATGTACCAAACTCTATCCTCAAATCTGTCTTAATATTTAACACAAAGCTTAATCAAATCTACCTAGATTTGCATCAAAAATATATCCCAAGTATAGTATAAATTTTCTTTCAAGTCTTCACCAAAACTTCCTCAAACCTGCCTTCAAGCCTTTACCAAGACTTACCCAATCCTAAACATACTCAAACCAGCATTCAAAATTTTCATTCAATTATTCAATCAATGAAACACAACTTGCTTACAAACCCTAACTAAGTATTTCACCCTTATTATAACACAAAGCATAATGTGGGTCTAAAACCCTAACTCAAATAATCCTCAATATTTATTTCAAATCAAATCATTTATCAACAAGATGCACTCAAACTTGCTCATATATTTCCAACAATACTCATTAATCCTTTTCACTCCACCTTATATTTCACACATTCATTTCAATAACTCTAAAAAAAAGATAATGTGTCCATAAATTTTTGCTTTTATAGAGAAATGTCTTCAAAACCTATTTTACTCCTGATAAAACCTTTTTGCCAATTATAGGTTAGATAACAACAATCTATCTCAAAATATCCACAAGAATATTTACCTCAACAAATTTTCACCATACAAGAAATACAATAAAATGTCAAGTCACAAATACACCTTATTACTCCTTCCTTAAAAATAAATCCCCAATCAATAGATCATACACTCACTCAAGCAAAACAACTATAATGACAATATCCCTAAAGCTCCTTTTAACTCCAACTCAACATAAAATATTTCAATCCAAATTTCAACCTTCCAAACACTTTAATATTCTAACTCAAAACAAATTTCAAATTACAATAATAAAGTCCTTTTTTTACACCTTATACTCTCTAATTCTTAACCCAACATACATTCCAAATTACACCAATAAAATTCCTTTCTCACACCTTATAATCTCCAATTCTTAATCCAACATACGTTGTCTTTTCAAATTACAAAGTAAATGATAAAATTATTGAATCATACCTTAACCATGTAAAAATTAAATTTGTGTGCCTCAAAACATTAACATGCACTCCACATGAATCCAACTAGCGTTCATCACTTGTCTAGTATCTTAGCCTTGGATAGGCTTCCACTTGGGATATGCACCCACATATACACCATGATGCGCTCATTGCCTTTTGTAACCTCTATTGGCATCAAAATGTTTGAAACAAAACACTTCCCTTTGATTTCATCAAAAATCGAATGCGAGACCTCTATTCTGCCAATGCCTTACGCTGCCAAACCTTACCACTAGGTCAACCATGTGGTTGGTAATAGGGACACACACTCTTCTCCCTTTATGCATCCATAGATCTTCTTTAGCGTTTGAAAATAAAATCCTTCAACTTTCTTTGCTCATGAAAATCGCATTAAATAATTTTTAACCTTTCGCATGTGCAATATCGAAGACTTGCATTATGCCTTCAAACTTTATGGTATACATACCATATTCCTTCCTTGCAAGAATGTCAATAGGAATAAAAAATTTAAACTTTATATTTTGTGCCCAACCCTTACTTAGGGTTATAATTAATTTTCTTTATATTTTGTGCCCAACCTCAAATTTTCTTTTAACCCTTAATATTATAATAATAAATATTATAATATTATTTCCTTTAGGCCTAGGTATCTCCTTCCTTTAGGGTATTTAGCCAACATTTTGATCAATCATGTGAAGCTTTAAACCAAATCTTGTGGGCTTAAAATATAAATATTTTAACCCTCATTTTTTTAATCCCTTGCATTGACTTTTGACATTACTAAAACTAACTCTTGACATCAATGGCAACACAACTCAAAATTTCCAACAATCTCCCCCTTTGTCATTGATGACAACCCTTTTCCTTAACCATACATTTTTTCTTTTTTCAATTCTGCTCCCCCTGACTGAATTCTCTCCCCCTAACTCAAATTTCTTTCCCTTTATCATCAATGGCAAAGGGACTCCTTTGGGGCTAAATATAAGACTCCTTGCTCAACCTTCTCTCCAACTTCTCTCCTTGAGGTGATTAATTTTGGAGTAGGAGTAGAACTACTCCAAAATTTCCTCTAAGATACTCAAAAGTCTTTTTTGGAAGTGGCTTAGTGAATATGTCCACAATATGCTCCTTTGTAGTAACATATTCTAACCTGACTTGCTTATCCATCACCTGCTCTCTTAGAAAATGATATTTGATCGGAATGTGTTTGGTACTAGAGCGCATCATCATATTCTTTGAGATATTTATAGCACTTGTATTATCACACAATATGGTTATATGGTGATCATGCTCTATCTTGAAGTCTTTTAAAATTTACTTCATCTATAGTACATGTGTACAACAAGTAACTACTATAATATACTCTGCCTCTACTGTGTATAAGAATCCTATTTATTGCTTAGCTAAAAGACTAAACAATATCCAAAAAAGAATGCTCCTCCACTTGTACTTTTTTTTTCATCAATGTTGCCAGGCCAATATGCATTTGTATATGCTATGAGAGTGAAATTGTCATTTTTGGGATACCATAGCCCAAAATCCATAGTCCCTTTTAAATACCTGGGGATTTTTTTTACTGCTACTACATGTGTCTCCTTTGGTGACACTTGAAACCTTGCCACTAGTTCTACTACCTGCATTATATCTGATCTTGTAGTTATGACATACAGTAAGGTGTCAATCATAGATTTGTACAACTTCTAATTTGCCTTGGGAGATTCATTATCTTTACTTAATTTGCATCCAATAACCATCGGGGTACTTACTAGTTTGCAATATTCTAACTTGAATTTCTTTAGCATCTCTTTTATATACTTGGTTTGTGAGAGAAATACACTTTTCTCTGATTGTGAAATCTGAAGTCCAAGAAAGAAGGAGAACTCACCAAGCATTGACATCTCAAATTCATTTTGCATGTTATTTGGAAATTCCTAACACATATTATCATTGTTGCCTCCAAAAATGATATCATCCACATAAACAACCACAATTAATAAATTGTTTCCTTCATTTTTTATGTATACGTTACTATCCACTATTCCTTTCCTGAAACCTCATTCCTAAAGGTACTTCTCCAATCTTGAATACCAAGATCTAGGGGCTTGTTTTAGTCCATAAAGTATCTTCTTTAATCTGCATACATTGTTTGGTTTACCAGTTAGAATAAATCCCTCAGGTTACTTGATGTAAACCTCTTCTTATAGGACACCATTTAGAAAGGTTTATTTAACATCCATTTGATATACTTTGAAGTTTTTGAAACTTGAGAAGGATAAAAACATTCTTATAGCTTCAATTTGTGCAGCTAAAGCAAACGTCTCATCAAAATAAATTCCCTCAACATGTGCATAACCTTTGCATACTAATATTGCTTTGTTTCTTACTACCTGGCCATATTCATTTAACTTGTTTATGAATACCCATTTAGTGCCAATTACATTCTTATATTTTGGTCATGGGACAAGTTCCCAAGTATAACTATTCTCTATTTGATCTAGTTCCTCAGTCATTGCCTTAATCCAAAACTCATCTTCACTTGCCTCATTGAAATATTTTATCTCAATTTTAGATAATAGAGAGAAATTAGCGTGCTCATTTGTTGCTATTATCTTCCTCCTTGTCTGTCTCTCATCTAGATTCTGAATGAGTAGATCTCTTGGATGATTTTCTGCACATACTTGAATCAAATATTAGAAAAAAAATTGTGTTTCTTCTTCTTCTTCTTCTAATTCTTCACCTAACTCTTCTTGGCAAATTTCTTCTTCTTGATACACAATTTCTTGATTTGGTTCTCTTGACTTTATCTTCTCATCAACTATTACATTTATACTTTCTATAATAGTATGTATCCTTTGTTATAACATCTATAGGCTTTGCTCTTAGTGGAATAGCCAAGAAAAATACCCTCATCACATCTTGAGTCAAACTTACCCAAATTTTTTTGTTCCCATCTTATGTAAAATTTGCTTCCAAAATTTTTGAAATACTTTACAGTGGTTGGTCTTCCTTTCCAAAGTTCATATGGAGTTTTATGATGATTTACTCTTACTATACACTATTGTATTTATCGCCTCTTTCTAAAACCTATCTGAAATCTTAGACTCATTTAACATGGCTTTGGTCATATTTTCAATAGTCATATTTTTCCTTTCAACTATCCCATTTTTTTGAGAAGTTATTACTGTTGAATATTCTCTCTTGATCCCATGTTGTTCACAGAAGTCTATGAATTCATTTGAGGTAAATTATCATCCTCTGTCTGACCTTAAACCCTTAATCCTTCTACCTATTTTATTTTCTACTAATTATTTAAAATCTTTAAACTTCTCAAGAGCTTCTGAATTTTATTTTAGGAAGGTTACCTAAATTATTATGGGATAATCATCTATAAATAATATAAAGTAACTTTCACCTTGTAGACTCTTTGTCCTTGTAGGACCACATAGGTCAATGTGCACTAGTTTCAATGGCTCAGATGACATAAATCATTTTTACTTGAAACTTGTTCTAGTTTGCTTCCCATGCTAACATTGTGAACAAACTATATTTTGTGGCCTTTTTAGCTTGGGTAAATCTCTAACATCCTGCTTGTTGCTTATTTTCACTATATTTTCAAACTTCAAATGACCTATTATTCTATGCCACAACCAACTCTCATCTTCTTGTGATAGAAAATACTTTTCTCCTTTAATCTCACTTAGCATGTAGAGGTTGTTTGTAGTTCTATTTGTATTTGCAATAAGCTTTCCAGTTTTAGACTTTCTGATATCACACCTGTTTGGATGAAATGTAAATGTGTGCCCTTGATCACAAAGTTGGCTTACACTTAGAAGATTGTGCCTCAACCCCTTGACATATAATACATTCTTAATATTTATTTTTCCATTATCTAAACTCAAAGTTCCTTTTCCACAAATTTTTTTGATCCATTATCACCAAATTTTACCGATCCTCCATCAATTTCTTTGAGTACAAGAAATTTACTCTTATCTCCTATCATATGACTAGAACAACCACTATCAAGGAACCACTATTTTCCCTTATCTTTAATATGAATATTTGTTTGTACTAACATTGATCTAACTTTCTCATGCTCTTTTCTCCCTCTTCTAATTATTGAAGTTGTATTCTTTTTACTTGACTCAAGAAATACCATTTTGCACCATTTAGCCTTGTGCCCAAAATTATTGTATTTATAACATATGACATAATCATTCATAAGAGGTGCAAAAGAATTTAAATTTCTATCAATATTATTATTTACATAACCAATGCATTATGTAGCTCTATGACCATATTTGTTACATGAAAAGCAATAGATATGGAAGATATTTTGTAAACTGTTTGAGTACCTTGGAAAATATGGTCAAGTGCTTCTTCTTTTGTTGTTCTTATGTTGACTCTTGTCCATGATTCTTATTTACCCTCTTCTTTCCTGATGTATTTTCCTTCTAGAGTATTAGTATGAGTCATGAGCTTATTTTTTTTTTATGTCTCTATTTCTTGAGAGCTCGACTCCTTTTTTTGTTTCTCTATGATAACATCAATAATATTAAATCCAGTAAGAATCCCAAAATATATCACACACATGAGAGACATGATTTAATGTGGTTCACCCAATTTGGGCTACTCCACGAAGAAAATATGCCTTACAAATTTTCTTAATAAATTCTTTTTGGGAATCAATTGCCTATTTAATGCTTATGGACCTCTATCCAAAGGAGACACAAATCTCCTTGCTTTGATTCATGGATATCTATCCATAGGATAAATATTTCTTTATTGATCTAGCCAGTGCTCTTCTAGAAGACTTCTACCCCCACTACACTGGTTTGTGGATCTCTCTCCACAAAATATCTTCGTCTTCATTGCCCTGGCTAATGGATCTCTATCCACTAGAGATTGTTTTCCTCTACTCTATCACCTCCAAAGCCTGATATAAACTCTACTCAATATCTATCTCAAATCTACACTAAATATTATCCTCAGTCTAGCACAAACTTGCTCATAAATCTATCTCTGGTCTAGCACAAATCTATCCTCAAATTTGTACCAAAATCTATCCTCAAATATGGCTTAATATTTAACACAAATATTAATCAACTATGCCTATATCTGCACAAAAAATCTATCCCAAGTGTAGTACAAATCTGCTTTCAAGTCTTCACCAAGACTTGCTCAAATCTACCTTCAAGCCTTTACCAAGACTTGCTCAATCATAAACATACTCAAACCAACATTCAAAAGTTTCATTCAATTATTCTATTAATAAAACACAACTTACTTACAAAATCTAACCAAGTATTTCACCCTTATTCGAACACAAAGCACAATGTGGGTCTAAAACCCTAACTCAAATAATCCTCCAAATCAAAACATTTATCAACAAGATGCACTCAAACTTGCTCATATATTTCCAACAATACTCATTAATCCTTTTCACTCCACCTTATATTTCATACATTCATTTCAATCACTCTAAAAAAAATATAGTGTGACCATACCTTTTTTCTTTGATGGAGATATGTCTTCAAAACTTGTTTTACTCCCAATAAAACTTTTTTACCAATTCTAGGTTAGATAGCAACAATCTATCTCAAAATATCCACAAGAATATTTACCTCAACAAATATTTCACCATACAATAAATACAATAAAATGTCAAGTCACAAATACACCTTATTACTCCTTCCTTAAAAATAAATCCCCAATCAATAGATCATACACTCACTCAAGCAAAACAACTATAATGACAATATCCCTAAAGATCCTTTTAACTCCAACTCAACATAAAATATTTTAATCCAAATTTCAATATTCCAAACACTTTAATATTCTAACTCAAAACAAATTCCAAATAACAAATATAAAGTCCTTTTTTTACACCTTACATTCTCCAATTCTTAACCCAACATGCATTCCAAATTACAGCAATAAAATTCCTTTTGCACACTTTATAATCTCCACTTCTTAAACCAACATACGTTGTCTTTTCAAATTACAAAGTAAATGATAAAATTATTGAATCATACCTTAGCCATGTAAAAATTAAATTTGTGCACCTCAAAATATTAACATGCACTCCACGTGAATTGAAATCACGTTCACTGCCTACCTAGAACCTTAGCCTTGGCTAGGCTGCCACTTGGGCTGCACGCCCACATAAACACCATGATGCGCTCACTGCTATTTGTAACCTCTATTGGCACCAAAATATTTGAAACAAAACACTTCCCTCTTTTACCATCGGAAATCGAATGTTGGACCTCTGTTTCGCCAATGCCTTACGTTTTTAAGCCTTGCCACTAGGCCAGTCGTATGGTTGGTAATAGGAACACACACTCTTCTCCCTTTATGCATCCACAAATCTCCTTTAGCTTTTAAAAACAAAAGCCTTCAACTTTCTTTGCTCATGAAAATCACATCAAAT
Organism: Wollemia nobilis; assembly: GCA_028583015.1. Lineage (NCBI taxonomy): Eukaryota > Viridiplantae > Streptophyta > Pinopsida > Araucariales > Araucariaceae > Wollemia > Wollemia nobilis. Next base: position 198,053 of record JAQPPZ010002954.1, read on the forward strand.
AATTTTTAACCTTTCACATGTGCAATATCAAAGACTTACATTATGCCTTCAAACCTTATGGTATAAATACCATATTCCTTCCTCGCACAAACGTCGATGGGAATAAAATATTTAAACTTTATGTTTTGCGCCCAACCCTTACTTAGGGTTATAATTAATTTGTATTATAAATTAATTTTAATATAAATATTATAATTAAGTTATAAGTTAATTTAGACTTTTCTTTCAACCCTCAATAGTATAATAATAAATATTATAATATTATTTCCTTTGGGCCTAGGTGTTTTCCTTTTTAACCTTAGGGCTTATCTTAACACCTTTAATATTATAATAATAGATAATATAATATTATTTCCTTTAGGCCTAGGTATCTCCTTCCTTCAGGGTATTTAGACAACCTTTTGACCAATCATGTGAAGCTTTAAACCAAATCTCTTGGGCTTAAAATATAAATATTTTAACCCTCCTTTTGTCAATCCCTTGCACTAACTTTTTACATCACTAACACTGACTCTTGACATCAATGACAACACAACTACTCAAAATTTCTAACAGGTTGGGTTAAACCTTGGAACTATAAAATCCAACTCTACTTTTACATTCAACTCCCTAGATACTATCGTAATTTCATAAGTATTGAAGTCTTCAAGCAAGTCACATACCTGATGTTTATATAATTTTAAATCTATATATTTGGAAGCACATGATAAGTTAATCTAACTCACCATGAGCTCTATAACACTAAATATTTTTCATGTTTTTAACCGTTAATTTTTTTACCTTCCTTAGTTTAATGCATAGTGCTTCATATTCTACTATATTATTTATGTAATTAAATAGTATATTGTAATCATAATTAATTTGTATACTATGTGTGTTTATGAGCTATATGCCAATACTAACTTCATTCCTTGCTTGATATTTATCAAAGTGTAATGTTCATGTCCCTTCTAATCCTTAATCCTACTTACTTATGAGGGCTAAAATTTTACTAGGTTCTTCTAATATCAAGTAGATACTGTTGGATATTATTAAATTATTTGGTACCATGAAAACACTTTGTAAATAGTTTGTAAATATTTGATTTCATGTAATCATTAGGTTATGTTATTATTAGGAGGTTAATAAAATATTTCTCCTATGAGAAATATGAAAGTTCATATCTCCTGTGAGTTTGAGAAGATGAAAAGATAATTGAATATGAAATGTTAAGAGACTCCATGTAAAGGCGTTATGTAGGGATTGTGAGAAATATTGAGGTAACTAGATTGTAGTGTACTAATTGTATTATATTATTTATCATCTACTTGAATACATTGTATGTTTTATTTATTCATGGTATGATTTTATGTGATACTTCTATTCTTGAATCCTAGTAAACAGTTTATTGAATGAAATATTAAGATTTGAAAATTCAATCTGGATTATTTACTAACATTGGTATCAAAGTGGATTGTAAGAATCCATGATAATTATGAGAAGTTGTGAGGAAGTAGTAAGAAACTAGTCATGAGGAGTTTTGAGAATTGCTACTCCAATAATGGGATAATTATCGCCATCCAATGACACAACCAAGAAGACTTTTTAGGTATTATTGAAATATTGTTGCGTTGCCTACTTTACCTATAATCATGTGTTATTCTATTGGTTCAAATACATTCATAAGTGTATTATAGAAAGGATCCTGAATGTTCTTTATTTTAACTACACATCCCCTATTTCCAGTTTATCATCCATGACACTCTCTATTAGTTGCCTCGTACAACATCTTCTTCCTCGTTATTTCTCTAATTGATTGCCCTCGTTCTTTGATTAAATTGTGTCCTATACAATATCTTCTTTCTATAGATGTCCTCTCCTAGAACCAAGTCAACATGCATGAGACAAGGAGCCTATAACATTTTTTGAAATTGTCTAAATAAAAACAAATTTTGCGTAAGAAATGTTAATCTTTTGGAGGACCGTAATTTGGGCATTAATCAAAGGTAATGTGTGTGAAGATTAAGCTAACCAACACAAGCCACGTGGATGGAATAAATTATGTGTAACAAAGTGCCTCTATTAGTTGAGGCAAAAGCATAATAGAAAGCATAGTGCCTACACTTTAAGGCACCTTTATTTCATTTGAATGACCTTTATTTCATTAATAATATTATGGATGATGGACAGTCAATATTTCAAACAAAGATTAAATTTTTGGTAAAGGTCAGATTATGATTTAAAGGTTCAAAAAGCACAATTAACTTTAAAGATTGCATTAATTCAATTAATTAAGATTTAAAAATTGAAAGGAAGAAAGATAGGATTTTTTGAAGAACATTGGGAAGATAATAGGGAATGATTTATTTAAAGTAACAAAGCCAAAGTGAAAGTTTATCTTCAAATGAAAAATATAGAAGGCTTGTCTCTTATTTTAAGAAGGAGAAATACTAAAGAGATTAAAAAATGTGCTCACAATAAAAGAGGAAAATTATGACACAAATGAAATGATAGATATGAAGTACAATTTGAAACCCAAGACAATTGATGTAAGTTGTTACACTAGTGATTTAAGGACCATAGATGCATATTGTAATCTTTGGAAAGATGTAAATTATTATGAATCTTCACAAAACATTGACACTAATAGTTTGAGCAATGATAATATATAAAATGGTTGTGAGAATTTCATGATGATCATGCAAGTAATATTTATGAGACTGATAATGTTTTTTATAGCCATAATGATAGAAATATTGACGATACTAGATGGGTTTATCTAAAGAATTATGTTTTGAATCATTTTAGGTTTGATAATGACAACTTCAAATGTGTTAAAACAAAGAGTATTCATAAGAGTGCTTGTATAAAAAATGTTTGCTTTGATTGTGAAGAATATGTTGGTCAAAATGTAGGTAAAATTATCAAAGTTGATGGACAATATCTTGTTAATGGTTTGAAACATTAAAATAGTATTAGGAATAGTGATGGTATAAGTCATTCAAATATTGTCAATGATAGTGATCTATATTTTCTAGTATTTATTAGTAAATATTTTTGTAATGACTCGTTACATTCAAATGGTAATGGATATTAGAATAATGATGAATTTGAAAGGTGCAAAAAAGCATTTGGTACTAAATTGGATTATGATGAAACATGGCAAGAAATAAAAGAAACTATTCTATCCAAATACAAAGGCTTCAGATTTACAAGCTAAGCTGATGAAAGTGATTTTGTAACAAGGAATGATAAAAGCAATTTTGGAATAGGAAAAGTAGTAACAAGTGACATTGAAAGTATAAGAAGAAACATAGAAGCCAAAATTATGATAGGTACTAATTACAACTATTTTGAAAAATATGCACATATGAAAGATAAAGGGCCAAAATAAAAAAGCAAGAGTCAAATTAAAAACTAGAGTCAAAGCTTGAAATCTAGAATAGGGTCAGAGATTAACATCAAACCAAATAATGTAATACGAGGGGGTTTTGGAGATTATTACATTATTTGGTACCATGAAAATACTTTGCAAATAGTTTACAAATATTTGGTTTTATGTAATCATTAGGTTTTGTCATTATTAGGAGGTTAGTAAAATATTTCTCCTATGAGAAATATAAAGAGTCGTATCTTCAATGAGTTTGAGGAGATGAAGAGATAATTGGAGATAAAATGTTAAGGGACTCCATGTAAAATCTTTATGTAAGGATCGTGAGAAATATCAAGGTAATAAAATTGCAGTGTATTATTTGTATTGTAATACATTTATCATCTACTTGAATACATTGTGAGTTTTTTTTAGTCATGGCATGACTTTATGTGTTACTTCCATTCTTAAATCCTAGTAAATAGTTTATTGCATGAAATATTAAGATTTGATCAATTTGGATTATTTTTATAGTAGAGACCAAGTTTAGTCTCTTCAAATACATCAATAAAGCCATCATTACCATCCTTCTACAAGATCCCAATGATCATATCTAACTTTGAGACATGCTTGTTTTCATTTAACTCTTTGTCTACAAAATCAAGAAGCTCATTTTAGTTGATAGTTCCATCATCATTAAATTTATGCAAGAATTAATTACATGGAGTCTTGTTCTCAATTATTATAATTTTTAAATCTCTTATTACCTTCATTTAAGTATAATCCAACACCAAATACCAATCCCCTAGCAACTTCTTTTTATATTTTCTATATAGCATCATTCCAAAATAATAAGGGAGGTCTACTATTATCAATTTATAGATGACTATAAGTTCTATAATTTAGCCATTATCATTATTAAGTCATTTGAAACTCCAATTTTTTTTATCCTTATTGCATCATTCGAATATGTCCTCTCACTTTTGCATAAGGCAATCCCATCTATTTGCACACTACTTTTGGCATGATAATGATATTCTCACAATGACACTGAGAGGGGGGGTGAATCAGTGTAGCTATTTAAATTCAGATCTACAACTCTTTAAAACTTAAGCAGAGAGAACTTAAAAATAGATAAAGCAAATAAACAAGAGAGCATTCCACAACACACGATTTAACGAGGTTCACCAGATTTGGCTACTCCTCAAAAATTAGACTGCTTGGACTCCCATCCAAATCCAGCCTTTGCAAAGCACCAACTTTACAAACAATTTTCAGCACCCCTAATTTATCTGCACCAACAGAAAGGAGCACCAACCCCCTAATGCCAAGCACCAACTTGGACTTCAGTTCGAATAGATTTAATGACATAAAAATGCCTTCTCTTCTACAAGACCCTCACTGGTCTAATGCCTTTTAACCAGAACTGCATATACTTACAGCTGTTATATTTTTCTTTGTTAACTCTGCTATTCTCTCTTGCAGCTCTCTCTTCTATATTTTTCAGCACAATACTCTCATCTCTTTTCACAACTCCTTTTTTTCCTTTTATTCGGCAAATCACAACACTCTTGCCACGTGCAGAGCTCAACCCTAACCCTAACTTCCTGTACATGAAAAACATTCTTTCGGCTTTGCTTACTGTGCTCTTAAATGCTTACTTACGCCTCTGACAGCCTTATCTGCCCACTTTACGGCCTTGATAGCCTTTTCGGTGCTTTGTCAGTATATCCGCTGTTCTGACAGATTTATCTTCTCATTTATGACTCTGACCGTCTTACCTGCTTATTTACGTCTTTGACAGTCTTACCTGCTTATTTACAGCTTTGATAGCCTTTTCTGTTCTCTTACAGCTCTATAGAACCGTCGCTCTGACAACTTTTTGTCTTCTTCTCGGCCTGCATGCATGAAAACACATGTCATGATATCATGACACTTTTTGCCTTTGTACACTCTACTTGGCATGCACCAACGAAAACATGACATGTCACGAAATCGTGACACTTTTCGCTTCCTTGCACTCTTCTCTGCATGCACCAGTGAAAACATGACATGTCACGAAATCGTGACACTTTTCGCTTCCTTGCACTCTTCTCGGCATGCACCAGCGAAAACATGACATGTCACAAAATCGTGACACTTTTCGCTTCCTTGCACTTCTTCTCGCATGCACCAGCGAAAATGGAACATGTCACGAAATCGTGACACTTTTCGCTGTCGTACACTCTTCTTTGCATGCACCAGCGAAAATGGAACATGTCACGAAATCGTGACACTTTCACTGCCTTGCTTCTTTCTCTGCATTTCGACCGTGAAAATGGAACATGTCACGAAATCGTGACACTTTGCTGCCTTGCTCTTTCTCTACCTTTCGACCGTGAAAATGGAACATGTCACGAAATCGTGACATCTTTCCTCCTTGCTTCTTTGTTTTTACATGTCAAATCGTGACACTTCATCCTTCTCTCTCTCCTCTTGTGAAACGACATGTCCTGAAATCGTGACATCTTTTCTCCTTAGCTCTTCTCTTCTCTTTAGGTCACAAAAATGCAACATGTCACGATATCGTGACATCTTTTCTCTCTAGCTCTTCCTCTTGCAATATGTCATGAAATCGTGACACTTTTTTCTTCCTTCTCTCTCTGAACATGTCACGAAATCGTGACACTTTTTCTCCTTAGCTTCCTTCTTGTCATAATCCAAATCACATGTCACGATATCGTGACACTTTTTCTTCCTTAGCGCTTTCTCTCAAACATGTCACGAAATCGTGACACATTTTCATTGCAAGCTTCTTCTCCCTGAACATGTCACGAAATCATGACAGTTTTCTTTGCTTGTGCCTTCTCTCAACATGTCGCGAAATCACGACAGTTTTCTTCTTGCCTTCTTTCTTCCAACATGTCACGAAATCATGACAGTTTTTCCAACATTTTCTCTCTCCTCCAATATGTCACGAAATCATGACATTTTTCTATTTCTTCTTTTCCTCCAATATGTCGCGATATCATGATAGCTTTTCTTGTCGCGATATGTTTTACTTGTCTTTTTCTTTGATCTTTTGAAATTGGGCCACTTCTGTCTTCTTGGAAATTCATTGTACATGCTCTGACTGACCTCTGAACTCCTGTCCACTGCATCATCAATTGATCTATCTATCTGTGTTGACAACAATGACAATACTGTTTCTGCACCTTGCTCAACAATCTCCCCCTTTGGAATTGTTGGCAACACATGTGCAATTTCCTGTAATTCTTCTCCCCCTTTGACAATAATACCAAAGGGCTGCTGCAGACTCCCCACGAGTCCATGCACAACATTCTCAGGCACACAATATTACAGTTAGCAAAAATTACAAACATGAGCAAACAAATATATATCAAAGGGCTGATAATCAAATATATAAATGCTCCCCTGAGAATGTGTTCCCGAAAGCTAGTCAGTTCTTGGGTAGTGTGACCACTCCCAACTTACTGCGAAGATATTCAAAAACTTCCTTGGGCAACGGTTTAGTGAAGATATCTGCTACTTGCTCTGTAGTTGGAACAAAATCCAATTTAACCTCACCTTCTGCAACTTTATCCTTCAAAAAGTGATACCGGATTGCAATATGTTTGGTGCGAGAATGCATAACCGGATTCTTTGAGATGTTAATAGCACTGGTATTATCACATTTAACTGAAATTGGCTCTTTGAAGTTAATACCAAGATCTTTCAGGGTTTGTCTCATCCATAAAATCTGTGTACAACATGTTGTTGCAGCAATGTATTCTGCCTCTGCTGTGGATAGAGAGACTGATTCTTGTTTCTTGCTGTGCCATGCTACCAACCCTGTCTCCAAGATAGAATGCACCTCCACTGGTACTCTTTCTGTCATCTATACATCCTGCCCAATCTGCATCAGAATATGCAATAAGAGTGAAGTCCTTACCTTTTGGGTACCATAACCCATACTCCATAGTACCCTTGAGGTACCTAAAGATCCTCTTCACAACTGTCACATGAGTCTCTTTGGGACTAGCCTGAAATCTTGCTACCATGCATACTGCCTGTAAGATATCTGGTCTTGTAGTTGTTAAATACAGTAGGCTTCCAATCATAGATCTGTACATGGTTTGATCTACATCTGGAGATTTGTCATCCTTGCTCAACTTGCAACTTGTTGTCATGGGAGTGCTAACAGGTTTACAATCCTCCATTGTGAACTTTTTCAGCATTTCTTTCACATATTTAACTTGAGAAATAAAAATGCCCTTTTCACTTTGGTTAACTTGCAATCCGAGGAAATATGAAAGTTCACCAATCATAGACATTTCAAATTCTTTCTGCATTTTATTTGCTATGTCTCTACATGACTCATCATTGCTACTGCCAAAAATTATATCATCAACATAAACAACAAGGACAATAAGTTGGCCATTGTCTGTTTTGACATACAAGTTACTATCCACCATACCTTTCTTGAACCCTTGTTCAGTGAGATAGTTGTCTAGTCTTGCATACCATGCTCTAGGTGCCTGTTTCAAGCCATACAAAGCTTTCTTCAACTTGCAAACAAAGTTGGGATTATCACCGAGTTGAAAACCATCTAGGCTGCTCAATATAAACTTCTTCTTCAAGATTTCCATTCAGAAATGTTGATTTCACGTCCATCTGATAAACTTTGAAATTCCTGTGGACTGCTAAAGCCAGAAACATTCTGATTGCCTCGAGTCTAGCCACTGGTGCAAAAGTTTCCTCAAAATCAATACCTTCAACTTGAGCATAGCCTTTACAGACCAATCTTGCTTTATTCCTTACAACCTATCCGTCTTCATTCAATTTGTTTTGAAAAATCCATTTAGTACCGATTATGTTTTTATTTACAGGCCTTGGTACTAACTCCCAGGTTTTGTTTTTCTCAATCTGATCTAGTTCTTCATTTATTGCCTTCATCCAACTTTCATCTGTGCTTGCTTCAGCAATATTTTTGGGCTCAATGCTAGATAATAGGGAGTAGTTACTTACTACTCTTCTTCTTGTCTTAACACCAACTATGGGGTCCCCAATAATTTGCTCTCTGGGATGATTTTTCTGCCAGCTTCCTATTTTGAATTTATTGTTTTCTTCTACTTCGAATCAATACTTAAATCATCTCGGGTCAATTTTTTGATTCTCTTCTATTTCCTTTTCTTCATCTCCTTCAATAACTTCTTCATAAATAGGGTAGTTTTCTTCACAATTGATAGCTTCGTTTCCTATCTTCATCAAATTTAACATCGGCATTGTCTACAATTTTCTTTAGCCTTTTGTTGTAGCATTTGTAAGCTTTGCTTTTTGATGAATAGCCAACAAAAATACCTTCATCAGCTCTATCTTCAAACTTACCAAGATTATCTTCAGTTCTTTTGATGTAACACTTGCTGCCAAAGACTTTGAAGTATTTTGTTGTTGCCTTCTTGCCGAACCATAGCTCATAAGGGGTTTTGCTTTCATGCGTCCTCAACATGCACCTGTTTTGGATATAAACTGTAGTATGGACTGCCTCTTTCCAAAATCTATCTGCAATTTTGCTCTCAGTCAACATCGTCCATGCCATTTCCTGCACGATTCTGTTCTTTCTTTCTACAACACCATTCTACTGAGGTGTCCTTGCTACTGAAAATGGTCTTCTAATCCCATATTTTTTATAGTATTCTGCAAACTCCTCTGAGATGAACTCTCCTCCTCTATCCGATCTTAAGCATTTGATCCTCTTTCCTGTTTCATTCTCAACTTGGTTTTTGAAAGTCTTGAACATTTCAAAAGCTTCAGATTTCTGCTTCAAAAAGAATATCCAGGTCATTCTGGAATAGTCATCTATGCACAACATAAAGTATTTGTCACCATTTATACTTTGTGTTCTCATGGGTCCACATAAATCAGTATGTATTAGTTCTAAAGGTTTGCTCGGTAAAGTACTCCTTTGATTTAAATGTGGCTCTAGTTTGCTTCCCCTTTTGGCATGAAGCACAAATACTATTTAGTGGTTTGCCAATGGAGGGTATATCTCTTCATGCCCTTTTTGAGCTTATTTTTACCAAATTGTCAAAGCTGATATGACCGAGCCTCTTGTGCCACAACCAATTTTCATCTTCCTATCCAATCAAGCATGCTCCTTCTGAAGTCTCTGAGAGAGTATACAAGTTTCCATAAGTCCTTGATCCAGTAGCAATCAACTTCCCACTGTTAGCTTTTCTCACTTCACAACCCTACTTCTTAAAAATTACTTCATGACCTCTGTCACAGATTTGACTTACGCTGAGCAAGTTATGCTTCAGACCAATCACAAACAAGACTTCTTTTGAATTGATCTTTCCATCACTGATCTTGACTGATCCTTTGCCAACTATCTTTGCTCCATCATTATTTCCAAATTTCACAGAACCACCTTCGTAATTCTGTAACTTCTCAAATTTTTGCTTGTCACCTGTCATGTGACTAGAGCATCCACTATCAAGTATCCATGGTGCAGATTTGTTCTGTGCTTTAAAAGCAGTCTGAACAATCAAAGATTCCTTTTCTTCCTGGAGTTTCTCCTTTTCTTTCCATTCTGGTTTGATAGCAGTTTTGGCTACTTGTTTTGCCTTTCCCCTTTCATTAGCTTGTGCCTGTTTTTCAAGAAATTTTTTGTTTTGTTTCAATCCATTTGGTTGAGATTTTCTACCCTGATATTTATTTGCTGCAAAAGTGCTTCTATAGTTTCTTGCAATGTGTCCAAAATTATGACAGTTATAACATTCTACTGCATAATCCATCAATGGAGAAAAGACATTTCTACTGGTGAAATTCCTTTGTGCTACATTATAACTGCAATCTGAAATCTTATGACCATAAGCATTGCATTTAAAACAATAACCAGAAAAGGAATGATTAAACCTGGGTGAAGGTCTTTGCCATTTTGAAGTAGGAGCCATGAATCTTCTCCTTCTTGGATGTGTGACTTTTGTGAATCCATCTTTGTCAGTACTCCTCTTGAGTCTGGCATTATTGCTTTCTTTGGCATGATTTGTTTTTTCTTGATCAACCCTGATCTTATCTTCTTTCTTTATGGGTTCTACATTTATGGCCTTTGATCCCTTTGATGATTCTCCTTCATCGAAGCCCAAACCAAATTTGATGCCAGAAGGCCTTTGGTTATTTAAAATTTTATCCAGCTTTACAGAACTTTCTTCAAACTTATGATAACAACTCAATTTCTGATTCATCTCCTCTAGCTGCATCCTTAACCTAACAATGTCTTCTTCTAGCTTGCTGCACTCATCTATTTTTATGGTTAATTGTACTTCGAGAACTTTAGACATTTTCTTAAATTCGTCTGTCTGTACTTTCAAGCTGTTTATTATTTCATTGGCATCCTCAAGCTTTCTTGAAACCTTTTTATTCTTTTTCCTTTCTGTGCTCAGCTCTTTAAGTGCAGCAACCAACTCACCTTCCAGATATACTTCAGCCTCATCCTCAGGTTTTTCATTACATTCCTATTTTTCCTCTAGTTATTCTTTCTTCAAATGCCATGAACAGAGCTTCACCTGCTTCTTCTTCAGAATCCTCACCGGAGCAGTCTTCGGAAGAGCTGACATTCTTGGATATAAAACTTTTCTTCTTGAAGTTGCTTTTTCTAAAATGTGGTTTCTTCTTCCAGTCACTTCTTTCTTGGTGTGACCCTTCATCATTTTTGTTTTTCTCATTCATTGGACATTTAGCTGCAAAGTGCCCGACGCCTCCACAGTTGAAGCACTTAAACGGTAACTTTCCTCTGTACTTTCCTTTTCCCTTTATTAGTTTCCTAACAAAGTTTGCTTCTATTTCATCTGAAGACTCTTCTTCTACAGATTCTTGTTTAGCTTTTATATTTTTGTGTGCTTTAAAAGTAGCTTCTCTGTCTGAGGGCTTAGTTTGTCCTATTCTCATTTCATATGCAGTTAAAGAACCATGCATTTCATCCATGCTAAAAGTATTTAGATCTTTAGCTTCTTCTATAGCAGAAACTTTAGAATCAAATCTTTTGTGAAGAGTTCTTAGTACCTTTTTCACGATGATCGCATCTTCTATTTCCTCATCGAGTCCTCTAATCGCATTAATGATTCCATTGACTCTCAGCATATAGGCCTCTATGTTCTCATCGTCATTCATTTTTAATGCTTCGAACTGAGCTCGATGCGTTTGTAGCTTGGCTTCCTTGATCTTGTCGTCTCCTTCATGAATGCTCTGTAGTTTGTCCCACATGTCTTTTGCCATTTTACAGCTCATGATCCTTATCAGTTCACTGTCTACTAACCCACACATTATAGCATTCTTTGCTTTAGAGTTATTCTCAAACTTTTTCTTCTCAGCAACATCTGTTGGAGGAGTAGAGGATATTGTGTATCCACTGTCTACTGACTCCCAAATGTCATATCCCAAAGCACACAGATAAGTCTGCATCCTGAGTCTCCAGAAAGAGTAATTAGTTCCATCGAACAAAGGAGCTTTGTTGGATGAAAATCCTTCACCACCGGCCATTGTGATTCTTCCAAGATCACCTTAGCTGATTGAGCTTGTTCAGGAACCTTGCTCTGATACCAATTGATATTCTCACAATGACACTGAGAGGGGGGGTGAATCAGTGTAGCTATTTAAATTCAGATCTACAACTCTTTAAAACTTAAGCAGAGAGAACTTAAAAATAGATAAAGCAAATAAACAAGAGAGCATTCCACAACACACGATTTAACGAGGTTCACCAGATTTGGCTACTCCTCAAAAATTAGACTGCTTGGACTCCCATCCAAATCCAGCCTTTGCAAAGCACCAACTTTACAAACAATTTTCCAGTACCCACAGGAAAGAGCACCAACCCCTTATTTATCTACACCAACAGAAAGGAGCACCAACCCCCTAATGCCAAGCACCAACTTGGACTTCAATTCTGAACAGATTTAATGACATAAAAATGCCTTCTCTTCTACAAGACCCTCATTGGTCTAATTCCTTTTAACAAGAACTGCATATACTTACTCTGTTATATTTTTCTCTTCACTCTGCTATTCTCTCTTACAACACTCTCTTCTGTATCTTTTTCAGCACAATACACTTATCTTATTTTCACAGCTCCTTTTTCCTTTTATTCGACAAATCACAACACTCATGCCTCATGTAGAGCTCAACCCTAACCCTAACTTCTTGTACATGAAAACATTCTTTCGCTCTTCTTAATTGCTCTTAAATGCTTACTTACGCCTCGACAACCTTATCTACCCACTTTACGGCTCTGATAGCCTTTTCTGTGCTTTATAGTATATCCACCATTCGATATATTTATCTTCTCATTTATGACTCACCTCTTACTCTACTTTACCTCTTTTCATTTTTTTCTCTTACACTCATTTTGTCTTCTTCTCAGCCTGCATGCACGAAAACACATGTCATGATATCGTGACACTTTTTGCCTCCATACACTCTACTTGGCATGCACCAGCAAAAACATGACATGTCACAAAATCGTGACACTTTTGCTTCCTTGCACTTCTTCTTCGCATGCACCTATGAAAACATGACATGTCACAAAATCGTGACACTTTTCGCTTCCTTGCACTTCTTCTCCGCATGCACCAGCGAAAACATGACATGTCACAAAATCATGACACTTTTTACTTCCTTACACTCTTCTTCGCATGCACCAAAAACATGAAACATGTCACGAAATCATGACACTTTTTGCTCTTACACTCTTCTTTGCATGCACCAGAAAATGAAACATGTCACGAAATCGTGACATCTTTCACTGCCTTGCTCTTTCTTCGCATTTCGACCGTGAAAATGGAACATGTCACGAAATCGTGACATCTTTTTGCCTTGCTTCTTTCTCTACCTTTCCCTGAAAATGAACATGTCACGAAATCATGACACTTTCCTCCTTCTCTTTTTCTTCATCAAATCTACATTTCATCCTTCTCTCTCTCCTCTTGAAAATCGACATGTCGCGAAATCGCGACATCTTTTCTCCTTAGCTCTTCTCTGCTCTTCAGTCACAAACCTGACATGTCGCGATATCGTGACATCTTTTCTCTCCTTAGCTCTTCCTCTTCAATATTGTCATGAAATCGTGACACTTTCTTCAATATGTCACAAATCGTGACACTTTTTCTCCTTAGCGCTTCCTCTTGCAAATTGTCACGAAATCGCGACACTTTTTCTTGCATTCGCTTTCTCTCAAACATGTCACGAAATCATGACACTTTTCTTGCATACGCTTCTTCTTCAAACATGTCACAAAATCGTGAGTTTTCTCTCTTCTCTCAACATGTCATGAAATCACGACAGTTTTCTTCTTGCCTTCTTTCTTCCAACATGTCACGAAATCATGACATTTTTCCACATTTTCTCTCTCCTCCGATATGTCGTGAAATCATGACATTTTCTTTTTCTTTTCCTCCAATATGTCACGAAATCACGACAGTTTTCTTGTCGCGATATCGCGACAGTTTTCTTACTTGTCTTTTTCTTTGATCTTTTGAATCTGGGCCACTTCTGTCTTCTTGGAAATTCACTGTACATGCTCTGACTGACCTCTGAACTCCTGTCCACTACATCATCAATTGATCTATCTGTCTGTGTTGACAACAATGACAATACTGTTTCTGCACCTTGCTCAACAATCTCCCCCTTTGGAATTGTTGGCAACACATGTGCAATTTCTAGTAATTCTTCTCCCCCTTTGACAATAATACCAAAGGGCTGCTGCAGACTCCCCCTGAGTCCATGCACAACATTCTCAAGCACACAATATTACAGTTAGCAAAAATTACAAACATGAGCAAACAAATAATCAAATATATAAATGCTCCCCCTGAGAATGTGTTCCCGAAAGCTAGTCAGTTCTTGGGTAGTGTGACCACTCCCAACTTACTGCGAAGGTATTCAAAAACTTCCTTGGGCAACGGTTTAGTGAAGATATCCGCTACTTGCTCTGTAGTTGGAACAAAATCCAATTTAACCTCACCTTCTGCAACTTTATCCTTCAAAAAGTGATACCGGATTGCAATATGTTTGGTGCGAGAATGCATAACCGGATTCTTTGAGATGTTAATAGCACTGGTATTATCACATTTAACTAAAATTGGCTCTTTGAAGTTAATACCAAGATCTTTCAGGGTTTGTCTCATCCATAAAATCTGTGTACAACATGTTGTTGCTGCAATGTATTCTGCCTCTGCTGTGGATAGAGAGACTGATTCTTGTTTCTTGTTGTGCCATGCTACCAACCCGTCTCCAAGATAGAATGCACCTCCACTGGTACTCTTTTCGTCATCTATACATCCCTGCCCAATCTGCATCAGAATATGCAATAAGAGTGAAGTCCTTACCTTTTGGGTACCATAACCCATACTCCATAGTACCCTTGAGGTACCTAAAGATCCTCTTCATAGCTGTCACATGAGTCTCTTTGGGACTAGCCTGAAATCTTGCTACCATGCATACTCGCTTGTAAGATATCTGGTCTTGTAGTTGTTAAATACAGCAAGCTCCCAATCATAGATCTGTACATGGTTTGATCAACATCTGGAGATTTGTCATCCTTGCTCAATTTGCAACTTGTTGTCATGGGAGTGCTAACAGGTTTACAATCCTCCATTGTGAACTTTTTCAGCATTTCTTTCACATATTTAACTTGAGAAATAAAAATGCCCTTTTCATTTTGGTTAACTTGCAGTCCGAGGAAATATGAAAGTTCACCAATCATAGACATTTCAAATTCTTTCTGCATTTTATTTGCTATGTCTCTACATGACTCATCATTGTTGCTGCCAAAAATTATATCATCAACATAAACAACAAGGACAATAAGTTGGCCATTGTCTGTTTTGACATACAAGTTACTATCCACCATACCTTTCTTGAACCCTTGTTCAGTGAGATAGTTGTCTAGTCTTGCATACCATGCTCTGGGTGCCTGTTTCAAGCCATACAAAGCTTTCTTCAACTTGCAAACAAAGTTGGGATTATCACCGAGTTGAAAACCATCTGGCTGCTCAATATAAACTTCTTCTTCAAGATTTCCATTCAGAAATGCTGATTTCACGTCCATCTGATAAACTTTGAAATTCCTGTGGACTGCTAAAGCCAGAAACATTCTGATTGCCTCGAGTCTAGCCACTGGTGCAAAAGTTTCCTCAAAATCAATACCTTCAACTTGAGCATAGCCTTTATAGACCAATCTTGCTTTATTCCTTACAACCTGTCCATCTTCATTCAATTTGTTTTGAAAAATCCATTTAGTACCGATTATGTTTTTATTTGCAGGCCTTGGTACTAACTCCCAGGTTTTGTTTTTCTCAATCTGATCTAGTTCTTCGTTTATTGCCTTCATCCAACTTTCATCTGTGCTTGCTTCAGCAATATTTTTGGGCTCAATGCTGGATAAAAGGGAGTAGTTACTTACTACTCTTCTTCTTGTCTTAACACCAACTGTGGGGTCTCCAATAATTTACTCTTCGGGATGATTTTTCTGCCAGCTTCATGTTTTGAATTTATTGTTTTCTTCTACTTCGAATCAATACTTAAATCATCTCGGGTCAATTTTCTGATTCTCTTCTGTTTCCTTTTCTTCATCTCCTTCAATAACTTCTTCATAAATAGGGTAGTTTTCTTCACAATTGATCTGCTCGTTTCCTATCTTCATCAAATTTAACATCGGCACTCGTCTACAATTTTCTTTAGCCTTTTGTTGTAGCATTTGTAAGCTTTGCTTTTTGATGAATAGCCAACAAAAATACCTTCATCAGCTCTATCTTCAAACTTACCAAGATTATCTTTAGTTCTTTTGATGTAACACTTGTTGCCAAAGACTTTGAAGTATTTTGTTGTTGCCTTCTTGCCGAACCATAGCTCATAAGGGGTTTTGCTTTCATGCGTCCTCAACATGCACCTGTTTTGGATATAAACTGTAGTATGGACTGCCTCTTTCCAAAATCTATCTACAATTTTGCTCTCAGTCAACATCGTCCGTGCCATTTCCTGCACAGTTCTGTTCTTTCTTTCTACAACACCATTCTGCTGAGGTGTCCTTGCTATTGAAAACTGTCTTCTGATCCCATATTTTTGATAGTATTCTGCAAACTCCTCTGAGATGAACTCTCCTCCTCTATCTGATCTTAAGCATTTGATCCTCTTTCCTGTTTCATTCTCAACTTGGTTTTTGAAAGTCTTGAACATTTCAAAAGCTTTAGATTTCTGCTTCAAAAAGAATATCCAGGTCATTCTGGAATAGTCATCTATGCACAACATAAAGTATTTGTCACCATTTATACTTTGTGTTCTCATGGGTCCACATAAATCAGTATGTATTAGTTCTAAAGGTTTGCTGGTAAAGTACTCCTTTGATTTAAATGTGGCTCTAGTTTGCTTCCCCTTTTGGCATGAAGCACAAATACTATTTAGTGGTTTGCCAATGGAGGGTATATCTCTTACTGCCCTTTTTGAGCTTATTTTTACCAAATTGTCAAAGCTGATATGACCGAGCCTCTTGTGCCACAGCCAATTTTCATCTTCCTATCCAATCAAGCATGCTCCTTCTGAAGTCTCCGAGAGAGTATAAAGGTTTCCAGAAGTCCTTGATCCAGTGAGCAATCAACTTCCCACTGTTAGCTTTTCTCACTTCACAACCCTACTTCTTAAAAATTACTTCATGACCTCTCGTCATAGATTTGACTTACGCTGAGCAAGTTATGCTTCGGACCAATCACAAACAAGACTTCTTTTGAATTGATCTTTCCATCACTGATCTTGACTGATCCTTTGCCAACTATCTTTGCTCCATCATTATTTCCAAATTTCACAGAACCACCTTCGTAATTCTGTAACTTCTCAAATTTTTGCTTGTCACCTGTCATGTGACTGGAGCATCCACTATCAAGTATCCATGGTGCAGATTTGTTCTATGCTTTAAAAGCAGTCTGAACAATCAAAGATTCCTTTTCTTCCTGGAGTTTCTCCTTTTCTTTCCATTCTGGTTTGATAGTAGTTTTGGCTACTTGTTTTGCCTTTCCCCTTTCATTAGCTTGTGCCTGTTTTTCAAGAAATTTTTTGTTTTGTTTCAATCCATTTGGTTGAGATTTTCTACCCTGATATTTATTTGCTGCAAAAGTGCTTCTATAGTTTCTTGCAATGTGTCCAAAATTATGACAGTTATAACATTCTACTGCATAATCCATCAATGGAGAAAAGACATTTCTACTGGTGAAATTCCTTTGTGCTACATTATAACTGCAATCTGAAATCTTATGACCATAAGCATTGCATTTAAAACAATAACCAAAAAAGGAATGATTAAACCTGGGTGAAGGTCTTTGCCATTTTGAAGTAGGAGCCATGAATCTTCTCCTTCTTGGATGTGTGACTTTTGTGAATCCATCTTTGTCAGTACTCCTCTTGAGTCTGGCATTATTGCTTTCTTTGGCATGATTTGTTTTTTCTTGATCAACCCCGATCTTATCTTCTTTCTTTATGGGTTCTACATTTATGGCCTTTGATCCCTTTGATGATTCTCCTTCATCGAAGCCCAAACCAAATTTGATGCCGAAGGCCTTTGGTTATTTAAAATTTTATCCAGCTTTACAGAACTTTCTTCAAACTTATGATAACAACTCAATTTCTGATTCATCTCCTCTAGCTGCATCCTTAACCTAACAATGTCTTCTTCTAGCTTGCTGCACTCATCTATTTTTATGGTTAATTGTACTTCGAGAACTTTAGACATTTTCTTAAATTCATTTGTCTATACTTTCAAGTTGTTTATTATTTCATTGGCATCCTCAAGCTTTCTTGAAACCTTTTTATTCTTTTTCCTTTCTGTGCTCAGCTCTTTAAGTGCAGCAACCAACTCACCTTCCAGATATACTTCAGCCTCATCCTCGGGTTTTTCATTACATTCCTATTTTTCCTCTGTTTTTCTTTCTTCAAATGCCATGAACAGAGCTTCACCGCTTCTTCTTCGGAATCCTCATCGGAGTAGTCTTCGAAAGAGCTGACATTCTTGGATATGAAACTTTTCTTCTTGAAGTTGCTTTTTCTAAAATGTGGTTTCTTCTTCCAGTCACTTCTTTCTTGGTGTGACCCTTCATCATTTTTGTTTTTCTCATTCATTGGACATTTAGCTGCAAAGTGCCCGACGCCTCCACAGTTGAAGCACTTAAACGGTAACTTTCCTCTATACTTTCCTTTTCCCTTTATTAGTTTCCTAACAAAGTTTGCTTCTATTTCATCTGAAGACTCTTCTTCTACAGATTCTTGTTTAGCTTTTATATTTTTGTGTGCTTTAAAAGTAGCTTCTCTGTCTGAGGGCTTAGTTTGTCCTATTCTCATTTCATATGCAGTTAAAGAACCATGCATTTCATCCATGCTAAAAGTATTTAGATCTTTAGCTTCTTCTATAGCAGAAACTTTAGAATCAAATCTTTTGTGAAGAGTTCTTAGTACCTTTTTCATGATGACCGCATCTTCCATTTCCTCGTCGAGTCCTCTAATCGCATTAATGATTCCATTGACTCTCAGCATATAGGCCTCTATGTTCTCATCGTCATTCATTTTTAATGCTTCGAACCAAGCTCGATGCGTTTGTAGCTTGGCTTCCTTGATCTTGTCGTCTCCTTCATGAATGCTCTGCAGTTTGTCCCACATGTCTTTTGCCATTTTACAGCTCATGATCCTTATCAGTTCACTGTCTACTAACCCACACATTATAGCATTCTTTGCTTTAGAGTTATTCTCAAACTTTTTCTTCTCAACAACATCTGTTGGAGGAGTAGAGGATATTGTGTATCCACTGTCTACTGACTCCCAAATGTCATATCCCAAAGCACACAGATAAGTCTGCATCCTGAGTCTCCAGAAAGAGTAATTAGTTCCATCGAACAAAGGAGCTTTGTTGGATGAAAATCCTTCACCACCGGCCATTGTGTTTCTTCCAAGATCACCTTAGCTGATTGAGCTTGTTCAGGAACCTTGCTCTGATACCAATTGATATTCTCACAATGACACTGAGAGGGGGGGGTGAATCAGTGTAGCTATTTAAATTCAGATCTACAACTCTTTAAAACTTAAGCAGAGAGAACTTAAAAATAGATAAAGCAATTAAACAAGAGAGCATTCCACAACACACGATTTAACGAGGTTCACCAGATTTGGCTACTCCTCAAAAATTAGACTGCTTGGACTCCCATCCAAATCCAGCCTTTGCAAAGCACCAACTTTACAAAAAATTTCCCAGTACCCACAGGAAGGAGCACCAACCCCTTATTTATCTGCACCAACAGAAAGGAGCACCAACCCCCTAATGCCAAGCACCAACTTGGACTTCAGTTCTGAACATATTTAATGACATAAAAATGCCTTCTCTTCTACAAGACCCTCACTGGTCTAATGCCTTTTAACAAGAACTGCATATACTTATAGCTCTGTTATATTTTTCTCTGTCAGCTCTGCTATTCTCTCTTGCAACTCTCTCTTCTATATTTTTCAACACTATACTCTCATCTCCTTTCACAGCCCCCTTTTTTTTCTTTTATTCGGCAAATCACAACACTCATGCCACGTGTAGAGCTCAACCCTAACCCTAACTTCTTGTACATGAAAAACATTCTTTCAGCTTTGCTTACTATGCTCTTAAATGCTTACTTACGCCTCTGACAGCCTTATCTACCCACTTTACGGCTCTGACAGCCTTTTCAGTGCTTTATAGTATATCCACCATTCTGACATATTTATCTTCTCATTTATGACTTTGACCGTCTTACCTGCTTATTTACGCTCGCTACACTTTTTTGTTCTCTTATAGCTCGAATCGCTACTATCGCTCCAACCTTTTGTCTTCTTCTCGGCTTGCATGCACGAAAACAACATGTCATGATATCATGACACTTTTTGCCTCCATACACTCTACTTGGCTTGCACCAACAAAAACATGACATGTCACGAAATCGTGACACTTTTCGCTTCCTTGCACTTCTTCTCGGCATGCACCATGAAAACATGACATGTCACGAAATCGTGACACTTTTCGCTTCCTTGCACTCTTCTCGGCATGCACCAGCGAAAACATGACATGTCACAAAATCATGACACTTTTTGCTTCCTTGCACTCTTCTTTGCATGCACCAACGAAAAATGAACATGTCACGAAATCGTGACACTTTTCGCTGCCGTACACTCTTCTTTGCATGCACCAGCGAAAATGAAACATGTCACAAAATCGTGACACTTTCGCTGCCTTGCTTCTTTCTCTGCCTTTCAACCACGAAAATGGAACATGTCACGAAATCGTGACACTTTCACTGCCTTGCTCTTTCTCTGCCTTTCGACCGTAAAAATGGAACATGTCGCGAAATCGTGACACTTTCATTGCCTTGCTTCTTTCCTTCGCTTGCAAAATGAACATGTCACGAAATCATGACACTTTCCATCCTCTCTCTCTCCTCTTGGTCACGAAAATGTGACATGTCACGATATCATGACATCTTTTCTCCTTAGCTCTTCTCTTCTCTTTAGGTCACGAAAATGTGACATGTCGCGATATCGTGACACTTTTTCTCTCGAGCTCTTCCTCTTGCAATATGTCACGAAATCGTGACACTTTTTATCTTGCCTTCTCTCTCCTGCAATATGTCGCGAAATCGTGACACTTTTTCTCCTTAGCGCTTCCTCTTGTCATCGGATCACAAAAACCTGACATGTTGCGATATCGTGACACTTTTTATTCCTTAGCTCTTTCTCTCAAACATGTCACGAAATCGTGACACTTTTCCTTGCAAGCTTCTTCTCCCCGAACATGTCGCGAAATCGTGACAGTTTTCTTTGCTTGCGCCTTCTCTCCAAACATGTCGCGAAATCGTGACAGTTTTTCTTGCTTGTCTTCTTTGCTTCCAACATGTCACGAAATCATGACAGTTTTTCCAGCATTTTCTCTCTCCTTCGATATGTCGCGAAATCGTGATAGTTTTTCTATTTGGCTTCTTTTCCTCCAACATGTCGCGAAATCGTGATAGTTTTCTTGTCGCGATATCGCGACAGTTTTCTTACTTGCCTTTTTCTTTGATCTTTTGAAACTGGGCCACTTCTGTCTTCTTGGAAATTCACTGTACATGCTCTGACTGACCTCTGAACTCCTGTCCACTGCATCATCAATTGATCTATCTGTCTGTGTTGACAACAATGACAATACTGTTTCTGCACCTTGCTCAACAGATAATACAACCATCCCGAAACCTACTATGTAGTTGCATCGCAAGTAATTTTTTATTTTCGAGGTGATATAATATCATGGTGTCTTCATTGTTTTAGGATTTGGAGAGTTTAATATATCTACTATATTCACCTGAATATTAGATGAATCTTCAACTATAAATTTTATGATTTAGTTAGGATTGATTGTACCTACTATTGAGTACCTCGATTTGTTTTAGAATACACTTGGTTATTTTCTTTTTACGCCTCTTCTAATGCAACCCTCTTCCTAGGAAAGTCCAGTGCCTCCAACATACTCACTTTTGTGCATGCTTTCTCAATTTTTTTTATAATATTAATTATGTTACCCTCACTGTGTGGGATAGATTTATGAATTGCTATGTAGTAATAGCTTAGATTACCATTTAAATATGGGTATTTTATACTAGTAGGGTTAGGTCTAATTATAAATCCCTTGAATTATATAGAAATATTTATCCATAAAAATATAAAATATTGGGGTGTATGAGGTATAATATTCTCATAAACCTCTTATTGTAATCATAGATATTTTCTAAGGATGCCTTTACATGGTCTTTAATTGGAAGAGTACTAAATAATCTTACCTAGATTGTTCGACCTCTTCATGAAATATTTGATAGTAAAATCCCAATTTATGACTAAATTACTAGGTAGACTCCTATACCAAAATTTGCTTTATACCTTAATGAATATATCAATAGTCATATCATAATATCTTCCTCTTGAATTTAGTGTAAAAATTTCAACATTGATAGCTTTTTGAGATGGTCCATCACAATTTATTACCATTCCTATTAAAAGTGGTAAGGACTTAATCATGACAATCAATATTGGAGAGTAGATCATTAGGTTTAAGGGTCCTTGCTATGTGTAGGTAGGTAATTGATTATGTGGACTTGAATTTGCATTTACCAACATTGAGGTCCTTACCTACGTAGCATTTATGGGACATATTATATCTATTACCAGGGAGATCATGTGTATGCCTATTATTGTATAATATTGAATCATTATCATTTTAGAACAATTAGGGGTTTTTGAAATCCATTGTAATCTGAGGAATGAATAATTGATTTATATTTTGTGCATGTAGTAGATTAGGATATGCTTGAGCATAAGAGTTACTTAAGGATTAGGAGTATCTGATTGGTTTTGGGGATATTGGAAATATTGTAGAATTGGTTGATTTTGAGGTGTTTTTTTAGATACTATAGAAGCTAGATGCTAGAAGTTAAAATTTGATTCTAGGTAGTGGCCTAAATCATTTGAGCCCTTGGTTTGCTATGTGGGAGCTACCAACTATGCATAGCATTTTTACTGAGTTCAAGATTTAGTGGGACTAATTTACCTTATGTAAAACCATTATTTAATAGATTTACTATTTTTGTCCCACTATTTGGCTTGATAGGTTTGATGGGTATTGTGTTCTATTTTAACTTAGCATGGCTTATCATTTTTGGAAATATATTTGTTGACTTGATACAGATTAGGATTAACTAGTGATAGTTTGAGAATGGGCCTCTTGGCTTGATATGACTTATGATTTTTCAAACACTAAGTTGAGGTTTAGATCCAATTTTTAGATTTTAACTAGATTCTGAGGTAGACACACTAATTTGATTGGTTGAGGTCATTAATTGTTAGCCCATGGTTGGTTGTGGGTGATAAGACCTATACAAAAGGAATGTAGATTATTTGTATATAATAGGAACTACATTTAATATGGCATATTGTATAGGTGTTTGTAATCACAATTATAATAGGACTAGTGGAAGTCCAAGTTTGACTTGATTGAATAGTATTTGGTAAAATATAGCTGCTAGGACCTAGGTTGATGTACTTGGATTGACAAAACTAGAAAATTTAATGGTGAATATGGAAAATGAAAGGTCTTTATTCACATTGATATAGTTGAAGTCAACATTAATTGTTTCTCTTTGGACAAAGTTGGAATGGGTTCACCATAATCATATCCACATAGGGGTAGTTGGCTTCTTTCCCTTAGTGCCTTTCCTTTGGTAGGAAATAAGTTTGACCCATTAAATTTATTTACCATACTATTCTATTTTTTATCTTGTATTCATAATATTTGGTTTTATCCTAATTGTATCTACATACATGAAAATTGGAAAAAAAATCTTCAAAATAAAAAACTAGCAAAAATATAAATCACAATTTCTTGTAGGATAAATCACACTTTTCATACTTGGGCACAATTTATACTTGTTGGTAAAAATGGGGTGAATAACACTTTTCATATAAAATCACATTTTCCAAAAATTAAGTTAGATTTTTATATTTGGAATAATTTTTCCTTTCTAGAAAAGAATGGGTGAATCATGCCTTCTAAAATAATGAATCACACTTCCTCTAGTTTAAAAAATGTAGTCCTTTCAAGTATGAGCAAATTGCAAATTTTGTAAGGATAAATCATAGTCTCTCTTCTTATGATAATTCTTGCTTATTTAGAGAGTGAATTACTCTCAAATAATGCCAAATTGCAATTTAGTACTTAACCAAAATTTTGGAAGCATGGATTGATCCTTTAGATCTATAAATTGCAATTTAGTACTTAACCAAAATTTTACATCAAAATTTTGATATGATAAAAAATCATAGAAAAATTGATTTGTAGTTTAATTTTGGAGTGCTAAACTTGAAGAATCCCACTGGGTTTCATAACAAGCTTGTCATTCCATGAAGTAACTACATATCCAAAAATACAAAGCAACCCAAACCCAACAAATCTAAGAAAATAATTTGAGGTTATGTTTGGATTAGCATATAGAACAAACCCTTTAATAGATATAATAGTTAGATATTTTACATAGATCTAAAAATCTAATAATAAAACAACTATGACTTATTTCAATAGAATTCAATCTCTTGGTACCACTATACATGCCAAAAATTTATGAAGCTATGAGGTTGTACTTTAACAATTGAAAAAAAATTGTTCACTCTATCCTCTAGATTTAGGTAAGCTCCTCACTAATTATACTAAATTAATCTAGATGCATAAAACTAAAATTGTGCCAAAAATATCTCATCGATTATGGAGAATGAGCATGTCAATGTGCCATTGTGAAATATGTAAGGAATATAAGTTTTGTTTCTCATGTTCATTTATCAAATTCATTTGAATAAAATTGCATTTACATGTTAATAATATATGAAGAGATCACAAAGAAACCAAAATATTATGAGTAGATATCATAGCTATAATATTTTTAAATTTGATTCAAACAAGGCATATTTCTATGATAAAAAATTGAATATTGAGTTATTTGAGTTTACGAATTGTCCAAAATAGTAATATTTATTTTAAACTTTATTTTTATGATATATGTATTTTGTTCATTTTGGTTAGACAACGATGTTGAGACTAGGCTTGTATTGGGTAGGACATTGATTTAGATAATTGACACAGGACTGAGATTACACACCAAAAAAACCACCAAATTTTCATTAACAGCTTTCAAAATCCGAATCACAGAAGTTACAATTGGCCAACCCCCCTTACAATGTATGAACTGCCTCTTATAGCGGACCCGACCCCCTTCGGACATCATTACACCGACTGCGGAGTTTCCTGTAACCGCTCGCACGAATGTTCTGTCGCCGCCTGCATACTGTTGCCAGGTGCCTTGAATCATCATGGCATGGAATGGCGGAGTGCTCTGCAGCCACCTGTCCATCGACCCTCTGAGTCATCATTCCCAGGAGTGCTCTGTAGCCACCTGTATTTTGTTGCCACGTGCCCTTCTGCAACGACCTCTGCAACCGCCTGCCCGTGTGGAGTCGTGAACGACCTATCACGATATCGTGACATTTTCGCTTCCTTGCTCTCTCTCTCCTCTTCGGTCGTGATATCACGACGTTTTGGTGCTCGGCCTCTATTCTCTCCTTCGGGCCGCGAAACCGTGACATGTCGCGAAATCGCGACATCTTGGCCTTCCGCACTTGCCTCCTGTCTTTGGGTCGTGAAACTGTGACATGTCACGAAATCGTGACATCCTGGCCTTCCGTACTCTCCTTCTGTCTTCGGTCCATGAAAACGTGACATGTCACGAAATCGTGACATCCTGGCCTTCCGCACTCTCCTTCTGTCTTCGGGCCGTGAAACCGTGACATGTCACAAAATCACGACATCTTGGCCTTCCGTACTCTCCTTCTGTCTTCGGTCCACGAAAACGTGACATGTCATGAAATCGTGACGTCTTTACCTTCTGCACTTGTCTTCTGCCTTTGGGTCACAAAACCGTGACATGTCACAAAATCGTGACATCTTTACCTTTCGCACTTGTCTTCTGGCTTTGGGTCACGAAACCGTGACATGTCGTGATATCATGACGGTCTTTCCCCTTGGCACCTATTCTTCAAATGTGTCACGATATCGCGACAGCCCTTCCCCTTGGCGCCTATTCTTCAAATGTGTCACGATATCGCGACAACCTTTCCCCTTGGCGCCTATTCTTCAAATGTGTCATGATATCATGACAGCCTTTCCCCTTGGCGCCTATTCTTCAAATGTGTCACGATATCGTGACAGCATTTCCCCTTGGCGCCTATTCTTCAAATGTGTCACGATATCGACAACCTTTCCCCTTGGCTCCTATTCTTCAAATGTTGTCACGATATCGCGATAACCTTTCCCCTTGGCTCCTTTTATCCAAATGTGTCACGATATCACGACACATTTGCTGTCATGATATCGCGACAGCTCTTCCCCTTGCCAGCACTTAAAATTTTTTTTTTGGATGATGCAAGATTGCTCTGCCACCACCGGATGCTCCTGCATCAGACACCCGGGGTGAATTGAGAAGTGACCTTCACTTCTGTTCTATGTGAGGTAGACCCAGGCGGTCAACCTCTGCCTTCGATAACCAAGTCGCATCTTCTACGGGCCTGCCCTTCCACTTGATCAAATATTCAGAATATCGCCTATTCCTAGTACTTCGGCCTTCACGCGTGTCAAGGACTTCTTCTATCTCATCTGCGACTGGGGTGGCTGCTGGAATGCTCCACAAATTCGGGCTTGGGGTCTCACTGCTACCTCCTTCATGATACTCGACCAAATCCGAAATGTTAAAAATGGGTGAGATGTTAAGTTCACTCGGCAACTCCACCTCGTATGCATTGCCCGAATCCCATTTTCCAATGATTCTGCATGGCCCAAACTTCTTCATCTTCAGCTTGTTATAGGTCTTGGCAGGAAACCTTTCTTTTCTTAGATGGACCATGACGGCATCTCCCACTTCAAATTCTTTAGGCCGGTGCTTCTGGTTTGCCCTGGTCTTATATTGAGTATTCATCTTAGTGATCTGCTTCGTCACCTCTTCATGCAAGCTTTTTAGGTGCTCTGCAAAGTCTTCGGCCTCAGCACTACACTTTTCTCTTGTATCCATCCTCCTCAACTCAGAAGCATTTCTTGGGCTACTCCCATAAATTATCTGGAATGGTGATTTGTTGGTACTCCTGTTGATAGAGTTGTTGTACGTGAATTCTGCCTACGGCAAAACTAAATCCCATCCCTTGGGCTTGTCTCCTACCAAGCATCTCAATAGATTGCCCAAACTTCTATTTACCACCTCTGTTTGGCCATCTGTCTGTGGGTGGTATGCAGAACTAAATTTTAAATCCGTTTTCAGTTTCTTCCACAGGGTTCTCCAGAAATACCCTACAAACTTGGTATCCCTGTCCGACACAATACTCTTTGGTAGACCATGCAGTCGTACCACTTCTTTGAAAAATAGGCCTGCCACATGGACCGCATCACTAGTCTTCTGGCAGGGGATAAAATGAGCCATTTTTGAAAACCTATCAACCACCACAAGTATGGAATCGTTTCCCCTCTGCGTCCTGGGTAAACCAAGAACAAAATCCATACTGATGTCCTCCCATGGCCTCTCGGGTACAGGTAGTGGTTGATATAAACCAGTAGGCTGCCTCACACCTTTCGCCATCTGGCATATCCTACAACTTTGCATGAATTTTGTCACATCTTGTTGCAATTGTGGCCAGTAGTAGTTTTCATTAACAAGGGAAATGGTCTTGTCTCGACCAAAGTGTCCAGCCAAACCTCCACTGTGTTTTTCCTTGATCAGATTCTCCCTCATTGAACTCCGTGGAATGCATAATTGGTTTCCCCTGAACAACATTCCATCTTGGATCAAAAAATTTAACCACTTAGTCCTGTCTAAAGTAACAGGCACAGAGCAGGCCTTCCAAGCTTCTGCGAAGTCGGGATCTGCAGGGTACAAACCCTTAAGTTCAGCAAACCCTACAACTTCCACCTTCATTTCCATCAATAAACATTGCCTCCTACTTAAGGCATCCGCAACTCTGTTGGACTTTCCGCTCCGGTGCTTCAGCACAAAGGTATAGCTCTGTAGGAACTCAACCCACTTCAAGTGCCTCTGATTTAGCTTTCCTTGACTGTTAATATACTACAGTGCCTGATGATCAGTATATAGAACAAATTCCTTTGGCAACAAATAATGCCTCCATTTCTTCAGAGCCTGAACTATAGCATAGAACTCCTGATCATACACTGAATACTTCTTCCTGGCATCATTGAGTTTCTCACTAAAATAAGCGACAGGCTTACCCTCTTGACTCAATACAACCCCTATGGCACTACCACTAGCATCACAGTCTACCTGAAATACCTTATTAAAATCTGGAAGTGCTAAGACAGGTTGCTCTGTGACCTTCTTCTTTAACATAGCAAAGCTCTTGTCTGCTCCGGTTGTCCACTTAAATTCCTTCTTATTCCCCCTCATTGTCTCCGTAAGGGATGCGCAAATACTGCTGAAATTTCTAATGAACTTTCTGTAAAAATTGGCTAGACCATGAAACGATCTTACCTCAGTCACGCTTCTTGGAGCAGGCCATTCTATGATAGCCCTCACCTTTTTTGGGTCCATTTTTAGACCGTCTGCTGAGATGACAAATCCCAGGTATACTAACTCCCTTTTCACGAAGTTACACTTCTTCAGATTTATCAGCAACTGCTCCTCCCGCAGCTTCTCAAAAACCCTCCTGATATGCATCAGGTGTTCCTCCAGGGTTCTGCTAAATATCAAGATATCATCCAAGTAGACAATGACAAATTTGCCTAAAAATTCTTTCAATACTTCATTCATCAGCCGCATGAATGTACTAGGTGCATTGGTTAGCCCAAATGGCATGACCAACCACTCATACAAACCCTCTCTGGTTTTGAAGGTTGTCTTCCACTCATCCCCTTCTCTAACATGGATCTGATGGTAACCACTCTTCAGATCAATCTTCGTGAAGTACTCAGCTCCACTCAAACAGTCCATAATGTCATCCATCCTTGGCAATGGGAACCTGTATTTTATAGTGATCTTGTTAATTGCCCGAGAGTCTATGCACATTCTCCACTCTCCATATTTCTTGGGTGCTAGTACTGTAGGTACTGCACACGGGCTAAGACTCTCCCGAATCAACCCCTTCTTTAACAACTCTTGAACTTGCCTATTCAGCTCCTCAGTTTCCATAGGAGTCATCCTGTGTGCGGCCTTATTGGGCAAGCTAGACCCTGGCACCAAGTCTATATGATGACTGATCTTCCTTACAGGTGGTAAACCCTCAGGTACATTATCAGACATGATATCTAGAAATTCTTCTAACAGGCCCATAACTTCTACTGGGGTATCCTCGCATTCCTTTTCCCTAACCCTAGGGATTATTGCATAGCACATATGATCTGGCTTCAGGCCATCTAAAAATCTCCTTCCATCAACTAGACAGATTCGAGCACTGCTACATACCTTTTCGTCCACCTCCTTCAGGGGTTTCAACTTATGGCGAACTCCATTCTTCGACAAGGAATACGTGTTGGCTCGACCATCATGTACTGCACTCCGATCAAAGCTGCCATGGTCTCCCAAGCAACATGTGACATGCATCCATAGGCAGGATGTCACACAGGACCTCATCACGGTAAGTTCCAATGTTAAATTTCACCAGGCATTGCTCATTGACCAAAACCCTATGGTCCTTCTGTAACCACGCAATCCGATATGGATGCGGGTGTCTTCTTCTCTCTAACTGTAACTTGGCAACCATCTCCTCAGAGACCAAGTTATCAGTACTACCATTGTCAATAATGATGTTACAGACCTTGCCTGAGCACTTGCATCTCGTGCGAAACAGGTTGTTCCTCTGGTCTGGCTCCTTTTCCTCATTCAACAAGACTCTCCTTATGACCATCGCTTCTCCTCGTTCTGCCTCCTCAGAGTGCTCAGATTCGACACCTTCATCTGCTACAGCAGCCCTGGCCTGACCCTCAGGTCTTCGATTTGGCCTCTCTTGGCGCTGTGGACAGTTGTATGCCCGATGCCCTTCTTCCTCGCAATTGAAGCAGGTTCCACGAAATACACCTCTCCCATACCCACGCCCAGGCCTACCTCTTCCTCTCGGGTAGCTGTTGTTCTGATTGCGTGGGCGGTGGGTATTCTCCTCTTTCTCTTCTTTTTGGTTTTGGCTACTGCTTGTTTCACCAGTC
Source organism: Wollemia nobilis (assembly GCA_028583015.1). NCBI lineage: Eukaryota > Viridiplantae > Streptophyta > Pinopsida > Araucariales > Araucariaceae > Wollemia > Wollemia nobilis. Next base: position 228,196 of record JAQPPZ010002954.1, read on the forward strand.
TTCTTCAGATCTCTGTATCTTCCTCCACTGGTCCTTCCACCAGCTCTCCCACCATGATCCTTTCCTCTCTGCTTACCCTCAAACCTCCTATTCAGTTTCTCTTCCACTTTTAATGCAAACTGGTATGCATCCTCCATCGTGCTCATCCGAACCAGACTCAGCTCTTCTTGAATGATGGTTCTCAATCCATTGATGTAGCGGGCGACCTTCTCCTTATTCGCCTCAGAATGGCCGGTTCGAATTGAGATCTGGTAGAACTCCTCCGTGTACTCTTTGACAGATTTACTCGCCTGCCTTAGACTCTGCATCCTCCTCAACAGATCCAACTCATAATCTACGGGGATGAATTGCCTCTTCAATTTCTCAACCATCCGATCCCACCTGGTGATCTTTTCTTTTCCCCTCCTGTTCCTTTCTAGTTGTACTCCTTTCCACCAGATGCTAGCATGTCCCTTCAACTTTGTTTTTGTGAACCTGATCCGATTTGGATCTGAGATCTCCTCATACTCGAAATATTCCTCCATGTCGTTGATCCAATCTATCAACTCCTCGGGGTTGAGATTCCTAGAATATGTGGAGACGTCAAACTTCGGCTTCTTCTCGATCTGGGATATGGCCCTATACAGCCTAGCTTCTACTGGATCCAATGCTTCTTCCTCATCAGATGGACCCTCGTCTTCCCAAACTTCATCTTCACTGTGGTCCTCTCTTCTTGGCTCAACTCCTCTTCTCAATTCCTCCTGCAGGGCTTGCACTTGCCTCTGCAAGGCTCTGAGATCGACCTCTGCCCCCTATTCCTCGCACCACCATGGTTTCTTCATGGAGGCATCCTGCTCACTTCCTCACAACCCCCAACCATAGATCCTGGCGCAAACTGCCTCACGACCGACGATCTGTTCACGCGCTCAGAACCTTCTAGCTCTGATACCACTTGACGCAGGACTGAGATTACACACAGAAAAACCACCAAATTTTCATTAACAGCTTTCAAAATCCGAATCACAGAAGTTACAATTGGCCAACCCCCCTTACAATGTATGAACTGCCTCTTATAGCGGACCCGACCCCCTTCGGACATCATTACATCGACTGCGGAGTTTCCTGTAACCGCCCGCATGAATGTTCTATCGTCGCCTGCATACTGTTGCCAGGTGCCTTGAATCATCATGGCATGGAATGGCGGAGTGCTCTACAGCCACCTGTCCATCGACCCTCTGAGTCATCATTCCCAGGAGTGCTCTGTAGACACCTGTATTTTGCTGCCACGTGCCCTTCTGCAATGACCTCTGCAACCGCCTGCCCGTGTGGAGTCGTGAACGACCTATCACGATATCATGACATTTTCGCTTCCTTGCTCTCTCTCTCCTCTTCGGTCGTGATATCACGACGTTTTGGTGCTCGGCCTCTATTCTCTCCTTCGGGCCACGAAATCGTGACATCTTGGCCTTCCGCACTTACCTCCTGTCTTCGGGTCACGAAACTGTGACATGTCACGAAATCGTGACATCCTGGCCATCCGTACTCTCCTTCTGTCTTCGGTCCATGAAAACGTGACATGTCATGAAATCGTGACATCCTGGCCTTTCGCACTCTCCTTCTGTCTTCGGGCCGTGAAAACGTGACATGTCACGAAATCGTGACATCCTGGCCTTCCGTACTCTCCTTCTATCTTCGGTCCATGAAACCGTGACATGTCACGAAATCGTGACGTCTTTACCTTCCGCACTTGTCTTCTGCCTTTGGGTCACGAAACCGTGACATGTCACGAAATCGTGACGTCTTTACCTTCCGCACTTGTCTCTTTCTTTGGGTCGCGATATCGCGACAGTCTTTCCCCTTGGCGCCTATTCTTCAAATGTGTCATGATATCGCGACAGCCTTTCCCCTTGGCGCCTATTCTCCAAATGTGTCACGATATCGCCCTTCCCCTTTCCCTTCCTATTCTTCAAATGTGTCGCGATATCGTGATAGCCTTTCCCCTTGGCTCCTCTTCTTCGATTGCTGTCGCGATATCGCGATAGCCTTTCCCCTTGGCTCCTTTTCTCCGAATGTGTCGCGATATCGTGACACATTTGCTGTCGCGATATCGCGACAGCCTTTCCCCTTGGCTCCTCTTCTCCGATTGTTGTCGCGATATCGCGACAGCCTTTCCCCTTGGCTCCTTTTATCCGAATGTGTCGCGATATCGCGACACATTTGCTGTCGCGATATCGCGACAGCTCTTCCCCTTGCCAGCACTTGAAATTTTTTTTTTTTTGGATGATGCAAGATTGCTCTGCCACCACCAGATGCTCCTGCATCAATAATAAAGGGGAGGATGAGGACTATATCAACATGCTGGAGGAGAAGCTAGAAGTTGACTAGATGAGAAACATAGAGAGCAATGAAGAAAATCAAGAGGAACACAAGGATGTCAAGATGATGATGATTAGGAAGATCATGACAAGCAACATGAGGATGACAATAATGACAAAAATTAATATGTATCTAGTCAGAAGGGTATCTCTAATTAGGATGAAAATTAAAATCATAACAAGGGTGATGACAGTGTCGGTGGTTGATATAGTAATAATGGTGGTGATGGTAACTTGTTTAGTCATTGCAAAACATGTTATCAATCATGATGATAATAATTAATATATTAATTTGATAGCTATACTCTATATTTGATTTGAAATTGTTAAACTAATTTCCTTATTGACATTGTATATGTTGGCATTGACTTTGTTTTATTTTTTATTTGCTTATTTGCATAAATTGACATCTTTTAAAATTGCAGGTCTCACTGATGTAAAATATATGATGTATTATTATGATACATGAATAATCAAATTAATTAATCAATAATGACCAATAAAAATAATGACACTTGAAATAATTTTTACAGAGGACTAATAATTATATGCAAAATGTGACTAATTGACATAAATTATAATTAAACAATTAAAATAGCAATAACAAAATTAACTAACGATCATAAATTTATGTTTATAGTAGATAAATTTACCAATAAATTGGTAAAAGTGATTAAGTGACATTTGTTGGTGTTACTATAGTATCAAGAATGAAATACCCTAAGCTTATGCTACAATGGTGTTAATTTTAAATATTAGATCAAAGTTAAGCTAGCACTATAGTGACACAAAAATGTTATGCATAGCGGCGAAACTTCGCCATTTGGGCAAAAAGTACAATTTTCGAAAATTCAAATTTGCGAAATTTGGGGGACCCGAACGTCGGCCATTTAGCCAAAAATTTTTGAAACAAATAAATTTTAGGTGTCGGTTCATCGTGCTTTGATAAGAGTATCATGGTTATTTTTAAAAATTCGCAAGCAATCCCACCTAAATAAAGTACCCTTTTCGCCCTAAAATTTTAAAATTTCTAAATTATCCCACCCAACTCGCCAAGTATACCTCTATATATAATTAACACCCCAGGGATACATTTTCATTTTTGGACCGTGTTCTATACCCGATGAATATACCGACACAATTTTGCACAAGACCGAAACCTTTTCTACGATCGATCGTCACCAATTCTACAACCAGAACCTCTTAACCACTCTACAACAAACTTTCTATAGCGGATCCTATTTTACAACCATCCAAAACCACTTCTGCAGTAAGAACCACTTCTACAACCAGATGAAACCACTTCTATAGTTGAACCCTATTTTACAATCGTTCAAAACCACTTCTATAGTAGGAACCTCTTCTACAATCAAACGAAACCACTTTTACAATCGAACCCTATTCTACAACCATCCTAAACCACTTCTACAGTCAAAACCTATTGTGCAACTAGACAAAACCACTTTCATAGTCGAACCCTATTCTACAATCGAACGAAACCATTTTGCAAGCGGGTCATGTTTTACATTCGATCGAAACCATTTTTGCAATCAAAATATTTTTTAACCGGATCATGTTTCGCATCGGACCTCTTTCTACACCAGGTTCTCTATCACTGCTCTGCTTGCCATATTTTTCTCTATTTTGCCATGTTCTACATGTTATCCCCTATTTTCTCTCTTTTTATTAAAACTCTTTGATTCTTTATGAATAGGTGAACCGAACACATTGTGATTCTCTATTTCTAGTCCATTTTGTACCATAATATTATATTTTTCAACATGTATATTTAATGATTTTTCAATCCTATTCTACACCACACCAATATCCAAGCCCTCTTCTGCATCCAGAATGTCATTGCTCTGTTCCCATGTTTTCTCTATTTTGCCCTATTCTGAATGTTTTAAAACTCTTTGATTCTTAGTTTCTATTCAAATATTTTTTTCCTTGCTAAGATTATACATGTGTAAATGCTTTGGTTCTCTAAAGACATATTGATGCTCTATTTCTCTGAACACATTTTGATTCTCTGTTTCTAGACCATTTTGTGCTATAATATGATATTTTTTGACATACGTATCACCAATTATTTTTTTCTTAAAGAATATTTTTCTTAAATTGATTTCAATTTGAATGTTAATTATCTTTGTGCTCTTGTCAGTTAAAGTGCTTTCACCAGAAAATGAACCAGTGGCATAAACTGATAAAATCACAATAAAGAATGGCAGGAAACAAGTATGTATAATCTACCACCCAAACAATTATTTATTCTATTTACAATATTATCTTAAGGCCTCTAGAAAGTACACCCTCTTCAACATTTTATTACTCTACTAAATTGAAAAATATTTTTTGTAACAAGTAAAATGTCACCCAGTGATGGAAAGAAGGGCGCCAAATCTTCTATTGAAAAGAGTATCCTCAAATATTTTAGCCAAACTTCGAAATGCAATGAGCCAATGACATCCATGCAAATTCAAGGTACAAATGATTTTTGACTTCCCAGTATGTGCTTGATTGATGATTTGAATATTTTTTTGTATATTTTTTTATCCAAGAATGATAAAAAATATTATGGTATGCTACTATGCAGAATACCCTATCGATCCTGATATGCCTCCACTTGAAGATATTCCCCAACAAGAGATGCCTTCTAATGAAAATCCCCTTGACAATGACATCCAACAAACACTTGAAGACAACACTCAAAATGACATCACAATTGAAAATGAAAGTGATAAATCAAAATCATTACAAGCTTCATATGAATCTTCAAGCAAAAATTCCAAAAAAAGAAAAGTGTCTAACTAGATACTTGGAAGGGGATTTAAGAATGAATGGGCAGAAATATTTCCCTGGATTGAGCCTGTCCTGACTGAGGATAACCAAATCGATGAAAAAGAATGTAGATGCAAAATTTGTAGTTGGAGACTTGGTAAGGATCATAGGCTTCAAAACAAGATTGATACAATTGAAAAACATGTTGGCAAAGCTTATGTAAAAGTTATAAAAAGTAATGGTGAAGTTAGTAAAGAAGTTAAGTGGAAGGATGCATCAGAATGTATGCATTTAAGATATGCTATAGAATATGACAATCACTTAAAGCAACAACAATCTCTTGTTGAGAAAGGTGGAACAATTGCAGCCCAATTTCATAAAATATAGAAGACTATTTTAGCTTCAAAAAGTATGCAGTTTGTCATTGTTTATAATATTCTCAAGAAAGGTAGACCAATGTCCGATTTTATTGATTATAAGCAGCTATTACACCTATTTAATGTGCAAAACCTTCCTAGTTCTCATTGGTCAGACCGAAGTGGTTGGGAAATGGTAAAATGTCTATCTTTGGTTGAGAAAGAAGACCTAAGGGAGCAAGTAAAACTTGCCAGATTCATTTCACTTTCTATTGATGAGGTAACAATTGTGGACAACACATCTTGGATTTGCATGCATGTGTACACATTTCAAAATCATATTAGAAGGCCTATTTTGTTGGGAATACATAAGATGTTGGAAAGTTCAAATGCAAAAAATATTTATAATGTTGTTGTCAAAAGTTTAAAGAATATTGCGGGAATGAATGATATAGATATAGCAACAAAGTTAATTTGCGTTGGAGCTGATGGAGCTGCTATTATGCAAGGTCACAGGTCTGGTCTTTGTGTTCGACTCCAAACCACAGTTGCCCCATATATGATTCCCATTCATTGTATGGCTCATAGAGTTAATCTTGCATATAAAATTGTGAGCACATTTTCAAATGTTGCTAAAGTGGAAAACCTTATTCATGAAATTCATTCTTATTTCTCATTAAGTCCAAAAAGGTTTGCAGAGTTTCAACAGTTTGCACTAGGAGTTACAGAAGGAAAAAAATTGTTAAAAGATGTGGATACAAGATGGATTTCACTGTATCAACCTGCTCAGAGAGTTTTTGCAGAATATCAATCATTGATGGGGTTTATGCATGCAAATCGTAGGATAGTTGATAAGGCAAAAGATATGTTGTTCCATTTGAGTGACTTGGAAACACTTTTGACCTTATGTGGTATTCTTCCAATGTTAAAAGAAATGAACAGATTAATTAATCTTGCACAAGAGAGATCCATCTATATCATTGATTTTATGAGGATGAGAAAACAAATATGTATGCTTATTGATACATTATATGTGTCTAAAGCAGATTTTATAGAACCTTTGTTTGATAGTTGGAATACATTGATAAACGTGAACAATCCAAAAAGCTTCTTGAAGTTTGACATCAATGATCATCTTTGTATTAATGTTCATGAAAATATGGTACCTATTTATTGTTTTGAAAGGCAATCAAGTATAGTTGTGGAAGATTTTGAAGAAGTTCCTGTAACACACAGTAGATTTCATGTTATTATATAGAAAACAAAGTGTAATTTGTCAAAAATAGCAAAATATTTGATAGGTGAGATAAGAGATCGGTTTCAGAGAGATGAGTTGCTCGAGGCCATGGGTGTGGTTAACCCCATGTTTTGGGGACCTTGTACTGAATACAATTATGCAAATGAGTTGTTTATTAAATATATGGGTAACCTCATTAACCATTTTAGTAAGAGTGTGGAAGTCAATGGTGTTGAAATAAAAGGTATACTCAACAGTGATCTTTTGAAAGAACAATCATCGCATTTTGGAAGAACAATGGTTGTGCAAACATCACTTATGACAGGTGTCCATGAGATTGGTTCCACTGCACGTTTGTGGCAAAAATTGTATCCAAGCACAATCTTACAAGATACAATAAGTGAATACTTTCGTTTATATGAATTATGTGAAACAATGATTTTGGGGTCAATCGAAGATGAAAGAGTTTTCAGTGCACTTTCTTTTGTTAAATCTAAACTCCGTAATAGACTCGACAAAAATTTAGAAAATTGTTTAAGAATTTATGTGTCTTCATATCAGTTGGATACATTTCCGTATGACAGAGCTTTGGCACACTAGAGTTCCCTAGCAGACAGAAGAGGAACGTCGAATACGATCGATAACTATGATGATGATGCTTTCAATGATCAGATGGTGGAGACACAGATTTATGCTATGCTTCATAATGATTCTGGACAAGCTGAAATGTTTCAGCTTCCATAATGATAATTATTCCATGATTTCATTGACATTGATAAACACAATAGTGTATTGATTTCACAAACTTCATAGAAGATTTCACAATATTGTTCAAGATTTATAAGATTTTACAGAATTGTTGTTTTATATCACATTAGTGTTTTAAAAATTACATGTCTTATATCTTTTTGCAGTTTTTAAAATTGTATGTTTATGTCATGGTGTCTCAACTCTCTTCATTGATAAATCTTTATGTTTCATGTTTTAAATTTTATTATTGGTATATTAATGTTGATCTGTAATGTTATCTATAATGCTTTTGTTGTTGAGATGAACATAGTGAACAATATTAGCCAGAAATAAACTAAAATTGCAACACATATTTATAAATGCAAGCAAACTATGAATGATGGAAAACACAAAATGAGAAAATATCATTATCATTAGTTCAAATAGAAACATATTACATTGTACAAAATTGTTGACTACAGTCAACTTGATAGCATATTACATTTTCAAATTTTCAAACATTTGATTGGTGCTTGGTTGCTTCACTATCGGTTGGAGTTGTCGTTTCTTTTCCTTTGTCGGCATCTGTGACACTCTCTTCTGGCAGTGCTCCAACTCTCACCAGGTTTTCACGTACTTTCACAATACTTGACACCAATTGTGCTTCTTCTTTGTTTGGATCTTCAAGTATTGTTGGAAGCATTTCCTTTATTTTCTCAAGCACCATTTTTAGATCTTCTTTGAGCTTCTCCTTGATGTATTTTTTAAATGATTATTTTTTGATATTTTTGCTTGCATTTTCTTTTTCATTTCCATTGCATTATTCAAAAATGTCTTCGCCCTTTTAATATTGATGTCCATGCTCTTAACCTATGTTTTTAAGTGTTCAAAATTTGACTACAAAAACAAATTGAAAACATAATTCAAAAGGGTTATATTGAAATTATTTCATATTTTCAAGAAATATAAAAATTTCACTGCAATAGAAAATTGAAACATAAAAATTTTTCTTACCTCAACCATATCCCTTGCAGCCTCAACAACTACAACTTTCTCCTTATCAGAAGCCCACTAGTTATAAAATGCTTGGGCTTCGGCATTAATGTTCTCCAATCTACCAACAACAACATTCAAAACATCATCATCATAAATAAAATCAGACTTAACAGATCCTGATGTGGCCTATTTTAGCAGGCCATCAAGCTTTTCTAGTTCAAATTGAACCAAAGAATAAAGAGAATCTCTTTTTACATAATTTTTATATCGGGTATTGATTTCCCTTAAAAGGACCTTTGCCCGATATTCCCATTCCTTCAATTCCTTCAAATATCTTAACACAAATTGATTAATAGTAACTTCTATAGTTTGAGCTAATAAAACATTTTCATTAAAATCTACAATATTATCCTCAGTTTGAGGACCCTGAGGATGAGGGTTGGCTCCTTGAGCTGATGGTAATGTTGTCTCCTCAGTTGTAGGTTCAGTGGCTTCTCCTTGTTCTCCTTCACCTCTCAGCACATATGTTGCCTTGAAGCCTACAATGTTGCCCTACAAAAGATAATCCTCATCAAGTTGAATATTATCCAATCCCTCTATAGAAACTTTTGGTGCCTATGAATTTGTTGAAAATGTAAATTGTGACCATCCATACCCAAAACTTGGTGTTGGCATGTGTGATATCTATGAGTGTGAAAACCCATACCCAAAACTTTGTGCAGTGCCCTATGATCTCTATGAAAACAATCATTTTCCAACACCGATTTGCCCTCGCATAGGCATTGGCGTAGGATGTGTGGGTGCCTATCATTGATTTGGTGGAAGTGGTGGTTATGGTGAAACCGGTGAGTGTGATGCAACTGGTGGTTGTAATGGAGGTGGTGGTGGCATATGGCCTCTAACTTGTGATGGTACTTGTTGATTTTGAGAATCAACTAAAAATAATCAAAAATATTTTGTTACAATTCTTCTTAAAATAAAAAATATTTTCTTAATTTAAATTAACTACACATAGATTTACCTGAAGATGATGAAACATGTTGAATTTGTGTTGCAATGGGGGAGGGGTTGGCCACACTAGATTCAGCCTACACATTTTGTGCATACCTAGGTGTACGAGAAACCCTAGGAGTAGTTGCTTGCCTAGAACATTTGTACGACCTCTGCAAAGGTGTTGCTTCAGATCTCGTGTCTTCAGAATCACCAGTTTGTTTCGGCCTATGACCCCTAGTGGCAGCAATCTATTTACTCCTTGTATTTTCTACCTTACCCTACATATAGATGAAAAGAAAAATTAAAAAAGGGAATGTGATAAACTATAAAATAGTATGTCAAGGTCAAAGATGTAGTTATTACCTTCAATTCCTCTATTGACATAGCAATAGCCTGTAGTGTTGCATGCACTACAGTTGGTATAGGAGTAGTCTACAAATTATGAAAACACTCATAATATAAAGCTAAAATAAAATTAATAGTGCCCACAATGGGTTGTGTCTTGTTGGTTGCCATTTGCATGGTGTGCAACTCGGACCTGATTCGATCCGAAATATACGTGCACCAATCAAACTTTTGATTGTGCTCAGACTGAACAATATAAGCAAGTGCCCAAAATAGAATTTTTGGTCTTCCCATAAGAATTAGTCTAGCCTGGAAGAACTCGATAATGGCCTTCAGAGTTTGATGGTTAACATCGTTGATTGATAAACCTCTTTTTGATTTGGTGGCAGAAGTTGCATAAACAAAATTAGATGTCAATTTACAAATTTGAAACATTGAACATTAATAAAATATAATTAACAAGATTTATACCTACCAAATCCTTCGATGAGAGACCGTACTTGCTTTTGAGGTGTGCTTTGTCATCTGGAGATAGCTGCAACCTCATCGACACTTGAGGAAAACCAATGAATGGAAGACCTATCAATCTGTTAATATCTCCAGGGGTGATGGTGAAAAGCAGATTTCTATTTCATACTTTAATATTCACCATAGCCCTATCATGGTCATAACCAGCTATAATATGTTGCAGGAGGACTTTATCTATTCTGAATTGTGGCATTGAAATGAGGGTTGTTAAACCTACATTATTGAGCCACTTAAAGTCCATCCCTAGGGTTGTCATCAAATCTGAAATCAAAGTGCAAGAAAAATTCTTGAATTTTGGTGCAGAGGTGGAAGGGGTGGCCATCGCAAGAAGTTGGAAGTCGAAGAAAAAGGATTGAGAATCGAAAGGTTGATTGGAAAGGTTAGCTCTGGTTGTAGTAGTCATAGAAATGAAATGGAAAAAATGATAGTTGATGCCCTTTTATAGATTGAAGAAATAGGGTTGACACATGGTAGCATTGTATTGGACATGCGGTGTTGTTGATTGAACGTGTGACACGTGGCAATCAAACCGGAACTTATTCCACATGAGGCCCACCACCTCGAAACCGAACCTTTTTTGCATCCATTACAATGTAGGATCAGATCCTATTCTACATCCGATCGATGATCGGATCATATTGTGCACCCGATCCGAGATCGGGTCATATTATGCACTCGATGGGTGATTGGACCATAGTATGTATCCGATCATATTATGCATCCGATCCAAATTCGAATCATATTATGCATCCGGTCCAAGACCGGATCATAGTATGCATCCGATCGGTGGTCGGATCATGTTATGCTTTCGATCCAAAACGGATCATATTATGCATTCGATCGATGGTCAGATCATAGTATGCATCCGATTGATCGGATCATATTATGCATCCGGTCCGTGACTAGACTATATTATGCATCCGGTCCGTGATCGGATCATATTATGCTTCCGGCTCGAGATCGGATCTTATTATACATCCGGTCCGTGATCGGACCATATTATGCATCCGGTCCGAGACCGGACCATATTATGCTTTCGATCCGAGATCGGATCAAGATTTGGAAAGTGGTCGGCATCGCCAAACTCCTTTTTCACCTGGTCCGGTCAGAACTTTGAAATTCACCATTTTTTGCCAATTTTTTTTGAAAAATTAAGGTCATTCGCCATGCCATCATACATGCAGTTGGCCAGGATTCATCGGGTTTTTGCAATAGATTAGCCATTTTTTTACAAGTACCTTTCGGGTCCTACCTCTTATGCATAACCCTGAATGTTATTGCTAGTATTTTTATGGTGTCATCATACACTATTAAAATATAAATCATTTTTAAACATTGGTTTTTGCACTAAGGTTTTACTATAGGCAGCATTATATATTCAAATTGTAGTATTATTTTATGCATAGGGGAAGGAAGAGCAATTATTAAAGAAGGATGTATTAGGAGAGGGTGTGTATAATATAAAATAACAAAAAAATGTAATAATTATGCCATGATTATTCTAAAGCTAAAAACAATAGTTGAAAATTTGGACAAGGATGACCATAAACTAAAATTTCTTAACTACATTCAAATTAAGATAAAATCATATTGTGACTTATACAATATGGTGAGGGAGACCTATCCATGTTAGTAATGAGTGAAAGAAAATTTCATGTTTTAACTATTTTTAGTATTTCAATGATGTCTTTCTTGAATTATATATAACAATATAGAGTTGCAAACTAAAAGTTCAATTTGCAATTTGTGGGTTTCTAAATACAAATTGGAAATACCACCTACTATGAACACATCAATAGAAGATTGTTGTTATACTTATTACGAATGTAAAGTGATATTATAAGCAAATTATGGGGTGTTGTGTAAATACAATAGGTCATTAGGATATGATAAAATGTGTGGTTGGGATAAAAATAATATCAACGTGAAATAGTAAAGTTTGTATCTTTTATCCACTCTCTTAATACTAGGATTTTAAATTAACATATGACTCTAGTTAGATTTGTTGGAATATTATAACTACTAATCCATACTTTGATATTATAATAGGGCAAGTATTGAGATTGGGTTTTTTGGGATGCTGCAATCATGTCTCTAGCCAATCCTAAAATCTTAAGAGTATGATGGCTATTGAGATTGGATTGGTTGAGGACCACTTACTCTATATATATATATATATATATATATATATATATATATATATATATATATATATATATATATATATATATTAAGTAAAGGAACCTATATATCTGATTAGTTTTTGGAAGCATGTATAAAAATTTTACAAGGATTGTCATGGATATTATTTTTTTAATGTAAATATATGAACTTAATTTTATTTTGAAAACATCATTTTTTTTTTGTTATTTTTTATTATTTATTTGTATATGGTTATTTTTATTAGTTTTTTAGATTTGGTTAGTTTGAGTTGGGTAACATCATTCCACCATAATCTTTCAACTTATCAATAAAAAAATTAACACAGTTATTTAAACTTTAAACCTAAAAAAACCAAACCCTTGTGGTATCTAACTTATAAATGCATTTTGAAATAAATCTAAATATAACTAAACGTTCATATGTCTGTTGAAATTAACCCATTGAGAATAAAATATCCAAAGTTTCCAAGTCAAAGATTAGATAGGACATTTTTTTATGGTAAGATGATAAGGATAATTACTCATTATTTGCCTTCGTTGGAGGCTTATTATTATGAAATAAATGGTGAGGCCATCACTATAAGTTTGATAGCTAATACCCAAAGACCAATTGTTCCCCAAAATCAATTTTAACAAACTACACATAAACAGTAAATAATTCTATAACAAAGTGGGGTAGATTTTTTTTTGAATGAAAAAGACCTTGTATTAGCTTAAAATCTCTTTCATACAAAAAAGGGTTGGGTGGGATTGAGCACACCCCGTTTCAAAACACCCTTAACCGCCACAAGTCTTCACACTAACTTATAAAAAGTTAGGATTCAAATACATCAAAACAATAACTCCCCATATAACCAAAGTTTAACAAAATGACACATGTCAAGAAACCGTCATAACAAGCATACACCAAGGACCACCTAGAGTGCAGAATAATCAAAGATTTGGTGGGGGTGGAAATTGTCAGTGTGGCCTAAATATTCCCATCCGCCACCTTCGTGAGGCGCACCCCATCCATCAGTCATACCAGCTGCCTCATTATTGGCACACGGATCAACATCATGATCATCGTTATATGGGTTTGAGACATCCCCCATCCAACCACCAGATCAGAAGGTTCTGGACAAGCATCCCATCCTGAAGGATATACAATATTGCCCCACCCTACAACTGGGAGGCAAAGCTATGGCTTCGAACGAATATCCCATCCACTGTGAGGACGGAGGGAGGAAGATTCACCAATTCGCAAATGCTTGGGATTCAATGGAGGGTGGGACCAATGCCTTCCAGAAGAACCAGCAAAAACATGACCACGAGAAGGCCTCCGGCTCTGAGAACTCCGGCCCCGCGACCTGGAATGCACATGTTCCGGAGGAAGGCGGCTAACCGAACAAGGGGCATTCACCCAGTAGTCCAGCAAGGAACGTAAGTGCTGAACTTCAACATTCACTTTCTCCACTTGATTAATAATCTGTAACCAACAGTCATAGAAAATAGCAAGTTTGTCAGCCAGAGAGAAGGAAGTAGAGGCCTGAAGCCGAGCAAAAACTATATTATTTCGTGTTTTCCATAAATGATAGAGAATGCTGATACAAAAAATATGCCACACTTCTCTCAGTGGTTCTTTAAAAACAAGCGGGTCCCCCAAAATGGCATGAACCCACAAACATCCTTCCGCCAAAAAGGGGTTAAAAAAAGAAAGGATCCAAGTCCAAGCTTCGTGAGCTTTCTGACAACTCCAAAAAACATGTATGAAGTCTTCTGATTCATTACAAAATGCACATTTAGGGTTATCCACCCCAATTTATCCATCCATATAGGAAAGCTAGATATGTGCAATTGACCGACAACAAATTTTATATTTTATTATTTTGATGGAGATGGCCCTAAATAGAAGCCACAAATAAATTATTAAAATAAAATTAATAATAAGTTTTCAAATATAAATTATTATTTATAACACAATTTTATTTTAATAATTTAATCTTTCTATTTGTTCTTAATAGAAAATTTTCAATTTTATCTTGTTATTTATTCTCAATAGTAAAGACCAGAAAAACTCCAATTTTATAATAAAAACTGTTAGGCACCTTAATAAAAATTAATGATATTAAAAGCTGGGTCAATGAAAATGGATGAAAGGATTCAATTATTGAGATTTATTGACTATTATTTCATATTTTCCATGAGATATTACTTCCCTTTAACATCTCTATTTCATAAAGGGGAAAAAATAAAACAATAAGCTATACAGCTTAGTTATTGAAATGGGATGTAGTAAACATTGCAGAGAATGTTTTGACAGCTTCTATTAGACCTTTCTGAAAATGAGTCTTGTCATCTTTCTTAATCGAGAAGTCATAGATGCCTCGTGAGATTCCAAAATCATATTAATTCTTTATCAGTGCTCTTGACTGGTGATATGGACCTTCAGTGGAAGCTCGAGATGATGATTTATTCTGCATTAATAAGTGGCACATGTAAATCTTTATTCCAAAGTTTTTAGGGTCTGTATTAATTCTTTTACCATTTCAATTGAGCAGGGAGTGATTCGGGCCTTAGGTGGAAGTACTAGGACAACTTAGTGGAGCATAGATGAATTCTGATTTAATAAATTTTTATTTGGACATCAAACATGCAAATTCTTAGTTAAAGTAAATTATCAACTTTCTGGCTACATGGAGATGAGTTGCCAAAATATAGATCACTTGATGAGTTCAGTGGCGTTGGAGGATTGTGAAACCACTTATGAGGATATAATTTCTCACACTAGCAGCAAGATCCCAGTATTAGGCAACTTAAATGAAAGAGAACCTTGTACTTTTATTGTTACAGTTAATTGCAATGAGACATTTGTTGAAAATTAGGTTTAGAGGAATAAAAAGTTAGATGCACGCTTGTGACATAACATGTGTATTATTAAATTAAAGCTATATTTTATAATATGGCGAGCGTGGGCAATGCTATAAAAAGGTGGCACATATGTTTTGGTGAAGTGTTTGTATATTTATTTTCAAAACTACTTCATGTTTACTCCACAAAATCTTATTTAGAGACCTCTCTACAACAAAGGACATATAAAGGCAATCCTTTTTATATTGGAGCATTAGAACAAATTGTTGAAGGTAATCCTTTCATACTCACCTCTGAATGCAATAAAATTATGAAGGCAAAGTTAAACATCGTTGATGCACTAACAGCTAAAGGCATCTCACAGTTTAACCATGACATTATTGGCACAAATGTTTTAAATGGAAGAAAAGTGGTTCACTGGGCTTTGGTCTAAGGACGGATTGGAATGCTTACTGCAGTAATCATGCTCTCCATAATCATGTTCTCCACAGATCAATATCAGAATAGTCAGAGGCAATAAAACAAATAAAATCCCAAGTTCAATAAAAATAGATGGCGTTTTTTAAACTGTTTGGAACTGTAATTGACTGCCAATAGGAAGACAGTATGCCGTTTTCTAATTCTAGTTTAACTGTGCATGCTGCAGTTGTGCTGCTTGACAGATAAGATGCTCTCAGTGGTGTGAAGGTCCAATTTCCATTAATAGAACCAAGTTGAGCATGTGAATCAAAAATACAGTAATGCTGAATAAAAAATTTGTAATTGTTGTATATTTCGTTTCCGTAATCATTCTGGAGTCTTTAAGTGTGCCACAGCCACTTTTCACAATGTTCCTGCTATGTGTATCTTTCAGGGCTTCTGCTTAATGGAATAATATTTTAGTTAAGAAAATAAGATATCAAATGTTGAAATCATTAAATGTATAGAAATCCTTTAATCTTGTATATTTACATCAAGTTAACATTTCCATCACTAGTTCATACGATGAAAATGAACTCTTCCAACATATTTACTTTCTCTGTGGCAATGATTTCTGTCATGCCTGAATCACATGCTCAACTCAGTCTTAATAAATTGAACTCACTACAAAAGATGAATGCCTAGGAACTAACAAACACGATGTACTACCAAAATTTGTGATTTACAAGTATGTATGGCCACAAAGCCTTCAGTCAAGCAGTTGTATTAATAGCTGCCAATCCAATTCTATCACCTTCCTCCAACCTTGATTCACCTGTCCGTTGGAGAGACCGAGCTGTTGCAAGGAGACACATAATAATCAGATTAACATGAAATACCAATGAAATTCACTGTTCAATCGTAAACAAGAAAAGGAACTAGTTACAATGCTCATCTTAAGCACACCAAGTAAGCTTATCTGTTTACCGTGATTCATTACTTAAACACAACCTTCTAGAAACTATATATCCGATTAGACCTGAGTTAAATTTGTCCTTATCACTGCTTAATTTAGCATGCAGATTTACTTTAATATATGATATTTAAAAAAATAGCATAGATTCCTCAATGAAGTTCGTTGTTTTTTTTTTTCCTGGTGATATAATTTAACTTCATCTCAATTTTCATAATTTTCTCCTAAAACACTGACCACAGGGAGTTTTGAATATATAACATAAGCTCTCCTCGCACAAATGTATACAAGTGTATGATTGGAGTCCTATCATCCAACAAAAGCACGTCAGAACATCAAAGTGGAAAGGTAAGTATATATTTATTGGATGTTCCTTTCATGTAGGGGCTAAAAGTATGTTCAATCAAACAAGGTGACAGTACTTTCTATTACCCCTTTTCCTGAACACACGTACAAATTCTAATGAGTGCAGCTGCTATCTGTGGGTGGTCATCCTTTCTCTGTGGCCAGTGAGGCAGTGAAAGATGAGCTATCACACAAGTGATTGCCACAACCTTGCTCTCACAAAAAAATTTACCATTTAAACCCCCTCTCAAGTACCATAGGGTCCTATTGACTGACTTTAATTAATTTACACCCTAGTCTCAACCTACAAGCTAAACTTAGGGGGGTTTAAACACCAAAAATATGACACAAATGTAAGATGGATTTCCAACAGACCAAAGCTTGGCACATATTACAAAGACTATGAGAGTTTTCATAGAAGCTACAGATTGGATTAACTTACAAAAAATGTCCTCTGGAAGTTGAAGAACCTGGAATACCAATAACACATTTTAAGGAAATTAAGTGACGGTATCTGCCCCTGTTTTTGTGTTCTCAACTTTCCAGATAATATTCATATTCATGTGGATGCTTCCTTGTAATTAAATGCATGTCAGTCAAGTAAGGCCTCATTATGTCATATCATCTAGAGTAATTTACAATAAATAGACTTACTAATAATAAAGTAAAGTAGACGAATAAGTGTTAGAAATAATACAGTGTCAGAAACACAACCTTTTCCTCCATGTTAATTATAAATGAATTATTCACAATATGGTTAGTCAATGATTACTATCAGAAGAATTTAACTTTTAGACAGAAAAACACATTACCATTATCAAATATAATTTCCCCCCGGCTTGAAATATTGACTTAGGGAATTACCCCTTAGAACATATAGAGTACACGAAAGTAAATATGCTTAAAGATTTTGCAAATCCAAGTTGTTATCCAAAAATCTTAGTACAGACTGATAAAAATATATGTTGGCTCTAAAAATGACAAACTGGGATTGATTCAACACTGGTGTATTCTCCTCAAGGATGTTCTCATCTTACGCACACCAAGGAAGCTTCTGTTTACCATGATTCATCTTCTTGGAATGAATTTCCTCTTTGCCATAGAAGAGCATCCAATCTTCTCATCTACTTCCAGTTCACATTCTAGTACTCCTTCACCACTGTGTTGGATTTCACAGTAGTTTCCAAAAATGAATGGAATCAAACATTACCCGGTATTGCTTAACAAAGGAAAACATTGTACCAAAAAAGAGAACACAGAATATAATTGGGTGTCCTGGACACCAAATAATCTCACTAAACGGAAATGAAGTTACACTCCAACCAATTGCAAAAAGGTTGGTATGAAGGGATATTTATATCCAAATACAAGTTGCCTTTAGGTCAAGGTTGTGAGACCAACCTTCAAGAATAAAATATTACAAAATATTACAAAAGCACCTTTTTCAAGGTTTACATGGGCCCAAAGGACAAATATGATCAATACAAGTACAAAAGTCAGTTGTGGCCTCAAGAGAAGCTTAACCATCACATATTCCAACACCCCCTTTAAGCTGAATAGAGAACACAAATAGAGAACCTTACTTATCATCCTCCCTTAAGGGACACACTCCCAACTCCAAGAAGCTCCCGCATGTGCACAAAGTGATAAAAGTGACCTCGAGCATGAACTTGGTCAAAATATCCGTTGTCTACTCTAATTAAGGCACAAACATTGGATCAAGCATCCCACGTGCGTGAAGCCATCTCACAAAATGCATTCATATCTCTATGTGCTTTGTCTGCTGATGGAACACTGGATTGCGAACAAGTTGGATGGTGCTCTAATTGTCACATTGAAGGGTGACTAGAAAACTCTAAGGAATTCCAATATCCTCCAAAATCATGAGCATCCACCTAAGATGCTTAGCTACCTCATTGGCAGCATAGTATTCAGCCTCAGTGGAGGATCAATAAAATAGTGGATTGGCAATTGGAACACCAAGAAACCGGGCCAGATCACAAATAGAACACAAAGCCTGTGGTGGACCTCCATTCATCCAAGTCACCTGCCTAATTAGCATCTGAAAAACCTATCAAAATCAGAGGAGAGCCAATGGAGTAGTGAATACCCATCTAATAGGTCCCTCAAATGTATCTGAGAATCCTCTTAGTTGTTGTCCAGTGACTCTCCCAAGGTGCCTACATATATCTAGAACAATAGCTGACAACAAAGGCTATATCATGTCTAGTGTGAGTAAGATAGAGAAGTCCTTCCACAAGAGACCTCTATAGTGTGGCATATACCAAAGGTGTGGTGGCCTGAGGCAAAAAGAGTCCAAGCAGACTTACATTCTTCCATCCTAAAACATTGAAGAAGATCAAGTGCATACTTGGGTTCAGAAATGGTGATGCTAGAGTCTTTCTGATTAATCTGAATCCCCAAAGAATAATGCAGACATGTCATAGATCAAAGAAGAGGAGCTGCCAATGATGAGAAGATTGTTGACATACAACACAGTCACCAAAGTTTTCCCATTCTGATGTTTGCTATAAACATCATGTTCAGTCTCACATTGCTGAAACCCACAACTAAGGAAAAAGGAATGGATCTTCTCATACCATGCACAAGGAGCCTACTTAGGTCCTTACAACGACCTAGTTTGATGACAAACAAATGGAGTCGTTCCCTCAAGCTCAAAACTGGGTGGTTGTTGCATGTAGATTTTCTCCTAAAGATCCCCATCTAGAGAAGTACTCTTCACGTCCATCTAATGTACCTGCCATCCATATGAGGTGGCAATGGAGAGAATTATCCTAATTGTGTCCATATTGGACACCTGTGCAAATATCTCAGAATAGTTCACTCCCTCCTGTTGAGAGAATCCCTTAGCAACAAGGCGTACCTTGTGCTTCTCTATCTGACTATCAAAAGTGTATTTGGTCCTGTAGACCCATTTGCAGCCAATAACATTCTTCCCTTCTAGAAGAGGAACAAGCTCCCAAGTCCTATTCTTCATCAAAGCCTCACACTCTTCCAACATAGCATCTTCCCATTCTAGCCTGCCCTTAGCTTGAGAGTATGTAATAAGATCCTGAGAATGCGCTACCTTCGAATGCAATTCTCGGGAAGAAGCCCTTTGATGTTGCTCAAGAGATAAAATAGGTAGAGCATCCTTCAAAAGCGTCTTAATCCACTTGGGTGTTGGACGAACCGAGGAAGAATCATGTGTATCCTGTGACAACTCAACATTAGAAGCTAAAACTAAAGAATCCAACTCATCACCACTCACCTCATCATGCAAGACTAAAGCATTCTGAACTGATGTGTCCTACTCGTCATCCCTTGAACCTAGAGAAGAGAGTGCTACCTGTGGTGCTACTTGTGAAGTGGTCAAATCAGTAGGCGAAGGATCACCACTTGAAGATAAAGATGAAACAAGAGAAGATGCTCTAAGAGGAATAAAGCCAACCAAAATATTAGAAGAAACAATTGGATTAGATATGGTCAAAGGGTCAAAAGGATAAGCTACCAAGAGCTCAGATGGAGGGGTGGAAGTACCTGGAAGAACCTCATCAAAGACGACATCATGCATTTGAGCATTGTAAAGACAATAAGATTTCGAGGTATTTGAATACCGCACAAAAATACACTTCTGATTCTTTGGTGGCTCCTTCCAAAGATCCTTTGGGTATGTGAGCCTATGCTAAAGACCCAAAGATATGGAACCCGGATACATCAGGCTTATCCCTTGTCAATTGCTCAAGAGTTGTCATGCCCTAGACTGCCATGGTGGGAACTCTATTGATCATGTATGCTACACAAGCGACAACCTCACCCCAGAACTTATGATCCATCCCCATGGTATGAATCATATATCGTGCCTTCTTCATGATCACCCTGTTGTTTCTCTAAGTCACACCATTCTATTCAGGAGCGTAGTGAACAGTCCTTTGTTATGCAATCCTATAAGAAGCTAAAAAATCATGAAAAGCATAGCTAACATAGTCACCATCGCCATCTATCCTTAAACATTTGATTCACCACCGCCATCTTACAACCTGAGTAGCCTAACAATCGAGAATTTGAAACTCTGAATAGAGGTCCAAGGTTTGAATCTTGCGGAGAGGCAAGGTTGTACACCATACTTCAAAAATCAGAGTATCTTTAGATATTCATATATAGGGTAAAACAACATCTTCCATGAGGGTCGTTTCATGTGGCCTATGGCCTCACGAATGTTAAAAACTACTATACCCTTTTACCCTTTATCCATTTGATTTTCAACAAGCGCCTTGAAGGTTTTAAACCTCTAAAAAACATTGTCCTTAGTGTGAATGGTGTACAAATACACATATCTATAGAAATCATCAATGAAAAGAAGGAAGCACCTATTTTCTGAGAGAGATGGTGTTCCCATAGGTCCATTAATGTCACTATGTATGATCTCCAAGGGATGAGATGCTCACCTTGCACCACATTTTGGAAAGATCTCCCTATGATACTTTCCCAGAATACACCCCTCACATGCACCACTTGGAGGGGATATGGGTGGAAACCCAATGACTATCTAATGCTGACTCATGTGTTTTAAAGATCCATAGTTGAGATGCCCAAGCCTATAATGCCACTTCTGACTCTCTTTATCTTGCATGTGCAACCATAGCAACAAAGTTTTTCTTCCTATGAGGGGCCAAAGAAGCAGGTCTTTCTCCCAACTTATACATGTGGTCAATCTCATCACAATAGCTAGAAGCAACAGTATTGAACCCATGGTCTATGTCCTTGATTACCCATCTATCAAGCCAAAACTCCACCTTCTTATTAGTATGAGTAACGTGATAAATAGATAAAAGGTTAGGGCCCAACATTAGGAACATGGAGTACCTCATCAAAAGACAAAGACCAATGTTGATGTCTCCACACCCTGCAACCTGCTATGAAGAATTATCTCCAATCACAACACGTTCCCCTGCATGTGCTTTGTTGTAGCCCTGTAGGAGATGGTTATGCTTCATCATGTACCTAGTTGCCCCTGAATCCGTTATCCACTCATCTCAAGAGGTGGATGTCCAATATGTGGAATGAACTACTACATGTGCTTGTGAGGTTTCTCCATAAAAACTGTCCTCACCTTGTGCATAAAAGAGAGCAACATCAGCACCCCCTTTTCTTGTTGTTTCCTCAATTTCTTGATCTGAATCCTGCAAAATTCTGCCTTGTGCCTTACTTTTTGCCAAACTCACAAGTAGGCTTCTTGAAAGACTTTCCTGGGCTTTTTCTCCTTTTGTTTTGGCTTCTTTTCATTTTGGATTTTAGCAACGACTTCCTTTGGGTGAGCCTGATTGAAAATAGATTTCCCTTAAGCCTATTGGTTCTAGCCTGATAGTGTAAAAAGTACTTAAATACCTCATCAATAGGTGGTGCGGGAGAATTCGGAAAGTACACCCGAAGCATCTCAAAGACAACTATCTCATATGCTTCAAACACATTACTGAAGAAATGTTGAGTAATTCAATGTTCCTTTCCTTCTCCAATGCTTCCTATCCTCTTCCTCTCCTTGGGTAGTCGTCTTGCAATTTGGATGTCCTCTTGCAATTTCTTGAACCGGCTGATATATTCATCAATAGTATCAAATGATTCCATGGACAAGGTAGCAAGCTCAGCCTCCAATTTACTCATTTGCATGGAGTCAATTTGATCCCATAGCCCTCAAAATTTCTCAAACAACACTTTAGGTTCCGTAGTGCTACTAACGTGAGTGTCATCTACATTGTCAATATGACGCGCAATGACACCATGAGCCTTATCCTTCATGTCCCTATAGAGGTACTTCACTTCTTCAAAATTAGTATCATGAGGTTCCTCATTCACCTACAACACTAATTTAGAGATCTTAAAAAACGTGTGACTTGAAAGAAAGGGCTCAAACACTTTTGTATACAAAAGTTATGGCCCCTAGAAGTTTTGCCCTAAAATCGCAAAAAAAATGCCTCCAAAACCTTTGAAAATTTTGAAAATTTTTTTGGTACCTGCAGTGAATGAGAGGCCACCACATCTCGTTGTGTAAGTGACTAAGGGGGTGCCAGTCATGCATTGACTGTGCAACATACAAGCGAATTGCATGATGCCACTTATCACAATTTGATTTGCTGCCTGATTTGCAAACCATGTTGTGCTACTTGTTGCATCCTGATTCACTTCAAAATTCGTGCATCACCAAGTCTACTACTGACTGTGTGAGTTATTTGTCAAGTTCGATGAGATGGTAGAATGTGATTGGTAAACCCATTTTTATATGCACCCAGTGGCATACACTTTGCCACATCGACCCAATCAAGAGCTGCCATGTCGGCCCAATCAAAATTTGCCATGTTGGCCTTATAGAATTTGCCACGTCACCACCTATGTCATCCCTTACACCACCTACCACGTGTCGCCTCATAATTTGTGGCATGTCATCAACTAAGTGAGCACCTGCGCTAGCCACCATGTGTTGTGTCACATCCCATGCGGATTGCCACGTGTCGCACCACATCACCTATATGGACTCCTATTGGGATTCAATCATTGGTTGTTAAGTCATCTGTATGGACACCACATCAGATGTATGAACTACCACGTGTCATCCGTATGCCATTGCCACTTCATCACATGCATGCAAATGGGTGACGTCACCTAGTGCCACGTCAACAAAGGTTGCCACATCATCAATCTAGGTAATGTCATAGTTTTAATCAAAAAGTTGAAAGGGAGGAGAATCAAACCTGAGACTTCCCATGGGCAAACGCCTTGCTTCCTCTTTGCTAGACATTTCCCCAAGCGTAGTGCTTGGGGGATAAGGCACAAGGATTGATTGTATTAATAATGTAAACCATAGTTTCCTCTCTTTTGGACCTTGCTAACGCATGCCTGCATCGTGCTGATGCAGGCATGCCACTACAGGATGTTTTATTTTTGCTGCCTTTTCAAGGAATATTCCCTTTTTTTTTTTAATTTCAAAAAATCAAAAATTGGAGAGAAACGACAATTTTTTTCAAACGCAAATTTGGAGCACTTGGAAAGCGAAAATGTTGAAACTGGGAACTCCTTGATATTTTGAAAAGAATCCAAAACCGTTGAGGGTTTTTTCATGTCTATCACAGGCTTCCCTACACAACCCTTTTGTTGAACACAACGAATCATGACATCCTATCACATCTATGTAGCAAAAAAGTTGTCAAACCATTTTTGCAACTCTGTCAAGTGGCTTGTAGGCCTTTGCTAAGCTAAGCACAAAAGCCTGCCCATGGCATCTTTGGCACCAAGGGTCTAACTGAAAATATCAGCCTCTTCTTTTCTTCGTTCACGATGGCCAACCAATCTACCCTCTAATCTGTACTGCAATTTGACAAAAAATGCCAAAGCAGAAAGGAAATGGACTTTTTGAAAAAAATCGTGAAAGGCAAATGAGGGTTTTGAAAAGCCTCAAAAAACTCAATCTTGAAACTAGGCCATCCATTTGGTCAAAAATTTTAAAACAACAAAAAAAATTGAGTGCCAGTGAGAGGAAAAGGAACCTGTCGGTGAATGTTTCTCCTAGTGCAAATTGTAGGCAGCAAATCCACCTCCCAAAAGAAGTAAATGTATATAGAAATTGATATGTAATTTTGGCAAAATTTTGTTTGACTTTTGAACAAGTTTTTATTTGTAATTTTGATAAAGTAAAATGTGAAATGAAATGAACATCAAATTAGATGTAATTAAAGTGAAATGTCAAATGAAATGAAATTAGGTGGAATGCGCATGAAATTAGAGTTTGATAAAAATTAAAGTTAGAACTTTAGGAAAGATTAATGAAGGCATGTTCGAAGGATACGTGGAGGGGGTTGTAAATGATGCGCTGTCCCAAGAACCACTTGGAACAACCTGGGGCAAGCTTCATAAGGCCCCCCTCCTATTTTGATGCTATTGTTCCTGCGAGAGACAAAGCACAGCATAGTGACGTCCGTTATTGTACATGCATGTTGGATATGCGATTGCAGTAATTGGAGAATGAACACTATAAACAGAATTATAGTTATTTTATTGCCATTGTCATTGCGACCTAGTGATCATTGTATATACAATTCTATGTTGCTGGTTGCAGCAATCATTTAATAACAATGCAGCCATTACTGTACTTTTCTTAATGCATGTGTGGATGACTTGATTATTTTGTTTCTGTTGTATCTTCCTTATTGTTGTAAACTTGTGTGAATCGATTAGAGTGCAAGAGTAGATAGTATTTGCACTAGGGATAAATTCTTTGCAGGTTACAGAGCAAGGTGCAGGTTTGCCATGGACCGCACGGTAGTTTACAGCAGAAACTTACCGCTTGCTGAAGATTGTATGGAGGATTGCATTATGGAATAACTTCATAGTTTGGTAGTTACAAATCATACAACTTTGGAATTGCATGAGGGAACACAGACTTGTGTTGCCCATAATAAATCTCTATGTTGGAGCAACTTGTGGCGTACAAGTTGTCATTCGTACGATGGTGGAAGAAACTGTACATTCAACTATGCACTGCATCGTATGACAAATAATCGTATACGATGAACAGTTAATGCTAAGGAGATATCGTACAAAATAGTTATTGGGGGAAGTACGACAAAAGGTTATCGTACCATTAGGCATTGTACGGTTAGTGTTGTTGTACAATAGGTTGGATTGTACGGTATAGGGATCATACAGTTGAAGTTGCAGTTATGTTGTACGATCGTGAGTTCCATTCCTGAATCTGTCATCACCCCCTTGCTTAGAATACTACCACTCGTGCTACATTTGGTACCGTTGTTACTATGGCAAGGAGGGTCCAATTTAGTAAGAAAGTAGCATGAAGGAAGAAAGGTGGATGACGTATTCAAGTTTGCGAGGACGTAGGAGACGAGATTGCAAAGAGGATCAAGTGCCCCTGAGAAGGAGCACAAGGATCGCTCAACTAGAGAATGTGAACAATACGGTACTACAATCAAGGGAAACGAAGGAACCAATACTTGAATGAGTTTGGACTCCAAAAGAGGAAGAAAGTGAAAGGTGGGAGACATTGTTGTTGAGTACAAAAGACGAGGTGCAGGGAGAGCAACATCAAATAGTCAAAGAAAACGTTCGCATAAGTGAAGACGGTAATGTCAGAAGTGCACAAGAAAACGAAGGATGGATGGTGACACCTGCGCAAGCAGGGAAGAGTTTGGCAAGGGGTGCAAAGGATGGGAGTCAGGCACTACAGCAACCACATGTGGATACTTGGGAGGTAGACCAAAGCCACATATCGTTTATCAATGAAGGTCACAAAGTGAGGACGCATGAGAGTTGGGAAGGAGACTATTTGAAGCAGGAGTCAAAGGTCAAGAGTAGCAAGTAGAACCACCAACGGCAGAAAGGCATTAGACTGAAATTCAAAGGGAGCCATTGTCAAGTGACAAGAAAGAGGGAAACCACTTGATAGCAAATATTGCTAATAGAGCAAGCAGGCAAAACTACCCACCCTTCACTAAAGGAAAGATGATCCAACAAGGCACATAGGTACTTGCACCACCATTTGGAAAGCAAATAGGGTAAGGCAACCTGATGAATGGTTGCAATTATTTCTTGCTACATTGCAAGGTATCGCAATAGATTGGTACCTAAAAAGAGAAGGTACAAAATCCTTTAGTGAATGAGAAACTATGATAGAGGAATTCAAAAAGGAATTCTAGCCTTAGAGGGATGACATAGAAGTCATCACAAAAATATATGCCACAAAGCAAAAGAAAGATGAAGATGTTAAAACATATAATCGAAGATTGAAGCAACTTACTAATAAAAAGGAGATGCCACCAGTCAATGGTCTGCTTAGGAGATGATTATTGATAGATTATTTGCCTAAATATAGGAAGAATATGAAGGTTGTACCATCCTCAGCATATGTAGAAGCATTGAAAAAACAAAGAATTTTGAAAGCTAGGCAAAGCAGACAACAGCTAGAATTGTAGGCCATCCTAGGAGTGAGGACTCAAATAGTTATACAGATGACAAGGTACAAAATGTTGTCCAATCTATGAGAAAGGAATTTGATAAGATGATGAAAGGAGTCAAGGACGAAGTCAAGAAAGATTGAAAATATATATGGTGTACAGACTGCAAGTCTGAGGGACAAACGAATGTAAATTGTCCTAAGAATGCATATTGCAATATATACAATGTGTTGGAAATCCGGTTACCAGTTTCCATCTAATTTGAAGGGAGCATGCCACCAGAATCTGACAGTGCAATAGGAAGCGGAAAAATCAAATGCCCCAAGGAATGGACAAGGTGCAACTAGTGGCAATTACAAAAGTAATCACCGAGGAGGCAGGCAATATCAAGGCAATCAAAAAGGAGGCCAGAGTCGGTTGCAATATGATTCGGATGGTAGACCGATCATAAAATGTCTCAATTGCCAAGAGCAGGGGCACTTTGCGAAGAATTGCCCTGCTCCTCAAATCGGATGGACAACAGGAAATAATTTATCGCACATGTCGATGGTGTGGCCCAAGCAATCATAAGGAGGTGAATTGCCTGAAGAAAGGAAGTACAAGCAACTCGCAGAATGTCAATTTTCTTGACATAGAGGGCCACCTATGGAAAACAAGTCAATGGAGAAGGATGTACTTGTCGTGACAAGAAGTCAGGAAAAGAATGACAAGTACCCTGAGCTTGCCATAGAAAAGGAAATATGGAAGGAGGCTCAGAACAATTAGCTAAACAAAGGAAGTGAAAGAAGCCATTAGGCTCAGAAGAGGTGTCAACATTAGAACTGGCAGCACAAGTGTTGAATACGATGGTGGAAGTAAAAGTAGCAAATTTGCTTGGTGCCATTGTAGACAAGGGTGAGTGCCTTCCCAAGACAAGGAAATGACAGAGGTTTAGAAAGGAAAGGACTGGCAAACTTGACTACAAAACATGTTGCTAACATATACTATTCAACTCTAGGCGGGTAATCAATGTCTAATGCCTATAGACGGGTTAATCCAAACAGGTAAACAAGTCTAGAAGGGTTGTTGCCAAACGTGTACCGTCCCAGATGGATAATATACTAGACGGGAGTCTCAGACGGGTTGTTGGTTAGACGGATGACTCCAGATGGGTAGGCTCAAACGAGTAGCTCCAATTCAAATTGGTAGTCACAGGTCTAGATGAGTTGAGTGCTAGACAGGTAGTTGTAGGTCTAGACGAGTAGTATGGATGGTTAGGGCCTAGACAGATAGGCCTTGACAGGTGGTGGATAGGTCTAGACAGGTTTTGCAACGCACCAAAGTACAATCTCGTACTTCATCTTGCAAACACAAACTGATTCCTGAGCGCTCGTTCCTACAACTCTGCACAACACATAAACACAACACCAGACTACTCCCATCTACTCCACAACATACATCATTTTGATACCTGTAACAGAAGACAATGCATTCACACAAAAACCTGCACAACACTCGTAAAATGTTGATTACTGTATTGATTCCTCACAGTAGATAGATCATGAATGAATGAGCACTTACAAAATGAGTAGGGGGTATTTGTAAGACAACCTTAGCAGTTATTGGAACCAACCAGGCTCAACCATCCCCAACTGTTCCCACATTAATGCCTTAACTAGTCTGTAACTAACCAATCTCAAACTAATTAACTAGTCTGGCTTAACAACCAATCTCAGACTAATTAACTAGTCTGACTTAACTAAATCATGATGGCTAATTTGTACAATTTGTCGTTTTATTCAGCATTATTAATTAGTATGTATTAAATCATGACGGTTGATTTACATTGCAAAAACATTACTTTATCAAAATTTCCAACATCATGTAGACATTTTGTCAAACAGTTCTGGATATCATTTCTTCTTCGAACTACTATCTACATCTATCCTCCCCTTTGAAGTAGTCGATGTCCTCAGCGACTTTCTATGTTGTCCTGTCAAGGTTTCAGCATCCTTTGAATTTGTAGCCTAGAGCTCTTCTTCTAATTCCTGTACTTGGAGTTTGAACGCTTCGCATTCATCACTAACTCACTTGGCATAAGTTAAACACTTGGCCCATTCCACTCCCATATTGTTGGCTCTAGTTTCTATTTCCTACAGTTTAGACAACAACTCTGATTCGCGTTGAATGAAGATCTCCTTCATCTGCTGTGTTGTCAAGGTTGAGGAAGATGGTTCTCTCTGTGCTAGTTTTGCCTTGAGAGTTGCTTCACGCTGCTGTGATTGAAATAATTCACTCCGCAACGCCTCTTGTTCCCCTCACTCTGACTCTTTTGTGCCACTAAGTCTGCATTCTCTTTCAGCAGTAATTCCTTGGCTGCCTTTTGACTCGTCCACCGGCCCTTCCTCCAGTGAAGCCTTGTTGAAGCGCTACTTTATTCTTTTCTTTTTCATCGGCGTCTGGCGCTTCAACTGTGGCTTTGCATCTTTCCACTGCAACACCGTCGGTGCCAAATCTGGTAAAGTTTTGGGAGGGTCAAAATCAAGTATCTGTATGCCTGCTCTAGATGCTGAATCCAAAATTAATCCAATGGCATGAAAAACCATTGAAAAATTCTTGGCAGTCCGCATCAAAATTTTTCAATACAAAGTGCCAAGTAGGTTGCCCAATCATAGGCAATTCCCTACTCGATCCCTTGCAAATACGAAATTAGCCAGATGGGGAGATCCAAGCTCCTATGTTCTACGGACAACTTGGCCATTAGTACATTCATGATGCACTGTAATCCTAGATTTGCCAACTAAGTCTGTTTTACTCCTTGACTATCGTGTGTTGATAACAAGACATCAATTTCTTCCCTTGTCAAGAGTGTAATATTCTGAATTAATTGTGGAGTCTTTCGAGGGTTGACTCGTTCATTAAATACAACTTGGCCTTTTCTTGGTAGTCCAAATGTTTGCCAAAATGCTTTAACTGAGAAATCTACCACCAACTCCTAATCTTCCACACATACCTTGCTGACATTCTTCAGCAAATCATAGGTCTACGACATTTGTATCAGGTATTCCTTGAAGAAGTCTTTGTCAAAGATCGAAACCTGTAAAATAAAATGCACTCCAGCTGCCTTGAGCTTTTGCTTAATTGGATCTTTTACTGATGCTTGTTCCCACCATTGCCTAAAAAAATCTCCCTTCGCATAAATCCATGTGATATCTTCAATTGGTACCTAATCCTTTTCAAACTATGAGACTTCTTTATTCTTTTTCTCAAGTGTTGCTTCTTGCACATGCCCTTGTTTACCCCGAACCTTCCCTTGCTCAAGGTTTGGCAATTGTCCCTGCATCTTTCCTTTAGCCTGGCCATACTCTTGATGATGGTGGAGTCATTTTGCTACAACTGACTCTGGCAAGTCTTCAGATATTGGGGTTACTGGCATTCTACTTCCTCCAGAACACTCAAGCTCATTTATCCGAATTTGGTCTGGCTTATGACAACTCATTCTTCCAACAATTGACTTAATTCCTGTCTGTCTCCTTTTCCAGACGACTTATTTTGCCAAATGGCTACAATTTCAAACGGCTGCAATCTCAGACGAGTGCACTTCAAACGGTTGCAGTCTCGAACGAGTGCACCTCAGACAGCTCCAATCTCTGACGGGTGGCAGTTTCAGACAGGTGAAATTCCAAATGGGTACAATCTCAGACAGGTATGCTTGGATAGATTTTTCTGCAAACGGCTTCTTAGACATCGCAGATCTGGACGCATCGTAGCCAGAATCGATGTGTGTGACTCCTCCCTGCACTCACAGTTCGTCTGACTGTGAATCGAGAGGTAAAACAGCTTGCACTTGCACTGAAATTTTGTACAACTATCACGTAGCGCTTGATCTACAAGATGTGTTATGGCGTCTTGCTTTCATCTGAAGTAATATCTGGGTGCATCGGCAATTATACCTCAGCTCCAACCCTATTCTCTACAATTTCCTCTAGCGCTCTACCTACAAAATGCTCTAGACCGAATGAATAATTCATCCCCTTAGCGTCCAATTTATAGACTTTTTGCTGCCCATGCAACTACCTGTCTAAATGCCACCTTTCTCCCAGACTTCTGCATGTGCACCACCTCGCCACCTTTGCATGCAATTTTTGCCTTTTCCCTTATTTTGTCCCTTTTTCTATTTTTGTCTTTTTCTTTGTTTTTGTCTTTTTCTTTTCTTTTTCTTTTTATTTTTATTTTAATTTTTTTAAAAATGCAGCTCTTCTCTCATCGTCTGGTGAAGCACATGGAAATGCCAATGCGGACTTCCAATGTTTCAGACGATGCTTCCTCCTATTGATGGCTATTAGTCCCTTGACTGTTGAAATCATCACCATACATTTCTTCGATTTGTTGGCGATTTCAATGATTTCCTCGGCGTTGGGGGGTTTCTATCTATGGTCGTTCCTCTTGCCCATTATTTCCAATATGGATGATGCGCCAATCTGCCCTTTTGTCTAATTGCGGACGGCTTCTTCCTCCCTGTGGCTGACGTTGACGTCTCTCCCTTCTGACGTCATTATGATTGATTCTGTCATTATCTAGACGAATTCTATCAACATCAAGACGGGTCAATTCTGGGCAAACATCATCCAAACATGTGTTTTCTCCCGGACAGGTCAATTCTAGGCAGACGTCAACAAGACAGGTTCTGTCATCTCCCAGACTGATTCTTTTAGTCCTTCCATCCTCCTGTCAGATAATTATGCTATCATCCATATAGTAGAGCTCCGTCCTTTCCTACTCCTAACGACGATCCATCCTTCCGACTAGGTGGTGGTTCCCTCTTTGTCCGATATTCCGATAGATCTTTCCTGTGGCTTGTCCTCTGCCTCAAAGTCTATCTTCCTATCTTTGGACTTCTACTCCTTGGTGCATCCGGTTGTGGGTTGGATTCCTTGGATGAATTTGATCCCTATTTTGGAATCTCTATCTTCCCCAAGTCTGTCCGGATCCTCATCCTCTCCCCTTTTCCGATCGAATCTCCCTAGTGTTGGACTACCAAACTTCCAACTGCCAAAGATTTGGTCAATCCCTCGGTCATTCTTGACGTCTTCAATTTCTACGAGCTCACTGAGGTCTAGCCTTAAGAATTCGTAGTTGTTGGTTGGTTTGAACTATGTCTGCAGATGGTCCTTGCAGTCCATTCTATAGACTAGTCGACCTATGGGTAGCAGGAGACCACCGAACTCCCCCCTTGGTTAGGCATACTTGGGTTACCCAGCAAGCCTGACAAACTTCCGAGATGATCCAAGTCACCTCTATTTTGGGTCTGATCAATAAGCTCTACTCTAGTTCTTGGTTCTACGTGTTCTTGGTTATCAGGTGTCAACTGCCTCAGTATCCTTAACCTTCTATCCGCCCTTATCAATCTTCGTCGCTACCTCGCTTCTTCAAAGCGGCTCTGAGGTGCACATTGAGCTAAGGCATCTCTATACTGGTCTGAGAAGGCGGACTTTGTACTTGAATCATTCCCTACTCATGTAGTATTCATTGGCCAATATGAGGTTTCTTGAACCCTTCTTTGCAATCGCCGCACTTCTCTCCTTTATCTTCGTAATTCCATCAATACAAGTCTATATATTGCCACCTCTAACATTTAGTTGGTCTTCTTAATGAATCCTCATATAATGCCATTCCTCGACATTCAATGGGTCTTCTGATTGCATCATCCTCACTACTTGAATAATTCTTCATTCTCCTGTCTTCTTCCTCCTGCGCTATTAGTGACTCCTCATCTTCGATCACCTAAACCGTTTTGAGGAATCGAACCCCTGCTTGCTAACTTCGGACCTCATCCCTTTGTCTTCTTTGTTCTGGATTGGGACTTGGGGTAGGGTTTATAAGGGTCCAGAGGCAAATTATCGTCGCTACTTGATTCTTCCAGACACCCTCCATTCCTTGGTTGTTCGGGTACCTCTCTAACATCCCTCCACAAAATGGCAATTGCTTGTTCCTTACTTATCTAATATTTTGTATTGTCAGTCAACCCTTGATGTAATTCCCTCATCTAGTCTTGTTTTGGCAATCTCATGGTTCGTTGTCTTCGGAAACGTCTTGTCAACGATGAAGTAGTACTAGAAGAGTCTTCAATATTCAAGAGAATCCTCAATGTTGTTGGAGATGAGCTACCGGAGTCCAAGGAAATTAAGTTGTTTTCTTAGGGTTCTTCATTACCTTCTACGCTTCCCCTTAATCCTCCTTGTTGCCTCCCCAGTCCCTGCTCGTAGTCTTCTATTTCTTTGCCTCTTGGAATGTCTTAGGTGAATTGTCAATGGGGCTAAGAGTGAATTGTTTGAAGCCATGGAGAATAGGCTACTTTCTAAAGAAGCTCCCTCATTGCCATTCGCGCATCCTCTTAACTCCTCTTGCTATTTTTCATCCCATTCGGCTCTTCGTGCTTCTTGTCGTTCATGCAACCGTTGCATGGTTTCATCCAATTCCTAAATCACTTGTTCTCGCAATCGTGCATTGTGCATTATCAAGGTCACATATTCCTCTTGCACCCTCTACGTCTCCCAAATCATATGTTGCAGAACTCTTGATTCTTGATTCTTGATTCTTGTTCTTGTAATGCGACATTTGTGAGGGTTCGAAGTCGTTCCTTTGCTTCATTATTCGGAAATCGAACATGGACTTGTAATTGCCTTTGCTCTCCCTCACGAGGTTCCAATTCCCTCTATTCGATTACAGCTTCTCCTTTCGCTCCAAACAACCACTCCAGGTTTTCTGGTTTTTCTAGGATCGTATCCCTGGTCGTGATTCTTCTATTACTTTTCCACAAGTGTCTTCGCCCAATTCTAAGTTGATCAAATTCACTTGTGCCTACGCCTTATATACTTTCAACTTAGAACCGTTTACAACATCAGGGCAAATTCTGCCATCCAACTTCTTTAACCAGACCGCCCCATTGTCCAGTAGTTCTTCCAGTTGGAAGGGTCCAAGCCATAAAGTTCTTAACTTTCCTGGCTTAGTTTCCCTTTCCCTATTATATTTGAACACCAACTCGCCGCCCTTCAAATCCATCTTCCTGAGATGTTTATCATGCCAAAACTTACGTCTTTGTTGAGCAATCTCTATTGCCCACTGTGCCATCACCCTCTTCTCTCCTAACTGCACTAAGGTTGTGATTCTTTCTTCTATGCTCTCTTCATCATTCAGGCGGTTCTCCACTGCTATTCTTAGACATGGTACCAAAAATTCGACAAGCACCACCGCCTCCCACCCATACATCAACTGAAAGGGTGTATGGTTTGTAGTTGGTTTGAAGGTAGTTTTGTATGCCCACAGAACCGCTGGCAAGCGTTCCTCCCAATCGACTTCTTCTACGCCACATGCTTTGTACATGATTGAAACCAGGACACTATTTGTTGCCTCCGCTTGCCCATTTTCCCTAGGGTAATTGTTGGCCACGGATCCGCCACCTGGGAAGGACTTGGTCTATCAATGCGCCCTCGACCCGGACCCACATTGAAAGGTCGGAGTGAAGAGATGCCCTCCGTGCCAATCTGCGGAGAAGGTCGGCTCTTGTCCTAATCTACTTGGTGTTTTTAGATAAGAGTGCAGGAAAGAGATTAAAAAGTTAAGGGAATTGGATGCAAATGTCAAGCAATAGTGTTTGGGAAAGAACAAGCAGCACGATTACTAACTAATAACTCAAACCAGCAGCAATCAACATAAAGCATGTAACAGAAACTAACACTGCTACTCCTCCCTATGTATCCTTCAACAAGAATTTCAGATTCACTCAATGTCCAATGCCCTAATCCAGAATGCAGAATTACAACAAGCAGAAATATAAATGAATATAAGCAGAGAAACTTGCAGAAGGCAGCATAAAAGGAAGAGACAAGAATTAGAGCCAAGGATGCTTCAAATTGATGCAAGAAGTTCGGTTACAGCAGCTCTCTAGCAATATGTTCCCCCCCGATTACAATGCGCTCAGCGACTTTTATAGAAAGATTTTCCCCCCATTACATTAATGCTCAAACCCTAAGGGTAGCTGAGATTTGACCCCTGTCAGATGACAGTGTACCTGGAATACGGCTCACCCGTGTTTAGAGCGGCTCCGGACTATTTTTGCAGTTGGGAGAGCATGTCTCATCAATGCGGTAGGTGCAGCTTGCCCTTTGGAGTTTTTCCGAAACCTGACAGGGTTGTGCTGATGGGCTGGAGACTGGAACTCGTGTGCCATTAATGCGCCTTAGATGCTCACCTACTCCACTTCTTTAAATCTGCCTGCAGCTTTATCGAGACTGGTACAAATTCCAAGAAATTTCCCGCCTTCAGCTTAATTTTGGTGTTCGCTGCAGGGTACATGCGATGCTGGGAGTCGTTGGGCGGAGGAGCGAACTTCAGGCAGCTTTTCAAACTTTGACAATTTTCAAGCCTGTCTTCCAGTCGTACGAAGGTGGAGCGACTCACGAGAGTTGCTCCAAAATGGAGCGAACCTTGGGAGGAGCTGCCCTGCCTTAGATGTTTTAACTTCTCCACTTGGCTGGAGATTCGCGGGCAAGCAGGGTGATTTCGGTGGTCGCCGGGAAGTAGCTGCGACTCCCGGGATTCGCCCAAAGTGGAACGAACTCTGGGCTCCATGCCTTATTAAAATCTTAAACCTGTTTTCTGAGCGAACCTTGGGCCATCTTCAGCCTTGCTTGCTAGTCGCCAAAAAGCGGAGCAACTCCCGGGAATCGCTGCCCCTGGGAGCGAATTCTGATAAAAACCTTGACTTAGCCAATTTTTATCAACTTGTGCCCCTCGGATGAAGTTCGCAACTGTTTTGGCCGACATATGGCCGACATAGGCATTTTGGCTGGCGTTTCGCTCGCTCCTAGCCGACGTTCCGAAGTGGTGCAACTTGGGAGCGATCCCGGGAGTCGCTCGAAAATGGAGCAACTCCCGGGAGTCGCTCCAAAGTGGAGCGAACCTGGGCTTCATGCTTTAGCCATTTCTTATCAATTTTTAACCCCTTGGACCTCGCCGTAGTGCGCCGTGCTTTCTCACCTGAGACCTGCTTCGGAGTGCGATGTTGAGGACTGTATGTACTAACTGCTTGGAGAGGAGAGGGTTTGGACATAAAAAATGCAGCAATCTTCAAAATTCTACCCTTTTGTAAAATGTGGCAACAGTAATACGAGCTTGACAAAGAATGAAAGATCCTGAATTCATTTGTCAAATTCTGGATAATTTCGTTAACGAAATGGCCTACTTGGTCACTTGTCAATTGAAGAGGAATTCTGAACCGTGTGATAACCTGTTCATACAAGAATCAAGTCGTGTTCCTTGTAGAGTTATCAGGTAAAGTTCTCGCTTCCACCCATTTTGTTAAATATTTTGTTGCCACGACAATGTATCGACACTTTCTCTTATGGCTGGTCTGCAATGAACCAATAAAATCTAAACCCCATCTCTCAGAGAGTTCCTGAGGTTGCGATGGATGTAATAGCATTAAATCCCTTTTTAACGGCTTCCCTCTTCCTTGACACGTATCACATGCCTTGAAATAGTCCTTGGCATCGTGGTAAAGGGTAGGCCACCATAACCCTGCCAACAACACCTTCCTAACTATTGCATCTGGTCCCATATGGCCTCCTACCAATCCCTCGTGTGCCTCCTTCAACGTTTGTTGCACTTCGTCCTCCATTACACATCGTCGCAAAATGTGGTCCTCCCCCATCTTGCATAGCAAACCTACAATCAATGTCAAAGGTGTAGATTTCGTAATTACTTTTCTTTGATCAGCTGTCATCATCTCCGTTGGCAATTCTCTAGTCGATAAATATTTCCTGATATGCTTATACCATGCGAGTATCGCACTTATCATGAATAGTTGTGCGTCAAGAAATTCATCCTGTATTCCTCCTTTTGCAGGTTCTCCCAAGCAAATCCTAGACAACTAGTCTACTATTACGTGCTTCTTCCCTGGTCTCACTACCACCCAAAACACAAATTCTTGCAAAGTGATGAGTCATCTACTTCCTCATCCATAAATCGTCGGTTTAATGATCAGGTACAACAACGCCTAGTGATCTACATAGAAAGCAAATGGGTTAGCTAACAAATGGTGCATGTACTTTTGTACTACATACACCATTCCCAGTGCTTCTCGTTTTGTTGTATTGTAGTTCTTCTCTGCTCTGGACCATAACCGACTTGCAAAGTATATGGGCTGATCAAGTCCAAACTATCCTTCCTGAGCCAACGCGCAACCAATTGAAAAAGTTGGAGGCATCCACATGAACATGGAATTCTTTTTCCCAATTCGGGTAAACTAAGATAAGCGCCTTCACCAAATGCGCCTTCAAGCCCTAAAAAGCCTCCTAGTGTTCCTCCGCCCATTTGAAGGGAACACCTTTGCGCATAAGAGCATCTAGCAAATGATAAGTTTGTGCATAGTTCCTAATAAACCTTCTATAATATCCCATTGTCCCTAAGAAGGTTTTCATTGAACTCACATCAACGGCTCTTCCATCAGCAATATTACTCGTATCTTGTCAAGATCAGGCTTCAAACCTTCCTAGCATACAACATGCCCTAATAGCTTCCCATATGTCACCATCAATACGCATTTTCCTAGATTTAATGATATCTGAGCTTCCCTACACAAGCTCATACATTATTCCAGCATCTTCAAATGCTCTTGCCTCTTGCCGTATAGGGACCAATCGTCTAGAAAGGCTTTGAAGTTGCCTATGGACATTTTATCAAAGATGTATAAGATGATCCTTTGGAAAGTAGCTGGTGCATTGCACAACCCAAACAACATGTGGTTGTAAGCATATATCCCTTTCTCCACTATAAAAATGGTCTTTAGCTTATCCTCTTCCACAATACTGATTTGGTTATACTCGAGAATCCATCCAAAAACAAATAAATCTCATGGCCAACTACTCCCTCCAAGATGGAATCTGTGAAGGGGATTGAGAAGGGATCTTTAATAGTTATGGCGTTGAGGCTCCGAAAGTCCACACAAATCCGGATCTTATTTGCCTCTCTCTTCAAGGTAATCACAATTGGTGATACCCATTCGCTTGTCATAACTTTGAAGATTATGCCTGCATCCAACATCTTCTCGATTTCGGCATTCACCAGAGTTGTGTATTTTGTGTTCATCCTATATGGTCGCCTCCTTACTAGTTGTGCGCTTTCAATCAAAGGAATCTTATGTACATAGCTCCGACAATACTCCCTTCAGATCCTTGTATGTCCAAGCAAACACATCCTTATTTTTTGCAAAAAATATTGAATATCGTTGCTTTCAATACAAGGTCCCAATCATCTCCGCATTTGACCATCTTCTCTTCGCCTTCTCCCAAAATAACCTAAACCATTCTAGGTCCTTCGTACTTGATGGACTTAGGTTCTTCTACCGCTTTCAGTACATCAATAGGATGGATTGGCTTGTCTTCAATGACTACATCTCCCATCGTATATTTTGCGAAGCTTTTAGGAAATGTCCACTTTTCCCGTTCTTTGTCCTTTTCTACTGTTGTTTTCTTTTTGCTGCCTTCTCTGCTCTCGGGCTCCTCCTTTTCATCCTCTTGGATTTCGTTTCCTGCATCGATGCAAAACATTATGGAGAGAACATCTCATAATCTTCTAGCTGCCAGTAAAGTAAGCCTTTATCCTCATCATTCTCGTCCTCCATACATTTGCAACACTCCATTTGGTTCATATCCTGTTTCTCCATCTGATGAAGAATTTTCTAATTCATCAAAAATCGCAATATCTTGACTTAGTGTCTAGTTCTTGAGATTAATCAAGCACTTATGCTGGCCTTTCTTGAAGATCATTAGTATCGTTGGATCGATAAACTGTTCTTGCTTGATATTGGCTACCTATCGGACTTCCTCCCTCTTCTTTGCTTTCATCACCTCCTCAACTGTAGCGTATAATTCAGGTACCGCACTTAATAGACTTGATACTTTCACTTCCAAAGTCATATTAAGTACCTGTGTTACCAAACGTTCTACTAATGCCTGTTTATCTAGTACAATCTTCGCTTTTTTTAAGGCTTTCTCTAGAACTAGCCTTTCCTACTTTACTTTGTCCAATTCTGTCTTAATCATTTCTTGAGCTTCTTACCATCTTGAGCTCTTTCTCTTTGGCAGGATTTGGGTATTGCTTTTTTTTCCTAGCTTGTGCTCTAGTTACTGCTAGGACTTCATTTTCTTTTTCCATCTCCGTACTAACTTCTCCAATGTCAATCCAATTGACATTTTGCATACCACTTGTACTTGCCTTGTCTGGGCAATTTGCCTCTTTGTGGTTCCCTGGTCTGCACCACCTGCACATCTAGGTAGCAGTGCTACCACTAGTATTGCCTGCATTCTGAGGCTTGGAGCAATTCTTTGCAAAGTATCTCCACTCTTGACAATTTCGGCATTGGATGATTGGTCTTCCCTCAGAGTCATACTATAGACGACTTTGTCCGCCTTGTCTTCCACCTCAACGATTATTCCTAAATCCATCGCTTGTTGCACCTTGTCCGTTCCTTGAGGTATTTGGTTGTTCCTCCTGTTGAACTATCATGATTTGATGCCTTACTCCTTTCAAATTGAACGAACAGTTAGCCACTGGATGCCCTACTATATTGCATATGTTGCAATATGCATTCTTTGGGCAATTGACATTCGTATGCCCTGAGCACCAGATATCCTTTCGATCTTTCCTTACTTCTCCTTTAACTTCCTTCATGATTTTATCAAACTCCTTTCTAAGGGAGTGTATGGCGCTTTTGACTTTGTCTTCTATGTCGCTGTCGAAATCGTCATTTCTTGAATGTCCTCCAATTCCTACTACTGTTTGCTTAGCTTTGCTCTCAAAATTCTTTGCTTTTTCAAGAGCTTCGACGTACGAGGATGGTATTGCTTTCATTTTATTTCTATATTTTGATAGTCCGTCTAAAAACCAACGTTTCACCATTTCGTCTGCAGGTGGCATTTGCATTTTATTAGCCAGTTGTTTCAATCTCTGATTGTAACTTTTAACATCTTCTAGCTTTTGTTTTGTTGCAAATATTTCAATGATAATCGCCGTATCATCCCTCAATGGCTGAAATTTTACTATGAATGCATCTTTCAAGGTAGTCCATTGCGTAAATGGTTGCGTATTCTGTCTTTCTAAATACCAATCCATAGCCATTCCTCACAAGGTGGCTGGAAACTGTTCTAACCACTCTGCCTCGTGCAATACTCCATTCGCTCCCCAAATTGTGTTGCAAGTACCTGTGTGGCGTGTCGGGTCTTCTTTTCCTTCCCTAGTGAAAGGTGGTCATTTTTGTTTGCCCGCTCTATTGGCAACATTTGCCATTGGGATTGTCCCACAAGGCATACCACTTGATGACAATTGTTGCAGAGTCCCATTCCACTCCCTTTTTGCTATAGGTGGTTCAAAATCTCGTTCAAGTACGTGTTCAAATAGCCTTCTCCCTGACTCCCGTACGTCACTACTTCGCAACCTTCACGAATATACAATGTGCGGTTCTGGTCTTCCTCCCCAAGAATCCATGCATGGTTGCTCTGGTACAAAACTTCTCTCTTCTATACCTGTTGGCCAACTCCTCTCCGCTGGATCAAGTGTTACCATCCTCTCCTCGCTTCCAATGTTAGGGACATCCTCTGTTATTTGATGTTGTACTTTATTTTCTGTTGTCACCAATAATGTCTCCCACCTTTCTTGCTCTATTCTTGGACTATTGTCTTCTAAGGGGTTCCACACACGTCCCACCTTCGGTTGTGAAACTTCGTCTTGAATTTGTATCCTTTGATTTGGCAGTCGCGCACTTCGTCTAAGTTGGTATTTGATTCCTTCCTTCTAGCCTAGAATCTATCATTCACCTCTTTGCTTGTCACGTATGGTTCTTCCTAGACCCAAAGTTGATCTAGACAACGGTGCCAAATGTAGACAAGGGTGAGTACCTTCTCAAGACAAGGGAATGACAAAGATTTAGGAAGGAAAGGATTGGCAAACTTGACTACAAAACATGTTGCTAACCTGTACTGTTCAGCTCTAGATGGGTAATCAGTATCTGATGACTGTAGATGGGTTAATCCAGATGAGTAAACGAATCTAGACAAGTTGTTGCCAAATGTGTACCATCCAAGATGGATAATGTACCAGACGGATTGTTGGTTAGACTGTGACTCCAGACGGGTAGGGTCGAACAAGTAGGCTCATACGTGTAGCTCCAATTCAAACGAGTAGTCGCAGGTTCAAATGGATTGAGCGCCAAACGAGTAGTATGGACGGCTAGGGCCTAAACGGGTGGTAGATAGGCCTAGGCGGGCTCTGCAACGCACCAGTCTGCAATCTCATACTGCAAACACGAACTGATTCCTAAGCGCTCCTTGCAACTCTGCACAACACATAAACACAACACTAGTCTGCTCCAATCTACTCCGCAACATACATCATTTGGATGCCTGTAACACAAGACAATGCGTTCACACAAAAAAGTTGCACAACACTCGTAAAATGTTGATTATTGTATTGATTCCTCACAGTAGGTAAATCACGAATGAATGCGCACTTACAAAATGAGTAGGGGGTATTTATAAGACAGCCTTGGCAGTTACTGGAACCAGCCAGGCTCAACCATCCCCAACTGTCCCTACGTTAATGCCTTAA
Organism: Wollemia nobilis; assembly: GCA_028583015.1. Taxonomy (NCBI): domain Eukaryota; kingdom Viridiplantae; phylum Streptophyta; class Pinopsida; order Araucariales; family Araucariaceae; genus Wollemia; species Wollemia nobilis. Next base: position 269,843 of record JAQPPZ010002954.1, read on the forward strand.
CTAGTCTGTAACTAACCAGTCTCAAACTAATTAACTAGTTTGGCTTAACAACTAGTCTCAGACTAATTAACTAGCTTGACTTAACTAAATCATGACGGCTAGTTTGTACAATTTGTCATTTTATTCAGTATTATTAATCAGTCCGTATTAAATCATGACGACTGATTTACATTGCAAAAACATTACTTTATCAAAATTTCCAACATCATGTAGACATTTTGTCAAACAGTTCTAGATAATATTTCTTCTTCAAACTGTTGTCTACAGCCATACCGTCATTGCATGCAATTATAGGAGCAGAACTGCAGCCGCAAAGAGTAATGGAGGTGCAAAGTCAGCCAATAGAAGTGAAGAAAAAGGATCATTTCATTGATCAACAGTATTGATGATCAATGTTGGAAAAAAGCCAACATTAATTCATATTGATATACTAGATCACAAGTTGACACAAGTGATTGTTGATGGCGGATCAAGTGTAAATGTGCTCCTAGAAAAGACATGAAAGGAGATTGGGGCTCCATTTCTATGGTCACCAAGTTTCAAATTATATGGTGCGGACCAGTATGGAATTGAAATGAAAGGAGTCTTAATGGCTTAGAAAGTAAAGATTGCTAATAAGGAATTCATCATGGATTTCGCTGTGATCACAATGCAGAAACCAACATATGATGAACTGCTAGCGAGAGGTTCATTAAGAATGGCTAAGGTGAATCACAACTAGGAAAAGAGTAGTTAACATTTAAGAATAGACAACATAAGTATATGATCAATTTGAAGAACCAAATGATCAATGAAGGCTTGGCCACAACTGATGAGTTAGGAAGTCCTTTAGAAGAAGAGGATCAATATGAGCCAAATGAAGAAGGAATGTTGTACCTAGAAGAGTGCAGTGAAGATGAAAACCGCAGATATTGGACTCCATTGGCAAATGGAGTACGAAATGTTTCAGCCCACCTGCCTCTGCATTCATACAGAGGAGACTCAAGAAAACCATGATGGAAAAGCTGAGACCAGCAAAAAGGAAGAGAATGAAGAGAAATGCACCTTTCCCAAGAGTTTTGCAAAATATACAATTGATGATGCTGAAATTGACAGAAAATCAGCACACCCAGAGAATGTGGCTAAAGCAAAGGATGAGCCAAAAAACATAAAATTTGAAGGACCAAAGATAGTAGAAATGAATTTAGGAATAGAGGAAGACCGTAATATAATCCATTGCGAAGATGATTAGGATCCAGTGTTGAACAAGGTCACAACTTTTAGATAGAGAATTATCTTCAAGCAATACAGAAAGAGTGTCAAGCAAACAATAGGAACAACAAGAAGAAGGTAGCCTAGGCATCTGGGGGAGGCAACCAAGTCTCCACAGGGGCCTAACGCAACCTGGCCAAGGGAGGAGTTTGATTGATTTCCCTCTCGATGGTTTGAGGTGAAGAAATTTCCCTCCTGTTACCCCTAGGCTGTTGGGTCAATGTAATGAGCCGCAAGGACCATTCGCTGATCCAACAAGAAACAATCAAGTTGGGTGTGCCCCTCGAGGTGGGCCATTTGGACCACTTTGAGGACCACGTTCAACCCGAGGAAGTTGTCCACGACAACCGAGGAATTGGATGGATCTCAGACAGCCATGAGTTGGAAAAGGGTTGCCCCAAGTTATAGAGATTCGTCAAAGGAATAGAGAAGCCATGGCACAAGAGGCCGTGGAAGAAATGGGCAAGGAAATGAAATGGAGCAAGTTTGTGCAAGGCAAGCATGAGTTCAACAACTTTGTGAACGAGTTAGAAGAACTTGTTCGCTAATCTTGGAACCAAACTTAGTTCAAGGGGATTAAAGCAGAAGTCGTGCAGATGAAGAGGACCGTATGATAGAGTGTCATATAAATCAAGAGCAGACAAGGGATCGTACACAAGACGTCGTACAAGTCCTGAACAAGATAGTCATACAACAAGATGTTGTACAAGTTAGGCAGGAGAAATGGATTGTATGACATAGCATCATACAAACATAGATGAGGATGATCGTATGACGCAAGGAGAAAGAGAGTATGATGCAAGAAGAAGAAAGAAATTGTACGACGCAAGGAAGAGATCGCACGATAGGAGAAGACAAAGGAGGTCGAACCACAAGGAATCATACAAAAGATCAGACGAAAGGAGGTCATACGCTTAAGTCGTTGTAGAACTAGTTGAACATCAAAACGACATGTTGGTGGGGGACGTCGTACAAGTACAAGTCAACGTCGTTGTACGAGTTGTACGACGATCCTAACACATTAGCAAGGTACCTATATGTACCAGTTAATTTAAAAAAAAAAGATGAAAAGCGCATGCAAAGTGTTCAGGTAGCAGCCCAACACTGTAACCACCTCCCAATGAGAGAGTATAAATAGAGGAAGAGGGCGTGAAATGTAAGATTAATTGCAACGACGCCCGAGTAGAAGTTGTAGAGCACGAAGGAAAACCCTTGAGGAAGCTGCCATTGCAGAGATGAATGAGAAGAAAATTCATAGCGAATGGAGACTAGGGTTTTGGAAAGTGCTCTAGCCCCCATAAACTTTGCAAGTGTACAGAAATTTCTGTAGGAAAATAAAAGAAGGTTAGAAGCAAGGGCTTGTGCAACACAAGTGAAAAATATGCAGACTAAAATGGAGAAGGGTAAATGCCAGACATAAGAGCGAGCAAAATTTTTCTCGAACCCCCGTATAAAATTTGCACAGGAAGGACACCTACTGTCCAAAAATATTTTAGGAAGGGTTTTGCAAAATTGTGAAGGGTAAAGAGAAACCTATTGTATGGACGAATTGTGCTAGGGAGGAAGGCTGACTAGTAGGAAAGTCGCCATACAAGGGCGCAAAGATAAAAAAGTGACAAAGCCTGCAAGTTGACAAAGTGCTTGATTAAATTGCTGTGAAAACCGCTAAAAGTTGTCGTATGACATACTAAGTCATCATACGGTTGAACGAAAGAATTGTTGGAAACAATTGTATGACAAAAAGGGATTCATTGTACAATTGTACGATTGAACAAGGACAAGTTATTATATGATTGATAAGAGACTTGTACAATCAGGAGCAGGGTCATATAGTCTCTGAAAGAACTGTATGAAAGGAGGATCGTACGATCAAAGGAAGAAGTTGTACAGTGCAGGAAGAATTGCACCGTTGTACAATTGCTATAAAAAGTATATGCTTTGGGTTGTACAATGACAATAGTACAACCAATGTAGAACAAATGGACAAGATGTACGGAGTATGAGAGGGAGAAGGGACTTTCATGAGCATATATGGAGTATTGCGAGACGATGAATTGAATGCTCACCTAGTCCACTACATCAAAGGAAGTACTGGCCAAGAAGAGAAGAACCACGATTTACTAGAAGACCAAAACCATTCCAATGCCCGTATAGGCGAGGACGTGGATATCTGCCTAGACGAGGACGTGGTTATAAGATGACAAAACAAATCCAATATCCCAGATAACATCGGAATGAACCTCAACATCGGAGGGAACTTCAAAGTGAAGTAGAGAAAGAAAAGATGCCAATAGAACAAAATGAACCCCTAAGTGAAACAAAAAAGGAAAAGGTGCCATTGAAGGACATAACATTGACTCAACCAACAAGGGAGTTTTGCCGGAAATGGTGGCAAGATACTCCACCAAATCATGGATTGAAGGCTAAATTGGTGCAAGTAGGGTTAAGCATGATTGCACAAGTTCTAGTTTTTCACAAGGATTTCTTTTGAGAATACTTATTGTAGATGCATCAATCCTATGATGAAAAGGAGAATGTGACCTTTGTTCAAATTGGGAATCGACACCTAAAGGTGGAATTCTCATAATGTAATTTTCAGCAAACATTTGGGTTGTCGCAAGGAGGAATCACAGTGAAGAAAGAAAGATCCAATTGAGTGGAACAAGTTAATTTGAAAGTTGACCGACATTAAGCCTCATGAGGATGTTACTAAGTATTTTGGCTCAGGAGGGCATGGGATTAAATAGAGCTAGCTTAAGACTGATGAAATGAGCATGACACATTGTTATGGCAAAGCTTTCAGGAGAAGCAAGATCATCAGAGATGTCGGTATGGTTGGCACAATACGTGGAAGGCATCATGGAAGGTGTGCAATACGATTTAGCGGTGTATTTGTCACACAGAATTAAGAATTTCCTAAAGCGGCAAACAAAGAATTTTTCAATGACACTTCATGCCATTGGAATTATGCTTGATGTAGTATCCCATGCCAATTTTCCAATTTTATGGAATGACTGCTCCAAGAGATTTGCCAGAAGACCAACCTTTGATTTTGAGATGGGCAAAGTCAGTACCTATAGTGTAGTCCACTCCAATAAAGACGAAGACCAAGAAAATAACGAAAGAAGTAGAGTTGGTCTCAGTAAAGGAGAGTGAGGCTTCACAGGAAGATGTACACCCTCGACGCAAGAGAAGGAGAAGGTTAGCAGAAGATTTGGAGCAAGAAATTGAAGAAGCAACTACTAAGGAGTTGCTGCCAGAGCAGCAAATTCAACAAAGAAGGGAGGAAGGACTACCAGCAAGCCTTGTTCGGACGAGCAGACAACAAGAACAAGAGAATATGGTGCTGCAAGAGCAGCAGTCTTTTGGATAAATTATGCAACAAAAAGAGGCGGATATCATGGAGTTAGATTTGCCAGGATTTACTGTGTGGCCATAGCAGGAGAGAATTTGTGGGTCACCTGTTTTGGTAAGTGTGGATGAGTTTGAATTATCGGAAAGAGCCCAAGGATTGTTAAATGAAGTAGTGGCACCAGTAGAAACTAGAACAGAAAATCTAGAAAGGAACAAGGAGGTGGAGATTGCACTTGAAGAACCTCAAGACAAGAAAGAGAAACCGAAGTTCGAATTTGTTAAAAGAGGAGGTAACAACCAAAGATTGGCTAGTGAGGAGAGCTTGCCAGGTAGGCAGAATACTGAACAACGTGATCAGTTGGAACGATCATAGGAGCAAAATATTGAGCAGTGTGAACAGTTAAAAGATGTACAGGAAAGACCTGCAGACTAATTTGACCAGTAGGCAGGGAACAGAGAAGTACATCTGGGAGAAAATAGAGAAACACAGTCCAACCAGCAGCAAGAGTAGAATGTAGAACAGGAAGAAGAAACTGATCAGGGGTTGCAGACACATTTCATGATTGAAATACCCACTTTTGGGTTAACTGATGAAGAAGGAGAAGAAACCAATGATCAGGTGGATGAATTTTTCAGAAAAATAATGTATATGCTGGATAATGCACAGTTGCATTTTTGGATGCGTTGTGTACGACAGCGAAGGCAATGGAAATCTAGGGCATATAATGAAATGGATAAGGTTATGTAGTGGGTTAATAATGAAGAAACTTGTTGAAATCTATGAGAAACAGCCTTGGGAATTACTAGCTTGCGGAGTAATTAGCTTGCGGAATTACTAGTTGCCAACAGGTACAAGGACCAATTACAGGGTACCTTTGAGAGTGTACATAGACTCAGGTGACTCGTGGCATTGCCCATCGAACACAGGAGAGGTGAAATACAGGAAAGTGCCACCGGAATTGGCACCATTATTCAGTAAATTTAATTTTTTGACACACTGGATAGATTGGTTAACAGTTGGGTTGGAAAGGATTCAACAATCCAAGGAAGAACAGGTTAACCAACAAAAGGAAATGAAATGAAATATTATTAATGTCCGCAGTGGGCCAAAATAAGACCCAAGGGACTATAAGAAGTACAATAGTGACTTCCAGCTAGCAGGCTAAAAATCCCAACAAAGAAAAGAACTAAGAAAAATACAATATCAAACCCGACAAACGGGCCAAAGAGAAAGGGAAAAGAAAAGAAAAGGGAGAGCAGAGGGGGGGAGGGCTGCAGTCCAACAGAGAGAAATACATGCCAAGAAGAACGGAGAGAGAGGAGGGGGGACGGAGCAGACCAGGAGGGGCAAGCTCCGAGAATCCCCCAAAAACTAATCTCTCCTAACAGTCGAGGCCGAAGTACCGGAGCTGAAGAAGTCCATGATATGTCTCTGCCCATTGCTAGTTCGGAACCCTAACAAACTGTTGGTGCGCTGTCTAGTGACCCTGCTTCTGTTCAAACTGGATGGTGTGGGGCGTTTTCGATCGAAGTCACCTGGTCCGTCGGAGTTGGTGAAGTATGTTGTGATGAGCCGATGTTGAGGAGGGTGAGATCCATTTAGACAACTTTTATGTCGTCGAAGCTGAGTTATCTCCCTATGAAAGAGTGCGAGACAACGCTGGTCCGGGTATCTGAAGAAGGTAGAAACACATCGAGAGTTGTCCCTGAAAAGGCAATGGAACCTACCCCGGATCTCATAATAAATGGGGCCAAAAAAAAAAGAAGTGATGCAGGGTCTCAACTTCACCCAAGGAGCAAAACAAGCAAATCCACTCCTCCATCGGAAGATGGTGATCTGACTCAATCCGGAGTTGGTGAGAACACACCTTGAGTTGCCCAATAGTGATCCGAAGACAATGCATTGTGTGCTGTTGAAGGTATTGTGGAGGAACTATTCTGCCCTCATGTATCTGTAAGAAGTGCTCATGGTAGAAAGACAGCTTGGGGGAAAGAGGGGCAACGGGAGAGATCAATGTGCATTTGGTGTATTGGAGACTAACATCCTTCCGAATCTCATGGAGCATCTTCTCCTTAGTAAGCCGAGAGGGGGGGCGAACCCCTAAAGAATAAGGGGGTTGCCTGTCTATCTGTATCTGAATGCTGTCCAGGAGAGTAGAAACCTGAAAATACCAGCTCCTCCGGCCTCTCGAGAACTCGGAGAGAGTTCCATCGAGGAGCAAAGGGCGAGGTAAGGGTACCGCCTGCAACCCTCAGGGGTATCTCCGAAAGTACGGATCCTGTGAAGATAACCGATAATCAGGAAGATAATCTCAAGCTGGAGAGGAGAAGCCCCAAACTCTGCCAGAATAATAGAACGAGGGACTGTTCCCTTGCAACGAATGAATCGTCGAAGAAAGAGTGTCTGCACTCGTTCAACCCGTGACCACTCAGTCGGGCCAAGACTAGGGCCCCAAACCACTGACCCATAAGTAATAGTTGGCTTGACCAAAGCGTCAAAGATCCTCATCTTCACAGGTATATCCTGAAAATGTGCTTTGAAGCAATTCCTCTCTAGCAAAGACAAAGCTGCATACCCCTTACACACCCGGACCTGGGCGGCGGGTTTCATACCAAAAGTGGGACCAGTGAAAAGAACCCCCAAATACACATAAGAGGTGGTGATTTCGACCTCTTGGCCCTGGAAAAGGAAGTGGAGATGGGATAGAGCCTCTTTGGTAGTATTGAATACCATAACCTTGGTCTTAGAAAGATTCACCGTCAACTGTCTCGAGTCACAAAAAGCGGCAAGTGTGTCCAGATGACGCTGAAGCCCCTCAGGGGATGAGGCCAAAAGAACATCATCAGCAAAGAGGAGAATAGAAATCAAAACATGGTGAAGAAGGCAACCATCCTCTGGGCGAGCGTTCTCCCTGATAAAAGTCTCAAGCTCGTCAATAAAGATCCCAAAAGTGTCAGTGAAAGGGGGCATCCCTGTTTCACTCCTATGGTGCTAAGAAAATTGGCTGAAAGCCCTTGAGGGAAGCGAAACTGACCTTTCACAGTCTCATATAACCATGTAACCACTGTCAAAAGTTGCCCAGAGATGCCAATTGATCAAAGCCTCTCAAGAAGTAAATGTCGAGGCACCATGTCGAAAGCTTTCTTGAAGTCTACAAAGCAACAATAAACCTTCGAGGACCTAGAACGCACCTCCTCAATAATAGCTCTGAGGACTAGAATGTGATCTGTGGTCTGATGATCTTGCCGAAAACCAGCTTGGCCAAGAGCCCTGAAACCCCCCTCCTCCAACCTTCGAGAGAGAAGCACATCCAATGTTGTGGCATAGAGCTTGGCAAAGATATGCACAATCATGATAGTCCTGTAGTTATTGGGTTCATGGGAATCACCTGCCTTATGAATGGGGTGAATGATATGCTGAGTCCAGGACTCAGGAAACCCAGAAAAGACAGCAAGATTAAAGAGATCAGCAAGGGGCCCAACAAGAGGGTCGATACCATGCTTCAAAAATTTCACCTGTAACCCATCCAAATCGACTGCTTTGCTTGTACAGAGTTTCCAGATAGCCTGCCTAACAAGACCAGTAGAAAAGAGGTGGCACGAAGAGGGGGGGGAGGGAACAGAAATACGAGGCTGATTTGGGATGGTATAAAGGGAAGAGGCATGGATGGTCCAAGAGGAAAGATCGATCCCATGAGTAATCCGATCACGAGGGAGGATAAGGCGCCAGAAGGATTTAGGAGATTGTTGAAGGGAGTGGATAAGATCAAGTCGATGCTAAGAGAGGAAGAGACGCTTCTTCTTTCTAAGAAGCATCCTATAGTCTTTGTGAGAAATGGCATGGGGTTGGGAAGGATTTCGAATGGCATATTTCAACCTTCGGTGGGCAGACTTACATTCCTCATCATACCAGATGTTCATGGGGCAATGACCAGGGGGATGAGGACGAGGGGGAGGACGAATAGTGTGGGGGTATGATTCCAAAGCAGCCTTCCAAATAGTTTGGACCAAGCAAGCAGAACGATCGGAAACATCGAAAAGAGAAGACACCTTGGGGAGAACATGACGCAACCGGTCCATGTAGGTAAAGGAATAATAATAGTCAAAGTCTATAGTGACCCGAGGGACTGTAGGGGAGGGAGGAGGGGGAGGAGTAACAGGAAGGGAAACAGTGGATAACGTAAGAGAAAGAACCGAATGATCGGTAAGGGGAGGAGGGTGATCAGAAACGTTGAATCGGGAAATGAATGGAATGAGGGTGGTAGAGGAAATAGCATAGTCGACGACACTGGATCCACCACTATGAGGAAAGCAAGTAAACCCACTAGAATGCGGAAAACAAGATATACCATTGAGAAGAACTAGCTTGTTGGATTCACCCAACTCAATAAGATCCTTACCATAAGCAGTCACCTGTGTGTCGTTGGAGATTCGAGCAAAACCAAGGTCCTCAAGATCCAATTCCCGAGTCTGCATATCATCAGTTGTGAGGTCATGAAGAGAAACCTGCATAGGTTCGGTCCGAGCATTGAAATCTCCCAACAGAAGTATCTCCCCTGAAGCCGAGTATCTAGTAATGTCCTCATAGAGATCCTGGAAAGGATCCCCGTCCGTGTGAATAACAAAATTGGATGTGGTGGGGGGAAAGTAACAGGTGGCAATGTAGATATCCTAAAGAGGTGGGTGACGAAGGATTTTAATCCATAAAAACCTGGAGTGGGGGTCAGTCGAAACCAAGGAAACCGAACCCTGGAGCTTATCCTTGATAAGAGCAGCAACACCTCCTGATCCTCTAACCCCTCCAGAGCGTCGAGTGAGTTGCCGACAACTGGACCACCAAAAGTAACCAGAGATAACTGGAAGGGCCCGCTCGGGACTCTCGTGCGTCTCACAGATAAGAATGATGTAATGTCTACCAATCACATCAAGAAGGGACCCTAGGGCAGACCACATCATACCATTGCAGTTCCAACAAGCTATAGCTAGCTTATCTGCCACCCCCCTTCTGTGCCGATGGAGTCAAGAAATGCAAGGAGGATATGGAAGCTGCAAGAAAAGAAATGCAAGCTATGGAAGAAGAAATTGAGATGATAACAAGGGAAGCAAAAGCAATTAGAAAGGAAACTGAGATAGAAATGGCCAGTCTAAAGCAGAGTTACAAAGAACAACTAAAGGTCCAAGAAGAGCAATTGAAGGTCAAAGATGACCAGTTAGAAGAGTATGACAAACAGCTGAAGGAAAAGGATGAACAACTGCAGGCCAAGAACAAGGAAATTGCTGAATTAAAGAGAGATGCAGAAAGATATAATGAGATGATCATGGACCATAAGGCAATGCTGGAAATAAAGATGCAGAAAGAGGAAGCTCATGGAAAAGAGTTGGAGCATAGGGATCAGCTTATTGCTCAGGAGGACGAATAGTAGGCTATTGCAGCCAGGGTTGAGGCTGAGCTGAGACAAAGGATACAAAAGGGAGCTTCACAACAAGAAAAAGAATTGATACAAGAACTGGCCAAAATGGAGAAGAAAATGAATCATTATGGTTTACAGGCTGTTCAGATCAGCCAGTATGCATCAAGATTGAAGGATGCACGGGAAGCTCTACTAGTAAAGATAAATGCTATGGGTGGAGCACCTGTTTATGATCCTCGGTAGCAGTGGCAACAACCAAGTACAGGAAAACTGCGAGTGTCGGCAAGGATGTCGACTGATTTAAAGGGGAGGATAGATGTAGGTGGCAAATCTACTCCCAGAAGAAGTAAAAATATACAAAAATTGATTTGCAATTTTGGCAAAGTTTTGTTTGACTTTTGAACAAGTTTTTATTTGTAATTTTGATAAAGTAAGATGTGAAATGAAATGAACATCAAATTAGATGTAATTAAAGTGAAATGTAATTAAACCCAAATGAAATGAAATTAGGCAGAATGCACATGAAATTAGAGTTTGATAAAAATTAAAGTTAGAACCTTAGGAAAAATTAATGAAGGCATGTACGGAGGCTATGGGGTGGCAGTTGTAAATGATGCTTTGTCCCAAGAAACACTTGGAACGGCATGGGGCAAGCTTCACAAGGTCCCCCTCCTTCATTTTTGATGCTATTGTTCTTAATAGAGAGCACAGCATAGTGACTGTAGATGGAATTATAGCGATTTGATTGTCATTGTCATTCCGACCTAATGATCATTGTAATTACATTTCTATGTTGCTGGTTGCAGCAGTCATATAATAACAATGCAGCCATTATCATACTTTTCTTAATGCATGTGTGGGTGACTTGATTATTTTGTCTCTCTTGTATTTTCCTTATTGTTGTAAACTTGTGTGAATTGGTTAGACTGCAAGAGTACAAAGCATTTGCACTAGGGATAAATTCTTTGCAGGTTACAGAGCAAGGTGTAGTTTCAGCGTGGATCGTATAGTAGTTTACAACAAAAACTAACCACTTCCTGAAGATTGTATGGAGGATTGCATTATGGAATAACTTCGCAGATCGGTAGTTACAAATCGTACAGCTCGGGAATTGTACGAGGGAACAAAGACTTGTGTTGCCCATAATAAATCTCTGTGTTGAGTAACTTGTGGTGTACAACTTGTCATTTGTACGATGGTGGGAGAAACTGTACATTCAACTGTGCATTGCATTGTACGAAAAATAATCATACAAGAGGAACAATTAATGCTAACAAAACATCGTACAAAAGTGTTATTGGGTGAATTGTATGACAAAAGGTAATCGTACGATTAGGCTTATACGGTTAGTGTTGTCATACGACTGGTTTGATAATACGATTTGGGGATCGTACAATTGAACTTGCAGTCATGTTGTATGATCATGAGTTCCATTCTTGAATCTGTCGCCACCCCCTTATTGGGAATACCACCACTCATGCTACACAAATCTACTAATTCCAGTGGGATCCCTACAATCCAAGTCCACCTAGGGTTTTATCAAAAAACCCTTCTTCCGATTACGTCGTTAACGTTCAAAAGAAAGTCTTCTTAGCTTGCTCCAATAAAAGTTGGCCTTGAGAGAAGCTAAAAGGAAAACATTTGCCAGCAGGGGCAATCGAATAGTGGAGATTCACACCCACTTTGATACAATGTTGGATTTCATAGCAGTTTCCAGAAACAAATGGAATCAAACATTACCCACTATTACTTAACAAAGGAATAAGAACAAAAAAAGAGAACACAAAACATAATGAGGTGTCCGTGGACACCAAATAATTTCACTAAATGGAAATGAAATTACACTTCAACCGATTGCAAAAAGGTTGGTATGAAGGGGTATTTATACCCAAATAAAATTTACCTTTAGGTCAAGGTTGTGAGACCAACCTTCAGGAATAAAATATAAAATATTATAAAAGTATCTTCAAGGTTTACATGGGCCCAAAGGGCAAATATGATCAATACAAGTACAAAAGTTGGTCATGGCCTCAAGAGAAGCTTAACCACTACATATTCCAACACACTGATGGTCATGTACTTTCCCTTCTTCTAGTTTTAGGGATATAAAATAGTATGCAACTACCAATAGGATGTACCAGTATGCACTTTTTCCAAAATGTGAACAATGATTCTTGGATTTTGCCATTTGAAGTGAGGGTACTGTTGGTCACGGATTCGCCACCTGGAAAGGATTTCCTATGTCTATGCGCCCTAGACCCATACAACAGATTGAAAATCCGGAAGGAAGGAATGCCTTCCGTGCCAATCTCCGGAGAAGACCGGATCCTATTCTAATCTACCTGGGGTTTGAGATAAAAGTGCAGGAAAGAAATTGAAAAGAGTACAAAAGAGATATAAATGACATGCAGTAATAGTGGGGAAAGAACAAGTAGCACAATGCCAAACCAGCAGCAATCAAAACAAAGAATGTAACAGAAACTAATACTACAATTCTTCCCTATGTATCCTTCAACAAGAATTCTAGATTCACTCAATGTCCAATGCTCTAATCCAGAATGCAGAATTACAACAATCAGAAAAATAAATGAATATTAGCAGAAATAGATGCAGAAGGCAGAATAAAAGGAAGAGACAAGAATTAGAGCCAAGGATGCTTTGAATTGATGCAAAATGCTTGATTACAGTCGCTCTCTAGCCAAATGTTCACCCCCCCTTTACATTGAAAATGAGACTGCCTTTTATAGGAGAGCTTTCCCCCCAATTTACATTGATGCCCAAAATTCAAAAATGTCAAGGCAGCTGAGATGTGACCTTTGTCGGCTGTCAGCGTACCTGTAGTCAGGATTACCGGTGCCTGGAAGAGTTTCGTACTGTACTGGTGGTCGGGAAGGAATGTCTCATTAATGTTGGAGGTACAGTGCAATTGTTGCCCGAAGCATATGACATTAATGTTCACCTACCCTGCTTTTGAAGTCTACCTGCAGCCTTGCTAAGAGGCGCAAATTCCAAAAATCACCCGCTTTTAGCTTAAGTCTGATGTTCGCTGCAAGGTAAGAGCGATGCTGGGAGTTGTAGGGAGGGAAAGCAAACCTTGGGAAGCCTTCCACATTTTGCAATCTTCAATAGTGGGGGGGTCATTGGGAGTCGCTCAAGGGAGAAGCGAACCCAAGAGTCGCTCGGGAACGGGAGCGATCCTGGGAGTCGCTCCAAAGTGGGACGAACTTGAGACCCGCTCACTACCTTCTTCTCTTTAGAATTTTTCAAATTGTTTGCGATTCGCTGGAAAGCAGAGTGACGACAGTGGTCGCTAGGAAATTACTGCGATCCTAGGAGTCGCTCCAAAGTGGAACGAACTTGGGCTCCATGCCTTAGAAAACTTTTAACATTCCCTGCTGTTGTTCGCCAAGAAAAGCTGCTACGCCGGGAATTGCAGCAGAAGAGGAGCAATGACGGGGATCGCCCAACAGCAGGGCGAACTTAGGGCCCAACACCGTGCCTTAGAAAGTTTTAGACTTCGGCCGCCAGTCGCAGGAAAACTGGAGCGACGTCGGGAGTCGCTGCCCCTGGGAGTGAACCTGAGAAAAAGTTTAACTTAGCCGATTTTTATAGCTCCTTTGGGCCACAAATCGCTCAGGACTCTGACAAAGCTGGAAGTCGCTGATGAAGAGGAGCGACTCTCGAAATCGCCCAAAAGGGGAGCGACCCGAGAGCAACTCATGCCTTAGAAAAATTTTATGAATTTTGCCAGAGTTGAGATATCGCCTGGAAATTGAATGGGCCTGAAAACTGCTTTGGATCACGACCCTATGGACTTCCTGGAGAGATTGGCCGGAGGAGAGGGAAGGAGTAGACTTGGATACCAAAAAGTGCAGCATTTTTCAAAATTTTACCCCGTAACAAAATGTGGCAACAAGTACCTGTTGGTTACGAATCTGCCACTAGGATAGGATTTTAATCTATATGCGCCCTAGATTCGCCCAACAGATTGAAAGGCCGGAAGGAAGGAATGCCTTCCGTGCCAATCTCCGGAGTAGGCCGGCTTCCTATGTTTTCTCGATTTGGGTTTAAGCTCAGAGTGCAGGAAAGAGATTATAAATTACTGAAAGAAACATAAATATGCCTATTTCGGGTGGGGAAGATAAGCAGCACGGAAACAAACCAATCACCACTACTAACAACAATCTAAGCAGAATATGTAACAGAAATCATTAATGTTACTTTATCCTATGTATCCCTCACTTTAAGCATTCCAGGTACACTTAATTGCCAATACAGTTATCCAGATAAGCAGAATAAAAGTAATCAGAAATATAAGCAACATGAGGCAGAAAGGCTTAAAAGCATACAAAATAAAGACAATCAATGGAGCCAAGTATATTTTGCATTCAAAAGCAAACGCACAGCTACAGAAGTCTCCTAGCAATATATCTCCCATCCACCCTTATACAATGATATGGCGCAGCTATTTATAGCGCAATTTTCCCCCCGATTACAACTTTGGGCACAAAATCCCAGACCTGACAAAAGCTGGAAAAGCTGACAAAAAGCGGCTGATGTTGACCTCTACGGGTATGGAATGTACTTGCAGCAAGGTCCGCCTGAAAACCTAGCAGCTACGTGGCAGTCCGGTAGATGAAACCTCGAGTCAGCTTGAATGAGGGTAGTTGCGGTACAATAAGTCAGTCCACGCTCGCACACCTTCTGTCACATCTTTGACTCGAATCTCGAGGCTGGACACCTGTCGGAATCTGATGGGGGGAAGAATTTGCCTTTGAAGCTCATAATTTATCTCCCGCCCGACTTCGCACAAAATTAGAGCGCAGCCGGGCAACGCAGGGTAGAAGCAGCGCAGTCGGGAAGGCCTTCGTGCCTTAGAAATTTTCTGGGCAGTATTTTATCATCCTTCGCCCGAGTGCGCACAAGTTGGTGAGCGCAGCCCGACTTCGCTGCGAAGTCGGGCGGCTCGACAGTTAGCCATTTTTCCAAAGTCTCCAAGGCAAGCCAGCCCTACTACGCATCCTCTTTAGAGCGCCGCCCGACTTCGCTGCGAAGTCGGGCGGTGCTCAACACTTAGTAAATTTTTGGCCCTCTTCAAATCGGATGCTGCCCAAGTGCGCACTAATTTTAGAGCGCAGCCCGACTTCGCTGCTAAGTCGGGCAGCCCATCACTTAGTAAATTTTTGAGCTGGGTTCTCAATTCTGCCCAGGTGCGCACAGATAAGGAAGCGCAGCCCGACTGCGCTAGCGCAGTCGAGCGGACAGCATACTTAGAAGATTTTGGGGCATTTTTGCCCACTCGGAGAAACAGATTAGAAACATGGACAAGAAGGTAGAGAAAAATGAAACTAATGGCGGAGAAGGGGAGAAAAGAAAGAGGGAAGTGAAAGCAGCATCCTTACAAAAATTTGAAGACATAGCACCCCGTGCAAAATGTGGCAACATTCCTGGCGGCTCGCGGGGTGTCGAGCTCGCCTCGATGCACGAACCAAGCCTTTATCCTTTGGGCGCAGAGGAACTCCCTTCCCCTGCATCCTGCTGTTGTTGCTGAGTTCCCTTCTTGGGTAGTTGTTCTTCTTCGGGCTCGCTTTCAGCAATCTCTTCCTCTGATCCTTCCTCTTCTTCTCTTTCTGAGCCTGACTGCTCAGCACCACCATCACCCTCCTGTTCAGCAGGCTGATCCCGCTCGCGGACGTGCTCGTAGGCGGCTTTGGCTTGATCCCAAGCTGCTTCTGGAAGGGCTCTAAGTCGCTGATATCCTTCAGCGCTCCTTTGAATGCCGCGACCATATGCACGTCAATGGTGTCATACCTCTCTCCCATCTCCTGAAGGAAATTTTTAAAAGGGCCAAAGGGGGGGGGGGGGCCATGCAAAATCCAGAACGGACAAGGACCTGACAACATTAGTCCTGCAGTCCTGTAGCAAACTAGCTCGCATCTCCTTGATCTTGTCCTTCGAAAAGGCAGCCGCCTGGGACGCTTTCTCCTCCAGCTGTGTCTGAGTTTTCTGCAGCAGATTCTGCAACTGGGCAACATGCTCGAGTGTTGCCTTTTTCTCCTCTGACAGCTGCTCAGTTGTCTTCCTCTGTGTTGCTGCCTCCTGCTGGGATGCAGCAAGCTGGTCCTTCAAATCTTTAATCTCCTTCTGAGCAGATTCCAGCTGCGTGGTGGCCTTGGCCAGATTCTCTTCCAGCTGCCTTGAATTGTTTTGAAGCTGAAACAACTTCTCTTGGTTCTCGAGCCGCTTGACAAGGAGATTATCAGTCTTCCGACGAATACCATTGATTTCGTATTCCTCGCTTATATCGTCGAAACTCTTCTCCTTGGTTCGGTGCTCATAATCTGCCTCAGTCATCTCCCGGAGAGGCTTCTTGACTTTTGGGATTAACTTCTCCGTTCGTAGCACCCTCCTGTCCAAGTCAAACTTGGTGCGCTTCACAGGAATGGCTATCTCCTCGGCTCTTCTCTTCTTTACGCCCTGGAGGAAAGAGGCAGAACACCCTGCGGCCTTTGCGGCTAGAGGCTGGTCGTCTGTAACTTGCAGTTGTTCTCCCATTAGGTCCAGCTCTGCCAACATAGGGTATGCCGAGGCCAAATCCTGCTGCGGCATCCTTCCTGAAAACAATGAAGCAGGAGATATTCCAGAAGATAAGGCCGCTTTTGAGGGCGACCGGGTCCTAGGGGAAACGGGCGGCTGCGTAGGAGGTGGAGATGGGGTTTTGAATGCGGCGGGTGAGGGGCGCGGCGATGTAGATACAGCTTCAGCGCTGGTCGCGGGTGAGAGATTTAGGGTTTGACCCAGGGTTTGAAAAACGTTAGGGTCCTGGGCAAAACGTCCAAAGGAATGGGGGCTGTGGAGGGACTGGGTGATAGGCGATATGGATGAGGTGACTAAGGCGTGCCCTGATGCAGAAGAGGAAGGCGTGATAGCAGGGCTAACTGGGGTTTGTGATACAAGGGAAGAGGACGTACCTGCGTGCTCCGCCTGAGCCGGTGCTTGAATGACGCCTGCTGCCCAGACCTCCGCTTCTTTCTCTGGACTATCTAGAGAGATTATTTCAGGTGCAACCGCTCCTGTCCGTGGGGCCGCCACTATCTGCTGCGCAACCTCCTTTTTCGGCCGCTTTATTTTGGTCTTCTCGCCCCTTTTCCTTTTCTTTTCTCCTGGAGCGGCGGTTTGTTCGGTAGAGGCAGAGACGGTTGGTGCGTCAGGTACCGAGGCGCCCACGGTAAACTTGTACTTGGGCCTTGTCGGAGGGGTGCCCGCTACTGCTGCTTCGCCGGTTGACCCTTCTGGCTCCTTCTCCGTTTGAGGCGACTTTTCGGGCGCTGGAGACAACATTGGGCCCACCTGACTGCTTTTTGGCGCCTTGCTGCCGGATGGCTTTCGAATGGACAAATGTTGTGGTGGGGGCTTCCTTTTATATCTTTTCCTGGCGCCTAGGGGAACGCAATCTCGAAATGCGAACGACTCCCATTTGCCGGCGTATTTATCATATAAGGCCGAAAAATCATCATCTATGGCCAATGTCTTTTTGTTCGATTTATCGTGTTGCGTGCGACACCTCATCTTCCAACATTCAATTATTTTGTCCTTTTCCCAGCCGAGGGGCGCCACCTTTGTGAGGAACTTTCTGAAACCGGCTGAGTCTAGCTTGTGATCGTCGTTATGCTCTGGATCGTAATCCACCTCCACACAGTAGAAGTCATGCCATGGTGGCCATGACTGCATTCGCTCAATGTGCCACTCCAGGTCTGCCCCTGTCTTGTTGCACCTCTCTTCCATGATTTCTGCTCGAGGGCAAACATGCACAAATTTTCCTCTGACCCCAATCGGGTCGTATTTCCAGCGCTGTGGTAATTGTATCAGGCCTAAGTTGAGGAGTGCCTGCTCCAGGTAGATGTGCTGCCCAATTTCATGGACTTCAATGTTTCCCAGACAAAAGGATATTTGAAAATATGGCCCTTCTTTTTTCCCTGGCCGAATTCCTCCTCGACGCAGTCCATCTGCCGCATTGCCTCCATGCCGAATTGGTGCTCAGTGCAAAAATAGGGCAGCAAGAACGGCTTCCCTTTGAATCCGTAGATTCTGATGACGACACCCTGGGTCAACCGGAAAGTGTCCCCGTATTTGTTTTTCGTCAGGTACTTCGTCATAACCTGGGGAGGGCGAGACGCCTTGCCATTGAACAGTGCCAGGGTCATACCCAAGAATTTGAAATTAAAATCATAATAGGACCCCCTTCTATACAGCAGCTCCGTCCACTCGTATACCGGCAACGGTGCGCCCTTCTCATTTACTTTCTTAAGCCCGGGCACCCTTATGCGGTAATGCGTATGGTAGAGGCACAACCATACAAGGAATGAGCAGTGTCGGAATTCAGTTGTCTGTTTCTGTTGTATCCTAACCAGGTTCGAATGTATGGCGTACGCCACCCAGTCTGCCCAATCAAAAAAGATTGGGCGCCTTCCGCTTCTCTGCGCAGTGGGGTCATAGAATTCCCCATGCAAGATACACTCTGCGAGTGCCAGCTGATATGGGTGCACCACTCTGTCTGTGCCGCAGCCAAGGACCCATGCGAGGATAATGTAGATATACCTGTTCTCAAATCTCTCCAGGGGTATAGGACCAGACGGCAAGCTCGCAGATGGCAGTGGGCACTTCAGTTCTGAATTTAAAAATTCTCGCATCCTCCTGCCCTGGCTGAACCTGCCCGCCTGCTCTTCCAAATTAATCTTTCTGACGATGGCATTTGGGTCGTATTGGAGCCCCGGGGCGAAGGCTGGCTGTACGCTTTCTTTAAAGAGGGTAAACAACACCCTTCCTTGGCAGTCGCAGACCTGCCGGGTGGCTGGTTTGTAATACGTCGCAATTGACTCGACCAGCTCCGGGCAGTGGTGGACAGGAGGGCACAAGAACCAGTAAAGGTTCGATTTATAGGCGGCCCCAATGTGGTGCGAGGATGAGACCTTGTCTGCCCACTTCGCGATATTGGGACGCAGCTTGGTGAGACTAATGGAGTACTCGCCATCTTCGTATTCAGCCAGGCGGTTGATGGGCGGCGGCAGAGGACCTTGTCTTTTAGCTCGCCTCGACCTGGATTTTCCCTTTTGCTCCTGTGGCGCCTCACTCTCATGAGCGCTAGAGTCTCGTGTTCCTCGGCTTCCCGCTCTGAATCACTGGATTGCGCCTGCATTGGCGCCTTCCCCTTGTCTACTCTCTGCCCTTCACTCATGGTGCTGGAGACAGAAATTACAGTCGTTGCAGAGCTTAATTTCGCACTTCTTCTCTTTTTCACTGCGCAGCTCAGATTTACACTGGTAATTCTGGCGTTCTGAGTAAGGGCCCTTTTCTAAGAATGGAAAAAAAACAGCATTAATGGCGTGAGGGGGAATTTAAAGTGATTTGCCCGAAGTAGGTAAAAAGCGTCGTTATTCCTCGGCGGCCGCGCGTGGGATCTTCTATTGGAAAGCGCAACTCGTACGCGGTTGGCCCCTTGTGCGCTCTCTTATTAATGACATTTGCTTTGAAATCCGCGCAATCATTCCTTAAAATCTTCGAACTTCGTGCTTTTAATGACGTCACCGCCGCCATCTGGGCACACACTTCGAGGCACTAAACTGAGGGAGGCCCTGACCGAGTGCGCTCAAAAAGTGAGCGCGGTCCAACTTCGCGTTATGCAAGGTGCGCCCTCGGGAGGCCTATACTTAGAAAAATTTCACCATGCACCTTGCCTCCGGGATGCGCCCGTCGGAGTGCGCAAAACTTTGAGTGCTAGGAAAATTTGCGCAGTCGGGCGAGGACACTTAGATGATTTCTATCCTTTTCTCCTTCCTTTCTGCCCGGCTGCGCTCAGAAAAGGGTGCGCAGCCCGACTTCGCTGCGAAGTCGGGCGGCGCGCCCAACACTTAGAAATTTTTTGGACTTTTCTTGGTCGCCTTTTGCTTCTTAACCTCCCGACGTCGCACAACGTTAAGAGCGAAGCCCGACTTCGCTGCGAAGTCGGGCGACTTTCCTGCCTTGGTCAGTCTTGAACTGCCGCGCAAAACTTTGCTTCTTTTTTCATACTTGGCTTTCTTTTGACTTAAAAGCTGAAAACTAAATGACTGAAAGAAATATTCACATTCTGAAATAAACTGAACTGCAGGAAATAAATAAGAAAAATATGTACAAGGTAGGACCTTTTGACAACCTTCAGTGGTGATAGGCCTTCAGGTGAAAGCCATTAACAGGGATCGGGAGGAGCTGTCCCTCCATGTCTCTGAGCACGAATGCATTGAACTGGTTTATCCGAGCGATCTGATAGGGGCCTTCCCAGAAGGCATCAAACTTGTCATGATTGCCCGGCTTCGCCTTGAGTGAATCCCATTTGAGCACTAAGTCCCCGATTTTGAAAACTCGGGTAGTGGTCCCTTTTGCAAACCAGCTCTGAGTCGCTTCGGCGTGCTTAGTAAAGGCCTGATACGCCTTCTCCCTTTCCTCTTCTAGCTGCAACAGTTGACAAAGTCTGGCATCCACGGGGTCCCCATCACCTTTCTCATCTTCTAACAACCAGAGTGCGGGCATTTCTATGTGGGTGGGCAGGACAGCCTCCTTGCCGTATACAAGCGCGTAGGGGGACGTCTTGATGGATTTTTTGAAAGATATGCGATCCGCCCATAACGCTCGGTCCAGAAGTAGGTGCCACGACCTCTTATTCTTCTCCACAGTTTTCTTTATGATTTTCAAGAGGTTCTTATTGGTGGATTCGGCCAGGCCGTTTCCCTGCGGATAGTAATTTGAAGACATCTTGTGGTAAATGCCATACTTGCTGGTAAACTCGGTGAGTACCGCGCCTGCAAATCCTGGACCATTATCTGTGACAATTGCCTCTGGAATCCCGAAACGGGTAATGAGGCTCTCAAGGAACCCAATGACCGTCTCTTGGTCAGCATGCTTTGTAGGCAACGCCTCAGCCCATCGGGTAAAGTAATCTGTGGCGGTTAGGATGAACTTATGTCCCGCCGAAGAGTTGGGCGTTATTGTCCCGATGAAGTCCAGACCCCATTGCTGAAACGGAGTCTCGGCTTGAATTGGCTGGAGGGGCAAGGGTGCCTTCCTATTTCTGCCGGCGAACCTCTGGCATTTTTCGCATTTCACACAGACTGCATGTGCGTCTGTGAAGAGGGTGGGCCAATAATAGCCGGCTCCGATAATTTTTAAGGTCGTAGGCCTTCTTGAATGATGTCCTCCGGGCATCCCAGAGTGAAACTCTCCGAGAACCTTTGGCTTGTCTGATTCCTTGACGCACCGCAACAGGATGCCGTCAATATTTCTAAAATACAGCCCCTCGGGGCGAAGTACATACTTCAAGGCGTTCAGCCTAAACCTCCTTCTTTGTGAGGCGTTGAGATGATCTGGACATCTCCCTGTGTTGAAGTACCACACTAGATCATTTGTCCAATCATCCTCCTCTGATAAGGAGTTGGAAAGGTTGGCCTCTGTTACTGGATCCTCCCACTGGCAGGCAGAGATTTCGGCTGCAGCACTCCGGGCCAACTCTTGGCATAGAGCCCGACCTCGGATTAGCTTTGTTGGTCGTACCTCTATGTCAAACTCTTGTATCTTGGCTATCCATCCTGCCCTCTTGTGACCTGGCTCCCCTTGGATGATGAAATTTCTGACGTTCGGGTGTATCACGAAGACAGTTATCCGACTCTGGGAGACGAAGTGCTTGAACTTTCTCAGGGATCTCATAACTGCGTGCACTTGCCGCTCAATAAAATTGTATCTTTCTTCGTGCGGCTGAATCACCTGGCTTAGGAATGCTATGGGGCGCTCCTCGCCATCATCTCCCTTCTGAGTCAGGACTGCAGCGTAGCTTTCGGGCTCTCCCACCGCATACAGGATGAAATCCTTGGAGTAGTCTGGATTTATTAACACTGGAGCCTGGGCAATTCTGGCCTTGATTTCTTCAAAGGCTTGTTTCCTCTCGTCAGTCCATACAAATTCAGCATCTTTTTTCAGGAGCTCAGCCATGGGCTTGATTACTTGTGCAAAGTCTGGCACAAACTTCCTCACGAAGTTGATTTGGCCAAAAAATGATTGCAGCCCCTTTTTGTCGACTGGGATGGACAAGCGAAGAAGAGCCTCCGCTCTGTCAGGATCGACTGCAAGGCCCTTTTCAAAAATAACATGTCCCAGCAGTTTGCCTTCCTTCACCACGAAGACTGATTTCTTCGGGTTGATGGAAATGCCAAATTCACGGCATCTCTCAAATACTTGCCGCAAGTGGGAGGCATGGTCCTCTCTTTTGTGTGAAAACACAGTCATGTCATCCAAGTAGATGACAATGATCTTGTTGAGCAGCTCTCGGAACGCCAAGTCCATAGCCCTTTGAAATGTAGCCCCGGCGTTGGAAAGACCGAAGGGCATACGTTGATATGCAAACGTCCCCCATTTGGTGGTGAACGTTGTCTTGTGCTGATCTTCATCTTTCACCCAGATTTGGTTATAGCCGGAGAAACCGTCCAAGAGAGAAAATCTCTGAGCTCCAGCGACTACGTGGAGGATTTGATCAATTTGGGGGAGCGGGTAATGATCCTTCAGTGAAGCCTGATTGAGGTTCCTGAAATCCACGCAGAGACGGATGTCTCCATTCTTTTTCCTCACGGGGACCAGATTTGCGACCCAAGAAGAGTGCTTGATGGGATAGATGATTTTGGCCTCCAGCATCTTCAAGAGTTCAGCTTTCATCATGGCTTCAATTTTCGGGTTCACCGCCCTTTGCTTCTGCCGGAAAGGCTTTGCATTATCCTCCAGTTCTATAGTATGCTGGATCATCTCTCTGTCGTACCCCTTCAGGTCTTGGTAGCACCAGGCCACAATATCTGGGTACTCTTTGCATAGAGATCGGATCTGCTCTAACTCCTCATCAGTGCAATCCGTCCCGACCTTAATCACCTTTCCAGGTTCCAATTCCAGGTCCATGTATTGCTTGGGGTCTACTTTGATCCTGTGGGATATGGCTCTATCATTCTGATCAAAGAGGCTCTCCAGGGTAATCAGTCCTTTCGGGACATGATTATTTTTTAACTGTATCAACCCCTCATATTGCTCGTCATCAGGGTCTCTACCTTCGATTGTACTAGCTTCATTTATCAAAAAGGTGACGATATCCTCGTCACAGTCGAACACCTGCCAGTGGGTGTCCTTGTCAGGCACAGAAGGCCTGTAAATGGTACGAACCGGCTTCGGCTTCTGGACAGTGTCATCAGCCGGGACGTACCTGGCTCCAACAGACGCGAGAATGTCAGCATGCTTATTCTTTTCACGAGATATGGCTTTGACATTCAAAGAGTCAAATGACTCCATCAGATCCCAGACACGGTTGCGGTACGCCTTGAGGTAATGCTTCTTGGAGGCGCACTTATTGGTAATCTGGTTGCACACCGGCTCTGAGTCGCCAAAGATCCCAAATGCTTTATCCCAAGTCTCTCTGCCTTTCTCAAGCCCAAGCACAAGGCTTCATACTCCGCCGCATTGTTAGTGCAACTCCAGGCCAGCCTATAACAGTAGTCCTTTTGAATCCCGGATGGTGAAACCAGAAGTACACCTGCACCGGCGCCATTCTTACATCGGGCACCATCAAAGTACAACTTCCACAGCTTTTCTGGGGCGGATCCAACATCCTTCTTTGAAGACTGATCAAGTCTTTCAGGCTGGGTGACAGAGTAGCAACCTTGTTCGGTCTCAATCATGGCATTGAAGTCCAGTAAGGAGAACTCATCCTCCACTTGTAACAGCTCCAGGGTCTCTTCCGCCAAGTCTACCTCTACCAGTTCCTCAGTCGTCAGATGAACCATGTCGTTCTGTTGTTCTTCCCCAGGTATCTTCTCGACCAGAAAAGTGGAAGGCTTTTCATTATAAATCTTCAATCTCCTTCCTTTAAAAGGCACTTCCATATGTGAATAATCCAGCGACAGATATCCACCCAACTTCGCAATGAACTCTCTAGAGAGACACATGCCGAAGTAGGGTTCCAAGTCAACCACCACGACCTCTTGGATGACCACTATGTCGAGCGCTTTATGCAGTCGGATTGGGATGTCCTTGATGACACCAACTGTCTTGACAAGAGTGTCGTCCAGCTGCAGCACACCTTGGCTGCTCCGTGTGTATTCCATACCAATCTCTTCGCAAACAGCCCTCGGCATGACAGTAGTGGAGGCACCAGAGTCCACCATGCAATTGTGTACTATATGGCCCTCCATTCGCAAAGACAGATAGAAAGGTGGCGGCCTGTTTTTCCCGGTAGCAGAGACTGTCAAGGGCTGAGCTAACACAGCGGGCTGCGTTGGCTTTCCATCTTTCACGCTCTTCAAGGATTCCTGCAACAGGTCTACTTGTCCTGGGAGCAGAAGAGCATCATACATGCTTATTTTCGTCGGAGTCTTCTTGAGCTCATCGACTATATTGTAAGTCGAAGTGCCGGCCCCTTCTGCTTCTTTTGCTGGCTCGTACCTGGTTCGGTATTGTTGCGTGGCCTCGACCCTCTGTCTCTTCGTCAGGGACGGGTACCTCAACTTTTCTTGGGCTTGTTCTTTTGTTTCAGCTAGAGGTTGGGCCGCCGGAGCCTTTACCACGGGAGCCCTGAGCGTTGGGAACTTTTCTTTGGCCGTAGGAGGTAAAGGCGGCTTATCAGGTGCTGGCACAGCAGGCTGCGTCCTCTCCCTTCTTGCGTATACCTTCAACGGCTTCATCTGGGCCGTGGTGACCTCAATCGGCCTTTTGCCCTCCTTGGTCAAGAGAGACACGGGATCTTCTTCAGGGACTGCAAAGTTACCTTCATCGTCAAGGATCATGTATGCTTCATCTTCCACGGCGCTGCCCGCAAGGGTCTGAATATAATGTTGATGCAACATGCAACCCTCCTCTCCATGTGGATCGTTGCAAGTAGAACACCAGTTAACATGGTCAGAAGTGCCTGGTTGAGCATTGTTGGCAGCATTCCTTGCTGGGGGCCTTTGCGCTTGAGCAGCTTGATCTTTTGTCAGCGCAGGAGGAGGATATGGTCTCCTCGGAAGAAACTCCATCTGAGCTTGCTTCTTCTTCATGATTGTCATGTCGTTGGAGATAGTATGGTAACCGGAGGCAAGAGCCCGCACCTCCTGAAGGATCTTATTCTGAATATCGTTATCAGCAGGCGCCGGCCGGGCCGGCGGAGGTATAGCGGCTAATGGTGGAGGAGCGGAATATGCCGCGTACTGAGGGGGAGCTGGGAGTGCTGGATATTGCGGAGGTGGAGGTGGCGGATTAGGATAATGGATCTGGGGCTGACCATACGGGTTTATAACTGGCGCTGGGTTCCATGGCTGCTGGGGGTACTGATTTGACGAGGATGACGTCGCACCAGACGCGGGCGGATATTGTGACTGAGGGAAATCAGGATAGATGGGAGGTTGCATTCTATGAGGAAGTCTGCCTATAGAAATTATGTCTAATTCTGCTTGCTGGGCAGCCTCATATAAGGCGGGAAAAGTGTTGACCCGGGCTATCTTGAGAAGTAGACAAATGTCTGAATTAAAAGACCTCAAGTAATAGTGAGCAGCTTGTCCCGCGGGAGGACGCAGCTCAGGAGGTACTCTTTTCCAGGACCTCGCAAACCTCACGTTGAAGTCCGATATCTCCTCTTGCGGATGGCGTTGAATACTTTGAAACTGGTGCAGCAGTGAGGAGGGATCAGCGGACTCATTGCATCCCTTCACTAGCCTGCCCGCTAGCTGGGGCCATCCCGTGATAGCTCCTTCTGGCAAAGATCTCCACCAGTAGAGAAGCTTCCCTCTCAGAGAAAGAGCTAACAGACGGGTCTTAACACTCTCACTAGTGATAGAGTGCAGTGCAGCCAAGGCCAGGATGTCTTGGATGTGCTCGTATGTTGTTTTCCCGGAGCCATCATACGTGGGAATGGATTTCAAGGCAGCAGGAGGAACAGCTTCTTGTCCCACTAGAGCCAAGGGCCCTGTGGAATCAACTGCTGGGAAGAGGTCGTCATCATTTTGTTGGGCAGCCATGTCTTCTTCCTCTTCTTCAAGCTGATCAGTAGTATAATCAGTATCAGTGTTGTCCGAAGTTGTAGGTTGTTCTTCAATTTCGGCCTCTCCAACTTCTTCAGCTTCTTCAACCTCAGCTTCTTCTATTTCAGCTTCAGCTTCGGGTTCGTTTTGGTGAGCTTGGTAGTCAGCCAGGAGCGTTGATGTCGATTTCGTAGAGATCAGCCTGTTGTCCTGGGTTCCTTGCTCTCCACCTTCTTGTATGCATGAAGGCGCTTTCGATATGGGACCAGTCTTACGGACTCAGAGAATATTCGAGTGCTTGCAGAGTCGCCAGGTGTTCTGATTTGACAACAATGAAGCGAACACCGATGCTTCGATTCTGTTTTGGGGTGGGAAACTCCCGTGTCCCACCGGGCGTGCCAGAGAAACTGTTGGTTACGAATCTGCCACTAGGATAGGATTTTAATCTATATGCGCCCTAGATTCGCCCAGCAGATTGAAAGGCCGGAAGGAAGGAATGCCTTCCGTGCCAATCTCCGGAGTAGGCCGGCTTCCTATGTTTTCTCGATTTGGGTTTAAGCTCAGAGTGCAGGAAAGAGATTATAAATTACTGAAAGAAACATAAATATGCCTGTTTCGGGTGGGGAAGATAAGCAGCACGGAAACAGACCAATCACTACTACTAACAGCAATCTAAGCAAAATATGTAACAGAAATCATTAATGTTACTTTATCCTATGTATCCCTCACTTTAAGCATTCCAGGTACACTTAATTGCCAATACAATTATCCAGATAAGCAGAATAAAAGTAATCAGAAATATAAGCAACATGAAGCAGAAACGCTTAACGAAGGCAGCATACAAAATAAAGACGATCAATGGAGCCAAGTATATTTTGCATTCAAAAGCAAACGCACAGCTACAGAAGTCTCCTAGCAATATATCTCCCATCCACCCTTATACAATGATATGGCGCAGCTATTTATAGCGCAATTTTCCCCCCGATTACAACTTTGGGCACAGAATCCCAGACCTGACAAAAGCGGCAAAAGCCGGCTGATGTTGACCTCTGCGGGTATGGAATGTACTTGCAGCAAGGTCCGCCTGAAAACCTAGCAGCTACGTGGCAGTCCGGTAGATGAAACCTCGAGTCAGCTTGAATGAGGGTAGTTGCGGTACAATAAGTCAGTCCACGCTCGCACACCTTCTGTCACATCTTTGACTCGAATCTCGAGGCTGGACACCTGTCGGAATCTGATGGGGGGAAGAATTTGCCTTCGAAGCTCATGATTTATCTCCCGCCCGACTTCGCCCAAAATTGGAGCGCAGCCGGGCAGCGCAGGGTGGAAGCAGCGCAGTCGGGAAGGCCTTCGTGCCTTAGAAATTTTCTGGGCAGTATTTTATCATCCTTCGCCCGAGTGCGCACAAGTTGGTGAGCGCAGCCCGACTTCGCTGCGAAGTCGGGCGGCTCGACAGTTAGCCAATTTTCCGAAGTCACCAAGGCCAGCCAGCCCTACTGCGCATCCTCTTTAGAGCGCTGCCCGACTTCGCTGCGAAGTCGGGCGGTGCTCAACACTTAGTAAATTTCTGGCCCTTTTCAAATCGGATGCCGCCCAAGTGCGCACTAACTTTAGAGCGCAGCCCGACTTCGCTGCGAAGTCGGGCGGCTCAACACTTAGTAAATTTCTGAGCTGGGTTCTCAATTCTGCCCAGGTGCGCACAGATAAGGAAGCGCAGCCCGACTGCGCTGCGCAGTCGGGCGAACAACATACTTAGAAGATTTTGGGGCCTTTTTGCCCACTCAGAGAAACAGTTAGAAACATGGACAAGGAGGTAGAGAAAAATGAAACTGATGGCGGAGAAGAGGGGAATGGTGGAGAAGGGGAGAAAAGAAAGAGGGAAGCGAAAGCAGCATCCTTACAAAAATTTGAAGACATAGCACCCCGTGCAAAATGTGACAACAGTACTATTGGCTATCTTCTTTCCATTTGCTCTAGCCTTGCCTTTTTTGATAGAGGAATCTTCTCCTTGCTTTGATTGAAAACACTTAGAGAAATTTGGTGCCATCTCTTCCTCATAGCCAATGGGTTAGTAATTCCTTAAAACTGGCTATTCTTTCACCAACGGTGTTTTCCCACTTACGGGTGTTATCTTTATCAGCCAGAAAGAAACATACATACAATTGAAAACATACATCCCATACATATTTACAAAAGCTGAATTGAAACTATATCTATTCCCTTGGTTTAGTGCTGTCTCAAAAACAGCCAATGTGATTTACACTTATAATGAAAGGGTATATGCAAGAAGGCCATGTATTGTAGACCTTTCGAAATGACTTAATAAGTACTAGTTGGTTATCAAAGAATTCACTAATTAGCACTTCACTAATCACTGCTTAAAAAGTCTTAAACTATCTGCTTCTTAAAAAAACGGCCTTATATATTGTATACTAATCCTCTCTAATCTTGTACATTTATCTTCCTGTGAAAGAAAAGAAACCAGTTTCTACACTAGTCCTTAAAAGTTATAAAATTCAATATGTTCTGGTGGTAAATAATAAGGTTTCAAAGAAATTTTGGAGTGCTAGCTGAAGGAGACATGTTTAACCACTGAAGGATATTTTTCTGAATAACCTGGGAATCTGGAAACCACTAGGAACATTAACCTCATTTTAATGCCTTCTGTGGTTCGCTATGGGCTTGTAGAATTTTAGCAAAGAAGTATATCAATCCTATGTCTATGGTGCTATCATCTAATTTAAGCTTTTTCCAGATCCTTTTATTATCCCTAAGGGATCCAAGGTGGTTGTGATATCAGAAATATGCATGAAGATCCTCTTTTTAAATGTCTGTGTATCATGTAAACTTGTCATACTAATATTGAATAATCCCTTGAATAACCAAATCTGCAAAACACTTTCTTGACTGCTATGCTACTGTTAAATAATCTCCTCTGTTCTTTAGACTGTATTGACTTGGAGTAAATTATTATAAATTGAATGTAAAGTATACTACCATTATGAAAGCCAAGCATCACTCAAATTTGAGGAACCACATACTTACATGAAATGTTTGTAATAACATTTATATTCTTCTGCACAGTTAATGCTTTCAACTGGCTTCCAGGAGCTGACAATAACAAACTCTTCATAAGCTGTTTTTGCTCTTTTACACCAGATGTCTTTGACAAAGCAGTTTCGAAGGCTGACAAAGAATCTGGAGAAACGCCGAGCTTTGATAGGAGCACCTGTCATACAGAAACTCAGTCCATGACAATTATTCATTTATCCTTCTCACAACATGGCCCCACTAAAAAACTAGGACTAATGATTTACAAATGATATTAACTGTTAACAAATCACCAACAATATTCATTATAACATTCCAGAAGTAACATAAAATACTTCAAAAACAAACTTAAAATAAAAATTATAATTAATACTTCATCTTTACCTAAACTAAGCAAATATAGATACTAACTAAAGGTCAGCAAAACCCAACATTTCTCAACCAGTAACATCACCAATAACCAGAGCAAGCTGACATGACCACATGTGAAGCCTGATAAATAGAACATAAGGCAGAATGTTGCACTCACTTCTTTTGGACTATCATGTTTGCTGGACAGATGAATATAAATTTCACGACAAAGGCTAACCAGGTGTGCATGGATCAGTGCATTTGACTCCAGTGTTAAACCTCGAAGAACTGCTTCAAAGAAGTCTTTCGCTACAATACTCTGGAGTTCAAAATTATTCATGGAAACAGAATATACGACAACGGATCCACAAAAAAAAACAGTTTTTGACACAGATTCACTATCAGGCCATGATAAGGCCTTTCTGCATATCTCAAGGGCAGGAATAGCTGCATTGTGATGTCGAAATAAAAATCTGCATTGTTAAACAAGAACACATGTTTAAAGAAACAAATACATACTGAAATAAACCTTGCAAGAAAATTAATTTAGTACTTCTGATATTTTCCGAGCATAATTAAATGGTGGCTAAATGAAGAAAATAGCACATAGACATACCCCATCAATGACTCAGACGCAACCTTTTCTGCGTCAAATATAGGAGATGATTCCATCCGCCCATGCAGTCCAAGTTGTTCTGTGGAAGGTAGACTTTTATTGGCCATAGGGGAAGCCAATGCTTGCAGCAAAGCACAAGTCTCTCTAGTCAAATCTCTCAGAAACCTTTCCTCCAGAACTTCTGTTTTTAAATCTAATGTAGAATTAACACCACAACAATCTGGCACATTTGCTCTGCCATTCGTTACGAGGTTGGTCCAAGAATCAGAAAGAGTTTTATCACAATGCTGAAGCAAGTGAGGCAAAAGTTTTCCAAGCCATGCCTCCCAAAATAATGGAGGACAATTTTTTACGAAAGGAATTATTACTGAGTGGATAAGTTGACGGATGTGTCTGAATGCCATTTCTCCAAGATTTTCAAAAAGGGCTACAAGTAGTAAATCACTATCCATGCATTTATAAAAATGATCCCCAATGCCTGTTGCAAGGCCTAGAACATTATACCTGCATGCAAAATCATAAAAGACATGTATTCAAGATATATTTTTCCCTACCCCAAAATAATGTTGACGACAGGTAACAGAAAAACCAAAATTTTATGAATTTAATCAAAAATAAATTCATCACAAAACATGTTTGACAAAGGTGATGCCTCTCTGAAAAGGCACAGTGCTAAGATTGCCTGTTTTAGGCCAGTTTGTGATTATATTGGAATAAAGAGATATCAATATTATGCAATTGTAAGTAGAGCAAGTCTTAGTGTCATGAACAAGTTTATTAATCTAAAGTGATATCTATGACGTAATGAATTCACCTTATAAAATCATAACAATTCTATAAAGAGGTCACTGTTTAAAATAACAAATCCATCATCATCAGAGAACTCGCGCTTTGCATGCATTATACCTCAGTTAGGTGACCAGCCTGTTTTAAGGATTAATACTATCTATACAGAAAATGTGCAATATATTAATTCACTTTTGAATGATTATGAATAATGATTGCATTTACCATCTTTGTTCTTAAGCATCTAGTATTCCTATATACAATGAGGGCATATATAGTCACAATTCACTCAAATATCTCAGAAACAGAAAAAGGTGCTAAACACGGAAGTATTCCACTGATTTGCACTTCTTGTTTCATGTGAGAAGAAAATATTTTAATTGTTGAGGATCTACAGTCTAAGTTAAGGAAAGAGAAAGTCACTATCGTCAAAAAGTGGTTTGGTACCCATGCAGACGTGTCAAATCATATGCCTACAGTTTCCCTAGGGATGTCCCGCAAAGGAGGAGAAGATGTGAACTTTGTTGCTTCGTCTCCAAACTCTCACAGAGTCTTGTAAAGACCCTCCGGATTGAATGTTGAAACTTGGAAGTATCGCTTCCATCTCCAATCCCAAATCTGCCACAACATCTAGTGGCCCAATCCGAACTATGGGCTCAAACTCTCCTTCCAATTTAGATGTCTCCAAGTCAAAACCTAGTTGGCCCATCTCTTATGCAGGTGTTGCGTTCATGCTTCAAAAGCAGCATTTCCTCTTTCTTTCCTAACCTCGTCTACTACTATCTCCTGTTCTCTTGCACATTCCCACCACCAACTCACACAAGTGTTATTCATGTACCTTTGTGATAATCTTCTGAGCCACCCCCTGTGTAGTCACTGATATTATATGTAGCACGAGTGGTGAGATTCCCAACAATGGAATGGTGGAATGACAAGTTTAGAAACTAATCAAGACTATAGTCATAAGGCTGTCATCATAGTCGTATGACATCATGACTTGAGATGGTACGGACTCAATTGTATGACATAGTCTTTGTATGATGCAATCTTTCGTACGGTGCAATCTGTTGTACAGTGCAGTCTTCATACAACATAGTCTCTTATATAGGCCAATCTCTCATACAGCACAATACAAGACTTCCACTAACGAATCCTTAATCCTATGTACAGTATGGCACGTATAAGATCACAATCCCAACAAGCAACAGTTGGATCCTAAGTTGGCAACACACCTATGTGTTTGCCCTCATACAGTCTGGTCATCGTACAACCTGCTATGGTAAGACCTGTAACTTTACCATTGCAACTTCCGTACGGTCTTCCTACAGACTGCAACCCTACAATTCCTACAACACTGCTACAATGCAAAAGGCTAACCAATCATGCAACTAAGATAAGAACTATGCATTCTGCAATTACAAGGTAATGATTCACATAATAACAGTCTCATCCACAAGCAATGACAACAATCTGCAATCAATGCAATGGCAGAATTATATTGGGTAATCAATGACTGCTGTAAACAGCAGTAACAATGGCAATTACAATGGCAGACTTATACAACCAGCCTGCACAATAACATCAACAACTTCTTGCATCAATAACCTGCTGATCTTCCTTATCTCAAACTATCCTTATATGCGATATGCTAGATAGATGCTGCAAAATGAAGGTGGGGGCCCTTTTAATGCCTGCCTAGGCCGTTTCGAGCGGTTCCCAAGACAGTGCATCAATTACAACTGCCACCCTGAACCGAACGTTCATGAAATTATCAACTTTTCCCTAAAGTCCTAAGTGCAATTTATTAAATTGCCTTTTCATCCTCATTTCATTTCATTTCACTTTACATTTCATTTTATGTCATTTACATTAATTTCATATAGTATTTCGCTTTACAAAAAGTTTAACAAAACTTTGTACATTTTTCACTTTTTCTTCTTTTGGGAAGCAATTTTGCTGCCCACATTATAAGTATGGAAATGAGTTTTTAGACCTTCAATGGAGTGACCTATAATTGAATGTGTTGATGTCCTTGGACACATACAGGTTGCGGCTATCCTTGTTGTTTCTATTGTTGTTGTACTTGCCTACACAGCCTATTGTGGTGGGTTCATCTTCCTAATGCTCCCAATACTAGCAAAACATGACTCTAGTTGACTTGGCGACTTCCTTGGAGGTATAATCCTTATTGCCAACTTTGATGGTTGAGGTTGTTGTGGTGGTTGAGGCAACTGCTACCCCTGTTCCACTATGGTTGCCTCCTCACTCTCCATAGTCTCCAACTCCTCTACCACTGCATCCATGTCGTAACAGTCATCCTCCTTCGACAACTCTACTGACATTGCGACTGGTGTTGCCTTCCTCCTCCTCGTCACTTGCTCTAGGGTACATATCTTTATGATGGGTGCAACAACTGCCCATTGAAAGATAGATGGCATTCCCCAAGAACTTGTTGCAGAGCCCCCATTCTAGGCATGGGAATTATCTTCATCCTTGGAGCATCCAATAACAACCTCATAGTGCGAAATGCCATTAAGAAGTTCTTCGTGACACTCAATATAAAATTATGCATTTGTTATGCCAAATGCGTTGCCCAAATTTGACATCGTCCATGATCCCCTACATGTATAGAATGAGCCAAGTAGGCATGTTTGAGGCTCACTATTCTCTTTCTAGTCTTGAGGTGATGACATATTGCACGCTTCAATTGATTTGTCTTTAGTTGATGCATTTTCAACCCCCAGTTTCCATGCTTCATTAGCTACTCCACTTTGTCCTTTAACAAGTTCAAATATTTGCTGACAATTTTTTTCAACTTGAAAGGACCCACTTCCTTCTTTCGTATAGGTTTGCTACTTGGACCAAGCCATCCGAACACTCTCTTTAAGTCACTCACATCAAAGGTTACTTGGACTTCGTGCTTTCCAATTAGGATTTAATTCCTTTTGTCTTCATCATACTTCTCCAGCATTTCTAGCAGGTGAGTTTTGAGAATTTCTTTATCAAAGTTGAGTACTTGCATAATGAAATGCACTAAGCCGTCAAAATGATAACCTTAGTGAATTATGGGGATTGTCTTACCACCATCTCCGCAAAATCTCCCATGTTGGCAACGTCCATGTAATCTCATTCAAAATAATCTGCATCCTCTCCTTTCCCTTTCCCTTCTGTGAGGACGTCACCTTCTCCTTTCCCTTGACACCATTCTTCTATTCCATCCTTGATGGTGGTTTAGGTGTTCGCATCCTAGACCGTAACCTCAAATTATCACCTGAAATATACCTTTGTCAAGTCTCTTTTCCTTTTCCCCACTATGTGCTTTTCAAAGCTTACTCTATGTGCATTATCCTTGCCCCCTTTCTCGACATTGGACTATTTTGGGGCAAATTTGGTAGGTGTTCTCCTAAAGTCTCTATTCTTCTCACTTTCAATTAACCATGGACTGTAACGCATTCCTTCATAAACGGTAGTTAATCACTCATTCTAGGCTCTTCCTCCTCTCAGCTCGCCTAAATCCCCCACATTAGTAATTGGGAATAACTACCATGGCTAGTGAGTAATTACTTTTGGTCTAACATGCTAAAAATGCTTCCCCAAAGCAAATGCAAGACAACTGCTTGTGGCATGCCTTAGCTCATTTGGCAACAACTGCTTAATTAGGGCATCCACCAGCTTTGTCTATTGGGCAGCTAAGGTTTCAACCTTTGTCACTTCCTTCTCTGTCCACCATCCCTTGAGCGGGTTCCTCCATGCCCTAGATCACTCCCTTGTTCTAGACAGTTCTCCATCAAGTTTGGGCATGTGTGTGGGGGGCTAGCCCTCTTGCTTTCTAACCGGTGAATGTGATGATGCAAGTCTAGTGGCATATTCCATGATTGGAATTTTGTTCCACGTTAAAACCTATCTATCTCTAGCCCTCAAGAAGTCTCCTCTAGGGCTCAAACGACTCTCCTTGGGCCCAAAAAACCCACTTCTAGGGCTTCACAGCCTGGCTTTGCCAGACGGCATTGGCAAGTGGTCAAAGGACTATGAACTCCTTTTTGGCGGTCGCTTACTCTTCTCTGACAGCCCAACACACTCCAAACATTCGTAATTTGTCAAACTAGTGTTTTTCTTGTCGACATGTGAGCTTTTCTACCAAATTAACAAAATTCACTCTTGAAATATTGAATTCTTCCATTGGAATGTTGAGTTTCTCTTTGGGCACACTGATTTCTTTTGTCGGTAAGTTCATTTTGCAGGTTTTCCCACATTTTCCAACAAAACCCTTGCTGGTTTTAGCAGCTAGGGTTAGAGTATACGAAATTTTTCTATGCAGTTGCACAATTGAACTCCACACGGGATCGGGATTTTTATTTACCCCAAATGAGGGTTTTAAACAAAACTTTTACTTTTGTTGTTTCTCCATGTTGTAGCCCTTCTTTCACAGTGAAAATTTCTTTTGCTTTGATGCCACTAAATTTTTCTCCATTGAGAACCCTAGCTTCACTTTGTTGAAGCCCAAGAACGTGCCCTAGTTGGTGCACTCCAAATGGCAACTTTTCTCCTCTGATTTGGGTTGAATTATTGTTGATCTCTTCTACCCTCTGGGCTCTCTCCTCCTTGGCTTAAATGCAAACGAAATGAGACTTAACTCTTTTCCACTTTTTATAAGTTGTCCCAAGTACAGTGATATCGGCATGCATGTGCCAAGTTTGGCACCTCTCTTGTAACTAGTCGTTCAACTATTTTTTCATGATATTTTGTGTGCCATCGCAATTTGTCAAGGGGTTTGTGTATTTTTAGCGTCTCATTGGTGACAAAGGGCACACCAACTAGATGACCCAACCTGACGATCTATTAGTATGGGTCAATGGCTCTAGTCTTAGCCTGGGTTGCGCAAGGAGCTAGACGACCTGACCTATCGACTGAATGGCCTAGCCCAGTGGCAGATGGCCCAAGTCGATGTCCTAATGGTCTAATAGTCGTCTGGAGGCCAGATAGTTGAGGGTCCCCAATGGCACCCTCTCGCTTGGTCGTTCCAAATGGCTTGGGGAGCCTAATGGCCCACCCAAATGGCCCCGTGGGTCAATCGAACACTCTAGACAACTTGGGAGGCATGATGGTCTACCCTAACGGCCTAGACAACTTGAAATTACTTGCAAACGACTAGGTACTCATTGATGGCATGTGACAATGTAGTTAGATGAATTGACTTGTCTGCTTGAATAATGAATGAATGAATGCACATTTGTGCACAAGAATGTATATGTGAATGTAAGTACACAAAGTGTTTGTCATTATGTTGCCATATAGTGTTAAGTGACAAGTGTTTGTAATAATGCACAAATGCAAAGTGTTTGTAGTAATGTGCACATGGCAAAGTGTTTATAATAATGTAATGGGTATTTTTAATGTTTTATGTAAATGGGAGTATGGAGGTAGTTGAGTAGTTGTCAGCCGCCTACCAATCCTGTTATATCTATGAATAAGCATCTATGTGGGAGATGCAAAGGAGAGAGGTGTGTGTGTATATATATTGTTGTCAAAAGTATATTATTGGTAGATTGTTCATCAAAATATGATATATTATTGCAGATAATTGTAGTGCAAGATATATGTTGTGTGCACAGTGTATCCATTTGTATTTCTATATATTCCCATTGTATATTTTATCTAAGGGGTAATGGAATTGTATTATAGTGTGTTGTATTCCATTTTTATAGACAACTCCATCTTTGGGACACAGAATCTTTTTGGAATTCTTGGCTTTGCTTGCCTTCTCTGTCAATAAATTATTTTCACCTTTGTCAACCCATCTACCTACTATTTCACCTTCCCAACACTTGTCCCAACTATTCGTTGTTTGAAATGCTTCTTCGCTAAGATTCAACCCAATATCTTCTTGTGCATGTTACTTTTATCTTTGGAAAATGGTCTACCACTTCATCGTCATCATACCCCAACATCACCATTCTTGCCATTCCCTAGCGGTAACAGTTGTGCACATGCCATAACTAACTATGATGGCTATTGTAACTATCTCGACTTCTTGATCTTCATCTATTTAACCCTAAGCTAGAGCTAGAACTACTATATTCTTCTTCACTACTCAAGCTTATCAAGGTTACACTATTGCTCTTCATTGACCTACATGTTCTATTATTTAGCAAGTGGCTACCATGTATGGGATTATTCAACAAATGACTTCCTGGCAAGTTGTTGCCGCCATGCATAGCATTATTTGACACAGACAACTTGTCGTCTTCCATAATTTAGCTTTCGTTGTATACTGGACATGTTCCATTATCTTCTCATTTGCCATCCTCCTCTGGTAGCACTTTTTGGGCTTGTTCCTTCGCCAACCATTCCATTTGCTAGTATAGATTCCTACAGCCACTACAACGCTTGCTGTCTTCACAACTCACCGATCTGAATATTCAACTATTTGCTCTATTCATGTGGTTGCTGAGTTTCAAAATGCATTCTTTGTTTAGCGTGCCCAATGGCCACCAACAGACTTAATCCTTCGTTATCTTGACTTTGTTCACCTATCAAACTTATCTCTTCTAGCGACACTCCTTGCTCAACTCTTCTCATTGTCAAGTGTGCATTGTCGTCGTCTTGTGAACTTTGACTTTCATCTTCATTAGGGAACCTGACATGCACATGCAACCTCCTTTGTCCCAATTATTGCAATCCAACTCCTTAATGATTTGTTGTTGTCATTGCATGCCATTCACTACACTTCTTGCGACTCTTTGCTTATACAACTATGTCAACTACTCTGCAAGCTCACTATCTTCAAAGTCACTTTTACACCTCGCACCATTCTCATTCATTCAGCTACGCTCTCCAACTCCAAATATCATGATCCCTTCATAGCACCTCGAGGATTGACTTCATCCATCAAGTAGTCTATCCAAACTCAAATCCTCTTGTAATGATTCATGGTTTACAAGGTTTACTTGTTTGCAAAACTTGTATGGCTTTAACTTTGAACAATTTACTATTTTAGGACACTGTATTGTTCAATCTCTTCAATATAAATATGTCATTGTCCAAGACCTCAATCTAAAATGGTCCAAGTCACAAGGCCTCAATTTCCTGGGCTTGATCTCTCCCTCTCTCTTGTCATTGTACTTCAACACGAGATTACCAACTTTAGCCTCATCTTTCATAAGTGCTTATCGTGCCAAAGCTTTTGCCAACATTGGGTAACCTCTATGGCCCATTACACCATCACCCTTTTCTCGTCCAACTTGATGAGTGTCATCAGCCTATCCTCCAGATTTTCCTGATTGCCAAGATAGTTCTCCACCACCAGTCTCAAACTAGGTATCAGAAACTCTACTAGCACTACTGCCTCCTGCCCATATATCACTTGTAATGGTATATAATTTGTTGTCATATACAACCACAACACTGCTAGTAGCTCCCCTTCCCAGTCTGCACTTTCAATTTCACAAGTTTTGTGCATAATGGATACTAGCACTTTGTTCATTGCCTCCACCTACCCATTTGCCCTTAGGTAGTATGAACTTAATGGCGAGTGGAATATTTTGAACTCCGTGGTTGGATTTTTGATGATATCGTGTACAAAGTGGCATCCACAATCACTCATCAACTGAAGAGGTACTCCAACTCTTGTAATTATTTCCTCATACAAGAAGTATGCAATGCTCTTGGTAGAGTTGTTAGGCAATGCCCTTGCCTTGACATACTTGATCAAATATTCAATCCCTACCATGATGTTCCATCTTCCTAGCTCTTTGGCATGTATCATATGTTATCACAAACTCCTTTGCATTGCAATAGAGGATGAGCCACTACAACCCTACTAGAAGCACCTTCCCCACAGTTGCATCTAGCCCATAATGCCCTCCTACTACTCCTTCATGGGCATCTTTCAAAGCCTCCTACACTTCCTCATCCATTACACATCTTCGCAAGATCCTAGCATGTCTAAACTTATACAATAGGCCACCAATCAATTGTAATGGTGTTGACTTTATTACAATCTCTCTTGTTTTAGCTGCCAACAACTCCCTTGGCAATCTTCCCATTGACAAATACATCCCCTTGTACCATGATGGCATAGTGATTGAAAATAAATGAGCATCGAGCAACTCATTGATACTCCTCCCTTTGCAGGTTGTCCTAAGTGAATCCTTGACAATTGATCTACTATCATGTGTTTCTTCCTAGTTCTCACTACCACTCGAAACATGAACTCCTACAATGTAACAAGCCGATTACTAACTTGTCCATGTATTGTTGATTTGTTTATGAAGTAGAGCAATGCTTGGTGATCTATATAAAATGCAAAGGGGTTTGTAAGCAAATAGTGTCTAAACTTCTGCACTACATACACCATCCCCAATGCTCCTCTCTGTCATATTTGTAATTCTTCTCCACCCGAGACAACCAACTAGCAAAGTAGATGGGTTGGTTCATCCCAAACTGACCTTCCTATGCCAACCCACACCTAATTGTGAAGTTCAACACATCAATGTAAACATGCAATTCCTCCTCCCAATCTTGAAACACTTGAATGGGTGTGCAAACCAACTTCACCTTCAACTCATCAAAGGCCTACTGGTGCTCCTCAATCCACCTAAAAGGAACACCTTTGCACATCGACACATCTATCGAGTGTGACATTTGTGCAAAATTCTTTATGAATTGCCACTAATACTTGACATGTCCCAAAAATGACTTCAATGAACCCATATTGTATGGCTCTACCATGCTCATCACGACACAAATTTTGTTGGGATCCATCTTCAATCCTTTGCATACGACATACTCCAACAAGTGGCCATACAACACCAACAACTCGCACTTTTTCGAATTCAACAAAAGCCCAGCAGTCATACATAGTTTCATGCACTCTTCCAGTCCCTTCAAGAGAATGCACTTAATTCAATTCAATGACTGATCATCCAAAAACACTCTAAATTTGCCTCTTGACATTTGTTCAATAACATACATGATTATCCTTTCAATGTGGCAAGTGCATTGCATAAACCGAAAGGCATCCAATTATATGCATATATTCCATTCTCCATGACAAAAGTTGTCTTCAACCTATCTTCCTTGACAATGCTTATCTAATTATAAGTTGAGAATTCATCCAAAAAGGAATAGATCTTGTGCCTTACAACTCTCTCCAAAACTGAATTCGTGAAAGGAAATGAAAAGAGGTCTTTGATTGTTACAAATTTCAAGCTTCTGAAATCCACACAATTTTGGATTGGCTGCTCTACTTCCTCAAGATAACAATCAGGATACCCATTCACTCACCATCACTTTGAAGGTTATTCTAGCATCCAACGTTTTCTCAATTTCAGCATGGACTAGATTTACATATCTAGGATTCATTCTGTATGGTCTTCACTTGACAAATTTTGCACCAAAAACCAAAGGGATCCAATGTACACATAACTTTGGTGGAATCTCTTGGAAATTCTTATACATCCATGCAAAGACCTTGTACTGCATGAAAATTTTAAAAGTTGTTGCTTTTAAAACAGGGTCCCAAACATCTCCACATTGGATTATCTTCTTTGTATTTCTCCTCGAGGTTTACTTGCACCATCTTTCGACCTTCATACTTAATGGTGTCAAGGTCTTTTGCCGCCTTTGCCACATCAAAGGAATGTGTTGGCTTTTCATCCATCTTCATCAACATTGTACTCTAGAAATTTGGGATAACGACACTTTCTCCTTAGAAGTGGATGACATATGCTTGGTTGCACAGACATAGGAGAAGAAATTGAGGAACAGCTCTTGAGCAAGACAAAACAAAAGAATTGCCAACCGTAGACTGTAGTCAAGGGCGGAACTTGAACCCAAGGTTGAACAAGTTTGGAATCCTCAAGAGGATACCTCCAGTGACAAGAATGCAAGGTGGCAGACATTGCTATCAACTACAAAAGATGAGGTGCAAGGAGAGTCGCTTCAAACAACTGAAGAAAACGTTCGGGTAAGTGAAAATGCCAATGTGGAGCGTTCACAAGAGTGGATGTTGACGCCAAAGCAAGCGGGGAGAAGTTTGCAAACAGGTAAAAATGCCAGGAGTCAAGTACCTGATCAACCACATGTAAGTGCTCGGCCAAATCCAAAGCTCGTATATTCGCGAAGAAGATCGCGAAGTGAAGGTGCATTAGAAATCAATCAAGGGTTGTTTACGAATGCAATATAGAACGTGAACAGGCACTGAGTGAATAACTGCTTAGGGCAATAAAACGTAGACAGGAGGTGTTGCCTGAGCAATCATTGAGTGGAGACGATCGGAAGAAGTAAGTCGATCACCAATGGCTAACATTGCAAATTAAGTAGGTAAGCAAAAATGCCCACGTTTCACTGGAGAAGGGCAAGAGGACGATGTATGTCATATAGGGACATGCGCAACAATATGGAAAGCCAATGCAAAGAGGTACCATGATGTGTGGCTACAATTGTTTTCGACAACATTGCGAGGGATCGCAATCTATTGGCATTTGAAGAGAGAAACAATACAACCTTTCATTACATGGGAAAGTCTAGTAGATGAATTTAAGAAAGAACTCAAACTTTTGAGGGATGACACCAAAATCACAACGGAAATTTATTGCACAAAACAAAAAAGAGATGGAGATATAAAATCCTTTAATTGACGATTCAAGCAACTCATTGATAAATGGAGTTGCAACCGATAGATGGAATGGTAAAAAGATGGTTTATTGATGGGTTGTTGCCCAGATACAAGAATAAGATAAATATTATCCCATTCTCAATGTATGAAGAAACCTATGAGAGGGCAAGAAACTTCGATAGTGAAGCCAAGCAAACGACAGCCAATTTAAGTAACTTTTGCAGTGATGACTCGAATAGTGACAAAGGATTTGCATATGGCAATCCAATCAATGAAGGATTTTGAAAGGATGCTCAATGAGGTGAAAGGTGAGAAGAGAAAAGAAAGGGACATATGGTGCTCAAATTGTAAATTAGAAGGGCACACAAACATGAATTGTCCGAAGAGCGCATATTACAATACGATTTGGATGGAAGACCAATCATCCAGTGTCGAAATTGCCAAGAGTGCAAGCATTTCACCAAAAATTGTCCAAACCAACAAGTAGGAGGCA
The DNA here is from genome assembly GCA_028583015.1 of Wollemia nobilis. Lineage (NCBI taxonomy): Eukaryota > Viridiplantae > Streptophyta > Pinopsida > Araucariales > Araucariaceae > Wollemia > Wollemia nobilis. The sequence continues at coordinate 311,829 of JAQPPZ010002954.1, forward strand.
CAAATGGAAACAATGTGTCACAGATGGTGCGACCCGAGCAATCACAAGGAGGTCAATCGCCTGAAGAAAGCGAGTCCCAATGGAACTGAGAATGTCAATTTAATTGACATTGGTGAATCTCTAACAAACCAGCAAGAGGAGAAGCATATGCTAGAAATAACAAGGGCTCAAGCAAAAAATACTAAGTAGTACCCAAACCCTGCCAATGAGCGGTGGCAGACAACACATGACATGATAGAGGAAGTAATGGAGAAAACGAAGCAAGATAGACTACTCCAAGAAAAGACACTAAAGAGACCTCAGGAGATGTTAAGGAAGTAATCATCAATAGAGCAATTGGAAGCGCAAGTATTGAACACGACAGTTGGGGTCAAGGTGTCTAGTCTACTTGATACAATTGCCAAGTTATATGCAAAAGGGAGATCGCATGCACAAGAACAACATGAGCCAAAAGAGGTAACAACGATCAAGAAGGATCAGTACATCAATCCTACTGTATTGATGATTGAAGCAAGTAAGAAGCCAACCTTGATCCATATGGAGATATTGGATCATAAGTTAACACAGGTTATTATGGATGGAGGGTCTAGCATAAACATCATGCTTGAGAAAACATGGAAATATTGGAGCAACATTCTTGTGGTCTTCGAACTTTCAATTGTATGGTGTGGACTAGTGTGGTATAGAGATGAAGGGCATATTGACAAACCAAAAAGTAAAGATTGTTGATCAAGACTTCATCATGGACTTTGTGGTGATAGCAATGCAAAAACTAGCATATGATGTGTTCCTAGGACGTAGGTGTCTAAGTATGACCAAAGTAAATCACAATTGGGAGAAAGAGCACCTCACATTCAAGAAAGGCCAACATAAATACATGATAAATTTGAAAAATCAATCCGCAACTCAGGATATTGCAACAACGTACGAGTCGGGAAGTTCTTTGTCGAATGAGGAAACGGATATGAGCCCAATGAAGGGGGTGTGTTGGAACTTGAAGATTGTACAAAGGATGAAGAGGATTCTAACAAAGGACTCTTCCATTGGCAGATGCAGGATTATAAGGTGCTCACATCCCATTGTTTTTGCATCCACACGGACGAAAAGAGACATGAGGAAAAGGTAATGTAGGAGGTTGGAGAAGCAATTAAGCAAGAAAATCCGCACCAAAGAAGGACAAAGACAAGTGGACATTTCCAAAGGATTTTGTGGAGTACAAGGTGGGATATGCGGTAATTGATGAGAAACTAGCCCACCCAATAGATGGACTCAAGGCAATAGAGGAGCATGATGCCATAAAATATGAAGGACCAAAGATGGTGCAGGTGAATCTTAGTGAAAAAGGGAAAGAGAAGATCATCCATTGTGGAGATGAATGGGATCCAGTGCTAAAAGCAACAACTTTCAAATCTTCATGCAATAAAAAGACGTATTTGCATGGACCTATAAGGATTTGAAGGGAATACCACCAGAGTTGTGTGTACACTGAATTCCATTGATTCCGAGTGCACAGCCAGTAATAAGAAAGCCATAAGGATGAATATGAAGTATCCAGCCCTCATGAATACAAAGATTGAAAAAATGTTGGATGCTAGCATCATCTTCAAAGTGAATCAATGAGTGGGTGTCACTAGTAGTGATCACTTTGGAGGCTAAGCAGATTCGAATATATGTAGATTTTCGAAGCTTGAATGTTGTAACAATAAAAGATCTTTTTCCCATTCCATTCACAGACTCCATATTGGAAGAGGTAGCAAGAGATGAAATTTACTCTTTCCTGGATGGATTCTCAATCTATAATCAGATTAGCATCACAAAGGAGGATAACTTAAAGACAACTTTTATGGTAGAGAATGGCAATTATGCATATAACCGAATGCCTTTTGGTTTATGCAATGCACCCACCACTTTTCAAAGGATCATCTTATATATCTTCGACCAAATGTCCATGAGGAAGTTTTAAGGCATTCCTAGATGACTGGTCCTTGTATGGAAAGACAACCAGACATCTGGCATTGGAGGAATGTATGAGCTTGTGTAGACAAGCTCGCTTGGTGTTGAATGTTGGGAAATGTATGTTGTTGGTTCCTTACGACAAGTTTTTAGGACACATTGTCTGTAAGGAAGGACTAAAGACCGACCTTGATAAAATATGAGTTGTATTGAACATGGAGGAGCCATAAGATGTAAACTTGGGGAAGACTTTTTTTGGTAAGATCGGCTAATATAGGAGATTCATAAGAAACTACTCACTAGTGTGCTATCCACTGGATTTACTTATGCACAAAAATGTTCCTTTCAAGTGGACAAAGGAGCATCAAAAGGCCTTTGAGGAACTAAAGGCAATGTTGGTGTGCACACCCATTCTAATGTTTCTAGATTGGGATAAAGAATTTCATATCCATGTAGACACATCAAATTTTGCAATTGGATGTGCATTGGCCCAAGAGGAGCAGTTTGGGCTTGATCAGCCCATATATTCTGCAATTCGGCTGCTGTCAAGAGCAGAAAAAAATTACAGCATGGCAAAGAGGGAAGCCTTAGGGATGGTATACGCAGTACAAAAGTTTAGATACTACTTTCAGGCCCATCCCTTTGCTTTCTATGTTGACCATCAAGTTGTTGTACTTAATTTATAAGCCGACAATATATGGACGAGTGAGCATGTGGCTCATTGCATTGCAAGAATTTGTATTTTGAGTGGTAGTATGACCTAGGAAGAAGCACATAATGTTAGAGAAGATTCGCTCAAGAGAACCTGTCAAAGGAGGCACACCAAATGAGTTACTTGATGCGCAATTATTCATGGGGAATGCAATAACAACATGGTACAAATATATCGTGCAATACCTATCAAAAGGAGAGTTGCCAAAGGAGTTGATGACAACAAAGAAATGGAAAATTGTTATAAAATCGGCACCATTCTCATTGATTGCAAGATTGTTATACAAGGTTGGACAATGGAATCTTGCGATGGTGTGCGACGGAGGAGTAAGTATATATGGCACTAAAGGAAGCACATGAAGTATTGGCCAAAGGATACACAAGGCCAGATACAACGACAAGAAAAATGCTATTGGTAGGGTTATGGTGGCCTACTTTATATCACAATGCCAAGGAGTATGCGAAGGCATGTGATGCCTACCAACGGATAGGAAAGAGAGACGTCATGCCATTACATCCCTCCAAACCACAAGAATTGTTCGAGATACGGGGTCTAGACTTTGTTGGACCACTAAAGACGAGTAAAGGAGAACCCAATATATTGTTGTAGCATCCAATTACTTGACAAAGTGGGTAGATGCGAGGACTCTACCAAACAATTCTGCAAGGAGTACGACTTGTTTCTTGTACGAACAAGTGATTACAAGATTTGGAATTCCCTTCTAGTTGACAAGTGATACGAGAGGACACTTTGTCAATGAGATTATCCAAAATCTGACCACTGAATTCAGGATCTTTCATTCTTTATCTAGTATGTATTATCCTAGAGCAAATGGGTAGGCAGAGGCAACAAACAAGGGCTTGTTATCAATTATATACATGATATGCAAAGTGGAAGGATCTGATTGGGAAGAGAGATTGCCAGCTGTCCTATGGGCGTACAGGACAACCTTCAAGCCAACAACGAACCACATGCCTTTTCAATTAATGTACAGACAGGAAGTCATAGTGCAGGTAGAGTTCCTAGTAGCTAGTTTGAGGGTGGCAATAGGGAACCATCTAGATGACCAAGAGAGCCTAAGGGAGAGGCTCGTGCCATTGGTACAACTAGACGAAAGGTGGCTAATGGCTCAATGGGAAACAAATATTGCCCAATGGCGAAGGAACTTGTGGTAGGACAAGCACTTGAAGAAAATGAAGTTGAAAGCAGGTGACTTGGATGGCAAGCGAGAGATCAAGTAGGAAATTTGAAGACCCTATGGCTTGGTCGATGTAATGGATAATAGGGCAATAAGTTTGCAAAAGTTGGACGAGGCATGGTGTCCCGAGACTGTTAATGGTTCGAAATTGAAACCATACAAAGCAAAAACGCAAGTGAATATGGTTAACTTCAAATCATCAGAGGAATAGATTGTAGGAAGACTTGTGGGGGCACTGCAACAATCTTCAAATAGTTTCGATGGAATTCGGTTCTAGTTAGATAAAGAACCAAGCGGGAGCACAAATCATGGTGCAATTCAAGAAGAGAAGGAAATGAACCTTGGTTGGTTATTCGGGACTGGAATAATAGAACCTATTATTGAACAGAGAGAGTTGGAGCCTAGACCAACTGAACAGAGAAGAATATAGGTCCATGTACGGTTCCCAAACACAAAGGAAGAGCAAAGACTTCAATTGCTTACAGATGAGGATCTGCACAAGATGGAGTCTGAAGAAACAAAAAGAATTGGTTCAGAATCTCAAGGTGAAGAAGAGTTTGATAATGAATTTTAGAGCGAATAAAGTGAAGATATGGGACAATTAACACAATTCAAAATCCTACAACAAATGATGTGTAGGGAGACGCAGAGGTTGCAAAAGGAATGAGACTCAATGTAGATATAATGCAAGAATGAGGGATCAAATTGTTCAAGAGCTAGATGAGACGATGCAAAGGCTTAATAAAAGAAAAGTACAAAGACAACAAGAACTGAATAATCTTGAACGGTTGACTAGGGAGTAAGAAGCATATGAATTACAGAGATATATCTATGAAGTACATTCATCTTAGGATGAGGAAGGAAGACGATCAAAAAGCAGTATTTTATTCTCCATGAGTTCAAGTAGTTCTTCGATGAGCTCTTACACAATTAATATAAACAGTAGTAGCAGTAGCAGTAGCAGTTCGAGCTCGTTGTTGACAAGGAGATCCAAGACGAGAGTCCAATCAATCCCTCAAGCAAGGGAAAGAAGAGATGCCCAAGAAGACTCTGAGGGAAGACGAACCAAGAGAAGGTTGGAAGATACACCGACACTCATTGGTGAAGGAGAAGGTGAACCTAGTAATTAGTAGGATTTACTAGATACTACAAGAGTGGTACCACAATGAGGTAGCTTAGGCAACTTGGGAAGACAATCATGTCTTCTCGGTGGTCTAAGGTCACCCAACCAAGGGAGGACTTCGGTTGGCCTCCCTCCTAGTGGCTCGAGGGGAAAAAGTTTCCCTTCTGCTATCCCCAAGCTACAAGGTTGACAACATGGGCCACAAGGAATATTCTGTGATCAGGCAAGAAACAACCAATTTCACAAGATCATGAGGTTGACCCTTGGCCTGTCAAGACCATCTCGTGGTTCACAATGAACCGAAGACACCATAATATACGGTTGAGGACTTGGACAAACTTTGAGTAGTCGAAGGATGGGAATAGGTATCCTCACATTCTCAAGGTTCGCTCGATGGAAGTAGGAATAAGAGGGACATCACACGGACGACAACAAAGGACTGCGAGGGAACAAAATCGGATTAGACAAGAAAGAATCCAAGAAAATACAGAAGAGCTGCAGAGAATGCGTTATGCCATAGATCCAAACAGGCAGACAATTGGTAACCAAACAAGGCAAGTGTCTAATAGTCGTCAGCAGGTTAGTAGGATGACAAGGGGCCATTGACAAGATGGCGAGATGGCAAAGTACCGTCAAATGACTGACAAGACAGCAAGACCAAGTCGGCCACCAAACAGGACGACAATATGTAATCTACAACTAAGCAGGATGGCAGGTTGAAATCTATAGGCCGACAGGCTGATAGAAGGCTACCAAGAGGATGATAAAATGGCAGGGTGCCGTCAAGAAGATCATTAGATGGCAGGACAGGAATAAGATTGTTGTCAAGGAGAAACCCAAAAAGAAGGTTGTCGACAAGAGGATGGACAGATGGTAGGTAGTCACAGCCATGAGATGGATTAGGATGGAAATAATCATTAGAGGGAAGAACGCGAAGACCACGTATTGGAGATACAAGTTTGCATCATTGTACGGATTGTACAAAGAAGGTGACATGTGACAATCGCCATGTTGTAAATATGTAAATAAAAAGTTGAAAATTAGAGAATTAATAAAAACATGAAAAGCAAAAAAAGAAAAAATAGAAGGTAAAGCAAGAAATGCACCATCAATTGCATTCAAGGTGACACTTATCCGACAGTCATAACGACGAAGTGGCAGTTGTATAACCATTTTCATGAGTGGCAACCAATTTTGAAAAATTATAAATAGAGGTGAGTCAAGAGGTATAAGCACAATGCAATCGCCCAAGTTGAAAGTAAGAAGGAAGACAAAGGAGAGATTGCAACGATGGACGAAGAATAGGTAAGACACCATAGAATATTCCCAGCATTGCCAAGAAAGAGAGGGATTGAGTTGCATACGAGGATTTTCTAGACAAAGGAAGAGAAGGGCGGAGTAACCTGTGTGTCAAGTCAAGGACGGATAAACCATATAGAAGGGAGAAGGCTAGATTTTGAACCCCCCTACTAGTTAAGTGCATAGAACGGTAACCACTATCCGTAGAAGTTGCAATTAGACACAACACCGTCCAAATAGTTGTCAGTGGAGCTGCCATCTGAAAACATCGTTTGAGGCTGAGATTCAGAGGAGCTACCGTCTGAAGACGTCAAAGGAGCTACCGTTCTTTTTATTTCAATTTTCTATCGCTACTCTTCCATTTCTTCCTTAACTTGTGCATGGGCTTCCTACTATTTTTCCTTCTCCTTTCCAAGTTCTAGGTACTTTTCCATTTTTCTTGCCAATGCACACGAATGCAAGCACATGCTTTCTTTCTTCTTGTCCAACCGTGTCTCTCGAATGTCAATTAGATTGATATTTTGCAAGTTGTTGCTGCTCACTTCCTTTGGACAATTTATTTCCTTATGATCATTGGGACCGAAGCATTGACACACCATTACCATTTTGTTGCTGCCACCTCCAACTGCTGCAATTGTGCAAGTTTTGTACAAAGTGTCTATACCCTTGACATCTTCTACACTAAATGATGGGTCTATCATTTGAATCATATTGCAACCTATACTCGCCACCATCACCAAACTTATTTCCAAATTGTGCATTTTGTCTTTTTCCTTGATTATTATTACAATAACCGAAAATTGTGCCATTCTATCCATTCTTAAAAGTGTTGGGTTTATGCTCCATCCATTCCTTTTGCATCGTGAGTGTTTGGTGTCGTGCACTTCTCAAGTTAAATGGATAGTCAACAATCACATGTTAGTTGACTTCACATTTGTTGTAGTATGCCTTATTTGGGCACTTGAAGTTCGTGTGCCCTTCCGCCTTGCAATCTAAACACCAAATATTTTCTTCTCATATTTTTTGGTCGTCACATCGTTAATCATTCTATCTAGGTCTTTCCAAATTGTCTAGATGGTTGCGCTCAGATATTCCCTCTCACTATCGAACTCCACTTCATCTCTTTAGTGACTTGCTCTTCCACCTACTACCACAGTCTTCATTTTACTTTCTAGATTCAACACTTAGTTGAGAGCTTCTTGATATGTTGTTGTCGATACTACCTTCATCTTCATCTTGTAACGAGGAAGTAATTCATCCATGGACCATCGTCGTTGCAATCCGTCTACCAGTGTAACTTCCATCTTCCTTTGCACATCCTTGTTGCATTTGTGATTGCACTTCTATGTCGATAAATTGTTTGTCATGCTCTTGCCATGCTTGTTCAATTGTTACTTGTTGTCATGTAGGCCTCTGACTTCTTCATGTCTTCTCTTCTCTCATCCATTTGCGTCCACGTCTACCATGTTTGCGCATCGAAATATCTTTCATTAACCTTCTTTCTTCTTCAAGTGTCACCGCGCTCTTCATTCAAACTTGTTGCGGCAATGACACCAAATATAGTAGAATGAGTGTATTCCAAATTGAGGATCAGGAAAATTAATTGACAGATAATTGTTAACAACAATAATCAATCATACATGCAAAAAGGATCTGAGACAAGATATCAATCGAAACAGCACATAGTCATTGATAGATTCAGAGTATGAACAGCAATACCACCATGAACACAACATTGATATTCAGCAATATCCATAACCAACATACATACATACATCTACCAAGATCTACAACATCTCTAATGCTGAAAAGTAAGGGGCCTTATGTAAATAGGAATGAAGAGGTAGCCTTTATAAATCCTCCAGTGTACAATGATTAGTAGTAATAAATAGTGATTTGATGTAGGTAACACTCCCCACCGAAACTCCAAGATGTTATAGATTGTAAACGGTAAGTCCTACCAAACAATTAATTCTCAACCAAAATGTCTATTCACGACCATGATGAGATGGAGGAAGAGTGGCACATGTTGAGAATGGTGATACTACTACAAGTCAACCTGTACAAGTGGTGTCTTCTTAAAAGAAGATTGCATGAGACACCTTATGAGGGATGTATTGCATTCAACAACATAAAGATGTGAATGAGGCATTTGTTCCATTGATTTCCATATTAGTAGTGAAAATGCTAAAATGAGAATACAAACAAACATTTGATTTACAATGATTGAGCATTCAAACATTAATTTCAAGCTCAACTCATTGATGGGATGAGTAATTTATTTCCTAATGAAGATAGGCTTTCTCCTGCCTTAATGCACTCAACATTTCAAATCTTTAAAGTTTGCCCGTGGAAACTAATTACATGGATGTTTGAAGAGAGGAATAATAACAAAAAACAAATTTGAAATATAAAACTAAAGAGAAAAGAGGTAAGATCTGCCTCAAGTTGGAATTTGTTTTTGCCCCCCTCTGAATATTGCTAATTTTTCTTACTTGTGGACTCTTTCTGCCCTTTACCTCCTCAAAGCATTTCAATATGTTGATCTTGTTGTTAAACTTTCAGTTCTTCGTACCTTGGTTTTAAGGGTTTGCTTAGGGTAGATCAGGAAAGCTATAGTTGATTTCATGTAGTCTATTATTTTGGTGTCTTCCACTTGATTAGTAAGTGAAAAATCAAAAAGCAGGAGAAAATAACTAATATTTTTGAAGCTTCCAGGTATTTATATGTTGTTCCAACCCACCAGGAACATGTCCCTAGGCAATTTTGCAAGTAATGTCTCCTTCACCAAGTTTAGTTTTCAACTGAGAGTAAGCAGGTTTGCTGAAGTTGGCATCACCTGGACCAGGCTAACATGTTGGCAGCATATAAAGAAAAAAAGGAATAAAACATTTCCTTATCAAAAGGACTTTTATCCCCACTTATGATCAGGACACTTAACCATACCATGAGTTTCATATTGCTTTCAGGACAAATATACATACAAGTGCCTTCATAGAGATGTCAATTAAAAGTGTTTGAACATCCTTGCAGGTTCCAGTTTGTTGTAAACAGTCCAAGCATGTATGTTTTGATTTCACCACATAAGAATCCAACCACTACATTGTCCAAGGATGTATCAGACATGACAGGATGCATATATGATCATTTCAAGTTCCAAGACTACGACTTCAAACAACTTCTGCTCGTTAATTCTCTACCAAAACATTACTTAATGCACTTTCTTGACAAAGAAAAATATCAGTTCTTTAAAGTTAGGGCATGAAGGCATTTCCATACCCAGTGTCCCGAACTCCTTTTAACCAGTTTTGGATTTCATTTTCTCTTGATTCCATGCCTTGTGATCTATTGGAATCTGCTTGACTTCCATCACCAGCTGCCATCCCTTTTGATTTCAATGTTAGGTCACCCAAAAGATTAGCTTTCTCAGCATAAGTCATAGCTAATGCAGCTTGAACCTCTCCTGGAAATGCTTGAAATAATTCCTTGGACCAAAGTGAATGTATACAACGGAGCAACTGCAAGAGAGGCCAAGTGTGAAACATGTGATATATAGTACAGAAGCTGAAGTCAACTATCAACAGGCAAAGTTCTTACCTTCACAAGAGGAGGTAGCATCCAAGTTAATTGAGAAGCCAAAGGATGAGTATAATTAGTATTGACAACAGAAGACTCTTGAGAAACGGAAAAAAGAGCGTTTTTATTACCACTCCTTTTGATAGCTCTCTCAAAAAAGCTTACTGTGTGGAAAATCAACCACATTAGCTCATTCTCTGATGTATTTAGACCTCTAGTTAAAAGGTGTACCAAATTCATTGGATTGGACAAGTATAAATCTTGCCATTCTAGCTGACACCACTGATTCTTCAATGGATCGAGTAACCATTTCAAAATTACTTCTTGTTGTTCACTCCTGCATGCATAAATAAGGAATAACAAGACTGCAGTTACAACCAACTTGAACTCACCAAACTTGTAGAGACAAAATAAAACAAAAAAAACAGGAAGCAAAGTATGAACACATTATATAAACAACTGAAAGCTTATTTTTTCAACTCGGAAATGTCAAACTAGTGTATACCCAGCCACTGAAGCCATAACAAGAAATGTTTCTGCAAGAGTATTATATTCACCACGTTGAAGTCGTCCTTCCCCTTGAAGAACAGACATTTCTCCTGCAATAAACTGTGATAATAATGCACCATTGTCAGTGAGAGGTATAATCTACTCCTATGCATTTGTTTTTCATGTTTACTCAGTATCAATACAAGGTTATATAATATTGAAATTTTTGCAAACTGGTTCGCCTCAACTAGTAGATGGTCAAAGCACTTGTATCTCTGATATGCTTCAGAAATTGAGTTGACTCGTTAAAGTGTTTGTTTGTATTTACATTGCAAACTATAGACGAGATTAAAAACCTCGAGGAAGTCTAGTGAATTTTGTCAGAAGGAAAGCAAAAAAGCAAAGTTTGGCATTTGTTTGAATAATCCAGTTCCAAAGGAAAAAATGTATTTAAATCAAATTAGATACACCAGCGTAGCATCCAGAAGACTTTTTGCTCCTATTAAGTGTTTGATTTTATGCCCAGTTAGACTAATTTTCAACTATAAACAAGTCCCTACTTACGTGAATGAAATCCTGCCTTCACTCCAGCGTAATTACAAAGTCAAACATGCAAAATTTTGGCCCTGAAAGCAAGTTGTGCCTATTGTTCATATAAAATATCATAGGTAAAAGAAAATAACAAACAATTATTTTTATTGACAATGCAAAAAAAATTTAATCAGTGGAATGTCTGTAATTCCAAACTGCTTCAGAAGTGAATTTTTGACAAATTTTACATCTACCATTATTCCTTGTTATCATTTGGATCAACCATTCTAGCCAAATTATTTCCCCTCTTCTCACTAGTGAACTTCTATCTGTTCTGTAATAGATAAGAGAATTCTATCATTGTCCATATATCATGTATATGATAAAGATATGCCTATATCGTATATGCTCATATTTCCTCTTGCTCAGTGCCTCTTGGATGTTGTAAGCTGTGATGTAAATGAATAGTATCATTTTTGTTGCAGCTTTAGAACACTTGAAGAACGTACTATGCATACATATTCCCTTTTGCTAATATATTCATAAATAATGACCACTATTCATCTTATATTACTGCAGTTACATTAAAACCATGGTTAGATTAACAAAATAGGAGAATAACACCCAACAGCTTTGAGGAAGCTGGTAGAGAATGTAAAGTTTCACTCTATAAGCTAAGGTTCCAATCCCATGGGTGAGCCTTAATAAGCCCAACGGATTTGGACCAAGCAGTGGGGAGAAAAGAGTTCCACTCCGTAACCCAAGATTTTAATCAAAGGTGAAACTTAACATTGCCCAACAGGGAGGAAGATGGGGAAAAAACTGAGAAGCTAGGGTTTCAGAAGTTTGGAGGTGCCTAAGAGGAGATCTGAGGAATCAAACTGGGGTTTCAGAAGCTAGGGCAGAGGTCTGTCAATAGTAAGGATCACGGCCAAGAATGGGGGACATAGGTACTTCGGTACCAAATCCTCCAAACGAAGGAATCTCATTCCGGGATAAGCTATGTGGAACCCAAGATAGCTTCAACGACTGTCAAACACAAGCAAAGAAAATCATAAACACCATGGGGAAGCGACAAAAGGAGGATTCTCTGCTTGGGAGGGTGAACGGATGTCTACCACAAGCAAAAGAAATACCAGTATTGGAAATAGCTGAGGATATTGTTTATAAGTCAAAACACAACCTGATAGGTAAATTCGTGGGTTTCAGACCGTCCGTGCACTTCCTCCACACGTGGATAAGGAAACAATGGCATCTGGAAGGAGAATACGAAATTCTAACTCTCCCAAATGGGTATTTTTCTGTAGAGTTCACATCGGTGGCAGATCGACAAAAAGTATTTGAGGGAGGGTCGTATCATCACGGGCCAGCGGGACTATTCTTGCAGCCATGGAAGATGGGATTCGACCCGAGGGTGGAACCGATTGCAGTACCAATATGGGTAAGATTATTTGCCCTTCCCCTTGAATTTTGGAAAGAGGAGGTACTCGAGGCAATAGGCAACTTACTAGGGCATTATCAAGGTAGATCAAGAGAAACAGTTTTAGGAGGATCGGCAATGTTTGCTAGGGTTTGTGTAGAAATGGACCTCAGCAAACCTCTTCCAACAGAGATAGACCTAAAAATAGGGGATTTTGTCTGGCGCCAACAACTGGATTATGAGGCTATTCCATTCAGATGTCGGGTGTGCCACGCTCATGGACATCTGGCTAGAATGTGCCCAACAGTTAAGGATCATCAATCTGAACAAGAGGGGACAAAAGCAAATATTAACATGGCGGGTCAATCTCTTCAGCAAAAGGGAAATCAGAAGGAAGGGAAAGGCCCAACAGACTTTGAGGGCTTTCAAAAAGTAATGAGAAGGCCAAACAAAAGAAATCAGCACAGTAACCAGAGACAAGGAGAAAGAGCGGTAAGAACAAACAACAGATATGAGATATTCAAACAACTAGGAAACTTGGAAACAGAAGGGGATTTTCAAATGGAAGGGTTAGAGGAGGATACTCAACAAGTCACACCAGTTGATCAGGAACAATATTCCAATCTAGTGTCAGGGAACAAGCAAGGAGCAGAACCAGACACAACCTCTCTCATGGAAGAGGAGATTCAACCCACGAGGGAGACCATAGGAGGGGAAATAGAGCAGAGGATAATTTTGACACAGGAAATAGAGATGAAAGAAGGAAATAAGAACAAAGAAAGCCCTACTCTAGGGATTCATCAAGTGGAGAAGAAACAAAAACCGAACCAATCTGCAGGGAGGAAGTCAAACAAGGAAAAGATGGAGGAACAGGGAAGAGATTTGAGCCAGAACGGAAAGGTAAAATCGATGGCTGATTTTTTCTCTCCTAATTCTCAATGATATTAATCACTTGGAATGTGAGGGGTTTAGGCAGTCGCCCCAGACAAAAGGCAGTCAAAAATATTATCATAGATATGAGTCCAGATATAATTTTGTTACAGGAAACCAAAATGCAAGGAGAAGACTTACAAAAAATAAACAGGAGGATATGGCAAAAAGGAGAGATCCTTACTCAATCGGCACAGGGGAAATCAGGTGGATTGGCCACTATGTGGAATCACCAACTGTTCCTAGAGATAGGGGGAGCCTCTACGAGAGGGGTGTTGATGGTCCGGTTACAAAATAGGGAAACTGGGAAAATTTGGACTATAGTTAATTTTTATGGAGCACAGACAGTTAGATTACAGAGGGATCAATGGGCAGCCATCCAGACTTTCAAAGACAACTACCCGGAGGACCAATGGATTGTGGGAGGAGACTTCAATGCAAAGCTTAGAATAGAGGAACAACAAGGAGGCAGAGCCATGCTGGAGGAAAAGGACAGGTTTTTTTCAGCAATAACATGTCAAATGAATCTAATAGATATCCCAATTGTGGATAGCTCCATGACCTGGACAAACAGAAGAAAGGAAGGGGAGACGGTCAAATCTTGCTTGGATCGTTTCTTCATGGGGGAGGAATTATATTTGCATACCAAGCATCAAGCGAGGGTCATGGATAGGCTTTCTTCAGATCATTTTCCAGTAAGCCTAACCATAGAAGAAGATAATCATAAAGTTGCGGGAACTTTTAAATTTGAGCTATGGTGGCTGAAAGATGAGGAGTTGGGGGACCGCATAAAGGAATGGTGGAAATTAGGGAAACCAAGATTTGGGACAGCCCAATTCAAACTCCACAAACAACTGAAATATGTAAGGACCCAACTAAAGGAGTGGAGTAAACAGAAGAAGGAAATAACTAGAATCCAAAAGAACGAAATCAAGGATCAAAAGGAGAAGATTGCTCAGGAGATAAGACAAGGAACTATTACGGAAGAACTGTTGCAACGTGAGGCAGAAATTATTAGGAGAGAGGAAGCTTTGGAGGAACAAGAAGAGATCTATTGGAGGCAAAGGGCCAGAGTTACATGGTTAAAGGAGGGGGACCAAAACACAGCATTCTTTCATAAGACAGCAACAGCCAGGAGACAACAAAATAGAATTACAGGTCTTACAGATATGATGGGTCAGGTAAAAACCAGTGGAAGTGAAATGAAAATTATAGCAAATCAGTACTTCCATACTCTTTTTAGCAGCAATGAAAATTTGAATGCAATATGGCAGGAGAAGATACTAGAGGCAATTCCGCAATTAGTCAAACCTGAACACAATAAATTATTAATGGAGGAAATTTCTTTGGAAGAAACCTCGCAGATCATACAAAAAATGCAAACAGGAAAGACTCCAGGACCAGACGGATTCCCCATTGAATTTTATCAAAATTTTTGGGAAATTGTGGGCCAAGCAGTGGTGGAGGCACTGGAGGAAATCAGACAGAGTAAGCAAATGTTAAAAGCCTTGAATCATACTTTTATCACTTTGATTCCTAAGGGCCCACCTAGTGAGATAATTGATAATTATAGGCCTATTTCACTATGTAATGTAGTATACAAGATATTAACAAAGCTTATGGCAGAAAGGTTAAAACATTTTTTACCAAATCTGATTTCAAGTGAGCAAGGTGGTTTTGTTGAAGGCAGACAAATTCTAGATGGAATAGTAGTGGCCCAGGAGGTGATACACACAATGTCAAAACAAAAGGACCCAGGTATGTTTATTAAATTAGATCTTTCTAAAGCCTATGATAGAGTAGACTGGTCCTTTATGCAAAGGATTTTAGAAAAAATGGGCTTTGCAGAGGGGTGGAGAGATTGGGTAAAAGCCTGTACACAGACTACATCATTCTCAGTTCTGGTAAATGGCAGTCCCTCTCCCATGTTCACAGCAGGAAGGGGGTTGAGGCAAGGGGACCCTCTCTCCCCTTACCTTTTTATCCTTTACGCAGAGGGTCTCGGGAGACTGTTAAAAAAAGGGAGACAAGAGGGGAGGCTAAGGGGCCTGAAAATAAGTTCTCAAATTGAGATAAATCACCTCCAGTTTGTGGATGATACTGCTCTTATTAGTCAAGCCAATCTCATAGTAGCAAGAAACATAAAAGAATTTTTAGATGGGTATACTCAAGCTACTGGGCAAACTTTTAATGAAAAAAAATCTCAAATTGTTTTTTTCAATACAACGAAGAGGGTGAGAGATAAAATTATACAATTGTTGAAATTCATGGAAACTCCTTTACCCATACAGTATTTAGGAGTACCTTTATCTGCAAAGAAAACAAAAAGCAAGGAGTGGAAAGGGTTGATGGACAGACTTCAAGCTAAGCTGAGCAACTGGACTCACAAATGGCTAAGCTTGGGAGGAAGGCTTACAATGATTAAAGTTGTGCTACAAGCTCTCCCAGTTTATAAATTTTCCGTACTTCAGGCTCCAAAGAGAATTCTAAAAGATATTGACAAACACACAAGAAAGTTTTTGTGGTCAGGTGCAAGGGAAGAACAAAAAATAGCACTAGTGGGTTGGGAGAAGATATGCCAACCAAAAAAACAAGGAGGATTGGGGATAAGATCAGCATCCCAGAGCAGCAAGGTACTAGCTGGGAAGCTATATTGGAGATGGATTACAGCTACTGGGGGTTTATGGAGTAGACTCTTACAAGCCAAATATTACCCAGGAGTGGCTGAGAAAAACATTCCAAGACACAGAGTGGAAGGAGAGGGATCTACAGTATGGAGGACAATGTTAGCAGGCCAGGAGTTAATAAAGCCATACCTATATTGGCAGTTAGGGGATGGAAAGGATGCTCTATTTTGGGAGGATTCATGGAATCAATCTCAACCAATTATTCAGACATTCCCAGAGATGGAGAGTTGGAAAGCAGAGCTCCAAAAAGCAGGGTGGTGGAAAGCCTCTTACTATATGAAATCATGGAATCAACATGTGCCAGACTTACTACAGTGGAAACATCCCCGAGAATGGCCAGTGAGGGGGACAGAGGAACTAACGGAAAAACTGTGGAGACATCTCCAAAGACACCCAATTCAGGATGGTTCTAAGAGGGATATACTTGGATGGGGAGGAAGTAAGTTGGGAATTTATAAGGCAAAGGAGGGATACAAGGTAGTTTGTGGATATGAGATTACCCCAGCACCACTTCCATGGACATTTGTTTGGCAAAAGGAAGGATGGCCAAAAATTAACATTTTCTCATGGCTGATTAACCACAGAAAGTGCTTGACATTTGATAATTTGAGAAAAAGAGGTTTCTTTGGGCCTTCCAAATGTGTTTTGTGTGGAAAGGCAGAGGAGACCTTGAATCACCTCTTTTTTGGGTGTTCTTTTGCTAAAGACATATGGATCAATTGGTGGAGGCAGATGAGACAACATTGGGAAGTTTTTGAGAGCCAGGAAAGCTTTTATGAGAAATGGAAACAGTGCAGCTTTAAGACTAAAACAATGAAAATGGCATGGAAACTAGGACCTAGCTTCATATGGTGGCAGTTATGGCTAGAACGAAATGCACGCATATTTAGATCAGAGCACAGAACAAGGGAGCAAGTATGGGAGAGGATTATGAGCAAGGTAATAGAAACACTATCTATCAGATTACAGGAGGAAACAAACATAAAAATGGAGGAAGGGATTATTCTACGGAGCCTTGGAATAACTGTAACAGAGAAACAACTTAGGGATGGATACACAGGTGAGATCCCCTCGAATAACATAGAGTGGAGGCTGCCTCCCAGAGAGTGGGTGAAGGCAAACACAGATGGGGCTTCTACTAAAAACCCTAGGAAAGCTGGTTTTGGCATTATCATGCGAAATTGGAAAGGAGAACAGGTGTACTGGAGAGCAGAAGGCATGGGGGAGGCAACAAATAATGAAGCGGAAGGACAGGCGATCTTGTCAACATCAGTGATAGCTGCAAATCTACAATTACATAAGTTGTGGATAGAGACAGACTCTCAGGTATGGGCTGGAATCTTGGATCCGATAAGGCCCTTTCAGGTGCTGGGAATTGGAGAGAGAAGGAAGGTGGAAGCAGTTCAGAAGATCTGGCAGGTTTTTCAAGATGTTTTTATTACACATATCAAGCGAGAGGGAAATAGGGTGGCAGACTATTTAGCAAAATGGGGAAAAGATCTGGAGGAAGGGCAATATGTGGACTCTCAGATGGAAAATCAGATAAGTTGGTGCCAAAGAATCCAAGGGATGCGGGAGGTGATACAAGCAGATAGCAGAACAGGAAGAGCAGACAGTGAGTCTAATGAATCTATCACAGTTAGGCCACAGTGCAACACAACATGAAGATAAATGGATGGTTTACGGAATTCAGATAAATTGGAATTCAACTATGGTAGTGTTGAGGTGTATGGATATCTGCATTATGTATGGTAATGTTTTATGGGTAATTTTTGAGCCAGGAGGGACTGGAGGAGGATTTTCTTTCTCCCTTGATGCCTGTCCAGCTCATTTTACCTTGTAAAGGGTGGGTGTCTTCTCAGGCAATTGTTCCATTCCCTCCATTGTTGACAAGTGTGCAGTGGGTAAATTCCAAGGCTGGTCCTGATAGATGCTGGAAATCTCTGCTCGCCAGGAACCCTGTGCGGCCCATTTCACCAACCTGTCCAGCTCCTCTTCCCCCATGAACTGCCACTTCTTCCATCGGCCAACACAAGCTACATCAAACTGCAAGCGTAGATTTTCCATCACTTCAGTCAACTTGGAAAAACAGTCTACCGCCTGTTGATCCATAATATCTGATGGATCCATAAAATTGGGCAGGTCCAACAGAATACGTTTGGACCATGCATCCTCATGTCCCTCCTCTTCTTCGTGTAATATCGCCTTCCCTTTCCCGGATAGGTCGATGGGCTTCTTGGCTGCTTTCCATTCTATAAATACAGGTTGTTTGGGAGGTACCTGAGCTTGGTTGTTGTCACCTTCTGTCCCAACAACTTGCTGAGATAAATTTGTCTGTGGGGGCTGCTCTCCCTTCTCTATGTTGGTCTCGTGTCCCAAAGAGACCTCTTCATTGAGTGAGATGGGATGCTTTTCTGTCCCAGGATGCTCGATTTCCAACACTAGGGGGTGGTAGGCCCTCCTCTACCATCACAATTACGGATTCACCTAGAGTCTCTGTGGGTATTGATATTCCTGTTGTTCTGGATGCATCGGCTGTGAGAAAATCCTTGAAGGAAGTGGCTGTAAATACAGATTCGTGGGGTGCTTCTGGTGACATTGCATGAGCCCGAAAGCCAAATATTCCTTAGGTCCAATTTGCACAACGGTATTGATTCTAGCTGAAACATTGTGCAGAACTAAGGGGATTTCAAAATCAACCTCTTCCCAATATATATTCATCTGTTGCTCAAGACTTTGAGCTATCTCTCGACTACGAGCAATCTTCTCCGTTGTGATGCCTTGCACCGAATCTGGAGATAGGAATGGAGATGTAGATCAAATCACCATCTCTTCCTCGTCGGCTTGGGCACTTCTAGCGGAGTTGTAGCAACTTCTTTTGTTGGCCCATGCACTTCAACCGATGGTGGTGTCGTATCCTCCCCTTCTGAATCGGTCATTAGCCCCACCTTACGAGATGGCTTATGGGAGATCTGCTTCACCCGTGGCTTCTTTACTGGTGTCTGCTTCTTCATCAGTGGTTTGGCATCCTTCCACCACAAGATGGTCAGGGCCAAGTTCAGAAACTACTGAGGTGGGTCAAGATGTGGAATCTGCACTCCTGCACTGAAGGTTGCATCCAAAATTAATCCAATGGCATGGAACGCCATCAAAAAATTCTTGGCAGTTCACATCAGAAAATTTTGTATGCGGAGTGCCAAGTGAGTTGCCCAATCATATGCCACTCCCTGTTCAATCCCCTTCAAGTAAGGAATCAGCCAAATACGAAGATTTGAGCTCCATTGTTTGCCTAACAATATGGCCATCAAGACGTTCATAATGCATTCCAAACCCTTATTCTTCAGTTGCGGCTGCTTAACTCCTCGGTTGTCGTGAGTTGCTAACATGGCATCAACCTCCTCTCTCAGAGTAGTGATGCTCAAAATCAGTTGCGGGGTTTTCTTGGGATCGACCTGCTCATTCACCGCTGGTTTGCCCTTCTTTGGAAATCCGAATGTATGCTAGAACGCTGCAAGAGAAAATTCAATCACCCAAGGGTCTATTTTTAGGAACACGTAGTGATGAGTTGACTTGGACTATGTCCACAGATGGTCCTTCCAGCCCAATTCATGGTCGACCTACGGGTAGCAAGAGGGGAATTTCTTCCTCTCGAGTTGCCGAGATAGAGGCCAACCACGCTCCTCCCTTGGTCAGGTAAGCTTGAGTTACCCAAAAGTTCTGACGAACTCTCGAGATTGCACAAGTCACCTCTATTTCAGGCTCAACTATCAATTATGCTCGTGAGCTTGGTTCTGCATGTGCCTGATTGCCAGGTGTCATTTGGTGTAGGATTCTCAATCTCCTGTCTACCCTTATCAAACATTGTCGCCACCTTGCTTCAATGCGTCTTTGTGGTGCACATTGGGCTAGGGCCTCTTGGTACTGATCTGAGAAAGACGAATCCGTGCTGGAGTCATTTCCTTCTCCTGCAATGTTCATTGGCCAATCTAAGGTTTCTTGAACCCTTTGCTGCAATCGTCTTACTTCTCTTCTATATCGTCGTAAGTCCCTTGCAACCAATCAATACATTGTCGTTGCCTAGCGTTCAGTTGGGCGTTGCATGGATTCTTCAAATGGCATTCACCTCTGCGGTGTTGATCTTCCTGGTACTGCATCTTTCATTATCCAACGGGATATTCATCCATTGTCCTCGTCTTGTGGGCTCAGAGATTCCTCATCTTCAATCACCTGCACTATCTCGAGGAATCTAACCCCTGCTTGTCGACTTTGAAGTTCATCCCTTTGTCTCTGACGGTTTGGGTTAGGACTGGCGTAGGGGATATCAGGGTCCCGAGGTTGATTTTCGTCTTCGCTTGAATCTTCTAGCCATCCTTCGTACCTTGGTTGTTCGAGTACCTCTCTGCCAACCCGCCATAGAATATTGGTTGCCTGTTCTTGATTCATTTGATATTCACTATGGGTGGACAACTTCTAACGCAATTCCCTCGTTTCATCCTGTTCTGGTGGTCTCCAGAATCTTCAAGGATGTCGGATTAATGGTGAAGCAATTCTTGAGAAGTCGTCGGTATTCACGAGGATTCTCAATGTAGCTGTAGATGAACTATCAGAATTAGAGGATAAGGTGGCGTGCCCTTCTGCATTATTTCCTGTATCCTCTCTTTGCCCTTCTAGTTGCATTTCCAACCTATGATTTTGTTGCCTCCGAGGATGGTTTGTAGTTGGCGAATTACTGGTTATAGAGAATAGGCTACCTTCTGAAGAGGCTTGTTCATTACCTTTTGTGCTTCCTCTTAAGTCTTCTTGGTCTCTTTCCGCCCATTCTGCCCTACGTGCTTCCTATCGCTGGTTCATTCGCTGCATGGTTCCATCCAACTCCTGAATGACTTGTTCCCTTAATCGTGCATTATACTGCCTTAGGGTTTCATACTCCTGCAATCTTTGCGTTTCCAAAGCCATCTGGTGCAGAATTCGAGCTCCTTGTCCTTCGTCATCTTCCACTTCTAGCTCCTATTCCTGCAAAGCGACATCCGTGAGGGTTTAGAGTCACTCCTTTGCTTCGCTATTCGGAAATCGAACGTGGACTTGTAATCGTCTTTGTTCACCCTCTCGAGGTTCCAACTCTCTCTGCTCGATTACTGGTTTTTCAGTTCCAAATAGCCATTCCAGGTTAGCTGGCACATCCTCTCGAACAATATTACTTGGCTCATCGTGTTCGTAGGATCGTATACCTGGTTGTACTTCTTCAGTTGCATTACCAGAAGTGTCCTTCGAAATTTCTAAGTCAATTACGTTTATTTGTGCCTGTGCCTTATAAACCTTCAACTTAGAACCATTTAACACATCAGAACAGATTGTTCCATTCAGCTTCTTCAATCGGACAGCCTCGTTGTCCAGTACCTCTTCCACTTGGAAGGGTCCAAGCCATAGGGTCTTCAACTTCCTTGGCTTGATCTCTCTTTTTTCGTTGTAGTTGAGCACTAATCCGCTAACCTTCAAATTCATCTTCCAAAGATGTTTATCATACCAATACTTTTGTCATTGTTGAGCGATCTTCGGTACTTCTTCAGTTGCATTACCAGAAGTGTCCTTCGAAATTTCTAAGTTAATTACGTTTATTTGTGCCTGTGCCTTATAAACCTTCAACTTAGAACCATTTAACACATCAGAACAGATTGTTCCATTCAGCTTCTTCAATCGGACAGCCTCGTTGTCCAATACCTCTTCCACTTGGAAGGGTCCAAGCCATAGGGTCTTCAACTTCCTTGGCTTGATCCCTCTTTTTTCGTTGTAGTTGAGCACTAATCCGCTAACCTTCAAATTCATCTTCCAAAGATGTTTATCATGCCAATACTTTTGTCGTTGTTGAGCGATCTCCGTTGCCCACTGTGCCATCACCCTTTTCTCGCTTAACTCCACCAATACGGCGAGTCTCTCTTCCATGATGTCTTCTTTATTCAGGCAGGCTTCGATGGTTACCCTTAAACTTGGTACCAGAAATTCCACTGGTACTACCGCCTCCTATCCATACATCAATTGAAATGGTGTGTGGTTCGTGGTTGGTTTGAAGGTGGTTCTATATGCCCACAGAACCGCTGGTAAGCGCTTCTCCCAGTCTGCTATTTCGATTGCACACGTTTTATACATGATGGAAACCAAGACCTTATTTGTCGCTTACACCTGCCCGTTTGCTCTGGGATAGTACAGACTAGACAAAGAATGGAAGATCCTGAATTCCTTCGTCAAATTCTAGATGATTTCATTAACGAAATGGCCGCCCCTGTCACTTGTCAATTGAAGAGGTATACCGAATCGTGTGATAACCTACTCATACAAAAAGCGAGTTGTGCTTCTCACAAAACTATCTAGTACGGCTCTTGCTTCGACCCATTTTTTTAGATACTCGATTACGACCACGATATATTTGCACTTCCTGTTTTGGCTTGTTCTCAGTGGACCCACAAAATCCAACCCCCATCTCTCAAAGAGTTCTTGAGGTTGCGATGGATGCAGTGGCATGAAGTCCCGTTTCAACGGCTTCCCTATCCTTTGACATATGTCACATGCCTTAACAAAGTTCTTGGCATCATGATAAAGGGTAGGCCACCATAGGACCGCCAACAATACTTTCCTAGCTGTTGTGTCAAGTCCCATGTGTCCTTCAGCCAATCCTTCGTGTGCCTCCTTCAGGGTCTACTGCACTTCATCTTCCATCACGCATCGTCTCAGAATGTGGTCCTCCCCCATCTTGTATAGAAATCCTGCAATCAAGGTAAAGGCTGTTGATTTCATAATCACCTTCCGTTGTTCAACTACCGTCATCTCTTTCGACAGTTCTCCTTTCGATAGATATTCCCCAATATGTTTATACCACACGAGTATCGCACTTATCATGAATAGTTGTGCATCGGGGAATTCATCCGGTATTCCTCCTTCTGCAGGTTCTCCTTAGCGAATCCTTGACAGTTGATCCACAATTACGTGCTTCTTCCCTGGTCTTACTACTACTCGAAACACGAATTCCTACAAAGTGATGAGCCATCGACTCACTCGTCCATAGATTTTTGGCTTGTTAATCAGGTACAACAACACCTAATGATCTACATAAAAAGCAAAAGGGTTAGCCAACAAATAGTGTTGGTACTTCTGTACTGCGTACACCATCCTTAGTGCTTCACGCTTTGTTGTACTGTAGTTCTTCTCAGCTCGAGACAACAACCGACTTGCGAAATATATGGGTTGATTCAACCCAAATTGGCCTTCCAAAGCCAATGCATAGCCAATGGCAAAATTTGAGGCGTCTACGTGCACATGGAACTCCTTCTCCCAGTTTGAAAAAACTATGATAGGTGCCTTCACCAAGTGCATTTTAAGCCTTCAAAAGCTCCACGATGCTCCTCTGCCCAGTGAAACGAAACTCCCTTACACTTAAGAGCATCTAATGGATGACAAGTCTGTGCCTAGTTTCGGATGAACCTTCGGTAGTATCCTACATCTCCCAAGAAGGTTTTTATTGAACTCACGTCATGTGGTTCCTTCCTCCATCAGCAGTATGACTCGTATCTTATCCACATCGGGCTTCAAACCCTCTTGGCATACGATATGCCCCAGTAGCTTCCCATATGGTACCACCAGAACACATTTGCCTGGGTTCAGGGATATCCGAGCTTTCCTACACAAGCTCATGCATTCATCCAACACCTTCAAATGTTCTTATGTCCTACCATACAACGACCAATCATCTAGGAAAGCTTTGAAATTGCCTGTGGACATCTTATCAAAGATGTATAAGATGATTCGTTGAAAAGTAGCCGGTGCATTGCACAATCCAAACGACATGCGGTTATAAGCATATATCCCATTTTCTACTACAAAGGTGGTCTTCAGCTTATCTTCCTTCGCAATGCTGATCTAGTTGTATCCTAAGAATCCATCCAAAAATGAATAGATATCATGGCCCGCTACTTCTTCCATGATGGAATCTGTGAAAGGGATCGGGAAGGGATCCTTTATGGTTACGGCATTGAGGCTTCGGAAGTCCACACAAATCCAAATTTTGTTGCCTCCCTCTTTAAGGTGATCACAATCGGTGACACCCATTCACTTGTAACCTTGACGATGATGCCTACATCTAGCATCTTGTCAATTTCAGTATTCACCAGGGTTGTATACTTGGGATTCATCCTGTATGGTTGCCTCCTCATTGGTTGTACGCCTTCAATCAGCGGAATCTTGTGTACACAAAGCTCTAGTGGAACTCCCTTCAGGTCTTTGCATGTCCAAGCGAAGACATTCTTATACTCCAAAAATATTTTAAATATCGTCGCTTTTAGCACTGGATCCCAATCGTCTCCACACTTGATCATATTTTCTTCGCCATCATCTCCTAAATTCACCTGAATCATTCTAGGTCCCTCATACTTGATGGACTCAGGTTCGTTTATTGCGTTAAGAACATCGATAGGGTGGGTTGGTTTGTCTTCAATGACTACGACCCCATCGTATATTCTGCAAAGTTCTTGGGAAATGTCCATTTTTCCCTTTCCTTATCCTTCTCTGTTGTTGTCTGTTTCTTACTGCTTTCGTCCTTTTCTGGTTCCTTCTTCTCATCCTCTTGGATTTCGTCTCTTGTGTCAATGCAAAAACACTAGGGAGAAAATACTTCATAGTCTTCTAACTGCCAATGGAGTAAGCCTTTGTCTTCATTGTACTCATCCTCCGTGCAATCTTCCAAGTGTAGTACTCCTTCGTCATCAGGTTCATATCCCGATTCTTCATCCGAGGAAGAAGCTCTTGAGTCATCCGAACTTGCAATTTCTTGGCTTACTGCCTGGTTCTTTAAATTAATCAAGTATTTGTGTTGGCCATTCTTGAAGGTCAGATGCTCTTTCTCCCAGTTGTGGTTTACTTTCGCCATTCGTAACCACCCCCGTCCCAACAATGCATCATATGTTGGTTTTTGCATAGCAATTATGATGAAACCCAATAAAAATTCTTGCTTCGCTACACGTACTTTTTGGCTCATTAGTACACCTATTGTCTCGATGTCGTACTGATCTGCTCCACATAGTTTGAAGTTTGGAGATCTTAATGCGGGTTGCCCAATACTCCACCACGTTCTTTCTGGCATCACGTTCACGCTTGATCCACCATCAAAGATTACATGCTTTCCGCCCACTGAGTGAATGGTTGCGTACTCTGTTGTTTCAAATACCAATCCATTGCCATTCCCCGCAAGGTGGCTGGAAACAATTGCAACCACTCTGTGTCTTGTGTTACCCCATTTGATCCCCAAATGGTGATACAAGTTCCTACATGACGGGCCAGGTCTTCTTTTCCTTTCCCGGTGAAGGGTGGGGTATTTTTGTTTGCCCGCTTAATTGGCAACTTTCCCCATTGAAACCGTCCCACTAGGCAGACCTTTCGGTGGTAATCGGAGTGGAGTTTTGTCCAACCACCTCTCTGTTGTTGATGGTGCAAAATTCGAATCAAATAGCCTTCTACCTGGCTCTCGTGAGCCTCCGCTTCGCGACCTCCTTCGCGAGTAAATGAGATGTGGTTCTGGTCTTCCTCCCCACAAACCTACACGTGGTTGCTGCGATACAAAGTCTCCTACTTCTGTATTCGTTGGCCAACTCCTCTCTGCTGATTTGAGAGTTACTATCCAATCCTCATTTCCAGTAATAGGCACTTCCTCCACTATTTGCTCTTCGCCTTCTACTGTCACCAACAAAGTCTCTACTCCAAGACTTTCGTCTTCTATAGGGTCCCACACTCTTTCCACTTCGGGTTGTGAAACTTCGTCCTCGTTATGTGTTCTTTGGTTCGCCAGTCGTGTGCTTCTTCTTTGCGGTCTCGTACTCCTTCCTCTTCTATTGGAATGTGTCATTCACCTCTTTGCCTTATCACATATGCCTCTTGACCCAAAATTTGATTTAGGTAACGACGCCAAATGTAGACAGGGGTAAGTGCTTTCCCAGGACGAGGGAATGACAAGAATTAGGAAGAAGTGATGAGTTTTGTTATGACACTTGACATGCTATTCTGCTATGGACGGGTAAGTTCAGTAGAAGTCTAGACAATAGATGTCTCGGACAGACGGACTAGACGTCTAGACAGTAGATGTCTAGGCAATAGACGTCTAGGGTGAACATAGAGGACATATAAACAGTAGACGTCTGGAACAGTAGATGTCTAGGATCAACGAGATAGACGTCTGACAGTAGACGTTTGGGATATCTAGAATAGACGTCTAGGCAATAAACGTCTAGGTCAGGTTTATCAGCAAGGTTAGACGGCTAGGCTTGGACGTGTGACAGGTCGGGTTAGACGGGCAAGTCTAGACGTCTGCAACTTGGGCATTCATCCTTCAGTCTGCAACTCTCCTTGCCTGTTCCTGCAACAACACAACACAACGACAATGTTCCTCCTCGTACCAAGCAATGATCAATATCTGCAACACAACACTATACTCCAAATACAATCACATGTAACACATGCATTTTAGAACATTTGCTACACAACAGATCTGCCTTTACGGACATGGATAGATTACGAAATGAAATGGGGGGTATTTTATAGGCAAGTCCAAGTGGTTATTGCAACCAACCTAACTCAAACGTTCCAACTGCCCTATGGTTAACAAATCAATTCCAGGCATAACAACAGTCTTAGACGTCTAAGAAGCAATTCAGACATCTAACTAACTAGACGTCTAACTAATCCAGACGTCTAACAAATCCAAACGTCTAACTAATCTAGACTTCTAACAAATCCAAACGTCTAGCATAAATGACGGCTACGTTTGTCCTTTTGTCCAGACATCTAACTAATCTGTATTCATTAGATTGACTGATTTACATTGCAAAACATTACATCACATAACTCAAAACATTATCAAAATTGTTGTACATTATCAAAATTGTAGTTCTTCATAGGACATTCTTGTCAGACAGTTCAGTAATTTATTTCTTTGTCGAACTACTATCTATAGACTAGTGCAAGGACAATACGGGTTGGATCAGCCCATATATTTTTCAAGTCTGTTGTTTTCAAGAGTAGAGAAGAATTATAGCACAACAGAGATGGAAGCAATAGGGATGGTGTACGCATTGCAAAAATTTGCAACCATGACTACAGTTCAACAAATGGATGGGGAGGTTTCTACTCTCCCCAACCTCAAGATCTTGGGTCGGTTCACTTCTACCTTCTAAGCAGAAAAAAAAAGAAAGAAAACTAATCTAAAATATGTAGAAAATGAATAAGTTAAACAACAAGGAAATCAAACTAATCAAGAAGTGTAGAAAACAAATCTCATCTACTTTTGTTTTGGGACAATAGGGTACAAGAGAAAATGAAAAAATATGGCCGAACCTGTACCGAGGTTCAAGTTTGGTGCGAGAGCAATTCGGCATTGACTAAATAACTTCAACACCTAAGACCCTCGAATAATCTGCAACAACAATAAAAGAAAGGACTAACAGGGCAAAGTAGGGTAGAGTCATTAATTTCACACATTCATGAAACAAGAAGTTAAGGACACAATTAAATTAATATGCCACACACAATTGGTTCATTGATTTGCAATGTTTGAAGTATTTCTTACAATCTCACTCCAAAGAGTAGCTCTAGTATGCTTTGAAGGCCAAAAGACCCTTTACAATAAGCATCAAGCTCTTATTTATACTTGAAAGTGCAACCAAAAAATGGACTACATACAATGTACCATGGTGATAAATATGAGATGCCAAAAATTGACACAAAAGCGAGCTGCTCTATCGAGCGGGGTGCTCCAAAAGTGAGGTGCTTTGTCGAGCAAGGTGCCCTGAGAGCGAGGCACTCAACCGAGCAGGGCATTCCAAGAGTGAGACCCTCCAAAAGCAAGGCACTCAGCAAAGTGGGGAATTCGAAAAGCGAGGCATTTCGTCGAGCAACAATGCTCCAAAAACGAAGCTCTACGGAGAAGGGGGAAAAAAGAGAGGCGCTCCAGAAGCAAGGAGTTTATCGAGCGATATATTATGCCGAGCAGGGGCAATTTGCCTGTTGGGGCAGTCCAAAAGCAAGTTACTGGTATTCACCTTCTTTGAACAATTTGCCTTCTTGTGGTTACCATGTCCATACCATCTATACATCATGGCCATGTTGTTCCCACTACCTCCAGTCGGTGCGTTTGTGCAATTACATGCATAGTGTCCCCAATCCTAACATCTTTAGCACTGAATTATTGGCCTACAACATGGCGTATAAAGTTATGATAAAACTCACATCATTTCAATTCATGCATGCATAAGAGGCCATGGTACCTAAGGAGTTCAAACTGCCAAGTTTACAGGTAGCAATCGAAAAGAAGGAGATGAAGCTGATACTTTGTCATTAATTTTGAAAAGGATACAACTATATATAAAATTAGAACCATTTAGTCATTTTAAGGCAGAACAGAAATGACAATATGTTCAAAATAGAATCAATGTATCATTATATAGTGTTCTTCCATCATGCTAAGTGCCATACATGATATCATAATTGGGAATGAGAGTGAATGTCTAAGATAACCTTCTGAAAAGGGAAATCCTCAAATATCGATGTCCAAGTTATTCTTTTGCATCATTCCTAATTATTCTTCCACATGGGCCAAACAGTCATCAACGGTATTGTCCATCATGATGAAATTTCATTGAACATAAGAAAGGTATGAGGGATATAATGTCTAGGGCAATGAAAACTTATTAACCACATTGTAGACCTGGAAGAAAATTGCACCTGAAGAAGCTAAACTACTGAAGCATAGTCACTTTCCATAATGATAATCTTGATTCTTTGTTATATGTTTGCTCCCACGGTAAACAGCATGAAATTCAGCTAAAATACTTGTATTTTTTCAAAAAATTGCAGCATAGATCATTAAACTCCATGTGTTCTTATGAATACACTATCTTTTGGGTAGTCTAATCACTCATAGGTTTCCAAAAATACCTAAACTTTGTTCAGCAGCAACCTGATAGCAATGATAATATCCACTGCCAACCTTTCTATGATCACATTAGAAGTTGATCTGAAAAAGCTATTCATAATTATGTCTCTGCTGCTCAACTAGAGTTAATTTTATTATACAAATAATAAAAAACTCACAGAACAGAAAAAATAAGCATTGATAATTGGAAGGAGTTCCACATCAAAACTGTAGTTTTACTTATACATGAAATATCAATGAACCTACCTCTGCATATCCAAGAATGCTTCTGTCAGCTGCACGTGCAATTCTAACAAAAGAAGTACAAATCTGCAACCTTACTCGATGTATGGATGCTGCTTTAGAATCGCAAATTTGACCCTGACAATGGCAGACGCATGAATCTATTTAAGGCTTGTCTGAGATCATAAAGCATTTTCAGATTCTAATAGAAGCACCATCGAAGCAAATAGTGGAATTGGAGGATTACCCTTGAAATTATGGGAAGTGATTTCAAAAGTACAAAAAGTTTACTAATAACCCTGCCTAGTTCTTCCGGGACATGCTTTAAAAATGGCCCAAATGCATCTAAAAGCCTCCCAAGAATTTCTATTTGTGCAGGTTCTGTCCAGCTTACAGAAAGCAACTGCTGTAACATGCCTGCAAGTTTGAAATAAAAAATCAATATGTAAAGGAAAAAGGAAATTTGTAAATGAAAAAGGAAGGACACAAAATAATGTTTGGCCCTTTAAATGGAAAGTGAAGTAACCTTCAAGTATGCTACGCAACTGATGCTGCTCAGCAGACGACAAGGTTTCATGTGCTCCACCATCAAAAGTCGCACTGATGATTGTATCCACTGCAAGTTGAGTGCCTTCTAACATAACTAAAAGATCCTGTAAAGACGAAACCATGACTCAATGACATCTATCACCATTTTCTAAAGAAAACATGCAAAAAAGCAGACACCAACATAACACAGGATGCATCCATTTTCTAGTTCCCGTTTGTCACTAAAATTATCACTAACTCTAAAATATATACATTTATTTTAGCCACTAAAGCCTAACATATAAACATGTTTCTAACATAGCTTGATGTTCACGTTGGCTCAATATATTCTTACAAGACCAAAGTTGCATATCCACTTTTTACCTGAGGAGGACTTTGTCCAGCTGAAGATAATCTTATTATTCCCTCGACTCTCTGAGAAATTTTGGAAGCAACTATTATGGGCCATTGAGCAGCAATAAGACGAATAATTTCAAGCTGCATGATGTAACCCAAACTCACATTATCAAAAAGGCAAATCAGATATCCATATAAAAACTGAATTTACAAACACAGAAAACATTAATAAGTAGTCAATTGTACGGCTGATTTTTTAGCAATACAGCAGTTAGCATACAATGTTTCACTGTTTGTTGATGTACAAGCACTGTCAATTGACCTTTTTGGCTATAGAAAATGATGATGTGTAACTTAATATTAATGAGAATGATACGATACATACTTCAATGAGAATAATGTAGAAGGCCAATTTTAAGTTGTTTAAGGAAAGAAACGGGGAAGAAGATCATATAAATGTCCATGATTGATCAGACTATGTCAAACACACTCAAAATTATAGCAAGGCTATAATGGAAAATTAAAAGTGCAAAAATTACTTCAACAACCATGAAATAGAATCTAAAACTAACACCAGATGTAGACCTGTGAAAGAAGAGAAACAAAGAGGGAAGAGGTAACCCAAACAAATAAACCTACACAAGCCACTATATACAAAGCCACATAATATAATACCATATAATGCAATATAATCCTGTGGAAATAGAGTCCATGTTAAGAGAGAGAACTGCTGTTAGAGGCAGGAAAATTGACTCAAGTGGAACAAGGTTCTAATTTTCAGATGATTGAGGAGCAAGAGAGAGGATTAGCCTCACTGTCAATCACTACAAAGGGCCAATTACAGAGTCTGATTACGTGATGAAGAAAATGATCTGGACTAATAGGACCTGTCAACGCACCACTACAAAGGGCCACCTGGGAAGGTCTTTGGTTTGTCAATGCGCCCTAGATCCGGGCCAACATTGAAAGGCCGACAGGAAGAGATGCCTGTCGTGCCAATCTTCGGAGAAGGCCGGCTCCTATGCTAAACTACTTGATTTTTTGAAGATAAGATTGCAGGAAAATAAAAAAAGCGTTAAGGGAACTGGAAAGAAATGTACATAACGGGCAATCACAGTGGGGAAAGAATGAGCAGCACGATTATTGACTCATACTTTGAAGTAGCAGCAATCAATAGAAGAATTAAATCATAAATTAACACAGCATTTGTTTCCCTATGTATCCTCTGGAAGAATTCCAGGATTCACTCAATTTCCAATGCCCTAATTCAGGATTCAGAGTTACAGCAATCAGAAAAATAAATGAATCTAACAGAAAAACCAGCCACAGGCAGCATAAAAAGAAACTAGTACTGTGTTTCCTCCCCCATGTATCCTCAACAAAAATTATAGGATTCACTTAATTTCCAATGCCCAATTCAGGATTCAGAGTTAAAGCAAGCAGAAATATAAATGAATTCAGCAGAAAAGCCTGCAGAAGGCAGCATGCAAGAGAGGAATGCAGTCCAAAGTTCTTAATATTGATTTCAAAAATCAAAGCAGAGCAATTCTCTAGCAAAATTCCCACCCCCCAGGGAAAGAACAAGCAGCACGATTACAAACTAATACCCAAACTAACAGCTATCAACCCAAAGCATGTACCAGAAACCAACCCTGCTACTCTTCCCTATGTATCCTCCAACAAGAATTTCAGATTCACTTAACTTCCAATGCCCTAATTCAGGATTCAGAGTTAAAGCAAGCAGAAATATAAATGAATATAAGCAGAGAAACTTGCAGCAGGCAGCATAAAAAGAAGAGACAGAATTGGAGCCAAGGATGCCTTAGATTGATGCAAACATTTTTGGACTCTGCCCACCGGTCGTAGGAAGTCGGAGCGACTCCCGGGAGTCGCTGCCCTTGAGAGTGAATTCTGGGAAACTCTGGCTCAATGCCTTAGCCATTTTTTATCAAGTTGTGCCCCTCGGATGAAGTTCGCAGCTGTTTTGGCCGACATAGGCATTTTGGCCGACATGTGGCCGACATGCGGCCGACATTGGAATTCGCGACTAATGTTGACTTTTTGGCCGACGTTTCGCTCGCTAGCCGACATTTCGCTCGTTGGCCGACGTTTCGCTGCAAGATGGGAGCGATCTCGAGAGTCGCTCGGAAATGGAGCGACTCCCAAAGTGGAGCGAACTTGGGGTCCATGCCTTAGCCATTTTTTATCAAGTTTTCTCCCCTTGGACCTCGCCGAAGTGCGCCGTGCTTTCTCGCCTAAAACCTGCTTTTGAGTGCGACGCCGAGGACTGCATGTGCTAGCTGCTCGGAGAGGAGGAGAGGGTTTGAACTCAAAAAGTGCAGCATTTTTCAAAATTTTACCCCATAACAAAATGTGGCAACATTCTTGGCGGCTCGCAGGGTATCGAGCTCGCCTCGATGCAAGGACCCAACATGCTTGAGTGTTGTGCCCTGGGACACAAAAAGGGTGCAAAAGTGTGCCCTCTTTGCTCTCAAAGTCTGCCACTTGAACCTGTACCCCTTCTTGGCCCATCTCCCGATGGGAACTGCAAGCAACCATATTATTCATCGCTTGGGCGGTGCTTGCATATTCCCACTGTTGGCTTTGGACGAGATCTGCCTCTTGAGCTCCACACGGATCCATTCCAGGTCTCTGCACAGTATGAGGGATCTGCCATAGTGAATACTGCGCGGGATAGACAGGAGTAGGAGCAGCAGCTACCGGAGAAAGTGATGGAGTTTCTCCCCACCGCCACAGCTACATGTGGCCGACATGCGGCCGACATTGGAATTCATGACCGACGTTGACTTTTTGGCCAACATTTCGCTCGCTGGCCGACGTTTTGCTCGCTGGCCGACGTTTCCCTGCGAGATGGGAGCGATCCCGAGAGTCGCTCGGAAATGGAGCGACTACCGGGAGTCTCTCCAAAGTGGAGCGAACTTGGGGTACTTGCCTTAGCCATTTTTTATCAAGTTTTCTCCCCTTGGACCTCGCCGGAGTGCGTCGTGCTTTCTCGCCTGAGACCTGCTTCTGAGTGCGACGTCGGGGACTGCATGTGCTAGCTGCTCGGAGAGGAGAGGGTTTGAACTCAAAAAGTGCAGCATTTTTCATCATTTTACCCCTTAACAAAATGTGGCAACAGGACCTAGATGAATAGTCCTAATAGGAAGCAAGGGAACCCTCCAAATGCCTCTTCTAACACCCACACTCAACAATCCTCCATATATGGAAAGACAACTGGTAATGTTCATTTATTCTTGTAGTTTGCCAAGTGAGCAACATAGAGTAACTGACCCTATATGCGAAGAAAGAAATATGAGGTTTTAGGTGCCCGGGTGCCCCTCATAGGGTGAGGATATTGTCTCAGGGATATTTCCCCTCCTATAGTGTCTGCTGATGCTAACAAATGCTTGAAACCTCCTATGGCTAAAATAGGCTAGGAAAAGAAAGCGATCAATCTCATAGCCCTAAAGCTTCGCTCAAGTGTTTGATGCCTTCAAGGAAGAATTTTCCAAAGATAAGAGCCAAACCCCTCTAATCTGAATAACTAAAATTTCTGACAAGTTACTTTTTCGGATCTCTATACACGGCTCAAGCTATATAATATCCCTCACATATTGTAAAGAGCAAACACAATAGATCATATCACCTTGCAGAAGATCATGATTTGCCTCAACTAATGAAAATACACCCTCATCTAGCAAAGGTGGATCCCTAGGCCAATAAACGAAGACATCAAAATGTAGATGGAAGTGGACAATGATGGCATCAAAAATCTGCAAGAATGCTAAACATAGAAAGAAATATTACGGATGAGAAAGGGGAAAGGGGGCATCCAAGAACTACTTATAATTTCCCGTATACTTATTCTAACAGCTCTATAATGCCCTCCTCCATGGCAAGAAGGTGAGAGAGGTGTTAGAGGACTATCTAAAAGGATGGACTCAATCTAGGAAGATACTAATAGATTGAAGAAGCACACTTGTCTTAGAATAGCAACAATCTGATGTCTAGTAAGATGGAGAAGGCAAACGTGTATATGTCTCTTGATCCAAAACTGAATTACCAAGGGCCCCAAGTCTGCACTCTGCCAACGCATGCCCAATCAGGTGGCCCTTTCAGAGCCTTAAAACTCCAACCCACAAAGGAGAACACCCAAAATGATACAACAGCTAATTGATTTCCAATTCAACAATATTAGAACATGCCTTACAACGTCAGTGGATAACAAAAGAATATCTGAAAAATGCTGAAAATATCTCTATGGTTGGGGACTATACAAAAGTTGATATATTCAAGTCTACTAAGTTTAAGTATTTTCTGATATCGTCCTCCACCAAGGTGTCAATGGCCCTACTAAGGTTGTAGGGTCAACATAAAATTTGTGCTTACATAGTGATGATCAAAACTGTGAAAAAGAAGGAACAGAAGAAAGAGAAAAATCAGATTAATGAAAACACACAGTCAATGTGATCTGAATGTAGTGTTGTTCAGCATAAAGGATTAATGCACCTCACTACAAATTTGAACAAGCACACAGAACAAGAACTCATAAGAGTCTCCCATGACCGAACACAAAAAGACTTCAATAATGGATGGTTCAAAAATAGAAGAGTGAACTTGCTACAACCTGCAGGATTCCAGACCAAGGCTTGTATGACTTTGAAAATGAAAATAAAGCTATAATGAAAATTTCCTATTTACCATGTTGAGAAAATCTGCAAAAAATCCAGTCTTTTCCTAATTTTTGCCGATTCCTGCCCTTGTAGATAAAATCCATATTTTTTGCCAATAAAATATGCCGCGGCAGCATGGGTAGAGGAAACGGCATAAATAGCTTGTTTTTTTCATTTTGCCTCATTTTTTGCCACTTTCATGTGTAGTTTAAGCTTGTATCACTTACATTATTAATATTTGATTTGTATAATGTTAATTCATTATGATATGTATAAAAAAAGATTTTTGTCAATGAAAAATTGTATTTGCTTCGTTTTTTTTTTTTGCCAATTTTTTACCGATTCTGATTTTTTGCCAATTCTGAATTTCTCAATTATGCTATTTACAGCAGATAAGCTACAAGCTATCGCAACATCATTTCAATTCCTCAGGTCAAGAATTACCCGTTGTAAACAAAATAAAGCATTTTTTTATTGTTTTGATGTATCAAAAATTGACACTAGATCCTCAATTTGGACAAGTTAGATATTGCTCTCCCATAAGCGGACAAGTAAGATATTTCTCTCCCATAAGCTCTATCAGAGATAGAGCAGTGAAACAATTACACACATATGTAATATTTTAGACCAACAGTGCAAACTGTTGTACAGAGTTTCGGGAATCATCATCATTTGTTGCTCTAAAGCTCCCAACATTTCGAACCCATGTGCTGGATTCATCCTCAAGGGTGTTTTCTGTTGAATATTACAGAGATTCTGGTGGTGTCAGAGGCTAAAGCAATGATTGCTAACTTTTCTGAGGCAACCACCCTTATCTTAAATGGCACTTTATTCTCCCTGAGAATATAACACCTTCTTTTGCAAAATTATAAATGGGGTTTGAATTCTAATAGTGTATTTTCCATTTGTGCTTTTAACAAAAAAACTGAGTGGTTTAAAACAAATAAGAATGTCGAGTTACCCAAAACTTTATAAATGTTAGAATGGCTATTCACAATTACAATATGAAAATCTTAAAACAAGCAAAAATATTGCATTAGAGATAAAGCATAATGATTCCTCTTAGAACATCAGAGAATGTCCCCAGAAAAATCAGTAAACTTCCCTTCCAACACGCACAAAAAGATGAGTTCCAACACTAGGCCTATGAACAAGTTAACAACAATAAGAAACCAAAATCAAAAAAATGCTATCATAAAATAAATAAAAAATCAGTGCCACCAACCCTTTTCCTTTATACAGAATATCAGGCTGAGTGATCAATGAACACAAATTAATCAATGGCATCAAAGAATGCCTTTAAATAAGAGGTTATTTAACTAGTAACTAAATAAGTTAAATTAGACTGACATGTAGCCACCTAAGACTTTAGTAACAAACACAATTACCTACAACTTCCAGAATGACTTCCTGAGGGTGAATTCATCAAGAAGAGTTTATACTATATATTCAAAAGTCAAAATTAGTCGATCAGAAGGCACCATTCGAATACACAATGAACATAAATGCCTCTAAGTTGTATAGTCTTGCCTATAATCAAACCAGCAAGCGCCACATAACTCACAAGTAACCAGCAAAGCAGGCCATCAAAACCAAGCAACAACATTCCTTTAGATTCAAATAAAATTGTGCCTTCAGACCTAGCCCAACACACCTACTACTGTTTCTCTTCATAATGAGTTTCTATAGGGAATAGTGTAGTCCTATTCGCAAATCAAATTCAAAGCCATATTAAAATCCATACTAGTATTAGAAGAAAATAAAATTTCAAACAGTCGCATGTTTTAAGAATTGACATCAGCACAACAATATGAAAGAACAAAATTAAAGGCCTAAGCGTTAACCATATCAACAAAATGAACTTTAGTTCTCCATAGAATAATAAATGTAGATCAAGACTACCAGCAATCAACAAACATGTCATCACTACGGAAACCCCTCTTTGATGATATCTTCCCAAAAATAAAATAAAAAAAAAGAACATGTTCAAAATTAGAGAAAGCAAAACTTGTAGTTACATCAAAATACAAATTGCATAGGCTACAATTTTCTTAAAAGTTTACTTGGAAATTGATCTCATACTATATGATCTAAAGACTAAAATCCAAGATCCCAATCCTTCATATAAATTTCCCCCAGAGTTGAAGACATAGCAAGTCAATTATGAATATACATATTATCAGGCAATACAAGTTATTCAAATATGCACTACCATGTAAATGAGACCAACACCTAAACATATAACTAACTGGCAGAGAAAACAAGGACAGATATAGAACACGAAATGCATAGCACGCAATCCTTGATAGTATAATTCAGTCCTCTTAAGAATATTTCTCAAGTTGAATACACTCTAGACAACATGCTGAACATGTTTATTCATAAACAAAGACAAGCAATAAAGAACATTAAAGGAAAAGACGTGAAATTACCAGTCTACTACGATACTGGCTAAATTCACCCTTGCTTCCAAAATCATCGTTCCATAGTTCTAAGAGGTTATTTGATAATGGAGGTCCAACAGCAGGGTTTTTCTTAAGCATACGTTGAAAAGTAACATCTAAAATAATGCCACTGAAAACATCGCTGATTTTATTTGCCATGCCCTTCTTTTCCTTATCAATGAGTCCTGAAGTTGAGCTTGCCCCACTATTAAGAGATGTTCTTTGACTCCCATCTGCTTGTTCATTTGACTTTAAGGTAGAACTTGACTCTCTGAACAAATACTATGGAAAATAAAGAGCAACAGTATAGAAAATATCAGTCAGCCTTCCAATACATTTCTTCGAAGGAAATCAGATTTTAGAAAGACCATGTATGCAACAGAACAATATGTTTCATAATCTTCTGTAGGGCATAACGAAATAGAAGAGCAATTAACATACCAGCCACAGAGGCAATGACTGAAAATGAAGTTCAAACTTTGGATGCTGCAAAAATCCAAGCATCTGAAAAACAAATAAAAGAATATCAAATCTTCATGTAAAGAATAAAAACATGATTTATCTGCAAAAAACCTTCAGAACATGTTAAGAAGTCAAGGACATCACATTTGATATTACTTTGACTAGGACAAGAACAATAAAAGAAATCAATTTTTTCATCAGGAGAAGAAAACAGGAGGTGGTTTCGACCATTTCCTTACAATTCTCTAGAGCCATGATATTTTAGTCTTGGTTCCGGAGTTGATTTCACTTTCTCTTCACAGCCCCTCTTTTATGTCATAACCTTTTCATTGCAGATATTGGGATGATCAGGGAAAGTTGCAAAGCTCTCTAGCAACCATTGCGATTGTTTGCTATTAGTTTCTTATAGAAAAAGAGATATAAGGCAACCTTTCAACAAGATATATCACCCCTCTGTTCAGGGGATTTCAGGCTTTTTGGCAAGACTTGGCTTTGCTACTGAACTTAAGTTTGACTGTTATCCAAAGGATCTTGAGTTGTTAGGCATTGGTTCTAAAGCTCAGGTGCTTTCTTTCCTTGCCTCTACAGGGAGAGAATTCCCTTCTAAATATGTTACCATCAGTATTTCTGCTACTGAGACTCAAAATAATAAGTAAATAAATATAGGAATTCCAGGCATTAAATCACATGGGAAAGAAAAAAGATTAAATTTATGTGCTTGCACTAAAGTATGTTTACATAACTTTGTAACTATACTTTTGCTAGGAATTTAGAAGCTGTTGAATGTGTTCTTTCATGATGACTTGCATTAAACAGACTGTAACATAACCCAGCAAGGGTCAAAAAAATTATTCATTGTAAATAGTTAATTCTGTCCTTTACCCTCTACTAAAGTACACTAAAAAAATAAAAGGTCAATCTCAAAAATCTAAATATCTTTTCTGTATTTTTGTGAGCCTGAATTGGCAATTCTATGAAATCAATTTCCAACTCCTATATAGCATAGCATCTGCATTTGAAAAAATTCAAATGTGAGGAAAATTTCGGGTTTCCGCTTTGTAAATGGGATAGTGTATGCAAAGGAAAGAATATAGGAGGGACAGGCTTGCGAAATTGCAAACTCAAGAGTTTCGCATTAGGGACAAAACTTGGATAGAGATTATTCAAATATAAAGAAAGGGTTTGGAAAAAAATTTACATCAATAATATATAGGTTTTGTGGATGCAATGAAATTGTTAAAGAAACAAACCATACCTAAGTGTTTGACAACATGGAACTTCATATCCAAGAGTTTGATTGACCACAATACACATAGGTGGTCAGTCATTGAGGGGAATACTGCAAATTTTTGGTCTGATGCTTGGATAAAGCCTCATTTGTAGTATGGTGGTGAGTACTCTGACAGTTGGAGGAACAAATTGATATGATAGATTCTAGGAGCCAACCAAGGCTGCAGTCATAACTGATCTACAATCACTCAGCATTTCCACTTGTATGGCAAGTATCAACATGCACTTGTACGGCAAAGTGATGTTCACTTGTACGGCAGGTATTTGTACGGCAATAGTGCAATCCACTTGAACGGCAAACTCCACATAGACTTTAATGGCAATGACTTGTACGATAGTGATTCCACTCAACTACCAATCTCGACATCAAAGGCTTGTATGGCAACTCTCATTGGTACTCCTCATACAACATTCCTCAACAAGATTCTTCATACGGCACTTCCGACTGACCTACTTGTATGGCAATCCTCACACAACACTTCTGGATTGCAACTACATCTACACACCTGCACACAAAACCAACACAACCTACAAACTACTCACAACAATGAATCACACATAACTTGTTACACACAGAATATGGAAGAATAATATTTGCATTATCTTTGCTTGTACGACATCTACATTACAGACTCATGCTTGACAATGACTGCAATGGATGCAATCTCCAATGTACTCTCTGCTCAAATAGTATCTTTGTACACACACGGTCTATGGCTATGAAAATTGTACTCGTACTCCACAAATGAATTTTGAGCTCCCATCTCCAACTACTCATCCTTCACAACTATCAGTTGATCGTGGTGCTTAACCTCCTGACTCTTCACCTCTAACAGTTGCTCTCTCACTGCACATTCTGACTTCAACTGCTCGATCAACTGGTTTTGTTCGTCTTGCCTCCCAAGCCTACTTGGCACAGCACCTGTGCTGGGTGCTGCTGCTACAGTTATCTCCCCTTTTTGGAAGGCTGCTTCTGCATCTTGCCACAAGTCAGCGAATTGAGGGCGTAATACACGGAGGGGAATGTCAGAATCGTCCCTATTCCGAACAACCACACTGGCTTTGTACAGGGGATGTTCCTCGGGGTTGAGGTCAGTGTTTTCCTTTGTGATTGTTGTTGCCTCTGCTTCTGGTCCATATATCCCTCGTCTCTCCAACCATTTCCTCGTTTGGGAGGGCCGCCCTAGCGACGAACCATAGATCTCCCAAAATTGATCTTCTGTCCCAGGGTCCACACAGATGCCTGGCCCTCTTTCAGTCCTTTTAGCAGCTTTCCTAGCTGCCTTTGCCGCCTTGAGCTCCCTTTGGATCTTTTCAAATTCTTCTTTTCGCTTAGCGAAGGCCTTCAGACCTTCTTCCCATTCCTCGTCTGAGTGGGTATTTGGTTCAGCGAAGGTGACTCTGGCTTTTCTTTTGGCTCTCTTCTGCATCGTTTGAGGCGCCTTCCCCTATCTCCTTTCCGGTATTGCGGCGGCCTAAGTGGGGAGGTCTTATTTTCCCGCGGAGGCCACCTCCCTATTGAATGATCCAGGGACCTGCTCTTCTATTCCAAGGTCCCCCACAGCTGACCCTCCGATTTCCTGGTCGCCCGGCGCTTGCTCCTTTGGTGGTGGTCCCTCAATTTCGGGTCCCTGGCGTTCGAGGGAATCCCTCTTGTCCTTGGATTCAGGGTTTTGCCCTGAAGGCTCCTCATCATCATCAATATAAATAACAAGGGTTTCTGTTTGAAAAACAGAATTCCCCTGTTCCTCTACAATTGTCCTGTAAGAGGCACACAAACACTCTCCTGCCTCTAATTCCTCATTTCTGGCATCTGACCTAACTGCCCTGGATGAGACTACTCTCTCTGGCAAGGTCGGAGAGTTCGTGGGCACTTCTATTGCCTAATCGGTTTGGGTAGAGCGTCTCGCCTCTCCATCACCCTGGCCTACGACTATTGGTTCTCTGCCTTGAGCTGCTGGATCAATTGTTGAAATTGGGCAATGGTGGCCTCCTGTCTCTGAATTTTCCTCGTAGACATCTCCTTGTACTCCTCGAACAGTGCTTGCGTCATGGATTTCTCGCTTTGCTCGACGCGGTCCTCCTCCGTCAATTCCTCAGACTGACGTTGCAAGCCTGCTGAAGGCTGCGGGTCCTGCGGACTGCGAGCAGCCAAATTCTGCAAGGTTTGGGCCGCGACGCCGAGCTCTGCATCTTCTCTGGGCTGGAGGATTCCGACCTATCTTCATTTGGCAGAGAGCTCTGCCCTTCCTCCACAATATCTGGTAAAAATTGGGGGTGTTCCTCCTCGAACATTTCCCCCAATTCAGCATCATGCCCTGCCTTTGTTGCTGCCTGCTCTACTGCATCGAACGGCTCAGCCCTAACTTCTTTGACTGCTCCTTGTAATTCGTCTTCGTGCTCTGCTTCATCCGCTGCCTGCTCTTGCGCACCAGAGTGTTCGGCCTCTGCCGCAGACGAGCTTCCCTTGTGCTCCTCTACGTGGCATATCAGGGCTGTAATTAGCCCATGGTGGGCTAAGGCAGAGACTGCCCCTCTTTGATACCGCAATGCCTCATCCTGTAGGACTTTTTCCAAATAGAATGGGACGTTGATTTCTCTCCCGTGCACCAGATGGCTCATAAACTGCATGTGGTTCGCATTCAGGTGCGAATACTTTCCGATGCATGTGAAGTATCTCGCAACCTACTCAAAAATTTTCCTCAGGTGCGTCGGGAGGCTCTGCTTTGGAAGCCCGCCTTGGTCGCAAGGGACATTCCCTTGTCCGAGCATCACTTCGACGCATTTCTTTGCCACGCCGTCTTTATATGTGCATTCCCTAGTAAGGGAAAGGCCAGTGACCTGAGCAATGTGCTCTGGGGTGACTACAATTACCAATCCGCGCAACCGGGCAACTTCTCCACTCAGGGCGGCAGCAAATTCCTTTGCTGCCTCTACGTCCTATTCTCGGTTGACCAGGCGACAGTAATCCATCCACCCAGCCGCTTCGAACCGGTTGCAAACTGCTCCCCTAATTCCCTCAATGCCACTAGGCTCTCGCTTTTTAATCGCATGGTTCTTCGAAGGTCCTCCCCTGGTGAATTCCCTACTGAGTTCGAGTTCTGTTCTCGGCAAGGCGCATTTTTATAACTCAGGCGCCTAACTCTGGAAATTGTTTCCGTATTGGGGTTGGCAAGGTACACCACCCTAATTAATTTTCGGCACGACATATTAGACATGAGGGGTGATTTCCATTCTTGTGCCACATCATTTCAGAGAAGCATATCATATGAAAAAATCATGCACATACCTGGTTGGTCGTTTCCGAGCTACGTGGAGTGTGCCAATTTGGTACTCGATAGGATTTTTCTAATGTGTTGATTGCGTCGCTTTGGGTACTACATTTTGGTTCGCTTCGAGGTCCTTTGCTGACGATGTGGTGAATCCTATTGGTTTAGGTTGGGACGCATATCTCCTTGATGGTTGGCCTTGGGGCGTGCAGAGATCTCAACCAATGATTTCGAAATATTTTCGCATGCTTTCCATCACGTGAGATGATGGTATTGGCTTCGGCTGCTCCATGTACTACCACGTTGCGCATGTTTCTTGATCGAGGCGCCTGCTTGAGTAAGGCGCTAAAACGGGCACCTGTTTTGGGTAAGACACCAGAGTAAGGTGCCTAACTCGGTAAGGCGCCAGTATGGCGCCTAACTCAATAAGGCGCTAGTAAGGCGCCACTTTGACCATCATATATATATATATATATACTGGCGCCTAACTCAGTAAGGCGCTGGCGCCTAACTCAGTAAGGCGCTAGTAAAGCGCCACATATATGATGGTCAAAGTGGCGCCTTACTAGCGCCTTACCGAGTTAGGCGCCATACTGGCGCCTTACTAAGTTAGGCGCCATATATTTGGAAATGAACGTTCAAGGGTGGCCTGTTTGGTGGGGTAAGGCACTTAGAGCAAGGCGTCGCTCCTCTGGAGTAAGGCGCCAGAGTAAGGCGCCGTTCCTCCGGAGTAAGGCACCATTTCCCCCCATGTTTAAGGATTGTCACATCCTCGTGACAACGACCCCCCTAGGGATTTTTTTTTTTTTTCACCTCCGAAGTGGCTGGCGCCTCCCTACTGGTGTAAGGCGCCGCTTCTCCGAAGTAAGACGCCTCCCTTCTGGAGTAAGGCGCCAAAATAAGGCGCCGCTCCTCCGGAGTAAGGCGCCAGAGTAAGGCGCCACCCCTCCAGAGTAAGGCGCCTCCTTTCTGGAGTAAGGCGTCGCCCCCCCCCGGAGTAAAGCTGCTTCTTTATTGTTGAAAAGTCAGTGGCGGCTGACGTGTCTTGTTGATGTGAGGTTGATCAAGCCTCCCGAAATTCTCCTCGTATTACGTCAGCATCCGCTTCGTCCAGGCACGAGGATGTACGATTTGGCGAGGAATTTGGCGTCCCCTCCATGCCTGAATTGGCGCTATCTTCCTAATGCGCAGGTACATGGATGTTGAGCTGATCTACGCCTTGTTTCCCAAGATGCCTATTGTTCAAGCAATCAGGCCATTTCCCTACAAAAAGAAAACAAGAAAGAAAAGAAAAGTGCAGTTAAACGCGATCAGTGCCTGTTAGGCCCTGGCTCTCAAGATGCCTACAGCTTGCATGCAGGCGTTGTCCCTGCAAAACACACCGTAAGCTAAAAAACAGGAAACTACTCTAACTTGTCTTTGGTGGATGCCCCTGTGTCCACCATGTTGTTGAGAATTTGGAAGAATTTACTTGGATGGGGTCTCCCCCATGCCTGTTTTGGTTTCCACCAGCAATCCTTTGGACGTATGGTATGGGCGCAACCAGTGGCCATTGGCTGTTAGGATGGTGTTGCTGCCGTCAATTGTCTTGACCCGTACAACACCGTTCTTGATTATTTCCACCACCTCGTATGGTCTCATCCATCTCTGCATCAGCTTTCCCTTCCGTTCCTGGAACCTGGAGTCGTACAATAGTACCCAATCTCCTTTGAATTGTTTCGTTTTAATGTGGCAGTCATGCCACTGCTTCCTTTGCCTCTGCACAATTTCTGTTCTCTGTAGGGCGTCCATGCGAAATTCGTCCAGTTGGTTTAGCTGCCAAATTCGTTACCTCTGTGCTTCATCCAGGTTCAGGTCCAATTCGACCGTCGTTCTAAGCATCTTAACTTCGAATTCAATGGGCATCATTGCTTCTTTCCCATATACCAGTCGGAAGGGGGTAAAACCTATGGTCGATTTCCACGTATTATATGCCCACATTGCCTCCGGTAATCTTGCAACCAAATCCTTCCTGTGTTGCTGCACGGTTTTCGTCAAGATATTTTCTATTTCCCTGTTAGTGACCTCCACCTGTCCATTCGCTTGCGGATGGTATGGGGTAGTCTTGTTGTGCCAAACCCTGTACTGTTCCATCAGGTCCTCGATTAGTCTAGACTTAAATTGGGGTCCTTGGTCTGTTGTAATCTCCCTGGGCACTCCAAACCTTGTAAAAATGTGGGAAAACAGGAATTCGCCGACCGTCCGCTCCTTAGAGTCTCTTAATGCCTGAACTTCGACCCCGTTTAGTAACATAGTCTGTGCACACTAGAATATACCTCTTCCCAGTCGAAGGTGGGTTGATGGGTCCCACGAAAT
Organism: Wollemia nobilis; assembly: GCA_028583015.1. NCBI lineage: Eukaryota > Viridiplantae > Streptophyta > Pinopsida > Araucariales > Araucariaceae > Wollemia > Wollemia nobilis. The sequence continues at coordinate 356,317 of JAQPPZ010002954.1, forward strand.
CCATGTCCCATTTGTCAAAGGGCTCGATGTGCACGTGAGGCTGAAGGACCATTTTGTCCCTATGGGTCGGCCTGCCCATTCTCTGGCATTCATCACATTTGTTGGCGTATGCGGCTGCGTCTTTGAACAGCGTGGGCCAAAAATACCCAGTTTGTAATACCTTATATGTGGTTCTTCTCCCTGAGAAATGACCACCGCAAGGCTCGTTGTGGCAGGCCTTGAGTATCTCTGCAAATTCGTGCTCAGACACGCACCTTCTTACGATCTGGTCGGGCCCTGTTTTGAACAGGAGACCGTCAATCCATTGATAGGAAGCACTCTTTTCAATCAACCCTTGTTTCTCTCGGTACGAGAGGGTAGGGGAGGTGTTGGTCAGAGATCTGCCTTAGGTAAGGATTTATCAGAGTTCGTATGAGTCGCCATATGTTCAAATTTGTCAATAGTAAGACGAACATCACTTTCTTAATACTGCTAATGTAGTGGAACGTTTGTGTCCCACCGGGCGTGCCAGAAACTGTTGGTCAGAGATCTTCCTTAGGTAAGGATTTGGTATTTTAGTGCGCCTTAGACCCGGCCAACATTGAAAGGCCGAGAGGAAGAAATGCCTCCCGTGCCAATCTCCAGAGTTGGGCTGGTTCCCTTGCTATTCTAACTGGAGAGGTTTTGAGATTAAGGAACTAAAAGGAATGGGAAATGGTTGAAAGGGGAAATATGGCCACAGGTCGGATAGAATAGGGGTGATGGACTAACAGCACGAAAACTCTATTGCATTCTGAACCAGATAGCCCTCAAATACGGATAACTAATAGAAATTTAAACCGGAACATCTAGCATGTATAATCTCCAGGACTACTCCAGAGTTATTACTTTATCAACAACTAAATCCAGATATTAGAATTCAAGTTATAGTTTAAAGCAAGAAACGATAGAAGACAAGTAATAGAAGACATACACATGAAAATAGAATTCCAAGTCTAGAGCCAGACATCAGCTGTATTGATAGCAGAATTAAGGTTTTCATTTAGCCTCTAGCAAACATCCATCCATTTTACAATAAAAGAGCGGGCTTATATAGAGAATTCTGCCGCTTGAGCAATAAATGCTCATAAAAAAAATATGGTGGTGGAAGCCAGGATAAACATTACAAGGTGATACAGCCGCCAGATATTAAATAGGTATGGCAAGGGTTGGTGACTCCTCAAAATGCCGTTGAATGTCTTCAATGCCCCAACATACTTGACTTGCTGGCGCAGTCTCATCACTTGCAGGAACCACCTTTGTAGGAGATATGCTTGAATTCTTGAAACGTCTAATCCAAAATGTTCCTAATAACTGCGGGTGAGGGGGTAAGGATATACCCCAAATTGCCGAGCTGGAATTCTTCCGGAAGAAACCAGCGCCACAGTCAATCTGACATACTGGCAAAGTGCGTCCGAACTCTGGCGCAAGTGTGGAGCGCGCCCGAACTCTGGCGCAAGTGTGGAGCGCGTCCAAACTCTAGCGTAAGCATGAAGTGTGCCACATATCTGGCGGAAGTATGAAGTGCGCCCCATATCTGGCGCAAGTATGAAGTGCGCCCCATCTCTGTCGCAAGTGTCCAGTGCGCCTCATTTCTGGCACAAATATCCAAAATGAGGTGTTAGATTTTCCAAAAGCTAAAACTTCATGATCCCCTTTTCGAAAGCTTTGTCACAAGGTTAATAATACACCATGTTGCAGAAATGGCAACATCTCTAGCGGCTCGCAGGGAAATTGAGCTCGCCTCAATGTCGACATCCCAGGCCTTATTCACTGGGCTCAGAGTCATCATCTTCCTCATAATCTTCATCACTCTCCGATTGCCCACTGGTAGCAGCGGACAGCGCTCCTGACTCCTCACCTTCATGAGTTTCACTGTGCTGCTCTTCTTCCCGGCCTGGCACCTCATCTAGGAGCTCATCCTCTTCCTGAGCTAGCAGATTTTGGGCTACTCCTTGAGTATGAAGATTATGCTTAGCCTGAACCCCTTCAGACGCCTCACTTGTTTCTCGCTCCTCGACCTTCTTTTGTAGTTTATCTTTTTCGCTCTGGGGTACTTCATCTTGAGGAATCTGATCCTTGTTTTGTTGTGGCGCAAGGTTGTCGCCCTGGCCTTCTTGGTGAGTGAGGGGCTCCACTGCATGAATCTCGTCCTGGGCCTGGTTCTCACCTTGCGCCCTGTTTTCCTCCTATGCTTGGATATCTTCCGGCTGCTGAGGGGAGTCAGGCAGCCCAAGCTCCCTTTTAATACGACAATAGGTCCCTTGGACCAAGGCCCAATCATCGTTATGAACTTCGTTATGTTTTCGAAGCTCTCGAACAAGGTATCCAAATCTTTCCAGATGACGGACTTCAGCAAAATTGAACCTTTCACTGAGATCGACCAGGCAGGCTTGGATTATCGCAAATTTGGAAGCATACTGCATTGCTTGGAGCTCAGAAACAGGCTCCTCCCAGTTGTCAATTTCCTGAGTGTCATTTTCGAAGGAGTCCCATGCCGGCTGCAGCTGTCGCTCAGTTAAGACATGGCCCTGTTCATCTGTGAAACCCGGAAACCCATTATTGTCTAGAGTCTCAAAATACATGAGAGCAATTTTCCTTTCTCTTTCGAGCATGTTTATGAGGTCTCGAGCCTTTCGGGCTGCCTTGGCTTTCTTAAAGAACAATCTAAGAGTTGAATCAACGAATGCCCACGAGCAAGCCAAATCAGACATTGGTGCAAGCATAACTGATCTGTCCAAGGCTCGTGCTTTCATGGCCAGCTCTAGCAATTCGTCAACCTCTGTCTCAGCCTCTTCGACAATGGAAGCACCGTGCGAAACTGCTTCCTTAACCTCCCAGATGAATGTCAGCACTGAGACCGCTTGGCACGCCCTATTTCTGAAATTGGCCAGGAAATGAGCACGCGCCTCTTTGGTGCGGTCCTTAGACAGAGCTGAACTGGTCTCTGGCCTACTTTCTATCTTGATCTTTAATTGTTGGATTTCAGCTTCCAATACTAACAATTGATTTTTGGCTTCTCCCTGTATTCTGAGGCGCTCCTCATAATCCTCCTTGGTGTCCCTGAGTGCCCGCTCCAAGTCAAACACTTGCTGTTGCAGCTGCTTCACTTTTAACTGTTCATATTCAAGTTGTCCACGCGTGAGTGTCAGGGTTTCATCTAGTTGAGCATTCTTGGCCTCAGCGTTGTAGCAGCGATCTTTGAAATGATCTACCTGAAGATAGAGAGATGACGCCTCAACATGAATGTTTTCAGCTTTTGTCTTAGGGTCAGCAATCTTCAGATCCTCCACAGCTTGTCTATAGGAATAATCTGTCGGCGTCATTGCATTTAGCGGCTTCTGCACCTTGGGGATTTTTTCCGTTTGGAGGAATAACATATTCTGAGGGTCAAAGACTACCCTTTTTTCTGGACAAGCCAGCGCCTATTCACTTTTTCTCTTCTGGCCTGTGAGCCAGACTAAGGAGTTCTGCTGGGCCTTACGGATACTTTCAGCCATCGTCTCTTCCTCATAAAAGTCTAGTTCTTTGGGCCTAGGTTCTTGTATTCCAAAGAATGTGGCCAGGGGAAAAAGAGTCTGCTGAGGGTTTGACTGTACAGGCATCTCCGGGGGAGGCTAGGCGACCAGTGTGGTCCCAGGTCACGAACTGCCTGGCGGGAGGTGGTTGCGCCATGGGCGGTGGAGGGTTTCTCTGGAGCGGTGGCGGTAATGGCTGAACAGGAACAACGGAAACACTTGGTACCCTGATATCAACGTCAGGGACGGACTCAGTGTGTTGACGATCCGGTGAATTAGGTCGGACTGGAGGTAAGCTAGTAGTTGTGCTGTCGGGAGTTAGACCCCGTGTAGCAACAGTAGCTTCCTGCGAAGATATTCCGTCCAGTGGGTTGTCCGGCCTGACCACTCTAGGACGCTCTCCAAAGGCGTCAATGTCAAGTTCGTAGAACTCGGCTTCTTCAGAGTTTCTAGCCTGTCGCCTCATACGCATGGAGGCGTGATCTTTCAGGCTGGTCTGCGAGGATTGGATATATCGGAGTTCGTATGAGTCGCCATATGTTCAAATTTGTCAGTAGTAAGACGAACATCACTTTCTTAATACTGCTAATGTAGTGGAACGTTTGTGTCCCACCGGGCGTGCGTAAACTGTTGGTCAGAGATCTGCCTTAGGTAAGGATTTGGTATTTTAGTGCGCCTTAGACCCGGCCAACATTGAAAGGCCGAGAGGAAGAAATGCCTCCCGTGCCAATCTCCAGAGATGGGTTGCTTCCCTTGCTATTCTAACTGGGGGGGGTTTGAGATTAAGGAACTAAAAGGAATGGGAAATGACTGAAAGGGGAAATATGGCCACAGGCCGGATAGAATAGGGGTGATGAACTAACAGCACGAAAAACTCTATTGCATTTTGAACCAGATAGCCCTCAACTACAGATAACTAATAGAAATTTAAACCAGAACATCTAGCATGTATAATCTCCAGGACTACTCCAGAGTTACTACTTTATCAGCAACTAAATCCAGATATTAGAATTCAAGTTACGATTTAAAGCAAGAAATGATAGAAGACAAGTAATAGAAGACATACACATGAAAATAGAAGTCCAAGTCTAGAGCCAAACATTAGTTGTATTGATAGCAGAATTCAGGTTTTAATTTAGCCTCTAGCAAACATCCATCCATTTTACAATAAAAGAGCGGGCTTATATAGAGAATTCTGCCGCTTAAGCAATAAATGCTCATAAACGGAATATGGCGGTGGAAGCCAGGATAAACATTACAAGGTGATAAGTCTTTGATGACATCTATTTTCTTGTGATCCACTTTAATCCCTTCTACCGAGAGATGATGTCCTAGCACTATGCCTTTCCGCATCATCATAAAACATTTCTCATTGGTGAGGGATAAGTTGTTTTCCTTGCATCTCTGGAGTACACGTTCCAAGTTCTTCATCGCCTCTTCAAATGTTTCTCCATAAGCGGTGAAATCGTCCATATAAACCTCAACTGCTTCTCCTATCATATCCGAAAATATGCTAAGCACACCATCCAAGAAGGAAAAGTATTTCCTCCCGGACAACGTGTCTAGCACTTGGTCAATGAAAGGAAGTGGAAAATGATCCTTCTTTAGCGATCTGTAGTCAACGCAGATCCTCCATTTCCCATTCTTCTTAGGGACCACCACTAGTGGTGATACCCATTCACTGTCGAAGATCGGGTAGATGAATCCCGACGTCAGGAGCTTCTGTAACTCGGCCTTGACAATTTCTTTCATGGTCGGGTTCATCCTTCTCTGCGGCTGTCTGATGGGGGTTGACTGTTCTTCCAGGTAGATTCGGTGAGTGCACACCTCTGGGCTGATTCCTTGCATATCCGAATAATCCCAAGTGAACGCCTGTTGGTGCTTGGTTAGGAGCTCATTCAATTTTGTCAATTGTGCAGAGATCAGCTCACTGTTGACGTTCAAAGTTCTGCCAGGCCCAACGTCGATTTTCTTGGTGTGGTGGTACTGAGCACCCACCAATGGTGACTCAGGAACTGGGAGGGAGGATTCTCCGTGAAAGAATCTTGTGATGGCGCCATATTCGTCGGCTTCATCCTCCGCCTCTATTAACATCATTACCGATTGGAGCATAGATAGCGGATTATCCTCTTGATTCTCCATTTTAGGTTCTCCCAACGCATCCACCGATTGGGCCGGGGGAGAGATTGTTAATCTCTTGACATTCTGGCCATTTGAAATGGTCATCAGTCCGTCGCGACAGTTGATGTAGGCATCAGTCGTAGCTAACCATGGTCTCCCCAGCATGAGTGGATAACCACCCAGTCCGGTTTTAGATTGCAGCACCAAAAAATCCACCGGATATTCCCATGCGTTGCCTGTCACAATGACGTCTTCAAGCATTCCCTCCAGTGCCACCGTTGACCGATCGGCCAATTGTAACACTGTTTTAGTAGGTTTCAGGTCTGTGAGCTCCAACTTCTGCACGGTTTCTTGCGGCATTACGTTGATGGTTGCGCCCAAGTCGACCAATGTGTTCGCCAGTGAGTGCCCTCCTATTTTTACTATCAGTACCGGGCTGCCTGGGTCTGCATATTTGGGATGATATGCATTCCCCATCATCAATTCGGCTAACTTTGCCACGACATTGATGGTTTGCGCTGCCTTGCATCCCGGTTTCCTTAGGCATAATTCTTTTATTGCCTTAGTGTATATGGGCACATCTCGGATAGCTTGGAAGAGTGGGATAGTTACTATGAGATTCTTCAAGCTAGAGAGGATATCAAATTCGGGTTGTGTCGGCTTCCTCTACTCTTGCAACCGTTTAGGGAATGGGGCCCCTGTCTTCTCAACAACATTTTCTTCCCCCACCTCTTCTATCAGGGGGGAGTCTCCTACTTCCTCCACTTCTACCAGAGAAGGTGTTTCTACTCCTAACTGTTTGCCTGATCTAAGTTGTATAGGATTACAACTAATATGATACATCGGATACATCTCTCCTTCCACTTGGTATGCCGGCTGGTTTACCTTATTATTCGGGTTCACCGTCGGTTGTGCTAGTAACTGCGCGGGTCTCGCCGCAGGTAGGGCTAATAAGCCTTGTTGAGGCGGACCCTGGGCCATGTTTTGTGGAACGGTGTTCCACAGGACGTGGCTCCTCCAAGGCTGCTGATATGGCATCCATGGCTGCTGATTTGGGAACGCCGTTCCTGGAGGCATGTTCGTCCAAGGTGGTGGCCCCCACCATCCCATGTTGGGTGGTGGCGGCTGCCCTTGTGGCATATATGGTCCTCCTCCGTAAGGTGGCATCCCTGTGGGCATACTCCCCATAGGGGGTTGCTGCCAATTCCTTCAATTGCCTACGAAGTAGGCTTCGGTTATATCAGCATCCTCTTTGGCATTAGGCAGTTGTGGGCATAGTCGAGTTTTATGATTCTTTTGGCAAACCGCACATACTCTGACCTTGTTCTCTAGGCACGCGTTCGTGGCATGCTTCCCTTTGCATTTTGGGCAGAAATAGGTCAATGCTGTGTCGTTCTCTTGTTTCTTCTTCTCCAGCAATAGTGTATCTAGCTGCAGAGCTAGCGAGGATAGCATTTTGCTCTTTAAATCCTCTAGCATATTGCCTATCTTCGTTTTTGTAACTGACGCGGTCGCTTTGAATGTTCTGGAGGTGGGCTTACCTCGCTCGTGAGTAATTCCAACATAATTGTCGGATATCTTCTATAGTATGTTGGTAAACGTCTCCTCCGGAAATCATGTTCAATGCTTCCAACGACTCGTTGTTGAGTCCCCTCAAGAAAATACTTTTGAGGGACTTATCCCCTAATTTTGCATGAGGGGATAGCTGCAGGTTGAAGTTTAATCTTTCCCAGTATTCTTCCAGGGATTTGTCCTCTTTCTACGTCATGTTGAGGACTTCCTCTCTAGAATCTCGCGCTTTGCTGAAGTCCTGATATTGCTCCAGAAAGACCTTCTTCATCTTGTCCCATGTGGTGATCTGCTTGTTCCCCAACCCAATGAACCATCGTAGAGCTGAGTCGTCTAATGTTGATGGGAAGAGTTTCAGCTTCTGGGTGTCCGATTTATAATCGACAGACTTGCACAATACATCAAATTTAAACAGAAACAGGTCAGGGTCTTCGGTCGGGTATCCCTTGAAGGTAGGAAGATGGGCAGGGGAAATGTTTTTCATTTTGGTTTCTCCTGTTCCTTCCTCTATCAGGAAGCTGAATCCAGATGAGACTTCCTCGGCCATTTTTTCAGGAAATGTAGTCTCTGATGCAGCGGTTATGGCCTTTCGGTCGTTCAAAACTTTTTGGGTTAGAGCCATCAAGTCAGTTGGTGCTATCGTTTGATCCTCTACGGCTTTCCACAGCAAGGCTTCCTCCGAGTGTGTTCTTTTAAACAATGGGTTTAGGATAATCTGTTCTTTCCCAGGTCGGTGAGATGAGGAGGCACTTTGCACGAAGTGAGGAATCTCACTCCAGTGGACTGCTAGTGATGAGTCGGGAGAATCTAATTCGAATTCTGATGTCTTCTACTGACTCTGACTGATCCGGTGGACTCTGTCTTATAAAACAAACGTCGGGTCCTCTTTTTCTTGGCGGACTCATACAAGGTCAAGTTGAAGGTTTTAAGGGGTAATGTAATCAGTCTACTAGTGACGCTTCCCCGGCAACGGCGCCAAAATGTTGGGTGCCAAACACTGATTAAATTTGTCCTAGATTTGTCACAGTACTCTCATTTAAATTGTCAATCTAGGGAACTCGTAAACTTGCAAAGGGTCACGGTTGAGACTAGTCACACTACCACTTTGGAGATGAATCCGTTCAACTACCATTGGGGAGTGTTTGCATAACATCGATTGGTTCGTCCATCTCAATAAAACTCATACATAAATAATAATGCGTAGAAAGTAAACACACCAACTAATATGAAATGAAAATGCTTTACATAAACAGAACACACCTTTGAAATAACTAAGCGTAAGCCTAAGAAACAAATACACTACCATGCATAATGAAATTACGTAAATAACTAAAAAGGGGACGAATACTGGCTTGGAGTGGGCCCGAGCTCCAAAAGACCCCGCCCAATAAATCACACAGACGATGAGCTGCTAACGAACGTTCAAGCTTTATTAATAATGCAATGAAATATTACAAGCAGTAATGTTCTATAGAAAATATGCCTCTCCTGCTATAGAGAAGTCAGTGTGTTTATATACTACACACAGAACTTCCTGCAGTAGTTCTGTTACAACAGGCATCCTGGTTTCAGCCCAAACTGGGATAGTTCGGTTACTGCAAACAGCGCACGATAATCAGTTTTGCGTCGTTCCTGGTAATCGGATGATTTCTGCTTCGTTACGGTTCGGCTCCGTGAGTGGTTACGTGTTCACCCACTCTGGTTGGGACAACTCATTCGTCCACGGTTTCCCATACATGACGTGGAACGATGGTCAACAGAGCCCTTCTCCAGCTATTTGGTCAACACGCATAATTCGGGCGTCGGCCTGGGTAAGGCGCCTAACTCGGTAAGGCGCCTACTTGAGTAAGGCGGCCGCCTCGGTAAGGCGTATACCTCATTTTACCTTCATCTGATTAAGTAGAACCGTGCCAGGTCCATGTAGGACCTCGACTGAGCAAAAGACGACAAAAGCAAGGAAATAACTACAACACTTCACGCATGGATTAGATAATACACATGATTTCATTAGAAAAATACATAATACTTCATAAAAATATACAACTCATGATATAATGCCGCACAAAAACCGTTAGTACATATACAAATATATGAGCATTTTTGGTGCTCATCAACGGGCGGCCATACAGCTGGCCAAACGTCTAGGCTAGACGGCCAGACATCTGGGATGGACGACAGGCGTCAGGACTGGACGTCTAGACTAGACGGCCAAATGTCTGGGACAAACGGCAGGCGTCTGGACTGGACATCTAGGCTAGACGGCCAAACGTCTGGGACGGACGACAGACGTCTAGACAACGTCTCTTGCTCAAACGGCTGCACCTTAGACGTCTCCTCAGACGGTTGCACTTCAGATGTCTCCTTCTCAGACGGCTACACTTCAAACGTTTCCTTCTCAAACGGCTGCACCTCAGACGTCTCGTCTCCTTCTCAAACGGTTGCACCTCAGACTTCTCCTTCTCAAACGGCTGCACTTCAGACCTCTCCTTCTCAGACGGCTACACTTCAAACATCTCCTTCTCAAACGACTGCACCTCAGACGTCTCCTTCTCAGACATCCCCTTCGCCGCCATCCGACTGCATTCTCTAGTCGTCCGAGTCTCATTCATCGGTGAGGTTTTTGCGTCACTTTCCCAAGTCAAGCCATAATCCAAAGCCTCTTGGTATGATCTTGGAGAAAATGTCTTCATCTTCCTTTGATACATAGGGAGAAGTCCATCTATGAACCACATACTCTTTGATTCTTCTGAGTGATCTTCCTCCACATGGTCAATCAGCCTACTCAACCTTCGACTGTAAGAACGAATAGACTCCTCTCCTTGTATGCTATAATTTTCATCAATATCATATGATCGAAATTCTTCCACAAATGCATGTTAGGATCCCATCCTAACCCTTAATGTAATAACTTCCATGATGTAATAATTCCTAAAGAACGTGGGTAGTACTGTTGTCACATTTTGCACGGGGTGCAATGTCTTCAATATTGTTTTGTAACAGTGCTGCTCTTCTTTTCCTCCTTCCGTTTTTCTTCCTTCTCTCCCTTTCCTTTTCTTTCCCATTCTCTTTCTCTCCCCCCTTTTTCCTTGGAGTTCCCCAGTTGATATTCCAGCTTTCCAGCAGGTCTATCTGAAATTGGCTAAGTCTGGGTGCGAAGTTCGTACTTCGCCCAGTTTTGGTGCGAAGTGCGTACATCGCCCAGTTTTGGTGCGAAGTCCGTACTTCGCCCAGTTTTTGTGCGAAGTCCGTACTTCGCCCAGTTTTGGTGCGAAGTCCGACTCCGCCCCACTTTCTGGGCGCACCTTGCACTGGCAGACTGGCAGGTCAATGTAGAAGAAAGGTAAAATGCCGGAGCAGGTCCATATGGTGGCAGACACCAGTGTTCGCCTGTGCGCAGTTCGACTTCTCAACAGAGCCGGAATGCGCCCTTGACAGGTGTACAGTAGGGGAACAAACCCGGAATTTGACCAAGGCTTGAAGGCCCTCCCCGACTGCACTGATTTCTCCACGCATCCCAAGGAGCCCCGATCCCAAGCAAAGATGGATAGACTGCCCTCTAAGGCGTGCATGTGTCACACGACATAACCCATCATCGGACAAGTGTCCGACTTCGGGATTTGAACCAAGACTCGCCGACCAAAAGGGATAAGCATGGGCTGCCTGCACCGCCTGCGTTAATAGCCTCATTCAAAGCTGATCTGAGGTTTCACCTGCTCCAGCTACCAGCGAGCCTGCCGACTTGAAGATTTACCCAACACTCCGCCACGTAGCTGTCCAGCTTCCAAGAAGACCATGCTGCGGGTACAGCCCGATCCGACAAAAGGTCAGCATTTGCGGCTCTTTCGCCGCTTACGTCGACTCATGTTTGATCGGGACTCTGTGCCCATTAATGTAACGGGTGGGACTCGGGCTATAAAAGCCCATCTGAAATTCATTGTAAAGTGTGGAAGGGGAATGTTTGTTAGGGAACTACTGTGCTTACTGTAACCGTGCTTCTGCTTATGAATACAATCTGTATGCCTGGTTCTGTTCTACTGTCTTTATTCTTTTATGCTGTCTTTCATTATATGCCTTAGGCCCACCTGTGTCGCTGCTCGTTGATTCACTTTGGCATTTGGCGATCAGGTTCCTCTAGCATTGCTTGCTTAAAGCACCTTCTGTACTTCATTATTTAAAGCATTCATAATAAATTTGGTAGCAGTTCCATCAGTTATGTGTGACGTTGCTGGCCCGTATCTGGTGATTGATGCGATCCCCTGCTGTTAGTTCCTTGTAGGGAATGTTTGCTAGGGAGCCATTGAAGTCTGTGCGGTTAAACTCTCTACCTAACACATATACCCGGCTCTGACATCTCTAGGTTTACTTTCTACCCCCGTCGGTGTACGTATCCGGTGATTGATACGATCCCCTCGCCGTTAGTTCCTTGTAGGGAATGTTTGCTAGGGAGCTATTGAAGCCGTGCATACGCTGCTGGTGTCTCGGAAGTACGCCTAGGTTTTGCGGTTCCTTGTCATGCTCTGTGTTTGTATGCAGTAAGTAGCGGTGATTGGTGTGTTCCCGTACTGTTAGTTCCCCCCCACCAACCTTTGGACATATTTGTATCTCTTTCTGTACATTTGTCTCTTTCCGTTCCTTTATTTCTTTCCCGTTCCCTTTAGCTTAAATCAAGCCCCCCCAAAGGAGCCGGCCTTCTCCGGAGATTGGCTCGGAAGGCATCTCTTCCTTCCGGCCTTTCATGCTGGTGGGCGAATCTGGGCGCATTAACCAAAAATCCTTTCCTCATGGCAGATTCGTAACCAACAGTTTCTCTGGCACGCCCGATGGGACACTTGTCCCACGATTTAAAGAAAGAGCACCCGTCCAGTTTCCACCTAGCGCAACAGTTCTTCTGACCCGCTCGGCGGAACACGGGTCCCACATCTGACGAGAGATTTTCCGATCAGTCTCCACCTGGCGCTGACAGTTCCTGAGCTCTTGGTGAGACAAGGAAGTTTCTCACCCCCGACAGAATCGAAGCACCGGTGTTCGCTTCATTGCTGTTCCAAATCTGAACACCTGGCGACTCTGCACGAACAAATCCTCTGAGTCTAGAAGACCGGTCCGGTCACCTTCATGCATACGAGAAGGTGGCGAACAAGAAATCCGAGAAGCCCGCCTGAGTTCTACGAACTAGACATCCACGCTCGAGGCGAGATACCCAGGCTGGCTGATCCGCGAGCTCGTTTCGACGAAGCCGAGGCTGAGATCCAAGAAGAGGCCGAAGCTGAGGTCGGAAGAGCCGAGTACGAAGTAGAAGAGGCCGAGGAAGAGGAAAATCCTGTATCCTCGGAAAGTACCGATACCGAGTACACAACCGACGGCGGAGAAGAAGAAGAAATGGCTGATCAACGGCCGAATGACGATGATCTCTTCCCGACGGTGGACTCTACAGGGCCTTTGGCCTTGATCGGTCAGCAAGCTGTGCTCCCTGCTGCTTTAAAGTCTATTCCCACATACGACGGCTACGGTAAGACGGCATACAAGCACATCCAGGACATCCTTGCCCTGGCCGCACTGCATACCATCACCGATGAAAGTGTGAAGACCCGTCTCGCGGCCCTTTCCCTGAGGGGAAAGCTTCTCTACTGGTGGAGATCGCTGCTAGAGGGATCCATCACTGGGTGGCCCCAGCTCGCCAGGAGGCTCGTAAAAGGATGCAACGAGTCTGCTGATTCTACCTCTCTACTGCATCAGTTCCAAGCAATCCAGAGGCATCCTCAAGAGGAGGTGTCTGATTTTAACATTAGGTTTGCGAGATCCTGGAAACGGGTACCTCGCGAACTTCGGCCTTCAGCCGGCATGGCTGCTCACTACTATCTGAGGTCTTTCAACTCAGACATATGCCTATTGCTGAAGATCGCCCGAATTGACGAGTTCCCCGCACTGTACGAAGCTGACCAGCAAGCTGAAGCTGACATTATCTCCATCGGCAGGCTTCCGTCCAGAGTGCAGGAGCCGATCCATCCCGACTTTCCCAGATCGCAGTATCCTTCTGCTTCGGTGGTGTGCCGTCTACTTCAGGGCAGCAGCCCCAGCCGCAGTGGAATCCGGCGCCGGTCGTAACTCAATACGGCCCGCCTCAGTTGCATTACCCTCATCCGCCTCCTCCCGCTCCGCATTTTCCGGCGCTTCCTGCTCCCCCGCAGTATGCGTCTTATTCTAACCCTCCTCCATTGGCCGCTTTGCCTCCACCGGCACAGTTGCCGCCTCCCGACAGCAGCATCCAGAACACGATTCTACAAGAAGTGCGGGCTTTGGCCTCCGGATATCATGCCATGTCCAATGACATGACCGCTATGAAAAAGAAGCAGGCCCAAATGGACTTTGCTCCTAGAAGGTCGTATGCGCCACCGGCGCTGACAAAAGATAAAGCTCCAGAAAACCAACCGCAGAGGCGTCCGCCTCCGAGAAATGCTGCTATAGATGACCCACCTGGTCCTCCCCGACCGAGTCAACCGAGTGCACTACGTGCAATGACCCGCATTCGGAGGAAGACTGCACTTTGCACCAGCACTACATCCAGACCTTGGCCGGCAGCGCTATAGAAGATGATGAGCTGTACATGATCTTGGACGGTGAGGCCAATTTTGCCCTGCCAGAAGAGAATCCAGTGACGCCCGCCAAGGAAGAAAAGAAAGCTGCGGACGCGGCTAAACCTTTGCAGGTATATGCGAGAAGAGAAAAACCGCAGCCCGATGGGCTGCCACCGTACATAGCGGTCGTGGCCTTACACAGCCCAGGAGAAGGCATCCAAAGATAAAGTTCCCGCTAAACCTTCTCCAGCAAAGGCCGCCGCTATTCCAGCTAAGCCTCCAGCAAAGGCCCCAACTCCCGCTAAGCTTCCTGTACTTCAGCCCCCAGCCGAAACCAAAGAACAAGCCCAGGAGAAGCTGAAGTACCCGTCTCTGACCAAAAGACAGCGAGTTGAGGCCACCCAACAGTACCGGACCAAGTATGAACCGGCTAAACCAGCAGAAGGAGCTAGTACCTCGGGCTACAGCATTGTAGACGAGTTAAAGAAGACTCCTGCCAGAATCAGCATGTACGATGCTCTTCTGCTTCCAGGCCAGGTAGATCTGCTGCAAGAATCACTGAAGAACATGAAGAACGGCAAGCAGATGCAGCCTGCTGTCCTGGTTCAACCTTTGACAGTCTCCGCCACTGGGAAGAACAGACCGCCACCCTTTTATCTGTCTTTGCGGATGCAAGGGCACATAGTTCACAACTGCATGGTGGATTCTGGTGCTTCCTCGACCGTGATGCCGAAGGCCGTCTCGCGATGAGATCGGGATGGAATACACACGGAGCAGCCAAGGTGTGCTGCAATTAGACGGCACCCCTGTCAAGACAGTTGGTGTCATAAAGGACATCCCTATCCGGCTGCACAAAGCTCTCGACATTGTGGTCATCCAAGAGGTCGTGATTGTTGACCTGGAGCCTTACTTCGGCATGTGTCTCTCTCGGGAGTTCAACTGCGAAGTTGGCCGGGTACTGTCTCTAGACTACTCGCACATGGAAGTGCCCTTCAAAGGAAGGAGACTAAAAATTTTCAATGAGAAGCCTTCCCCTTTTCTAGTAGACAAGATACCCGGAGGAGAGATGGACCGCATGGTCCAGTTGTCAGAGGAAGAACTGGTGACAGTAGAACTGACCGAGCAAGCTCTCGAAGTGCTACAGCTAGAAGACGAGTTCTCGTTGCGGGATTTTAATGCCGTAATCGGGACAGAGCAGGGCTGTTATTCCATTAAGCAGCCCGAGGAGCTTGACGTGTCCGTTGCGAAGGAAGTAGGACCTGCACCCGAAGAGCTGTGGAAGCTTTTCTTTGATGGCGCGCGTTGCAAGAATGGCGCCGGTGCAGGGGTCCTCCTGGTTTCTCCAACCGGAGTCCAGAGGGACTATGCCTACAGGCTGGCCTGGAGTTGTACTAACAATTCGACGGAATACGAAGCCCTGTGCTTGGGTCTACGAAAGGCGGAAAGGCTAGGAATCAAGCATCTCCAAATTTTCGGAGATTCAGAGTTAGTGTGTCATCAAGTTACGAATAAATGCGCGTCTAAGCATCACTATCTTAGAGCGTACCGCAATCGGGTCTGGGACCTGATGGAATCGTTTGACTCATTGAACGTTAAGGCAATATCGCGTGAGAGAAACAAGCACGCGGATATTCGCGCGTCTGTTGGAGCCAGGTACATTCCGGTGAAGACGTTGTCCGTAAACTGAAGCCGGTCCGCACCATTTACGTGCCTTCTGTGCCTGATAGGGATACCTTCTGGCAGGTATTCAGCTGTGACGAGGAGATCGTCACATTCCTGGTTAACGAAGTGTGTGTAATCGAAGGTAGAGACCCTGATGACGAGCAATATGAGGGGTTGATACAGTTACGGAATAATCACGTCCCAAAAGGACTGATTACATTAGAGAGTCTCTTTGATCGAAATGACAGAGCAATATCCCACAGATCAAAGTAGACCCGAGGCGATATGCTGACTCGGAGCTCGAACTCGGTAAAACCATCAAGGTCGGAACAGACTGCACGTCGGAGGAGCTGGTGCAGATTAGATCACTGTGCCAGGAGTTCCCCGACATCGTGGCCTGGTGCTACGAGGATTTGAGGGGGTATGACAGATCTGTCATCCAAGATACCATCGAGCTAGAGGATGGCGCCAAGCCATTCCGACAAAAGCAAAGGGCCGTAAATCCAAAGATTGAGGCCATGATGAAGACCGAGCTCTTGAAGATGCTGGAGGCCAAGATCATCTACCCCATCAAACATTCATCCTGGGTCGCGAATCTGGTGCCCGTGAGGAAAAAGAATGGCGACATACGTCTCTCGTGTCGACTTCAGAAACCTAAATCAGGCTTCCCTCCGGGACCACTATCCGCTTCCCCAAATCGACCAAATTTTGCATATCGTTCGTTGGAGCCCGGAGATTTTCACTTTTAGATGGATTTTCCGGCTACAACCAGATTTGGGTCAAAGACGAAGACCAGCATAAGACGGTGTTTACCACGAAGTGGGGGACGTTCGCCTATCAGCGCATGCCGTTTGGCTTATCCAATGCTGGTGCCACGTTCCAAAGGGCCATGGACCTGGCCTTCCGAGAGCTGCTCAACAAGATTATTGTCATCTACCTTGATGACATGACTGTTTTCTCTCACCGACGAGAAGATCATGTTTCGCACCTGCGGCAGATATTTGAAAGTTGTCGAGAATTCGGCATCTCTATAAACCCGAAGAAGTCTGTCTTCGCGGTAAAGGAAGGAAAGCTGCTGGGACATGTCATCTCCGAGGAAGGCCTCGCCATTGACCCTGACAGAGCAGAAGCCCTCGTTCGCTTGCCAGCCCCCACTGATAAAAAAGGGCTGCAGTCCTTCTTCGGTCAGATTAACTTCGTGCGGAAGTTCATTCCGGACTTCGCACAGGTGATCAAGCCTATGGCCGAACTGTTGAAGAAAGATACACCTTACGAATGGACTGATGAGAGAGAACAAGCTTTCGAGGAAATCAAGGCTCGAATTGCGCAAGCTCCGGTGTTGACAAACCCGGACTACTCCAAGGACTTCATCCTGTATGCAGTGGGAGAACCCGAAAGTTACGCTGCAGTCCTGACTCAGAAGGGAGACGACGGTGAGGAGCGCCCCATTGCGTTCCTAAGCCAAGTGATTTTGCCGCACGAAGAGAAGTACAATTTTATAGAGCGGCAAGTCCATGCGGTCATGAAGTCCCTTCGAAAGTTCAGGCACTTTGTCTCCCGGAGTAAGACCACCTGTCTTTGTGATTCACCCCGATGTTCGCAGTTTCATCTTGCAAGGAGAACCGGGTCACAAGAGAGCGGGATGGATTGCCAAGATCCAGGAGTTTGACATCGAAGTACGGCCCACCAAGCTTATCAGAGGCCGAGCCTTGTGTCAGGAATTGGCCCGAAGCGCTGTAGCCGGCATCTCCGCCTGTAAGTGGGAGGACACAACGACACGCGTCTACCTAGCCAACTCCTTATCGGAGGGGAGTGATTGGACAGATGAACTGGTGAGATACTTCTGCACCGGAAGATGTCCCGATCACCTGAACGCCTCACAACGAAGGAGATTTCGGTTAGGTGCATTAAGGTACACTCTTCGCCCCGAGGGGCTTTACTTCAAAAACATTGACGGCATCCTGTTGCGGTGCGTCATAAAATCAGACCAGCCTAGGATCCTCGGAGATTTTCATTCCGGGATGCCTGGGGGTCACCATTCTTCAAGGCCAACGGCCTTAAAAATAATAAGGGCTGGATACTATTGGCCCACTCTGTTCGCGGACGCGCATGCGGTCTGCGCCAAATGTGATCAATGCCAGAGGTATGCTGGCCGAAACAGAAAAGCACCCCTGCCCCTTCAACCGATTCAAGCCGAAGCTCCGTTCCAAAGAATGGGGTCTAGACTTCATTGGGGTGATTTCACCTAACTCCTCCGCCGGCCACAAGTTTATTCTCACGACTCATCGACTATTTCACACGGTGGACGGAGGCGATCCCGACCAAGAACGCCGACCAAGAAACGGTCATCAGGTTCATTGAGAGCCTGATTACCCGCTTCGGGGTTCCAGAGTCGATTGTGACAGACAACGGTCCGGGATTTGTAGGCGCTGTACTCACGGAGTACACCAGCAGACTTGGCATCTATCACAAGATGTCTTCTAATTACTACCCGCAGGGGAATGGCCTTGCCGAGTCTACTAACAAGAACCTCCTGAAAATTCTCCGGAGGACCATTGAAAAGAATAAGCGGACTTGGCACTTGCTCCTGAACCGGGCGCTGTGGGCGGACAGAGTTGCGTTCAAGAAATCCCTCAAGACGGCCCCCTACGCGCTCGTCTATGGCAAGCAAGCTGTTATGCCATCACACATTGAAATCCCCGCCCTGTGGATGATTGATGAAGACGAGCAGCGGAGACCCGGTAGACGACAGATTGTGCCAACTCCTGCAGTTGGAAGAAGACAGAGAAAGTGCATACCAAGCCTTCGCGGATCACATTGCAGCCACTAAAGGCTGGTTTGCCAAAGGCACCACTGCCCGAGTTTTCGAAGTCGGGGACCTGGTTCTGAAGTGGGACTCATACAAGGCAAAACCGGGTAATCACGGAAAATTTGACGCTCTCTGGGAGGGCCCTTATCATATTGCCCGGGTGAATCAGTTCAATGCCTACATACTTTCGGATATGGAGGGTCAGCTCCTCCCCATCCCCGTCAACGGGTTCCACTTGAAGCTTTATCGCTGTTGAAGGTGCCCGAGTGGCCCTTCCTTGTAAAAATTTTTGCCTTGTGTTTTTATTTTTCCCCGCATGTATAGTTTCCAGTTTTAGCATTCAGTTTATTTTTCATTCTTTGAGCTTAAATGCGGCATGGGAGAGAAAGACAGACTTCGCAGCGAAGTCTGTCGTTGCCCCGCAGGAGGGGCGAAGTTCGGCTATGCAGAGAAAGAAAGGAGAAAAAAGAGCAAAAAATCGACTAAGTGTTGGCCGAAGCCCGACTTCGCAGCGAAGCCTGACTTCGGCCCAGCCGAATTGCGAAGTTTGTCCGAGAAAACACTGAAGCAGACCGAAGTCCGCACTGCGCAACCCTTCGTGCGAAGTACGCACTGCGCGCAAAGTTTGCGCGAAGTGCGAACTTCGCAGCGAAGTCCGACTTCGGCCAGCGCCCGTGCGAAGTGCGCGCTGCGCTCAACGCTTGTGCGAAGTGCGAACTTCGCGCGAAGTTCGTACTTCGCCCCAAGCTTCGGCCGAAGTCCGAACCCGCCCCAGCGTCGCACTGCGCAGTTTATTCAAAGTCCAAAGGTCGCAGGGTATGTTAAGTGTGTTCAAAGGCCCCAAGGCGGCAAAGACCCAGACCGCGCCCAAACCTTGGGCGCAGCAAAAAAGCAGAAATGGAACGGTTCCAACGCGCGCTTCGCGCGAAGTTCGAACTTCGCCCGAAATTCGGGCGAAGTCCGACTTCGCCGGCGAGGTCGGGCCGCGCCCAACTTCGGGCGAAGCCCGGCTGCGCCTAGTTTTCCGGGCCAGTTTTGGGCAGCATTCAATAAAATGAATAAAAAACTCAAAAAGTCCCAGCTGGGCCCAAGGCGCGTTTGTAACTGTTTTAATCTGGGTTTCCGCGCCAGAGGTTTTGTCTTGAGCAGTGTGCCCAAATGGTGGCAGCAACGTCCGCCATGGTGTAGTCCCCAACGCTGAATTAACGGCTGCCGGGGCGCGTCTTTTCCTAAACGTTCTCCTGCGCAGCCACCAAGGATTTTAACTCAGCCGACCTACCCCCTCCTGCGTTGCATTAATGGCGCTGTTTTTATCTAGAAAAGGGGGTCAGAAACATGCCAACATTCCAGATTGCAGAGATTATTCCTCGGACAGTGCTAATTATTCCTCTGATAGCGAAATTTGTTGCAAGACGACTCGAACTCGTCATTATTGCTGACTCGGAGAGATGGACAAGGGAAAAATGCCCGTGTCGGCGCAGCTCCAGTGAAGCAAGCAAACCGTGGGATTTGCCGCGGCCAGGAGTTTTCAAAGGCGATCCTCCGCCGCAGAAAAAGTCAAAGGCCCGGACGAAGAAGGTACAGCGTGGGCAATCCCCACCACCTCCGGTGAATTACCTGGCAGGATATGTGGACGGCTCGTTTTCCATGAGCCTAACTCAGCTGAGAGCGAATGTGGAGAGCTGGGCTGACAAAGTTTCGCCCTCCCATCATTTTGGAGCGGCGTACAAATCAAATCTCTTCAGATTCATGTGCCCTCCTCGTCCACCAATGCCCGGAGTTGATAGACTTAATTGTTAGACATTATAAACCAGCTTCCCGGCAAATCTGCAGTTCCGTTGGCAAACCCTTGTTCGCACTGCGCAGGGAGACTGTGCAGCCAGCTTTCGCCCCAGGGCTGGAGTATGACTCCGGCACCATCCTCAGAAAGATAAATCTGGGCGAACAAGCGGGACGTTTCACGCACACCAAGCGAATGAGGGATTTCCTCAATTCAGAGCTGAGCGCCCCGCTTCCAGCCGGACAATGGCCGACTGGCCCCATGCCTTTGGCGAAATTTCAGAGCAAGTATCTATATACCATCTTGGCATGGATCCTCGGCTGCGACTCCGATGAGCTGGTGCACCCGTACCAGCTGGGCGCCGCTGGTAGAATGCCTCTTGTGTGGGGAATATTACGAACCGGCAGCGCAGCGGAGCGGAAAGCGCCCCATCTCTTTCGACTGGGCAGACTGGTCGGCTTACGCCATTCATTCCATCCGCTGAAAATTCGAAGCGCCGATCAACCAATTTTCGTTTCGGTTCCGTTCGGTCCGGCTTTGTTTGTACCATCTCGCACCCCCAAATGCCGATCCCGAACTCGAAGAAGGTTAACGAGAAGGGAGAACCCCGGCCCGTCTATAACTGGACGGATGACTTATACCGGAAAGGGTCCTACTACAAGTTCAACTTCAACTTTCTGGGATTCGTCATGTCAGTCTTCACCGAAAGTGAAATCCCCCGTCCCCCGAGAGAAATGACGAGTGCTTTGATGAATCAGAAGCTCGGGGACGTTTTCAGACTGACGCAGGGGATTGTGATCAGAATCTACGGATTCAAGGGCAAACCCTATTTGCTGCCCTATTGGTGCTCGGAGCATCTGTTCGGGATGGAGGTTGCCCGACAGATGGACTATGTGGAAGAAGAGTTTGGCCTAGGGAAGAAAAGAGGACAGATTTCCCAATACCCTCTTTCCTGGGCCAACGTTGAGATTACTGAGGTAGGACAACATGTCTACCTAGAGCAAGCGCTGTCCCGGATTGGCCTGGTTTTATGCCGCAGTCACTGGAAGTATGACCCTCATGGGATAAGGGGAAAGTTTGCACATTTGTGCCCCGGGATATAACCGAAGATAGATGCGACGTGGTCCATGTGGACCTTGACTGGGAGATTGAATTAATGGAAGCTTCTCCCCCTTGGCAGGATTTCTACTGCGAGGAGGTGACATATGACCCCAAGAGAAACCCGGACCATCACTTCTCATCTCCAGGGTTCAAAAAATTTTTGTCTAAGATTGCAGGCCTTAACTGGTCTAAAGAAAAGATTATTGAATGCTGGAAAATGAGATGCCGCACGCAGCACGATAAATCCACAAGGAGAAACCTGGCCGTAGATGACGACTTCTCAGTTCTCTATGACCAAGCATCATGACAAGCTGGCGGCCGTTCGCATATCAAGGTTACGTTCCCCGAGGCCCATTTGAGGATTATAAAAGTGGGATCCTCCCAAACAGCTTGTACACTTCGGCAACTGCGCCGCCGGCCCAGCAAGTACCCAGGCCGATCCAATGCAGTTCGTGGCTCCTAAGGCGGCGCCTGAAAAGGCGAAAAAGTTAGTCAAGGCAGCGCCCGAGGCACTTCCTCAGGCAAGAAAAGCGCCAGCGCCGCCAGAAAGCAGACCGGTCGCGGCAGACCTTCTGCAAGTCAAACCCCGGTACAAGTTTACCGTGGGAGCATCAGTGCCTGCTGCACCTGCTTCGTCTCCTTCCCCTGATCCGACAGTTGTTCCAAAAGAGAAGAAGCGGAGGAGAGTTGAGAAAATCAGGCGACCTAGCCTGATAGTGCAGCAGCCAGTCGCAGAGCCGCAGCCGCGTCCCGCCGCCGCAGAGGCAATTCCTTTGGGCAGCCCCAAGCCAGCCGCCGAGACAAGAAGCGAAGACATTCACCCGGCATCGGCTCAGGCGGAGCCCGCAGGTACGTTTGTTGTCCCTGTCTCTCTAGTCTCACCCAGTTCTACTTCCACTCAGTCCCGCGCTCAATCTGGGCGAGCCATGACCACATCCTCCTCCCCGTCTCCGCATCCTTCTAGCGGCCCCCATTCTTTCGACCAGTTTGCTCAGAACCCTAACGTCTCTCTTCTCTCGAGCACAACTCCAAACCCTTCGCCCGAGGTCGGTGCCAAGGCTGTCCGTTCACCATCACATCCTCCGCCTCAACCGCTTCAAACCCTCACAATGTCAGCCGCTCCCATTTCCATTTCTCGGTCGCCCCCACAAGCGACCGATTCTTCCAAAGTCTGTCCGGTTCCTCCTGATCCCATTCCCGTAGGAGAGACGTCTCAGCAGATCCCTAGGCTGGGGGAACCAGATTTTATGGACGACCTCCAGAACTCAGATGACTTGCCCCTGGCAACGAGAGCCGTAGAGTATTCCGTCTCTTTCCGCCAAGACCTGAAGCGGAGGAGACATGAAGAGATAGCCGCCCGGGCAAAACGCGCAAAGTATGATTTCGGAAGGAGAGTGATTACAACGGAGAAAATAATCCCAATAGTGAAGAAGCCTCTCCGAGAAATGACTAAGGCGGACTACGTGCTCCAGACAAAGGAGAAAAGCTTTGACGACATTGATAAACAGTATGAGATTCAGACGATCATGCGCAAAGCTGACAATCTCTTTGTCAAGAGTCTGGAGGAGCAGGAAGAACTTTTCGCGTTGCAGGACAAAGTAAGGCAACTTGAAGAGGACCTATCTAGGTCCACTGAGCAGCTGGAAGCGGCGCGGCGAGAAACAGATGAATTCAAAGCCCAGCTGGCCGCTTCTCAGCAACAGGCCGCAACCGAAAAGAAAGCAGCCTCGGAGCAGATTTTTCAGCTCCAGGAGTCTTTGAAGCAGGCACAGTCGCAGCTTGCAGAGAAAACATCTCAAGCGGCTGTCTTTTCAAAGACAAAAGTTAAGGAAATGAGGGCTGGTTTGCTGAGGGAATGCAAGCCCCATACCTTTAAGGCGATGGCGGTCCTGGACTTCGCATCCAGGATTCAAGAAGTTTCTGCCCAGGGAAAGCCTGTGGTAGAGGAGGCCGAGCGCCAGGCAAAGCAATGGCTGGACCTCGGCGATAAATCTTCGAGAGCGCGAGCGCGACGGCGTCCTTTTTTCCCCCGTGTCCTCATTCGCTGCAGAATGGGCAGGTGCAAGGGTGACCTTGCACAAATATTTCAGAAAAGTTGAAGAGGTGAGAGTGGCCAGACGAATGCTTGACGCATTTGGACATGAAAGAGATATCTGTCTGGCCCCCTTTCACGCTCTTTCAGAACTTGGTTGTCCAGGTTTTGTTGAGAATGGCGAGCTCCTCACCCTAGATCGGGTAAAGAAGAATTGGCAGTCCTTTGAAGCAGATACAGCTGAAATTGATAGCTGGACTGAGCCAATTCAAGACAGTCAGGTCACTCAGATGGTGTCCAGATATTCCAGGATCCGCTCCTATTTTCAGGAGTTAGAGAAAAGATACCTCACCATCGACCTGCACGCGGTCGCTGCTTTTCACGGAGCATTAGAAGACATAGCTGACCGCAAGCCATTCGAAGCGGAAGCCTGGCGCTCAGCCCAAGAGGCGTACACTCGCATGTGCGAGGCAGAAGCAGGAAATGGAGACCTTTCAGAAGGAGATACTGATGAGGCAACTGACAAAGATGAATCTGAAGAACAGTTGCCGCAAGGAGAACAGTTAGAGCAGCAAAAGGCAGGGGAGGCAAGTTCCTCTGCACCCAAAGGATGAAGGCATGGATTCTTTGCGCCGAGGCGAGCTCGACACCCCGCGAGCCGCCAGAAATGTTGTCACATTTTGCACGGGGTGCAATGTCTTCAATATTGTTTTGTAACAGTGCTGCTCTTCTTTTCCTCCTTCCGTTTTTCTTCCTTCTCTCCCTTTCCTTTTCTTTCCCATTCTCTTTCTCTCCCCCTTTTTTCCTTGGAGTTCCCCAGTTGATTTTCCAGCTTTCCAGCAGGTCTATCTGAAATTGGCTAAGTCTGGGTGCGAAGTTCGTACTTCGCCCAGTTTTGGTGCGAAGTGCGCACTTCGCCCAGTTTTGGTGCGAAGTCCGTACTTCGCCCAGTTTTGGTGCGAAGTCCGACTCCGCCCCACTTTCTGGGCGCACCTTGCACTGGCAGACTGGCAGGTCAATGCAGAAGAAAGGTAAAATGCCGGAGCAGGTCCATATGGCGGCAGACACCAGTGTTCGCCTGTGCGCAGTTCGACTTCTCAACAGAGCCGGAATGCGCCCTTGACAGGTGTACAGTAGGGGAACAAACCCGGAATTTGACCAAGGCTTGAAGGCCCTCCCCGACCGCACCGATTTCTCCACGCATCCCAAGGAGCCCCGATCCCAAGCAAAGATGGATAGACCGCCCTCTAAGGCGTGCATGTGTCACACAAGATAACCCATCATCGGACAAGTGTCCGACTTCGGGATTTGAACCAAGACTCGCCGACCAAAAGGGATAAGCATGGGCTGCCCGCACCGCCTGCGCTAATAGCCTCATTCAAAGCTGATCTGAGGTTTCACCTGCTCCAGCTACCAGCAAGCCTGCCGACTTGAAGATTTACCCAACACTCCGCCACGTAGCTGTCCAGCTTCCAGGAAGACCATGTCGCGGGTACAGCCCAGTCCGACAAAAGGTCAGCATTTGCAGCTCTTTCGCCGCTTCTGTCAACTCATGTTTGACTGGGACTCGTGCCCATTAATGTAACGGGTGGGACTCGGGCTATAAAAGCCCATCTGAAATTCATTGTAAAGTGTGGAAGGGGAATGTTTGTTAGGGAACTACCGTGCTTATTGTAACCGTGCTTCCGCTTATGAATACAATCCGTATGCCCGGTTCTCGTTCTACCGTCTTTATTCTTTTATGCTGTCTTTCATTATATGCCTTAGGCCCACCTGTGTCGCTGCTCGTTGATTCACTTTGGCATTTGGCGATCAGGTTCCTCTAGCATTGCTTGCTTAAAGCACCTTCTGTACTTCATTATTTAAAGCATTCATAATAAATTTGGTAGCAGTTCCATCAGTTATGTGTGACGTTGCTGGCCCGTATCTGGTGATTGATGCGATCCCCTGCTGTTAGTTCCTTGTAGGGAATGTTTGTTAGGGAGCCATTGAAGTCGTGCGGTTAAACTCTCTACCTAACACATATACCTGGTTCGACATCTCTAGGTTTACTTTCTACCCCCGTCGCTGTACGTATCCGGTGATTGATACGATCCCTCGCTCGTTAGTTCCTTGTAGGGAATGTTTGCTAGGGAGCTATTGAAGCCGTGCATACGCTGCTGGTGTATCGGAAGTACGCCTAGGTTTTGCAGTTCCTTGTCATGCTCTGTGTTTGTATGCAGTAAGTAGCGGTGATTGGTGTGTTCCCGTACTGTTAGTTCCCCCCACCAACCTTTGGACATATTTGTATCTCTTTCTATACATTTGTCTCTTTCCGTTCCTTTATTTCTTTCCTGTTCCCTTTAGCTTAAATCAAGCCCCCCCAAAAGGAGCCGGCCTTCTCCGGAGATTGGCTCGGAAGGCATCTCTTCCTTCCGGCCTTTCATGCTGGTGGGCGAATCTGGGCGCATTAACCAAAAATCCTTTCCTCATGGCAGATTCGTAACCAACAAGTACCCATGATTAATATTTTGTAATGTTCTAAGTTTTACCTTATGTAGTGCCTATGACAAATGCACCCTTTTATGTAACACATGGTAGATAGGTATGTAAGGTGGCCTTGTGCATGTAATTCGAGTGGCATTGTGCATCTAATTCGAGTGGCACTATGCATATAATCGGGTGGCATTATGCATGTAATCCGGTGGCATTTGCATGTAAGCCAACCATGGAAGGGAACTCTTTAAATACCCGAGAAGGCACCAATGTATTCATCTTTTTGCAAGTTAATGAAAGTGTTGAAGGAGGTTGCCCCGTCGAAGAGGCCTGCGATTCTATCTTATTGTGAGATTGTTCCTTTATGCAAATCGTTATAATGTGTATTTTGTTCTGAATATTAATATGATTTTTATGTGAGTTTATTTCCAAGCAATTGTGTGAGTGTGTTTATTTGAGTTTATTTTATAGTAGGATCCTAACAATGCATCACGCAATTTTTCCCATGTTTTGTACTTGTCTGTTAGGAATTTTATGTACCAATCCATTGTAAATCCACGAAACGCTGCAGGAAACTGTTGGTTACAAATCCGCCATGAGGAAAGGATTTGTTGTTATTGCACCCTAGACCCGCAAACCAACATTGAAAGGCCGGAAGGAAGGAATGCCTTCCATGCCAATCTCCGGAGAAGGCCGGCTTCTTGTGGGGGTTTTGAGGTTCAAGATAAGAGTGTAGGGAAAGAGATAAAAATGCAGAAAGGGATTCCAAATTAGATTGGAGTTGGGTGGGGGGAACTAACAGTACGGCAACGCATCAATCACCACTACTAACACCAATATAACCATAACACACCACTATGGATGTTGTCATTAACCAGTAGAACAGAGTCAAGTATATGTTTTGTATTAAGAGCCAGAAGCACAGCTACAATGGTTCCCTAACAAACATTCCCTCCAAGGAACTAACAGTACGGCAACGCATCAATCACCAATACTAACAACACTATAACACAAAACATAACCAGAAGACCGCCACTAACGTTTACCCTATGTATCCTTTAATTTATACATCCCAGGAATACCTGATCACCAAATGCCGGAGTCCAGAGTTCAAGACAACAACAAGCAATGATACAGAAAAACATGAGGCAGAAATGTCAAAGAGAGGTAGCATACAAAATAAAAACAATAGGACAGCACCAAGTGTATGTATTATATTAAAAGGCAGAAGCACAGCTACAATGGTTCCCTAACAGACATTCCCCTTCCACCCCTTTACAATGAAAATGTGGTGGCTATTTATAGCCCGAGTCCCTCCCGATTACATTAATGGGCACAAAGTCCCAGTCAAACATTAGCTGACAAAAGCGGCCATGGAGCTGCTGATGCTGACCTTTGTCGGGCAGGACTGTACTCGCAGCATGGTCTCCCTGAAGGCTGTACAGATACGTGGCAGCGTGTTAGGTAGAACTTCTCATCGGCAGGAATGCGGGTAGCTGAAGCAGGTAGAACCTCCAATCAGCTTTAAATGAGGCAGCTGGCATAAGTAGTGCGGCCCATGCTTGTCCTTTTGCTCGGCATGTCTTGGCTCGGATCCCAAAGTTGGACACTTGTCGGATGATGCTGCTTGACACGTGCTTGCCTTGAAAGGCAGTTTATCCAACTTCGCCCAGGATTAGAGCGCCATCGGGTTGCCCAGGTAGAAAACAGCGCAGTCGGGAAGGCCTTCATGCCTTGGGTGCATTTTTGAGTTTATTCCCCTACTACGCACCTGTCAAAGGGCGCACTCCGACTTCGCTGCAAAGTCGGGTTGCGCACAGGTGAAAGCTGATTTCTGCCGTCGTACGGACTTTGCCCTGGAAAGGGGGCACACTCCGACTTCGCTGCGAAGTCGGGTTGCACCCCAGCACTTAGTCATTTTTCCTGCCAGCCTGCTACCAAGTGCGCCCAGAAAGCAGGGCGCACTCCGACTTCGCTGCGAAGTCGGGTTGCGCCCGGAACACTTGTTCTTCTGGTTGATTCTGTCGCACTGTGCACTTTGCACTCCTGCTGCGCTCCAACTGGAGGGCGCACTCCGACTTCGCTGCGAAGTCGGATTGCGCCCTGACACTTAGCCATTTTTCAGGGCAATTGCTGTCATTTTTGAGATTTGACTGAGGGGCTCAAGAGAGAGGGAAGAATGAGAATGTAGGGAAGAGAGAGAAAGGGGGAGAAGAGGAAAGGGAAAGAGAGGAAGAGGGAAAGGGAAGAGCAACTCTCTTACAAAAATTGAAAACATTGCACCCCGTGCAAAATGTGGCAACATTTCTGGCGGCTCGCGGGGTGTCGAGCTCGCCTCGGCGCAAAGAATCCATGCCTTCATCCATTGGGTGCAGAGGAACTTACTTCCCCTGCCTTCTACTGCTCTAGTCGTTCCCCTTGCGGCAACTGTTCTTCAGATCCACTTCCGGCAACTGCCTCCTCAGATTCGCCTTCCGAATGCTCTCCAGCGCTGGCTTCTGCCTCGCAGATGCGCTTGTATGCGGCCTGGGCTTGGCCCCAGGCTTCTGCTTCGAATGGTCGGCGGTCAGCAACTTCTAACGCTACGTGGAAAGCAGCAACCGCGTGCAAGTCGATGGTGAGGTATCTCTTTCCCAGCTCCTGGAAGTAGGTGCTGATCTTGCAGCACTTGGACACCATCTGGGTGACTCGACTTTCTTGAATTGGCTCGGTCCAGCTATCGATTTCAGCCGTATCCGCCTCAAAGGACAGCCAATTCTTTTTCACTTGCTCATGGGTGAGAAACTCACCATTCTCAACATAGCCCGGCACCCTAGTTCGTAAAGAGCGTGAAGGGGAGCCGGACAAATGTCTCTTTCATGTTCGAATGCATCCAGCATTCGTCTGGCAACTCTCACCTCTTCTGCTTTCTTAAAATATTTATGCAAGGTTACCCTTGCATCTGCCCATTCTGCAGCGAATGAGGACATGGGGGAGAATTGGAGGCCATCGCGCTCGTGTTCTTGAAGTTTTATCGCCAGGTCCAGCCATTGCTTCGCCTGGCGTTCGGCCTCCTCTACCACAGGCTTTCCCTGGGCAGAAACTTCTTGGATCCTGGATGCGAAATCCAGGACCGACATAGCTTTACACATGTGGGGCTTGCATCCCCGCAGCAGATCAGCCCGCATCTCCTTAACTTTGCTCTTTGAAAAGACCGTCACTTGAGATGCTTTCTCTGCAGATTGCGACTGCACTTGATTCAAAGACTCCTGGAGCTGAGAAATCTGCTCCAGGGCTGCCTCGCTTTCCGTTGCGGCTTCTTGCCGAGAAGCGGCCAGCTGGGCTCTTAACTCATCTATTTCTCGTCTGCGCCGATTCCAGCTGCTCGATGGACCTAGACAGTCCTCTTCAAGCTGTCTTGTTTTGTCCCGCAACCGGAAAAGCTCTTCCCTGTTCCTCCGGATTTTTGACAAGGAGATTATCCGCTTTACGAAGGATTCCATGAATCTCATATTGCGGGTGGATATCATCAAAGCTCTTCTCCTTTCTCTGAAGCTCGTAGTCCGTCCCCGGTCATTTCTCGGAGAGGCTTCTTCACTTTTGGAGTTATCTTTTCTGTCGTGAGCACTCTCCTCTCGAAGTCAAACTTGGTGCGCTTTACCGGGGCGGCAATCTCTTCAGGTCTCCTCCGCTTCAAGTTTTGGAGAAAAGAGATAGGATATTCTACGGCTCTTGTTGCCAGAGGCAAATCGTCCGTGTTCTGGAGATCGTCCATGAAGTCCGGTTCCCCCAGCCTAGGGTTCTGCTGTGACGTCTCTCCTGCGAACAGGGAAATAGGAGAGACCGGACGGACTTTGGAAGGAGCGGCCGCTTTTGAGGGCGACCGGGGAGCAGAGAGCAGAGCGGAGAGCGGAGCGGTTGATGCTGGAAGGGTTTCAAGTAGCTGAGGCGATGGATGCAGCGGTGAACGCGCAGCTTCAGCACTAACCACGGGTGAAGGGTTTGGGGTTTGACTCAGGGATAGGAAGGCGTTGGGGTCCTGAGCAAACTGGTCGAAAGAATGGTGGCCGCTAGAAGGCTGTGGAGATGGGGAGGAAGATGCGGCCATGGCTTGCTCGGATTGAGCGGGAGATGGAGTCGGAGTAGGGCCAGATGAGATCTGAGGGAGCGGGGCAACGGACGTACCTGCGGGCTCCGCCTGAGCCGATGCTGGATGAATGTCTGCGGTTCTGGTTCCGGCGGCTGGCTCAAGACTATCCAGAGAAACAACCTCTGGAGCGGCTGGACGCGGCTGCGGCTCTGCGACTCGACTGCTGCACCGTCAGGCTAGGTCGCCTGACCCTCTCAACTCTCTGCCTCTTTTTCTTTTCTGGAGCAATGGCTGGTTCGGAAGAAGGAGATGACGTAGGTGCAACGGGCGCTGATGTTCCCATGGTAAACTTGTACCGGGGTTTGACTTGCAGAAGACCTGTCGCGGCCGGTCCGCTCGCTGGCGGCACTGGCGTCTTTTGTGCCTGAGGAGCCACCTCGGGCGTTGACTTGACTGATTTTTTCGCCTTTTCGGGCGCCACCTTGGAAGCAACAGGCTGTATTGGGTCCACTTGGATATCTGTTGGGCCCGCACTGGCAGTTGCAAAAGTGTACAACTGCTGGGAGGAAGACCCTCCCTTATAACCCTCGAAGGGGCCTCGGGGAACGTAGTCTCGGAATGTAAAAGGCCGCCAGCTGTCAATTTGCTGGTCATATAGAGCTGAAAAATCATCATCAACGGCCAGATTCCTTCTGATGGATTTATCGTGCTGCGTGCGGCACCTCATCTTCCAGCATTCAACAACTTTTTCTTTTGGCCAGTTAAGGCTTCCCAGCTTGGTGATGAGTTTCTTAAATCCCGGAGAAGTGAACTTGTGGTCCGGGTTTCGCTCGGGGTCATATGCTACCTCCTCGCAGTAAAACTCCTGCCACGGAGGCCATGCTTCCATCGAGTCAATCTCCCGACCGAGGTCAACATGGACCACATCGCATCTGTCTTCGATTATATCCGCCCGGGGGCAGATATGTGCAAACTTTCCCCTTATCCCGTATGGGTCGTACTTCCAGCGCTGCGGCAGCAGAATCAGGCCAATGTCATAGAGCTCCCGCTCGAGATAGACATGCTGTCCTATCTCTGATATTTCGACGTTCGCCCAGGAAAGAGGATATTGAAAGATATGGCCCTTTTTCTTTCCCTGGCCGAACTCCTCTTCAACGTAATCCATCTGCCGCACAACCTCCATCCCAAACTAATGGTCCGTGCACCAGTAGGGCAGCAGATGAGGCTTGCCCTTGAATCCGTAGATTTTGACCACGATCCCCTGCGTCAGTCTAAAAACGTCCCCGAGCTTGTGATTCAACAAATAGTTTGTCATTTCCTGCGGGGGGCGAGGGATCTCACCATCGCTGAAGACTGACATGACCAAGCCCAGAAAGTTGAAGTTGAACTTGTAATAAGACCCTTTCCGGTATAGGTCATCCATCCATTCATAGACGGGTTGTGGCTCTCCCTTCTCATTTACCTTCTTCAGGTTAGGGATCGGCATACGGGAGTGCAAGTGATACAAACATAGCCAAGCCAAGAAGGAACTGAATCGAAATTCAGTTGACTGCTTTTTCTGTAGCTTCACCAGGCTTGAGTGAATGGTGTATGCAAGCCAGTCCGCCCAGTTGAAGAAGATAGGGCGCTTCCCACTTTTTTGCGCTGCTGGTTCGTAAGATTCTCCGCATAGGAGACATTCTGCCAGCGCTGGCTGGTACGGCCATACCAGCTCGTCAGAGTCGCAGCCGAGGACCCACGCCAGGATGGTGTATATGTATTTACTTTGAAACCTTTCTCGGGGTATGGGGCCGGTTGGCCATTGTCCAGCTGCGAGCGGGGCGTTCAGCTCTGAGTTGAGGAAATCCCTCATCCTTTTTGTATGCGTAAAGCGTCCCGCTTGCTCGCCAAGATTTATCTTTCTGACAATCGTGCTGGAGTCATACTGCAACCCTGGGGCGAAGGCCGGCTGGACAGTCTCTTTGCGAAGTGTGAACAAGGGTTTTCCGCTGGAGTTGCAAATTTGCCGGGTAGCTGGTCTGTAATGTCTGACAATTAGGTCGACCAGCTCCGGGCATTGATGGACAGGAGGGCACAAGAACCGATAAAGGTTCGACTTGTACGCAGCCCCGAAATGGTGAGAGGGCGAAACTTTATCAGCCCAATTTTCCACATTTATCCGCAGTTTAGTAAGGCTGACAGAGAACGAGCCATCCTTGTACCCGGACAGGTAATTAACCGGTGGTGGTGGGGCTTGCCCACGCCGTACTTTCTTTGGCCGGGATTTTGACTTTTGATCCTGCGGCGTCTCACTCCTGAAAGCACTTGACTGCGGTAAATCTCCCAGTTCGCGCCCTTCGCTGGATTGCGCTGGCATTGGCAACTTTCCTTTGTCCATTCCTTCGAAACAGCAATAATTATAACCTCTGGACGTCTGCACAAGATTTCGCAGTTATAGGAATAATCAGCACAATTTGGCATGTTTGGGTGCACCAGACCCCCTTTTCTAGACAATGACAGCGTCATTAATGGTGCGAAAGAGGGGGTAGGTCGGCCAGTTGGTGAAGACGTTATGTTTTTTGGTGGCCGCACAGGAGAACGTCTTGAAAGATGTACCCTGGTTACCGCGCCATGCTTCCTTGATTGCGTTTTCCTTAAAGGTTGCGCAATCATTAAATCTGACTTTGAACGCTGCGCCATGGCTGACGTCACTGCCACAATCCGGGCACACTGCTCAAGGAAAAACCCTTTTGGTTCGGAAACCCAACTTGCACAGCCGCAATGCGCCCTGGGCCCACACTTGGAGTATTAATTTTTTATTTATTTTTTATAAACCATCCAAGCTGCGCCCAGGAAACAGGGCGCAATCGGACTTCGCCCCAAAATTGGGCGCAGTCCGACCAGACACTTGCTTCCTTTCGCTACTTTGATTTTTCCTCGGCGAAACACCCGAGCTGCGCCCGGAAAACGGGGCGCGCTCGGACTTCGCCCGAAGATCGGGCGCACCTCGCACTTCGCGCGAAAGCCGGGTGTATTCGGACTTCGCGCGCGAAGTCAGACTTCGCCTTGAAAGTCAGCGCAGTCCGAACACTTAACTCCCTTTTGATGCTTCTGCTCTCCAACCGCGCCCTTTGGCCGGTGCGCAGCCCGACTTCGCTGCGAAGTCGGGTAGCGCACCGCTACTTAGCCGTTTTGCCCCCTGCTTTTGGCAGCTTCGCTTTACGAACCTCGCTCTTTCTGAGGGGCGACACCAGACTTCGCTGCGAAGTCTGTGTCTTCTCCTTTTGTCCTACTTGGGCTCTTAACAAATGGAAAAACTGAAAGCTGGAAAACTGTACATGCTGAAAAGTAAAATGCATAAGGGAAATTTGTACAAGGGCCCATTGGGCACCTTCAACAGCGGTAAATTTTCAAGTGGAACCCATTAACGGGGATAGGTAGGAGCTGACCCTCCATATCCCGAAGTATGTAAGCGTTGAGCTGGTTCACCCGGGCAATCTGATAAGGGCCCTCCCAGAGGGCATCGAACTTCCCGTGGTTGCCCGGCTTCGCCTTCAATGAGTCCCACTTCAGCACCAGGTCTCCGATTTCAAAAACTTGGGCAGTGGTGCCTTTCGCAAACCACCCTTGAGTGGCTTCAACATGCTTGGTGAAGGCCTGGTATGCTTTTTCCCTGTCTTCCTCCAACTGCAGGAGTTGGCACAGTCTGTCATCCACCGGGTCTCCACTGCTCCTGTCTTCGTCCAACATCCATAGGGCAGGGATTTCGATGTGGGCTGGCATGACAGCCTCTTTACCATAGACGAGCGCATAAGGGGACGTTCTGATGGATTTCTTGAATGAAACTCTGTCCGCCCACAGCGCCCGGTTCAGGAGTGAATGCCAAGTCCGCTTGTTCCTGTCAATGGTCCTTCTGATGATCTTCAGGAGGTTCTTGTTAGTAGACTCAGCAAGGCCATTCCCCTGCGGGTAGTAATTAGAAGACATTTTGTGATAAATGCCAAGTTTGCCAGTGTACTGCGTGAGTACAGCGCCTACGAACCCCGGACCATTGTCCGTTACAGTTGACTCTGGAACCCCGAAGCGGGTAATCAAGCTTTCAAGGAACCCAATGACCGTTTCTTGGTCCGTGTTTTTGGTTGGGATCGCCTCTGCCCACCGTGTGAAGTAATCGGTGGCTGTAAGAATAAACTTGTGTCCGGCAGAGGAATTAGGCGAAATCATCCCAATGAAGTCTAGACCCCATTGCTGGAACGGAGTCTCGGCCTGAATCGGTTGAAGAGGCAGGGGTGTTTTTCTGTTTCTGCCAGCAAACCTCTGGCATTGATCACACTTGAAACAGACCGCATAAGCGTCTGTAAATAGAGTGGGCCAATAATACCCGACTCTAATTATTTTTAAGGCCGTAGGCCTTGTAGAATGATGACCTCCAGGCATCCCGGAATGAAAATCTCCGAGGACCCTGGACTGGTCTGATTTCATGACGCACCGCAACAGGATGCCGTCAATATTTTTGAAGTAAAGCCCCTTGGGGCGAAGAGTGTACTTGAGTGCACCTAGCCGAAATCTCCTTCGTTGTGAGGCGTTCAGGTGATCTGGACATCTTCCGGTGCAGAAATATCTCACCAGTTCATCTGTCCAATCACTCTCCTCCGATAAGGAGTTGGCTAGGTTGATGCTTGTTGCTGTGTCCTCCCACTTACAGGCGGAGATGCCGGCTACGGCGCTTCGGGCCAGTTCCTGACACAAGGCTCGGCCTCTGATAAGCTTGGTGGGCCGCACTTCGATGTCGAACTCCTGGATTTTAGCAATCCATCCTGCTCTCTTGTGACCCGGCTCTCCTTGTATGATGAAGCTTCGAACGTCCGGGTGAATCACAAAGACGGTTGTTAGCTCTGGGATACAAAATGCCTGAACTTTCGAAGGGATTTCATGACCGCGTGAACCTGCCGCTCTATAAAGTTGTACTTTTCTTCATGCGGCATAATCACTTGGCTCAGGAACGCTATGGGGCGCTCCTCGCCATCGTCTCCCTTCTGAGTTAGGACTGCTGCGTAACTTTCCGGTTCTCCCACCGCGTAGAGGATGAAGTCCTTGGAGTAGTCCGGGTTTATCAACACCGGAGCTTGCGCAATTCGAGCCTTGATTTCCTCTAAGGCTTGCTCTCTCTCATCAGTCTACTCGTAAGTTGTATCCTTTTTCAGCAGTTCGGCTATAGGCTTGATCACCTGTGCGAAGTCCGAGATGAACTTCCGCACGAAGTTAATCTGGCCGAAGAAGGACTGCAGCCCTTTTTTATCGATTGGGGCTAGCAAGCGAAGGAGGGCCTCTGCTCTGTCAGGGTCAATGGCGAGGCCTCTCTCGGAGATGACATGTCCCAGCAGCTTACCCTCTTTTACCGCGAAGACAGACTTCTTCGGGTTTATAGAAATGCCGAATTCTCGACACCTCTCAAATATTTGCCGTAGGTGGGAAACATGATCCCCTCTTTGGTGAGAGAAAACGGTCATGTCATCAAGGTAGATGACAATGATCTTATTGAGCAGCTCTCGAAAGGCCAGGTCCATGGCCCTTTGGAATGTGGCACCAGCATTGGATAAGCCGAAAGGCATGCGCTCATAGGCGAACGTCCCCCATTTGGTGGTGAACGTTGTTTTATGCTGGTCCTCATTCTCGACCCAAATCTGGTTGTAGCCGGAAAATCCATCTAGAAGTGAGAATCTCTCGGGCTCCAAAGAACGATGTGTAGAATTTGATCAATTTGGGGAAGCGGATAGTGGTCCTTGAGGGAGGCCCGATTCAAGTTTTTGAAATCGACACAGAGACGGATGTCGCCATTCTTCTTCCTCACAGGCACCAAATTTGCAACCCAAGATGAATGTTTGATGGGGTAGATGATTTTGGCCTCCAGCATCTTCAAGAGCTCGGCTTTCATCATGGCCTCAATTTTCGGATTTACGGCCCTCTGCTTCTGTCGGAATGGCTTGGCGCCATCCTCTAGCTCAATGGTATGTCGGATTACATCTCTGTCATACCCCTTCAAATCCTCGTAGCACCAGGCCACGATGTCAGGGAACTCTCGGCACAGTGATCTGATCTACTCCATTTCCTCCGAAGTGCAGTCTGTCCCGACCTTGATGGTTTTACCAGGTTCGAGTTCCAGGTCGGCATACTGCTTCGGGTCTACTTTGATCCTATGAGATATAGCTCTGTCATTCTGATCAAATAGACTCTCCAATGTAATCAATCCTTTTGGGACATGATTATTTTTCAACTGTATCAACCCCTCATATTGCTCGTCATCAGGGTCTCTACTCTCGATTGAACATGCTTCATTTACCAAAAATGTGACGATTTCCTCGTCACAATCGAACACCTCCGCTGGGTGTCCTTATCGTGCACGTAAGGCCCGTAAATAGTGCGAACCGGCTTCGGTTTCTGGACAACGTCGTCAGCCGGAACGTACCTGGCTCCAACAGACGCCAGAATGTCAGCGTGTTTGTTTCTCTCACGCGATATCGCCATGACATTCAACGAGTCAAATGACTCCATCAGGTCCCACACTCGGTTGCGGTACACTTTGAGATAGTGCTTTTTGGAGGCGCACTTGTTCGTAACCTGGTGACACACCAGCTCTGAATCTCCAAAGATCTGCAGGTGTTTAATCCCCAGCCTCTGCCTTTTGCAAACCCAATCACAAGGCTTCATACTCCGCCGAGTTGTTAGTGCAACTCCAGGCCAACCTGTAGGTATAGTCCTTCTGGATCCCGATCGGAGAAACCAGAAGCACCCCTGCACCGGCGCCATTTTTGCATCGCGCACCGTCAAAGAAAAGCTTCCACAGCTTCTCAGGTGCAGGTCCCACTTCCTTTTCAGCTGACTTGTCAAGCCTCTCGGGCTGTACAATGGTGTAAAAGCCCTGCTCTGTCTCAATTACAGCATTGAAATCCCGCAAAGAGAACTCATCTTCGAGCTGCAGCACTTCGAGGGCTTGCTCCGTCAGCTCTACCGTCACCAGTTCTTCCTCCGACAGCTGGACCATGCAGTCCAACTCTTCTCCGGGTATCTTCTCTACTAGGAAGGTGGAAGGCTTCTCATTAAAGATTCTCACTCTTCTTCCTTTGAAGGGCACTTCCATGTGTGAGTAGTCTAGAGACAGGTACCCGCCCAGCCTTCGCAGTTGAACTCCCGGAGAGACACATGCCGAAGTAGGGAGCCAAGTCAACAACCACGACTTCTTGAATGACCACGATGTCGAGAGCCTTATGCAGCCGAATAGGGATGTCCTTTATGACACCAACTGTCTTGACAGGGGTGCCGTCTAATTGCAGCACGCCTTGGCTGCTCCTTGTGTACTCCATCCCGATCTCGTCGCAGACGGCTTTCGGCATAACAGTCGTGGAAGCGCCAGAGTCCACCATGCAGTTGTGTACTATGTGCCCTTGCATCCGTAAAGACAGATAGAAGGGAGGCGGTCTGTTCTTCCCAGTGGCTGAGACTGTCAGAGGTTGAACCAGGACAGCGGGCTGTATCTGCTTGCCGTTCTTCATGTTTTTCAGAGATTCCTGCAGCAGATCCACCTGGCATGGGAGCAGAAGAGCATCGTACATGCTGATTTTAGCGGGTGTTCTTTTCAACTCGTCTACTATGCTGTAGCCCGAGGTGCTAGCTCCTTCTGCTTCTTTTGCCGGCTCATACTTCGTCCGGTATTGGTGGGTGGCCTCAACTCTCTGTCTCTTGGTCAGAGACGGGTACTTCAGCTTCTCCTGTGCTTGTTCTTTGGTTTCAGCTGGAGGCTGAGGTACGGGAGCTTTAGCCGGAACTAGAGCTTTCGCTATAGGAGGCTTGGCTGGAATAGGGGCTGCCTTTACCGGAGGAGGCTTAGCTGGAATAGGGGCTGCCTTTACCGGAGGAGGTTTGCCTGGAGCTTTGTCTTTGGATGCCTTCTCCTGGGCTGTGTAGGGCCACAGCCGCTTGTATGGTGGTAGCCCACCGGGCTGCGCCTTTTCTCTTCTGGCATACACCTACAAGGGCTTGGCAGCATCTGCAGTTTTCTTTTCTTCCTTGGCGGGCGGCACTAGATTCTCCTCTGGGAGGGCAAAGTTGGCTTCGCCGTCCAGGATCATGTAGAGTTCATCGTCCTCTATGGCGCTGTCGGCCAAAGTCTGGATGTAATGCTGGTGCAGTGTGCAGTCATCCTCCGAATGCGGGTCATTGCACGTAGTGCACCAGCTTAACTCGGTCGAAGGACCAGGTCGGTCTTCTATAGCAAGCATTTCTCGGAGGCGGACGCCTCTGCAGCTCGTTGTTCGGAGGTCCTGTCTTTTGTCGCCGCCGGGGCGGATATGGCCTCCTAGGAGCGAGGTCCATCTCGGGCCTCGCTTCTTCTTCGTAGCGGTCATGTCATTGGACATGGCATGATAACCTGAGGCCAAAACCCGTACCTCCTGGAGGATTGTATTCTGAATGTTATTGTCAGGAGGCGGCAATTGTGCCGGTGGAGGCAATGCGGCTAATGGAGGAGGATTGGAATAAGGTGCGTACTGCGGGGGAGCAGGAACTGCTGGAAAATGCGGAGGAGGTGGCGGGTGAGGATAATGCAATTACGGCGGGCCGTAAGGAGTTACAACCGACGCCGGATTCCATTGTTGCTGGGGTTGCTGTCCTGATGTGGACGGCGCACCACCAGAAGCTGATGGATACTGGGATCTGGGGAAGTCGGGATGAATGGGTTCTTGCACCCTGGACGGGAGTCTGCCGATGGAAATGATATCCGCTTCAGCTTGCTGGGCAGCATCGTACAAAGCAGGAAACGAGTCTATTCTGGCGATCTTTGGCAGCAGGCATATGTCTGAGTTGAAGGATCTCAGGTAGTAGTGAGCAGCCATGCCAGCTGAAGGCCGAAGTTCGCGAGGTACCCGTTTCCAAGATCTTGCAAACCTGATGTTAAAGTCGGACACCTCCTCTTGAGGGTGTCTCTCGGATACTTTGGAACCGATGCAAGCAAAGAAGTGGGGTCGATGGACTCGTTGCATCCTTTCACGAGCCTTCCGGCGAGCCGGGGCCACCCCGTGATAGATCCCTCCGGCGCCGATCTCCACCGAGAGAGAAGCTTTCCCCTCAGGGAAAGGGCCAGCAGACGGGTCTTCACACTTTCGTCAGTAATGGAATGCAATGCGGCCGGGGCAAGGATGTCCTGGATGTGCTCGTACGCCGTCTTGCCGTAGCCGTCGTACGTAGGGATGGACTTTAAGGCAGCAGGGGGCACAGCCTTGTTGTCCGACCAGGGCCAAGGGCCCCGTAGAGTCCACCGCCGGGAAGAGATCATCATCATTCTGCTGCTGGGCAGCCATTTCTTCTTCTTCTCCTCCGTCGGTTGTATACTCAGTGTCGGTACCTTCCGAGGATGTAGATTCCTCTTCTTCCTCGGCCTCTTCTATTTCCTTCTCAGCTCCTTCGACTTCGGCTTCGGCTTCTTCTTGGATTTCAGCCTCGGCTTCGTCGACACGAGCTTGTTGATCAGCCAGCCTGACAACTTCGCCTCGAGCGTCGATGTCTAGTTCGTAAAAGGCAGGTGGGTTTCTCGGATCCCTTGCTCGCCACCTTCTCGTTTGCATGAAGGTGCTAGGACCGGTCTTTCGGACTCAAAGGATATGTTCGTGCAGAGTCGCCAGGTGTTCTGATTTTGAACAGCAATGAAGCGAACACCGGTGCTTCGATTCTGTTTGGGGGTGGGAAACTTCCTTGTCCTACTGGATGTTCGGAACGAACTGTCAGCCCGAGTGAAGACAAGCCTGAGATTTTTCAAACGTGGGACTCTACGTCCCACCGGGCGTGCCAGAGACTGTGGTTACGAATCCGCCATGAGGAAAGGATTTGTTGTTATTGCGCCCTAGACTCGCAAATCAACATTGAAAGGCCGGAAGGAAGGAATGCCTTCCGTGCCAATCTCCGGAGAAGGCCGGCTTCCTGTGGGGGTTTTGAGGTTCAAGATAAGAGTGCAGGGAAAGAGATAAAAATGCAGAAAGGGATTCCAAATTAGATTGGAGTTGGGTGGGGGGAACTAACAGTACGGCAACACATCAATCACCACTACTAACACCAATATAACCATAACACACCGCTATGGATGTCGTCATTAACCGAGAGAAGCAGTCAGGTATATGTTTTGTATTAAGAGCCGAAGCACAGCTACAATGGTTCCCTAACAGACATTCCCTCCAAGGAACTAACAGTACGGCAATGCATCAATCACCACTACTAACAACACTATAACACAAAACATAACCAGAAGACCGCCACTAACGTTTACCCTATGTATCCTTTAATTTATACATCCCAGGAATACCTGATCACCAAATGCCGGAGTCCAGAGTTCAGTACAACAAGCAATGATACAGGAAAACATGAGGCAGAAATGTCAAAGAGAGGTAGCATACAAAATAAAAACAATAGGACAGCACCAAGTGTATGTATTATATTAAAAGGCAGAAGCACAGCTACAATGGTTCCCTAACAGACATTCCCCTTCCACCCCTTTACAATGAAAACGTGGTGGCTATTTATAGCCCGAGTCCCTCCCGATTACATTCATGGGCACAAAGTCCCGACCAAACATTAGCTTACAAAAGCGGCCATGAAGCTGCTGATGCTGACCTTTGTCGGGCAGGACTGTACCTGCAGCATGGTTTCCCTGAAGGCTGTACAGATACATGGCAGCGTGTTAGGTAGAACTTCTCATCGACAGGAATGCGGGTAGCTGAAGCAGGTAGAACCTCCAATCGGCTTTAAATGAGGCAGCTGGCATAAGTAGTGCGGCCCATGCTTGTCCTTTTGCTCGGCACGTCTTGGCTCAGATCCCAAAGTTGGACACTTGTCGGATGATGCTGCTTGACACGTGCTTGCCTTGAAAGGCAGTCTATCCGACTTCGCCCAGGATTAGAGCGCCATCGGGTTGCGCAGGTTGAAAACAGCGCAGTCAGGAAGGCCTTCATGCCTTGGGTGCATTTCTGATTTTATTCCCCTACTACGCACCTGTCAAAGGGCACACTCCGACTTCGCTGCGAAGTCGGGTTGCGCACAGGTGAAAGCTGGTTTCTGCCGCCGTACGGACTTCACCCTGGAAAGGGGCTGCACTCCGATTTCGCTGCGAAGTCGGGTTGCGCCCCAGCACTTAGTCATTTTTCCTGCTAGCCTGCTACCAAGTGCGCCCAGAAAGCAGGGCGCACTCCGACTTCGCTACGAAGTCGGGTTGCGCCCAGAACACTTGTTCTTCTGGTTGATTCTGTCGCACTGCGCCCTTTGCACTCCTGCTGCGCTCCAACTGGAGGGCGCACTCCGACTCGGCTGCGAAGTCGGATTGCGCCCTGACACTTAGCCATTTTTCAGGGCAACTACTGTCATTTTTGAGATTTGACTGAGGGGCTCAAGAGAAAGAGGGAAGAATGAGACTGTAGGGAAGAGAGAGAAAGGGGGAGAAGAGGAAAGGGAAAGAGAGGAAGAGGGAAAGGGAAGAGCAGCTCTCTTACAAAAATTGAAAACATTGCACCCCGTGCAAAATGTGGCAACAGAAACCACCTCCTCCAATCTGCTTCATTATTTTGTCCAATCGCTTTCCACACCATGCGGCAAATTCTCCAATGCCTAATCGGGTCTTCCTTCCCTTCTCCTGTGAAAAGTGGACACTTTAGTTTCCTTGCTTTGGTGGCTACGTTGGCCATTGGTGAGGTTCCTATCAGCAATGTTTGCCCTCTTTCTTACTCTGCTCTTGGATTCTCTTCCAAACAACTGATTGGTCTACCTATTTTGTTGTTGCAGACATCTAGACTGCAAACGTCCAGACTACAGATGTCTAGACTGCATACGTCCAGATTGCAAACCTCTAGACTGCAGATGTTTGGACTGCTTCTGCAAATGTCTAGATTGCAGATGTCTAGACTGCTTCTGCAGACATCTAGACTGCAGACGGCCAGACTGCAGATGTCCAGACTGCAGACGGCTGGACTGCTTCTGCAGACGTCTAGACAGCAGACGTCCAAACTTCAAACCTCTAGGCTACAGACGACTGGACTGCTTCTGCAAATGTCTAGACAGCAGACGTCCAGACTGCAGATGTCTGCGAATCCTCAATCCACAAAATATTCACTTGCATTTTTGTATCCCGTTGGTGTGCACGTTCCTTTAGACAGCCCTTCATCTGCATCAACAAACAAATTCGGTGCGTCTTCCTCTACTTTTGTGGCTGCACTCCATTGTTTTCGTTGCACATCTCCCCAAGGGTTTTACTTCTCAAAACTTCATGTCACCATATGGACCCAACTTCGATCAGGCAATGGCGCCAGAATGTAGAAAAGAAATTTAACTTGCTACACGTAGTTCCATTTCCACTTAAATAATCTTATAGATCTACAGTTATTGTAGTATAGCAATAATAATGCACAGAAATCTGTAACAGCAATAATAACAATAACAGCAGCAATGGTAGATAACAGTAATTACAAGCAGTTTTATATTAACAATGGCATTTATGATACAGCATTACAATATGTAGCCTGCAAACCCTAGGCAGAATATTCTCCATGGCTGCATACAAGACTGGACTGCACTACTCCATCAATCTGCATGACTCTCCTCAAGGTATGAACCCTTGAACAACTTCCATGCATGAACGAACAACTTGAATGAATGAGGGGAGGGCTTATTTATACACCCAAAAAGTAGTTACCCTCCAACTACCTTATAACTTCCCTCAAATTACATTTCATATGCATTTGCTCTTGCATTACTTGACATTTCCCACTACAGGACAAAATAGTTTATAACTTGTAATTTAGCCGACATAATTGACTTACATCACTTTATTCTTACGTACAATATTAAATTGCACTTTACAACATAATAATTAAATATATGCACGCACATTTCGTCAAACACTTTGCGTACAATTACAAAGTAACAGATAATACCAAAACTGATTCAACAATTAAGGACATATCAATATGCCTGTCTATAGCCTCTCTCCTAGTACCAACAATAGTACCTGCAATGTCTCCTTGCACAAGTTGGATCCTTGATTGTGCAAGGGTATCCTTCGAACTGCCCCTAGTAACTCGTTGTTCACTAGATGGCACCGCAACATAAGTTTGTCCTTGGAATTGATAACATTGGCCTGCCACAATGCGTGTAGCACATCCACTTTTCCCACCAACTATGTCAATCATTGCGGTTTGAGACGTCACCATCTGTCTCTGTAGTTGGGATTGAGGTTGTAGTTGTTGCTCCATTTGCTACCATTGTTGGTCTAGCTGCTTTTGTCTCTTCTCTTCCCACTCCAATGCCTCTACAATAGGTAGCCACTCCTCACTCCCTTCTATCTCAGACTCTTCTTTGGCCAAAGTGTTCATGTCATCTCCTTCATCTTCCCACAACTCCATTGATTGCACCATTGGTGCCTTCCTCTTATTCATTGTCTTCTTTCGTCCTCCCAAGGCAGGCCCTAATTTTGCCATTGGTTTTGATTTTAATATTGAAGCTACATTAATCCAACAGAAAATCGTAGGTGCTCCTTCTGGAACGTGTTGAGGTAGACCTAATCCTGGAATTTGGACCTTCTCATATGTTGCAATGTCCATAAATAATGTTATGGCATGAAAAGCCATCAAAAAAAATTTTGTATACCACAACAGAAAATTTTGAATGCAGTCTAAAAGATACACTACCCAATCAAATTTCACTCCAAACATGATTCCCTCCATAGACAATACGAACCAAGACGGTCTATTTGAGGCTCGTTGCTCACCCAACAATCAAGACATTACCACATTCATAGCAAAGCACAATGGTCCATCTTCAAATACTACATCTTCAACCCACAATTGTCATGCGTCATCAACTTGGTAACCTCTCACAGATTCAGGTTGGCGACTTTATCCACAAACATCTGCAACTTGTAGAGTTCTATCCCCTCCCTCACAAGTTTGTTGTTCACAACAGGTAGCCCAAACATGTTTGAAATTGTTGGGGGAGTATGAAACTTGTACATCCTTCCCTTCGACCTGGATTCTGCTTCTCTTCTTCTCCAGGTGATACTTCTCCAGCACCTACAATAAATACGGCTTGAAGAAGTCTTTGTCAAAATTGCCAACTTGCATGATGTAGTGGACACCCACATTTCAAAAAAATGATTTTAATAGGTGGTTTGTAGGAATTTTATTCCACCAATATCTGCAATACTCACGTACAAGTATCATCCAAGTGATTTCATCTAGTGGCACCTACATATACTTCCCCTTCGCTTTTAGCTCCTGTGAAGATGCTAACAACTCCTTTCCTTTTGCCTTTCGATGATCATCTGGAGATATCATCCTTGACCACGACCACAAGCCACCTTCCATTTTGCATGCTTCCCTATTCCACTTCCATTTTGCACTCCTCTCACTCTCGATGGTATGTGCACTACAAGTGACTCCTATGGAAGCCTACACTCACACTTCCTTTGTGCATTTTGGGTCCTTGTCATGACACTGAATTAGTTGTGACTATTAAAGGATTTCTTCTTGACTCTCGATCTCCTGCTTCTGCAACTTGCAACCTCGGTTGCATTCCACCAGAACTCAACTCCACAAGTTTTCAAATTTGAACTCCTCCAACAGTTAATTCCAATTGCCCCAATAGCTTTTTGGTTTTTGTGGCATCCTCATGCAACTCCACGTGGCATCTCGTGTTCCATGCCACTCTCTTCCTCGAGGCACGTGCCATTACCTGCTTATGACTCTTGATAGCCCTTTTACATTCCAAGACAACCTAGACAACCTATACGAGTTCCTTGAT
Source organism: Wollemia nobilis (assembly GCA_028583015.1). Classification (NCBI taxonomy): domain Eukaryota; kingdom Viridiplantae; phylum Streptophyta; class Pinopsida; order Araucariales; family Araucariaceae; genus Wollemia; species Wollemia nobilis. Next base: position 400,851 of record JAQPPZ010002954.1, read on the forward strand.
GACACAAGGAAATTGTCGAACAGCCAAGACAAGTTGCCTAACAACCCGTCCCGATCTCCAAACAACCCTCTTCTACAATCGGACTACCCATCCTAATCCTCAAACAAATCAATCCTTGCCTCAAATGGCTTGTTGCTTCTCCCAAATGACCCTATCCTTGCCTCAAATTTCCATACCGTCTTGCGTATGGCCTACTCTAATCATTAGACAACCAATTCCAGCCCTCGAATGACCCATTTCTACTATGCACGCGAGCTTTTCCTTCGCCAAGCACTTCCTTATCACCACGTTTCTGTCTGGACATCCTTCACTTCATACTTCCACATTTTCACCGTGTCTCCTAGCATGCAAACTTTATCGAAACCTTAGTAGGTTTTTCTAACAAGGGTTCAAAATACCTCCTTCGCAGTTGTGTTCTCTCACAACAATCATTTCACTTGCATAAAATTTCAAATTTTTCTAGTTGTTGGTCGAGGGTATTAGCAAAACCCTTGTTTTTACTACGTCAATGCCCTAGCTCCAACACTCTAGTGAAATGTGCTTCTCTCCAACTGGGCCATCCTCCTTTGTTGCCTTGGAATTATACACAATGGAATGTAGTCGGTTCGCCTCCTTGATGTCCCGATACATGCCCTAGGTTGTGCCCAAGATGGTACTGGTCGAGTGACCTAGTTCACTCTACACTTGCTTCTCTTCCTTGCAGCTCCTTAGCTCTCTTGTGCTTGAGAATATGCAAATGAGAGATATTCATCCCTTTTTTATAAGTTGAGGGCTACACTTTGCTTCCATGCTCCCAGTTTCCCTCCACTAACTTAACTGCCCATTCAAATCTCCAACTATCATCTTGCTTGTTTTGCACAATGTGTTTGTCTAACATGCATTTGACTTCTTCCTTGTCTTCGTGCATGGCAACATGCACCCAAATTACCTCCACTCCCTTAACTCCCACTTTAACTCCAACTATCTTCTATGCAACTGCACGATTTGCAGATGTGTTCATCTTATATGCATTCAATTTCTTCTTTTCACGCATGGTGAGCATGTAGGAAAAATGTGTGCCCTCTATTTCTAACTAATCTAACACTTCGGCCCAAAAGACCCAGGTGGTGAGATGGCCTACCTGGAAATCTAGATGGCCCAGTTCTTCTTCAACCCAAAGAGCCCAAGAGGCTAGACTGCCTACATGGCCGTCCAAACGGCTTTGCGTAATGAAATCTCTTTTTGGCTTGAACATCAGACGATCTAGTTTCATCTCCTAATGGCCTTGCATGATCATTTGACAGATCAGCTTTGCCAAACCACCTATCTTAAGCTCTAGACAACCCAAGTTCATCATCGCACAACCTATCTAGATCACCAGATGGCTTGTGTTAGTCATATGATTGCCTAGGGTAATCATCTAACAACCTAAGCCCATCTAAGACATAGATGGCCTCCTCAAACAGCCCGGCCCAAGGGCCATCTAGGGACCTAATGTCCCCACCAAACAACCCTTCCCTTTGGATAGACAACCTATGGGTCATATAGGGTTCATCACTCCCCATCAGACAATTAGGAAGAAGGCTTGATAGCCTCCCCACCTGGTCATGTCATCCTGGCCTAGGGACATGAGGGCCCACCCAAACTGTTTGAGAGGTCCTCAACGCAAGCTAACCTGAGACAATCTAATGGACCTAATGGCCCACTTAGACTACCCAAGGAATCATTCAAATTTGATGGACAATGGCAGCCAATACTTGTCCCAACACCATCTCCTCGATACTTAGTCAAATATCAACCTACATTGTCTTCATCGGCCTAGACTCCAACTAAGCTTGATTGTCCTTGTTCCTTGTCATTTGTTTGTCTGCCATGTTGCTATTGTTTCTTCATCTTCAAATGTGATTTCAATTCCATCTTCTCGTCCTACCTATAAAATGTCACTTGGTAGCAAATTGTCATCATCTAACAGGCATATCATTACCTCATAATCCACAACTCCCGACACCGTATTGGTATTCCCTGCCTAAATTGTCTCTTGAAGCCCAAGCTGGGGCTAGCACTACTCCAATCTTCTTCTTAGCTGCTTGGACTCATCAAGGATACACTACTACTTTCTTCCTCAGACAAGTTGCCACCAGTCACTCTCCATTCAGCAATGCCCATTCAGGTGCATTAGTGTCGTGAACTTCTCGCGGCACTTCATGCAAGTGCCTCCATTTTATTTTTGCCAATCTCCCATGTGGCCAAATTGACAATCTGCTTGTCTCCAAATTACTCACCCAGTTGGTACTCCCAACAGTCTTCCTCCAAAAATTCAACTTATGTCGCACAATTATCAGCATTTCTCAACAGTTCCTTGTTTGTTGTACATCTCCAAAAACATCCTTCAGACTTGTTTCCTCTCCAAAGAATCTATTTTTGCCAATTGCTTATATGTCCTGTCATAGCTACATCAATCCTTGTGCACATTGCCTCTAAAAATGGCCAATTCGAGTATTCAATTGTTTGCTCCTTTCGTGCAATTATGGTCTTTATTCACACATTCTCTGTTGTGCATGACCAATAGCAACCAACAGACTCATCCCTTTCTATTTGCTCTCATCACTCTTAGGTTCTCCTTTTGATGGTATTTCTTGTCTAACATGCCTCATCATTGTTTGCTGCACATCCTCATCGGCAAGTGGACTCTTACCTTCTTCCACGTTGGGGAACCTGAGATGTACCTGCAATATCCTATGCTTAGCAGGTTCAGGTTTCAACTCTTCCTGCTCCACTGTTGGTTGTTGTTGGTTACGAATCTGCCATGAGGAAAGGATTTGGTATAATGCACCCAGATTCGCCCACCAGATTGAAAGGCCGGAAGGAAGGAATGCCTTCCGTGCCAATCTCCGGAGAAGGCTGGCTTCCTGTGGGGTTTTAGTGTTTTAAGCTAAGAGTGCAGGGAAAGAGATACAAATGCGGAAAGAGAATCCAAATGTGATTGGAGTTGGGTGGGGGGAATAAGCAGCATGGCAACGATCAATCACCACTACTAACAACAATTTAAACACAAAACACACCATAGAAACTGCAACTATCATTCATCCTATGTATCCTCTATCTATGAATTCCAGGAATACTTAATCACCAAATACTGAGTGCAGAGTTCAAGACAACAGTAAGCAATGAAATAAGAAACATGAGGCAGAAATGACAAGGAGAGGCAAGATACAAAATGAAGACAGTAAGCAGAGCCAAGTATGTATCTTGTATTTAGAAGCAAACGCACAGCTACAATGGTTCCCTAGCAGTATATTCCCCTTCCACCACTTTTACAATGAAATGATGTGGCTATTTATAGCCCAAGTTCCCCCCGATTACAATTACGGGCACAAAGTCCCAGGCCAGACAATAGCTGACAAAAGCGGCAAAAGAACTGCTGATGCTGACTTCTGTCGGCGAGGATCGTACTGCAAGCAAGGTCTCCCTGAAAGCTGTACAGCTACGTGGCAGTGTGTCGGGTCAAACCTCTGGTCAGCAGGAATGCGGGTAGTTGTGGTAGATGGAACTTCACATCAGCTTAAATAGGGGCAGCTGGGGTAGGCAATGCGGCCCATGCTTGTCCTTTATCCCGTCATATCTCGGCTCAAATCCCGAGAATAGACACTTGTCGTATTCTGATGAGTGACACATGTCTGCCTTGAAAGGCAATTTGTCCAACTTCGCCCGGAATCAGAGCGTTGTCGGGTAGCGCAGGCGGGAAACAGCGCAGTTGGGGAGGGCCTCCGTGTCTTTGCCAATTTCTGGCTTGCTTGATGAATCTTACCCAACTGCGCACCGGTCAAAAGGCGCACCCCGACTTCGCTGCGAAGTCGGGTTGCACACCGGTACTTAGCTGATTTTGCCGCTGTTTGGACTACGCACCAAAAGAGGAGCGCACCCCGACTTCGCTGCGAAGTCAGGTTGCGCTCCAGCACTTAGCTGATTTTCTGCACATTGCTTTCCCAAGTGCGCACAGGCAGAAGAGCGCACCCCGACTTCGCTGCGAAGTCGGGGTGCGCTCCTACACTTAGTCAAAATTTGCTCCGTTTCAGCCTGCCTTCGCACTTCGCATCCCTTACTGCGCACTGATTTGAGGGCGCACCCCAACTTCGCTGCGAAGTCGGGTTGCGCCCTGACACTAAGAATTTTTCAGGGAACACTTGCTCAGTTTTGGGAACTTGACTAGGGGTAGTACAAGGGGAAAAAAGGAAGGAATGAAACTGCAGGAAAGGGGATAAGGAAAGATGGACAAAGGGAGAAAGAGGAGGAGGGAAGGAAGAGCAGCACACTTACAAAATTTTGAAAACATGGCACCCCGTGCAAAATGTGGCAACAGCTTGCATGTCATTGTTTCGACTCCTTACGGTTTATTGTTCGTACACCATGCCAACTCCACAAGTTCACTGTTTTTAGAGTCACTTGAACTGTCCGCACCATCTTCTCCTATGTGGCTACATTCTCCAACTACTCGCAAGACTTGTAAATTGGACTCAGCTGCCACAGGAAAAGAAACTGGCAGCAGCATAAAATTAAAACACACAAAAAAAACTCAAATTTTCCACATTTCTGCCTGTTGTCGACTGCTGAACAATGACTAAAGAGGCTTCAACTGTGTTTGATGTGGAGTTCAATGGGTTTGATCACGTCCAAAGTGGATTTCATTGCTTAGGATCTGATTTCCAAGGCAGGGTCTCAGTTTTTTAATAGCTTCTAAATAAAAGCAAATTCAAGGGCTTTTCAGTTTGTTTATTTTGTCTTCTTTAACCATCATATTATATTTTCTTGCACTTCTTTGCTACTGTAGAAGGGCATCTGGTGACCAGGGCACCGTTGGGAAGGGCCAGGGCAGTACATCAGGCAAGGACTTCACTTGTAAGCATGGCACGCCGGTTCTGATTAAGGGCATAGTCATATGCAATTACTATGGCAATAAGATGAGAGGACGCATAAATCGCCTCAAATACTACCTTATCCAAATCCCTGGTCAAGACATAGGTCATGTGAAGTTGCGGAGAACAAAGTGCAGCTGGATGTGAAATCCCTCCTTAATGTCTTCCAGGAGTGTATGATAAAATGAGAACAAAGGTAGCATTTGGAGCAATCACATGTGAAGTTACTTGCAAGCATCACTTGATGTGGTGATCTGTTTCTGTCCATATGTTTTATTTTGCATATATGTAGTGTTTTGATCACCTTATCTCAATATATAATAAATATTTATAATTCTACCTGCAATAGACTAGGTTAGGCTGTAAGTCACCAAGACACCAACGAATCCATCATGAATTTATTTTGTTGAATCCATGGACATTTATGGTTAAAAAAATTCATCCTATTGTAAAATATGTAAAAAGTATAAAACCAGGCCCTTCAAAATAACATGTTTTATATCCATTAGAGCCTATCAATGGTTCTGAGTGCATTCAAACTGTTGTGTGAAAAACCTCACTACAAGCCACAAGTTCTTATATTCTACATAGTAAATACAGCTAATAATGATTGATATTGTCTTCCTTAGCAACTAGAAACTTGGTTCACTGGGTGCTGACAAGGATGGTTATAGAGTAAACTCGATCAATGACTGGTAATGGATGCAGATGAAATGAGATTGTATCCATGGATATTGTATCCAATTGTAACTATGTGAGAATGATTTTTAGCGTAATGTTATTGCCAAAACACACAGAATCCTATATCATGGACAGTGTGAGCAGGATACAAGATGAAAATATGTTTTTCTCCACTATCTGCAGCATAATAATCAGCTCCTCAGATTTGAAAATGAAGTGGACGCAAACCTAGAATTTTGGAATGTAAGGAAGGCTCACCTCTTGAAGATATAAAGAAAGCCTATCTTCATCTCCAGCAATGCACTGCAAGTTATTACAGCCCAGGGAAACCATACTTTCACATATGCATTCCGCAAAATCAACATATTTCTCATTAATCCCTGCAGCTGAACAATCCAAGAAAGCTTTTGCAACTTTCATGAGGATATCAAAGACCAAAGCCATTGCCGAATCAAATTCTGAAACAGTTTCATCAGATGGTCTTCGCCTGTAGCACAAGAAGAGAAATAAGTCTTGAAAGTGAGTTTATCTCTACTGGGACAAGAATAAGACCAATGCACTCAGCGTACCTTGAAGAAATCAGCTTAAAGAATTCACAGGCAACGAGACAGTATTCAGAATCCTGTAGAAGTCTGCCACATCTGATGGAAAGGATGTGTTAGTGTCATTGGCACTGCTAAGGCATTGTCACTAGAAGAGTATAAAATTCATTTTGAAAGATCAACAATGCCCCGACTGCAGCTTACTCTTCAATCAAAAAATTGCTTCTTAGATGTGGAATAGGGGCCCATTCTGCATATGCACAAACAGCTTTAACAGCTGCAATGACTGTAGCTGTATGCTGGGTGGCAACAGTTAAATCTCCTTGATTCTTAGCATTTGAAGCTGCTTCAGAATGTAAACGAAGCAACTGCACAAAAACAAATCTTCTTGTCACCTGATCAAAATGTAAACTTGAATTATATTATGATAGAAGCTATGTTTTGTTACCATGTATAGATGATTAAAGATCTGTGGCAATTTAACTGTAAGACTGCACAATAACTGCCTGCGTCGATCACCTATGAAGACAAAGAACAAGGATTTGAATGTGAAACTGTGTTTGATAAAAAGAACATAGAGATAGTTTTCACAATTTATATTTAATTTGTTAAGCAAAGGTCATTATAGTTCATAATCAGGCATGCATAAGTTGTTGCTTGAAAAAAGCAATAATAACAAATAAGCATTGTAAGTGTAAGAACCTTCTAAATCTTCATTGTGCACAGTTATCTCCTCTGGAATGCACTTTAACACCATAGCCACCATTTTTGCCTAAACGCAACCAACAAAAAGCCCTCTCTCAACATTATTAAATATATACTTTTATAGATACAATTATAAGGAAGACTAAGTATCACTTTAACAAAAGTAACAATAGGCATACATGTAGTGAACTTTGGTCACTTAGGGAAACCAGTTTTGATAATAATTGATCCCATATAGTAAGTTCTCTCCTTGCAACCTGTAGCGAAAAACACCTCCACCCAGTAGAATTTATTATGATGAGTTCTGTATAAAATTAATCTGAGACATGACTATTGATAATATCCTCCTCTCTCAGTGGAATGTCACAAAAAGAAGAAGAAAAATAGGAAGTTAATCTTGAAGATTATGAATGTGTGAGATGCATGCATTAACAACAATGCAAATTCACAGCAAACAACCATGGAATTCAATCAAACCTCAGCTACAAGGGTTGCAGCCTGGCTCATCAAGGCAAATAATTCATTAGGTCTGGCTACATCAAAAGCTATATCGATTGCCATAGCTGCAAATTGTGTCTTTTCTTCACTGGTGAGCTCCTCCCATCTCAACCGCACTAGGTGCTGCAACAAAAAGTAAATAAACATAAGCAGAAATAAAGAAACCTACCATAAAAATTTCCATAGACAGTTATTACCAAAAGAGCAGAAAGACATTTCCAAATCCACAAAAAGAATGTTCTTGATGTTTGATGATAAGTTAACGGTTGGTCACAACTCAAAGGTAATTCCAAATATCAGTTGATGGATAGAACTCTATAAATGTACTGCAGATATGGTGCCTATTTTCACAGTAAGAAAGCTATCTCTTCTATTTCAAAATGTCTCCTCTTGCTTTTGCGTTGTAGATTGTCAAATATCAAATTATGGTTTCAGGGCCCTTGGTAGGCCTGGGTAAAGATCAGAGTTAAGGTCAAATATCTGAAGTGCATATGAGACATGTCAAAGCCACGGAGAGGGAACTTCCAAAAACTCTGGCACAAAGTTAAGAGGGAAGCGGATCAGGGAATCAAGGGAGTTATTCAGAGAGGTTGGCCACACCTATCCCAACCCAAAGCTCAGCCCATGAAGCTGTGGAGAAATCTAAATGAAACCATTCAAAATTTCTATGATGGAATTTTGTTCGACATTAATACCTCTTCTGAGTCTGATTTCCATCTTTCATCACTATAGGATGAACAAATGTGGCATATGTGTTTACGGTTGTATGAAAATACAGAAATGGCATTCATACTAGACACACTGGAAGTCAGGTATCTTGGAAGAGAAGATAGGCTCAGCTTAAGTTTTCAGAGAACTGCAAACAAGGCACAGAGAGGGATCAGCTGAAGAGATAAGTGCAGCAGAGTTTTGAGATCTGTTTTGAATTCTTCAATTTGCTAAAACAAACAACATATGCTAAAAACAACTTTGCTCTTAGAACATACAGAAGAATAATGCTGAAGCTTAAAATTGCGAAAAAGAATAATGCATTACTTCCATTGTTTCTGTTCTGTGATATTCAGAAGAGGGATAATTTCTTGTTTTCAATCTTGAATGAAAAACATGAAAAAATTAAATAACCTTGATTAGGCCTAAAATTACAACGAACACAGTTATAACATTAGGAAGAATAGGATGGCTATGACTTTTTGAGTACTGAGATTCCATGGATATAACTGAAACACCACAAGCTGTTGCTGAGGAAGCTGAGAATATTGAAGAAAATCTCTAAACTAAAAAGTAAGCCCTCATGATTTTTAAACTCTCAGTGATGGGTGAGACGCTACCTGAAGATGTCAGACCCAAGGAGACCTTAGAAGTCTAGCAAAGTTTTAAGGGTAATATAAGACTTCAGGCAGTCCAATAGATCTGGAACAATTGGTAGGAAGCGAGGAGTTTCACATCATAAACCAAAGATCCAATCCCATAGTTGAACCTTAACATTTAGCCCAAGGGGTTTAGGGCAAGCCGTGAAGAGCGAAGAGTTTCACACGGTAGATTAAGGTTACAATCCCATGGATGAACCCTAACATTTGTCAAATGGATTTTGGACAACTAGTGAGAAATGATGAGTTTCACACCATAAGCCAAGGTTCCAACCTCATGGGTGGACCTTAACATTTAACCGTCAAGCAGAGCTTTGAGTGGTTGAGACAGCTTGTCTACCATAATCAATTACATATCGTGTGTGCATGAGTGGTGAGTGGGTGCATGACCCCTCAAGTGAGGTTTCCTGACCGCATTATCATCAATGTCCATGGTAGCCTATTAAAAAATATATATATTAGACCTTAGACAAAAGGAGACCTTTCTCTCCCATAAACGTGCTCTTTTATTTTAAAATGGTAGAGGAAGAATCCATCAACAGCACATGCTGATTATCAAGCATGATCAAGATCAACTAGCTGCCACTGATTGTAGATCGTATTAGGATTGAAAGAGAAAATTTGGTTGTAACCCCCTTATGAAGTCTGACTGTCTCCTTTGAAAAAAATTGTTGAAATGTTTAACCAAATATCAGAAGATGCTGATATTGCTTTTGATAGGTTATCTAACAAAACTTTGCAAAAGGACAGGTGGATGACACAGTTCTGAAAATCTGAATCCTCAGAGTATCTTTGTTCTCGAAACAGAAGGCAAGGACAAAAAGAAGATTTCGGTGGACAAAGACAAAAGGAAGCAAAGGTAAAACTGAAGCCTCTCCATCTGCCATAAGTCAAATTAGAAAAAAGTTCATTATTATTCTCATAAGAGAGGTCACCCAAAGGACTGAAGAAAGAGCAAAAAAGTGGGATGAAGAGAGAGCATTCAAGAAATCTCGTATTATAAAACACAAGAAAACGAATATACCTTGGTTGTTTCACAAAATGGAAATAAAATAGATCTTGCTTGTTATTTTGAAATTGGCAACATGCATGAAAGATTGGTTCGCCATTGCAAAATACTGAGTCTGAAAATGTGATTCTAAGGAATAATAGATGGCACTATGTGCTATTAACAGTAAACATGTGACAGGCATGAAAAATTGGTTCGCCATGTTTGTTGCAAACAACTCTCAGTCTAAAAATGTGATCCTAAGGGATAGTAGATGACACTATGTCCCATGTGCGTGGATAAGATAATATACACATTATTCTTGCAAAAGTAATAAGATTTCTTTTTAAATTTATTGTCCATTCATGGCCTAAGCAATTGAGCTTTTACTGTCAATTTAGTCAGAAGAGGTGGTCATTTGGAGGTCTTTGGAGGTATCAATCTGTCAAAATAGGTGTTTTGTGAAGGTCAATGGTGTAACAAGTCCATAGTCTCTGACTCTCTAGTGCTAGTGAACATAATGTTTATAGGCATAAGAAGGTTGATCCTTCACGAGTACATGCCTTGGTTTGCTGCTGCAAGCGCATGTTCTTTGTGTCACCAAAGTTGTGGCCATTTGAGTCCCCAATATTTGACTAATTTGCAGAATAAAATGGTAGAGAGTTTGCCTGAATTGCCCAAAAGAACGAAATGATTTGCACACGCTCTGTGGTAGAAGAGCAATTTCAAAAACTCTTTACGAATGACAAAGCTTAGTAGGAAAAACAATTTTTGGAGTTGATGCACACTAATAATTGCAAGTCATTAAAATTAGCCTTGATTTTTTATGTCACATATTTTCTACTCTTTATTGATGATTTTAGTAGAAAACGGTGGGTATTCTTATTTGAAGAAGAGATTATAGGGTTTCATATTTTAAACAATTTAAGGTACCTGCTGAAAAATGAAATTGATCACTGCATTAAGGCTTTAAGAACTCACAATGCTTATGAATTTACTTCTAATCATTCTGTTAACTTTTGTTAAAAAAGTGAGTGATGGGCAACTTACAGCTTCATATACAAATCAACAAGATGTGGCGGAAAGAAGGCAGAAGACAATAATGTAGACGGTGGGAAGCAAGTTGAACAATTAAAAAAATTTGAAAGAAATATTGGGCTGAAGTTGCTTGTATGGCAATGTATCTGCTTTATGGAGTCCTTCAGAGAAACTTCAACGTGTTAGAATAAAGGAAGCATGGACAAGCAAGAAACCAAAGGTAAATTGCTTCAAGTTCAAAATATTTGGTTCCGCTTGTATGTGCTTTCTCCACATGAAGCATAATATATTGGATTCTCAATTTAAAAAACAATGTTTGCTAGGTACAGTGATCATTCAAGAGCATATAGGTTGAATGATATTTTACAAAAAAGGTGGTCATTAATAGGAATGTTGTCTATGAAAATAATTGTTTGTTGCGATCTAGTACTAATACTCCATGCCATGTTTACAATTCCAAACCAAAAGAAAAATATGTTCAATGAAATTTGCAAGGTACATTCAATCTAGTGCCAATAATACAAACTAATATTTTGGGAAGGGATATTCATTGCTGGTAAGTCTAATCAAGAGGGTGTTGGCAGTTCAAATGACCATGTTACATAGGTAAGGGCTACACCTGAAATCAGCATGTTCAAATCTGTTGGAAAATGTTTTCTATGTTCAACTGCAAAGAGGCAACTATTCCTTTGGAACATGGTTTAAAGCGTATGAATTATCAAACAACAGTGACTGAAAACAGACCAATGAATAACTTTTTTGAAAATTGGTCAGCAGCCTGATATGTATTACAGCCATAGCTACCACATATGGAAATTTCAAAGTTTTCTAGAAAGGTTCAATTTGGTTCGAAAGAAACACACACACAAAGATCTGTGAAAAAATAAAATGTTTTACAAGTTTAAAACACAAGTAATATGCATTAAAAAGTTGCTGAACAAGATGGCATTTGTACATCTCCCAGTTACCACGTAGACAAATAGAGAGAATTAAGAAACATCACAAGGACATTCAAAATAAATGATTTTAGTTCCCTATGAAATACTTTTAGCAAAAACAGATACTTATCCTATAAAAGCAGCATCTATGATTTGCCTTCTAGGTTATCTGAAAAAAATTGAAAAGATGGATGCCTATGGATGTCAAAAGAATTTGAATAGAAAAAAGAATACATTGATGAAAGAAAACAACAAATGGATGAACAGGTAGGATGTCAACTTAACTAAAAGTCCAAACAATAACATGGATATAAGGATATATGTCAAGGAAAAATTCAGGGCAACTATGTTAAGGAAGGAACAAAGAACAGTACCATCTTGAATTCAACCCCGTATATGAACAATACCCCATTGAAGACTTAGCTCACAGCAACTCAGACATAAGACATGCAGATGGACGAGAGCACAAGAGAAATAGGAGGAAAGGCTATGTACCTTTTGTACATCAGAGGCAGTGAAAACAAAAGCGCATTTCATCTTGGAATGCAAAGCTTATAATGATATACAAGTTAATTATGTCAATACTCTAGCCATGGACCATATGTATGAACTGTTTGAGAAGATAAGAATAGAAAAAGCAGGGGAATTTATGACCAGAATCAGTAGTAAAAGATCAACACCATAAAAACAAAGAATGATAGGTCAGAGTTCATGGTTTTAAACAACCCTGTTCATTTTCTAAAGGGGCAAACGAGATAATATATATTGTTTGGTAATACTGTATTTTCTTAAGTCCCATAGACTATTTGATCTCACGGCATAGTAACTATATCCGGCAATTCTCTTGCTCAGATACTTGTATCCGCATATTAGATACAGACATGGATACGATACTTCTTGCTTACCATATCCAAACACATGGGTATCGTATCCAGATGTATCCAGATACACGGGTACCTTATCCAGACATATCCCAATATAGCCTTGGGGGGCTTAATGGTGAAGGCTTGGGTACTCCAATTAGGAGGTCCAAGGTTTGAATCCAAAAGAGGGTAGGGTATGTATGCCCCCTAGGGAAATAACAAAACATGAGTGTCTCCTCCCACGCATAGTGGACCGAAGAAGTAATGGTGTGGTCTGATTTGTGTAAAGCTCCTAGACCTTAAAAGTTAGTCAACTTTTTTACTTAATACATGGGTACCATATACAGTTGTATCCGAATACATGCCCCTATTGGGTCCATATCTAATATACCCTGGTACAGAATAGAAACGTCTAGAGTCATATTCACAACAAGAGATTAAAAGAAGAATATGTCACTTTTCAAAAAATTAATTATTTAATAAAAAAATCAATGATAATAATCTTCTTAGTTAATGAAAATATTCTATTAAAAATTTAAAAGTGCATAAACAGTTTAATGTTATATCTTTTTCCTTTTCATATTTATAACATATATGCCTTCCATATGACCGTAGCTGTTTCCATGCAACATAGCTTCATGGATATTAAAACCTTCTATTTTATTCTATTCTATTCAATAGTGTCTCATCCCAGAGTCTTTAGATTTCCAGTGGTTTTTATTGGACATTTTTGGCTCTTAGAATGGATGCAGTCATTCCTTTCATATTCGGATTTATAAGCTAAGAAATGTGGTTCTTTAAGGTATTAAAAAACTGGTTCATATGGCCCAATAAATTCAGTTTGCACCTAAGCTTAGACCAGGTTCAGCTGAAACTCACAACTATGCTTATAGCTATGAGGACGAGTACCAGTTTGCTGCAAGGTATGTTTTCAAATTTATGATTTCACCAAAATTGATCATTGAATATAAGAAAAACGAATTGCCAAATTTATGAGTGCACCAAGAATTGATCATTGAAAATAAGCAAAAACAAATTTTAACATATCTGAAGGGTAAAACAGATTCTGGCATCTGGTATGGAACAAGTGTTTCCAGCAATACACAGATGTTGATTGGGCAGGCTTTGCAGATGATAAAAATCTAGGACAAATTATGTGTTTAGCATGGGAACAAAGTGTTGTGTCTTTAGAAACTAAAAAATAGCACTTAATGGCTCTTTCATTAACAAAATTATAGTACATGTTAGTCAACCTCACCCTACTGTAGCACAGTACCATTCTAACAAACACTTGGTGTGCAAACTATACAAAATGACAAAACATATGTACAGTCAAAATTGCATTTGCGTACTCAATTGCCAGCCAAGGCATACTCTTTTGCCACCCAACACCGCAAGAGGTATTTTGCTGAACAAATTATTTTGCTTGAGCAACATTTTATTTAATATTCAGCAATATTTGAGCAAGAAAAACAACATTTGCATTTGTTGCTGCCAAAAATACCACACTTGCATTTTTTTTAAAACAACATTTTTTTAAAAGTTGCTGACAAAAAAAAAAACAACAAATTAGCAATTTTTTTTGCTAAACAACAAATAGCAATTTTTTGCAACTTTTTTCAGCAACCTTTTTTTGCTGACAAGAAGTGCATTTTTTTGCTCCAAGCTTATTGGTGGCATTTTCACCACAAACAAGTGTTTTTTTTTTGGAGCGATAAGGCATTTTTTACATTGTTCTCTTTCCAATCAGAATACCAGAAACTAGTTCATTTTTGTTTTTGGAGAGAAAAGGCACATTAGTTTCTTTCGCACTTTTGAAAGGGTGTAATTTTTCCTCTTGTCTATTTTGCACTTGAAAAAGGGGGGATACAAAACATTTTCCTTTCTTGCAAAATTCTAAGACAAAGGGGGGGTGAAAAAAACAATTGTGAAATTGTGCAAATTGAAAGAAAGCAAAATTGAAAAATCATTGTAACAAAGATGCATTTTCGGTGGTAACCGACATCTTTTAAAACTGGTATAGGTGCATTTTCGGTGGTAACCGACACCTAAGTGTTTAAATTTGTGGGTTCTTGTGATTGTTTTTGCATTTAAATTTCCTGTTTTTGTGCATTTCAATCATAAGGTAAAATTTACAAGCAATACAAAGAAAAGACCCCAAATTTTTACCTATTTGTGCAATTCAATTGCATGGCAGTGTTCGGTATCTATGATGCCTCTAGCCCACACTTACAGGTAAAGTTGTCGTGCTTTGGGCTACTGCATCCGCCGCCTAACATAGCTGCACAACGACGTTTGAGCTTGTTCTCTATAAATCGTCGGGGAGAAATAAGGAAAACCAGTTTTGATATTCACTCCATTTTATACCCTAATTCTTTCTTATTGTTTGGCTTAAACTCCTCCAACTCATTATCCTTTTCCTGAGGGTTTTGAGGCAGGTGCCATCAATCTAATTGAATTCTTTTTCAGTACCGCCTAAGTTCCACGTACTGTTCTGATTTCAATATACCTATAGTCTCCCTCACGTAAGGGCGGGTATCTTGAGAAAGGTTCAGTATCACGGCCTGGCAGGTATATAGAAAGAGAGACCAACTGGTGTTATAAGGAACCTTCACAATGGCCATTGTTCACAAATATTAATCAAATTCACAGTTGCTCAAAGGTTCTAATTTTGCACCATGGAAGACAAAGATGAGAGCTATCCTTCAGGTGGAGGATTTGTGGGATGTAGTCACTGGCACTACCAAACATCCTCAAACAGTAGGGACAAATCAAGATGCATTTGATAAGACAGACAGAAAGGCTCTCATGTTCATCCTGCTTGCTACAACAGATGAGGTCCAACCTCATATTTGTGATGCTAAGAATAGTAAGGAAGCTTGGGATGCTTTGGTTACTATTTATGAAGGGAAGAATCAGTCAACAATTCTTAACCTTCAATCTCAGTTGCATACTCTCAGTATGAAATCTGGTGAGACAGTTGAGTTGTTTCTATGCAGAGTGGCGGAATTGAAAGCCAAATTGAATGCTATGGGAAAAGCAGTGGAAGATAAGCTCTTAACATCAGTCATTTTGAGAGCTTTGCCCGATTCCTACAGGATGTTGATCACATCTCTTCAAGTGTCCAATTGCCAAGTTTCTTTTGTGGAGTTAGTCAATTTGCTTCAAACTGAGGAGGCAAATCAGCTACAGAGAGATGAAGTGCAAGACAATGCACTTTACACCAAACAAGGGGGAAAGAAACAAGGAAATTTTCAGAAGGGAGGTTCTTCCTCTAAAGGCAAAGGGAAACAATCTCAACAGAAGGAGAAGAAATATTGCAAAATCTGTGATAACCATGACACCAACAGGTGTTGGTTCAAGAATAAGCAATCCAATGACCAAAATCAAAAGAATAGGGGCAAGGGACAACAGAAACCACATAAGAAGAAGAATAAGCAACCCAAGAGCAATGTTGCTTATGAGGAATCAGACTCAGATTTTGAGAATGAGGAATCAGAATCATATTCTAAGAGAGCACACAAGGTGCTCATGACCCACACATCTTCGCAGTAGAAGGATTCAGTGTGGTATATTGATTCTGGTGCCAGCAAACATATGACTGGTGATAGATCGTGGTTTGAGACATTTGAGAAAAAGGAAGGCAAACCAGTGACCATTGTTGATGATAAGACCTATCGAGTTCAAGGAGAAGGGGATGTTTCTGTCACTCTTCCAGATGGACATTGTCAGATTGAGAAGGTTCTCTATGTCCCAGGACTGGCCAACAATTTGTTGTCAGTACCTCAGATTATAGATAATAACATGGATGTTGCTTTCAGGATTGCAGATGGAAAGAAGAGATGCTTCATCACCAAAAGAGGAAAGCATGTAGCAACAGGATCATACAAGCATGGCTTGTTCATTTTAGATGCCATTTCAATGCCTCATGTTGCCATGGCGGCTAACACAAAGGAGGCTACATCTCTTTGGCACAAGAGATATGGGCATCTGAGTTCAGGATATTTGCTTGAATTGAGTAAATATGAGATGGTGAAAGGACTTCCCACCCTTTCATCCACATTGCCAATTTGCTCAGATTGCTTGGCAGGAAAGCAACACCGGGTACCCTTTGAGGCTAGCTCTTCACGAGCTAAGAAACCTTTGGAGTTGGTGCACACCGATCTGTGCGGTCCTATGCCCAACAGCTATGGTGGAAAGAGGTATTTTCAGTTGTTTGTTGATGATTACTCACGGAGGATGTGGGTTTTCTTTCTTCAATTGAAGTCAGAGGCATTTATGTACTTTCAGCAATTCAAGAAGCATGTTGAGAAGGAGTCAAGATGTTCCATCAAGACCCTCCGCTCCGATCGAGGGGGGAATGTACCTCCAAAGAATTTTCATCATTTCTGGATGCACATGGGATTAAGAGACAGCTAACCACAACCTATACTCCACAACAAAATGGAGTTGCTGAGAGGAGGAACCGTTCCATCATAGAAATGGTTCGTTGTATGCTTAAGGGAGCAAATCTTGAGCAACAATATTGGGCAGAAGCAGTGAGTACAGCTACATATCTTCTGAATAGAGCACCCACAAAGGCTCTACAAGGAAAGACTCCTCAAGAAGCTTGGAGTGGTAGGAAACCCTCCATTTCTCATCTGAAGATTTTTGGGTGTAAGGCATTCATGCATATACCTAAGGAAAAGAGGAAGAAGTTGGATGAGAAAACCCTGCAGTGTATCTTTCTTGGCTATGATGAGCATTCAAAAGGATATCGTCTGATTGATCCTAAGACCAAGAAGACACACTTAAGTAGAGATGTTGTATTTGATGAGGCTTTCACATCAGATGACACATCTACAACAGTATACCTAGATGAAGAAGAACCTAAGAAAGAGAAAGAGGTTCAACTTCCACAGAAACAGCAGAAAGTTCCAAAATGGTATACTAGCACTTTGAGAGATTCCAAGTTGAATTCACTTCCAGATCTATCTCTAGATAGGCCATGTACTCATAGTATGACTCAACAGATGAGAGCAGAGGCATCTACTTCAGAGGTTGATGAACTTTGCCAACAGTTTGATGATTTGTCAGTTGATGCAGAGGATGACAGAGAAGAAGATGTGGATGATGAAAGGGTTTATATGTCCGCATTGGATGAGAATGAACCTACAACGGTTCAAGATGCACTTGGTGAGCCACAGTGGAAGGCTGCCATGGATGCAGAACATCAATCTCTCATGAAAAATAAAACTTGGAAGCTAGTCGATCTGCCAAGAGGAAAGAAGCCCATAGGCTGCAAATGGGTGTTCAAAGTGAAATATAAGGCAGATGGATCTATTGATAAGCATAAGGCCCGACTTGTTGCAAAGGGCTATGCACAGAAAGAAGGCATAGATTATGAGGAAAATTTTGCACCCACAACAAGAATGACTACCATCAGAGTACTTTGTGCCATGGCAGCTCAGTTTGGGTGGAAATTACATCAGATGGATGTTAAGAGTGCCTTCTTGAATGGTGACTTACAAGAAGAAGTGTATATGACCCAACCAGAAGGATTTGAGGTTGAAGGCAAAGAACAGAAGGTTTGCAAGTTGATCAAATCTTTGTATGGGTTAAAACAAGCTCCACGAGCTTGGTATATAAAAATGGATAGTCACCTCCTGCAACATGGATTCAAAAGAAGTCCTTCAGATGCTAATCTCTATATCAAGAACAATGGTTCTGACATAGTGATTTTAGTACTCTATGTGGATGATCTGATCATCACGGGCAGTTCAAAGAGCATGATTGATACAATGAAAGATGATTTGAAACAATCTTTTGAGATGACAGATCTAGGACTTCTTCACTATTGTCTTGGCTTAGAAGTGGAACAAATGAAGAATCATATCAGAATAACACAGAAGAAGTATGCCAAGACATTGATAGAAAAGTATCGCATGACTGATTGCAATCGAAAGCAACACCAATGGAACCAGGGCTTCAGTTATCGCGATATGATACTTCACCTCAGGTAGATGGAACTCTCTATCGTCAACTGATTGGGAGTCTCATATATCTGACAAATACCAGGCCCGATCTCAGTTTTGCTATCGGATATCTTTCAAGGTTCATGCAGGAGCCTAAAGTGAGTCATTGGAAAGCAACAAAACGTGTTCTACATTATGTCCGTGGCAGTACAGACTATGGCCTGGAGTACAAGAAGAATGACAAATTCTTCTTACAGGGATACACGGACTCAGACTATGCTGGATCCATTGATGATCGAAAATCCACTTTTGGATACATTTTCCATCTTGGATCTGGACCTGTCTCTTGGCACAGTAAGAAGCAGCAGGTGGTTGCTTTATCTTCTACAGAGGTAGAATACCGCGCAGCTCGTGATGCAATCTGCGAGGTCATATGGCTACGTCGCATTCTCAAAAGTATTGGTCTTCCAAAGAATCATCCAATCCAATTATTTTGCGACAATCAGGGTGGTTTGAAACTAGTCAAGAATCCTATGTTTCATGAAAGAACCAAGCACATTGACACACAATATCGTTGGTTCATTCTTCACCGAACTCAACTACTTGCACAATGTAATACTTATACCCAAATACATCAATGAAGATGTTGATTGCAATATCTTTTCCAAAGTTGCTTGTGTCATCTACACTCTTCTCTTATGCGGCTACTTTCTCCCAATTCATGTATCGAGATCCCTCAGAGGATCCCAAAGACTAATTCGGTGAGATCATCAACCTACCCGTACTTGTCTCTTCACCTTTTGGTTCGTGGTTGACAAGGTTCACTTGCACCCTAACCTTATACAATTTCAGCCTCAAACCATTGACTATCTCAGGATACTACATCCTGTCCAGTCTCTACAATCACACTACATTGTTGTCCAACAACTCTTCAAGTTGGAAGGGTCCAAACCACACAAGGTCTTCAATTTTCCTGACTTGACTTCTCACTTGCCATTATGCTTCAAGACAAGATCACCCACCTTCAATTTCTGCAAATGCTTGTCATGCCAAAGCTTGTGTCGATACTAGGTAATCATCACGGCCCATTGTGCCATCACTCTTCTCATCCAGCTTGATGAGTCTCGTCAGCCTCTCCTCCAAGCTTTACTGGTCGCCAAGACGATTCTCCCACTCTCAATCTTGGCACCAATACTTCAACTGGTACTACTTCCTCCTGATGATACATCATCTACAATGGTGTATGTTTTTTGTCCACTTGTACATCGTCTTGTATGCCAACAGGATCACTGTTAGTTTCTCCTCCCAATCAACAATATCAATCCCACAAGTTTTGTACATTATTGAGACCAAAACTTTATTCATTGTCTTCACCTATCCATTTGACCTTGGATAGTATGGCCTCGACAATGAATACAAAACCTTCAACGCCAAGATTAGCTTTTGAATAATTTCACTGACAAAGTGGCCTCTGCGATCACTTGTCATATAAAGAGGCACTCCAAACCTTGTAATGATTTGCTCATACAAGAATCGTATAGTGCTCTTTGCCAAGTTATCTGTCAACCTCCTCACCTCTACCCACTTCGTCAAATATTTAGTCGCTACAACACTGTGCCTGGAACCTCTTCTTCTGGTCTTCAACGATCCAACAAAAGCCACACCCCAACATTCAAACTCCTATCGTTGAGAAGGGTACAACAGCATGAGGTCCCTCTGCAACGACTTCCTGGCTTATTACACATATTGCACGTAGTCCGCAACTCCACATCACGATAAAGGGTGGGCCACCACAACCCTACTAGAAGCACCTTCCTCGCAATTACATCTAGCCCCATATGTCCTCCCTCCAACACGTCATAGGCCTCCTTTAGTGTTGTAATCACCTCCTCATCCATCACACATCTTCGCAAAATTCCATCTAGTTTGATTTTGTATAGCAATCTAGTAATTAGTTGGAATGGTGCTTTGTAATGATCGTATTCTTGGTTGTTGACAACTCTCCCATTAACAAGTATTCTCTAATGTAATTTAACCAAGACAACAACGTAGTGATTGAAAACAAATAATCTAGAGAAATTCATCTAACACTCCTCCCTCTACAAGTTCTCCCAAGCGAATCCTCAACGATTGATCCGCTATAACATGCTTCTTCCTTAGTTTGACCACCACTCAACGAACGAACTCCTATAATGTGACGAGCCACCTGCAAACTTGTTCGTGAATTGTCAACTTATTCATCAGATACAGTAGCGCCTGATGATCGACATAGAAAGCAAAGGGATTTGCAAGCAAGTAATGTTTGAATTTCTGCACTACATACACCAACCCTAATGCTTCCCTCTTCATTGTGTTGTAATTCTTCTTTGCTCTTGACAACAGCCAATTTGAAAAATATATGGGCTGATCCAACCCATATTGTCCATGTGCTAGTCCACACCCAATTACGAAATTGGACACATCCACATGGACATGAAATTCCTTCTCCCAATTTGAAACTACCAAAATGGGTGCACAAAATAGCTTCTCCTTCCACTCCTCAAAGGTCTTTTGGTGTCCTCTGTCCACCCAAAAGAAACATCTTTGAGCATCAATGTATCTAGCAGATGGGACATCTGTGTAAATTTTTTATTGAAGTGTCTATAATACCCAACATACCCCAAAAACAACTTTAAAGAACTCATGTCGTAGGGCTCCTCCATGCTCATCATGACGCAAATTTTGTCTGGATCAGTCTTCACTCCTTCCTTGCACACCACATCTCCTAGCCAGCACCAGCAGCTTACACTTCTTCAAGGTCAAAGAAATTCGAGCATTCATGCATAATATCATGCATTCTTCCAATGCCTTCAAATGCTCTTACTTCTTTCCATGCAACAACCAATGATCCAAAAACACCTTTAACTTGCTTGTTGACATGTGCTCAAATATGTACAAAATGATCCTTCGAAATGTGGCAAGCGCATAGCATAAACAAAATGGCATTCAATTATATGCATAAATGTTGTTTTCTACAACAATTGTTGACTTCAGCCTATCCTCCTCGACGATACTGATTTGATTGTAGCCCGAAAAACCATCTAGAAATGAGTAGATTTCGTGCCCTGCTACTTCCTCCAATCTCGTATCAATGAACGGGATTGTTAAGGGATCCTTTATTGACATCGCATTCAAACTCTGAAAATCCACACAAATGTGGATCTAACTGCTCTCCTTTAGACTAATGACAGTGAGAGACACCCACTCACTCATTCTCACTTTCAAGATTATGCCTGCATCTAGCATCTTCTCAATCTCCACATTGATTAAGGCCGCATACTTAGGATTCATCACGTATGGCCTTCTCTTTATAGGTTGTGCGTCTAGAATAAACAAAATTCAATGTACAAACAATGCAGGTGGAATCCCTTGCAAATCCTTATACGTCCTTGTGGAAACCTATTATTGCGTGAATATTTTAAAAGTTGTTGCTTTTCAAACTAGGTCCCACTTGTCTCTACAATGGTTCATCTTTTCTTTATCTCCCTCGCCAAGGTTTACTTACACCATCTTCAGACCTTCGTACTTGATGGTGTCGAGTTCTACCGCTCTTGCCATGTCAAGGGAATGTGTCAAGTTTTCATCAATATGCATGTTGTCAACCCTATATTAAACAAAGTTTTGTGGGAAAGATATATTTTCCTCCTCAACGTTTATGGTCAGTTTTGAAGTTTGACTGCATTTGCCAACTTCACATGTGCTATGAAGTCCATCATCCTAGTTTTCGTCTTCCACTCTTATACATATGTAGGTTAGCTAGAAGACTTCATTGTCTTCTATCTGCCAATGGAGTGACCCATTGTCTAAGTGCCCTTCGTCTTTCGTGCACTCTTCCAACTCCAGCACACCTTCATTTGGTTCTCATCCGCCTGTATAATCTTCATCTGTTAAAGATTCGTCTGACTCGTCAAATGTTGCCAACTCCTCTCTAACAAACTGGTTCTTCATATTCATGACATATTTGTGTTCGCATTTCTTGAACGTCAGTCCTTCTCAAAGTTGTAATTGACCTTTGTCGTGTGTAACCACCCCTACCCCAAGAATGCATTATAGGCTAGGTTTTGCATGATGATGACTACAAAGTCCAAAATGAACATTTGATCAATGATCTTTACTTCTTGTGCAATAAACACACCCTTCATTTTGGTCCATGCCATATAGTGAGAAATTGGGAGACCACAAAAAAAGTGCCCCCAACTTTTTCCAAGTCTTCTCAGGCAATACATTCACACTGGAACTGCCACTTGTCGTTCCCTGCGTGCCTCTGGAAGTGTCGGGTTTTTCTTCTTTCTCCTCTTGCACCGTCAACATCCGGTTCCTTGCACTTCTTACGTTAAATGGGTATTCCACAATCGCGTGTCCACAATTTTCACAAAAATTGCAATACGCATTTTCAGGCATGTTGTGTTTATATGTCCCTCTATCTTGCATTCCAAACACCAAATCTCCTTCCTCTCAACTTTCACATCACTGATCATTCTTTCCAAGTCCTTTCGCATTGCCTAGACCATTGTGCTAAGGTCATCCTAATCACTATCTAAGTCATCTCGCTTATGACTCATTCTCCCACCACCTACTATAGTTGTCTTCATTTCACTCTCCGAGTTCAACACACGGTCGAACACTTACTAATAGATTGTTGGTGGACTAAACTTCATCTTGTTCTTGTAATGAGGTAGCATCCCATCTAGAAACCACGTTTTTTTGCAACCCATCAGCTGGTTTCACCTCCATTTTTTGGATCAGTTCTTTCAAACGATGGTTGTAGGACTTTATATTCTCATCTCTTCTTTGCTTCATGGAATATATCTCTCTAATATTCTTTGTATCATCCCAAAGTAGTCTAAACTCTTTGTTGAATTCTTCTTTGAGATTTATCCAATCAATGAAGAGTGCTTCTCTTTAGATGTTAATCAATCGCCACTCTATGCAATGTTGATAGGAACAGTCACAACCATGCATTTTATTTGTTATACCATTTGCTTTCCATATTGTTTTACACATTCCATGAATTTCGTGCATTTCTGTTTGCTTATTGCTATTACAACCATCTCTATTGGTGGTGGTGGTTCACCGGATTCCTTGCCACTCAACGAATCTTTTGATGACTACTCTACAAACAATTGTCATGCTTCCTACTAGGCTTGAACTTTGCAATCTCCTTTGAGAATACATGAGCGTCAGTTTTGGCCTTTTGAGCACACTCCCTTGTAGTTGCCCTTGGGCTTGACTCCCATCCTTTGCACCTCTAGGCGCTCTACCCTGCCCTTGTGTTGGAGTTACCAGTTGCTCTGTCTCATCTTGTGCATGCTCCACATTGGATCTTTCTTCACCACTTGCACGAACACTCTTCTCAACCCAATTCTAATTTGCTTGTTGCACCTCCACTTCAGTGTCTTCCTCTGTCATCAAAAACAATGTCTACCATCACTCAGCTTGCTCTTCGTCCAGACCTCCCTCCTCTTGAGGGTTCCTGTTGCCACATTTTGCACACGGTGCCATGTTTTTAGTTTCTGTAAGTAGGCTGCTCTTTTCCCTTCCTTCTCCTCATTTTCCCCTTTCTTCATTTCTCCCTTTCCCCTTCTTCCTTGCAATTCCATTCCCCCTTCTTCTTTTCCCTTTCTTCCCCAGTAAAATTTCCAGAACAGAGGTGTTCCCTGAAAATTTCTAAGTGTTGGGGCGACACCCAACTTCGCAACGAAGTCGGAGTGCGCCCCTCAGTTGGAGCGCAGTAGGGAACCCGAAGTGCGCAAACAGGCAAGATCAAAGCAAAATCTGACTAAGTGTCAGGGGCGCAACCCGACTTCATAGCGAAGTCGGGGTGCGCCCTTCTTCCTGGGCGCACTAGGGGAACAGTGTCAGAAAATCAGTTAAGTGCTGGGGCGACACCCGACTTCGTAGCGAAGTCGGAGTGCGCCCCCTTTCCAGTGCGAAGTCCGAGCAGCGAAAGAAGACAAGCACCGGTGCGACACCCAACTTCGCAGCGAAGTCGGAGTGCACCCTTTGACCGGTGCGCAGTTGGGTAAAACTAACTCAGAAAATGCTGAGGCAAGAAGGCCTTCCAACTGCGCTGTTTTCAACCTGCGCAACCCGATTGCGCCCGAATTCCTGGCAAAGTTGGATGAACTGCCTTTCAAGGCAGACACGTGTCATACATCAGCATCCGACAAGTATCCACCTTTGGGATTTGAGCCAAGACTTGACCGCGCAAGGAGAAAGCATGGGCTACACTACCGGCGCCAACTGTCACCATTTAAGCCGATGTGAAGTGCCATCTGCCACACCAACCCGCATTCCTGCTGACCTAAGACCTGACCCAATACGCTGCCACGTAGTTGTACCGCCTTCAGGGACACCATGCCGCAAGGACAGTCCTGCCCGACAAAAGTCAGCATCAGCAACTCCTCGGCCGCTCGTGTCAGCTACTGTCTTGTCTGGGACTTTGTGCCCATGAATGTAATCGGGGGGAAATTGGGCTATAAATACCCACCACATTTTCATTGAAAGGTGGTGGAAGGGGAATATATTGCTACGGGACAATTGTAGCTGTGCGTTTGCCTCAAATATAAGCATATACTTGGCTCTGCTTACTGTCTTTTATCTTGTATGCTGCCTCTCCTTGTCATTTCTGCCTCATGTTTCTTGTGTCATTGCTTGCTAATGTACTGAACTCTGGACTCTGGCATTTGGTGACCAAGTATTCCTGGAATGCATAGATAGAGGATACATAGGATAGCTGATAGCTGTTATGTTTGTAGATGAATTCTGTTAGTAGTGGTGATTGATTCGTTGCCGTGCTGCTTATTCCCCCCACCCAACTCCAATCACATTTGGAATCCCTTTCTGGACTTTTATCTCTTTCTGCATTTTTATCTCTTTCCCTGCACTCTTATCTTAACACAACCCCACAGAAGCCGACCTTCTCCGGAGATTGGCACGGGAGGCATTCCTTCCCCCGGCATTTCAATCCGGTGGGCGAATCTGGGCGCAATAACAACAAATCCTTTCCTCATGGCAGATTTGCAACCAACAGTTTCTCTGGCACGCCCGGTGGGACATGGTAGTTTCCCACCCCAAACAGAATCAAAGTACTAGTGCTCGCTTCATTGCTGTTCAAAATCAGAGCACCTGGCGACTCTGCAAAATCCGAATATTCTCTGAGTCCGTAAAGACCGGTCCTAACGCCTTCATGCAAACAAGAAGGTGGCGAGCAAGGAATCCGGGAGATCGGTCTGACCTTTACGAAATTGACATTGCCGCTCCAGGAGAGCGCGTCAGGCTGGTTGATTACCAAGCTCGCGAAGAAGAAATCCAAGAAGAGGCCGAGGCTGAAATCCAAGAAGCCGAGGCTGAAATTGAAGTTGAGGCCGAAGAAGAATCTACATCTTCAGACAGTTTCGATACTGAGTACACTACCGGGTCAGAGGAAGACATGGCCGCCCAACAAGATGATGTTGACCTCTTCCCGGCGGTGGACTCTACGGGGCCCTTGGCCCTAGCCGGACAGCAAGCTGTGCCCCTTGCTGCCTTAAAGTCTATCCCTACGTACGACGGCTACGGCAAGACGGCGTATGAACACATCCAGGACATTCTTGCCCTGGCTGCGCTACACTCCATTACTGATGAAAGTGTGAAGACCCGTCTCCTGGCCCTTTCCCTAAGGGGAAAGCTTCTCTACTAGTGGAGATCATGCCAGAGGGATCCATCAGGGGGTGGCGACAGTTAGCCGGCGAGCTCGTAAAAGGATGCAACGAGTCTGCTGATCCCTCTTCTTTGTTGCATCAGTTCCAAAGTATTCAGAGACACCCCCAAGAGGTGTCAGACTTCAACATCAGGTTTGCGAGGTCTTGGAAACGAGTGCCTCGCGAACTCCGACCGTCAGTAGGACAGGCCGCCTACTACTACCTGAGGTCCTTCAACTCAGACATTTGCATGCTGCTGAAGGTTGCCAGAATCAACACGTTCCCCGCTCTGTACGAGGCTGCCCAACAAGCTGAAATGGACATCATTTCCATCGGCAGGCTTCCGCACAGAGTACAGCTGCCCATCTACCCTGATTTCCCCCGATCGCAGTATCCATCAGCTTCTGGTTCGGAGCCGTCCACTTCAGGACAGCAACCCCAACAGCAATGGAATCCGGCGCCGGTCGTGAACCCTTACGGCCCGCCACAAATTCATTATCCGCCTCCTTGACCTCCGCATTTTCCAGCACTTCCTACTCCCCCGCAGCATGCACAATATTCAACTCCTCCATTGGCTGCATTGCCTCCCCCAGCTCAGTTGCCACCGCCTCCTGACCATGATATTCAGAATAAAATCCTCCAGGAGGTACGGGCTCTGGCCTCTGGTTACCACACCATGTCCAACGATATGACAATCTTGAAAAAGAAACAGGCCCAAATGGACCTGGCTCCAAGGAGGCCATATTCGCCCCCGGCGCTGACAAAAGAGCGGACCCCCGAGCAACAACTGCAGAGGCGGCCCCCTCCAAGGAATGCTGCCATTGAGGACGAACCTGGTACTTCGGACCAGGTCAACTGGTGCACCACGTGCAACGACCCGCATGCCGAGGAAGACTGTACTCTGCATCAACACTACCTCCAGACCTTGGCCGACAGGGCCATAGAGGACGAAGAACTCTACATGATCCTGGGCGACGAAAGTAATTTCGCCGTCTCCGAGGAAGTTCCGATGCCGCCTCCTGCCAAGGAAAGCAAAAAGTCTGTCGAAGCCGCTGAAAAACCCTTAAGGGTGTACACCAGGAGAGGTAAGGCACAGCCTGAGGGGCTACCGCCCTACAAGAGGCTGTGGCCGTACACAGCCAAAGAAAAAACTCCTCCGGCGAAGACTCCCGCAGTCAAGCCTCCTGTAGCCAAAGCCCTTCCGGCTAAAGCTCCCACTGCTCAGCCTCCAGCCGAAACAAAAGAACAAGCTCAGGAGAAGCTGAGATATCCGTCTCTAACCAAGAGACAAAGAGTTGAGGCCACTCAGCAGTACCGGACGAAGTATGAGCCGGCAAAAGAAGCGAAAGGAGCTAGCACTTCGGGTTACAGCATAATAGACGAGTTGAAGAGAACACCAGCAAGAATCAGCATGTATGATGCTCTTCAGCTCCCAGGACAGGTTGATTTGCTGCAAGAATCTCTGAAAATCATGAAGAATGGCAAGCAGATACAGCCTCGCTGTCCTGGTGCAACCCCTGACAGTCTCAACCATCGGGAAGAACAGACCACCTCCCTTCTATCTGTCATTACGGATGCAAGGGTACATAGTACATAACTGTATGGTCGACTCTGGTGCTTCCACGACCGTGATGCCAAGAGCCGTCTGTGATGAAATAGAGCCGTCTGTGATGAAATCGGGATGGAGTACACAAGGAGCAGCCAAGGCGTGCTGCAACTAGACGACACCCCTGTCAAGACAGTCGGTGTCATTAAAGACATCCCTATTCGGCTGCACAAAGCTCTCGACATCGTGGTCATCCAAGAAGTCGTGGTTGTTGACCTGGAACCCTACTTCGGCATGTGCCTCTCCAGGGAGTTCACTGCGAAGTTGGGAGGGTATCTGTCTCTGGACTACTCGCACATGGAAGTGCCCTTTAAAGGAAGGAGACTGAAAATCTTCAATGAGAAGCCTTCCACTTTCTTAGTAGAGAAGATACCCGGAGAGGAGCCTGAGGACTGCATGGTTCAGCTGACGGAGGAAGAACTGGTGACAGTGGATATGACGGAGCAAGCTCTCGAACAGCTGCAAGTAGAAGATGAATTCTCCTTGCGGGACTTCAACGCTGTGATTGAAACTGAGCAAGGCTGCTACACCATTGTTCAGCCTGAAAGGCTTGACAAGTCAGCCAGGAGAGAAGTAGGACCTGCACCTGAAAAGCTGTGGAAGCTTTTCTTTGACGGCGCACGATGCAAAAATGGCGCCGGTGCTGGAGTACTTTTGGTTTCCCCAACCGAGATCCAGAAGGATTACACCTACAGGCTGGCTTGGAGCTGTACCAACAACGCGGCGGAGTACGAAGCCCTATGCTTGGGTTTGAGAAAATCCGAGACGCTGGGGATTAAGCATCTACAGATCTTTGGGGACTCAGAGCTGGTGTGCCACCAGATTACGAATAAGTGCGCCTCCAAAAAGCACTATCTCAAGGCGTACCGAAATCGGGTCTGGGACCTGATGGAGTCTTTTGACTCGTTGAATGTCAAGGCTATTTCACGAGAGAAAAACAAGCATGCTGGCATTCTGGCATCTGTTGGAGCCAGGTACATTCCAGCTGATGACACTGTCCAGAAGCCGAAGCCGGTTCGTACCATTTACAGGCCTTCTGTGCATGATAAGGACACCCACTTGCAGGTGTTTGACTGTGACGAGGAGATCGTCACATTTTTGGTAAATGAAGCCTGTTCAATCGAAGGTAGAGACCCTGATGACAAGCAATATGAGGGGTTAATACAGTTGAAAAATAATCATGTCCCAAAAGGACTGATTACTCTTGAAAGTCTATTTGATCAAAATGACCGAGCCATATCTCACCGGATCAAAGTAGATCCGAAGCAGTACGCCGACCTGGAGCTGGAACCCGAAAAATCAATCAAGGTCGGGACAGACTGCACCACAGAGGAACTCGAGCAGATCAGAGCATTGTGTCGAGAGTTCCCTGACATAGTAGCCTGGAGCTACCAAGACTTGAAGGGGTATGACAGAGAAATAATCCAGCATACCATTGAGCTAGAAGATGCCGCCAAGCCATTCCGGAAAAAGCAGAGGGCCGTCAATCCAAAAATCGAGGCCATGATGAAGGTCGAGCTCTTGAAGATGCTGGAAGCCAAGATCATCTACCCCATCACGCATTCATCCTGGGTGGCGAACTTGGTTCCTGTGAGGAAGAAGAACGAGGATATTTGTCTCTGTGTGGACTTCAGAAATCTAAATCAGGCCTCCCTCAAGGACCATTATCCGCTGCCCCAAATCGATCAGATCCTCCATCTAGTTGCTGGAGCCCAGAGATTTTCCCTCTTAGACGGTTTTTCCGGCTACAACCAGATATGGGTCAAGGATGAGGACCAGCACAAGACAGCGTTCACTACCAAATGGGGAACGTTCGCCTATCAACGCATGCCTTTCGGCTTGTCCAATGCTGGCGCCACATTCCAAAGAGCCATGGACCTGGCCTTCCGAGAGCTGCTCAACAAAGTGATTGTCATCTACTTGGATGACATGACTGTGTTCTCTCACAGGCGAGAAGACCATGTTCCCCACCTGCGGCAAATATTTGAAAGATGTCGCGAATTCGGCATCTCCATAAACCCGAAGAAGTCTGTCTTCGCGGTGAAAGAAGGCAGGTTGCTGGGGCATGTCATCTCCGAGAAAGGCCTAGTCGTAGACCCTGACAGAGCAGAGGCCCTCCTCCGCTTGCCCGCCCCAATCGACAAGAAAGGGCTGCAGTCCTTCTTCGGCCAAATTAACTTCGTGCGGAAGTTCGTACCGGACTTCGCACAGGTAATCAAGCCCATGGCCGAGTTGCTAAAAAAGGACGCAGAATTCTTATGGACTGAAGAAAGGGGGCAAGCCTTCGAGGAGATCAAATCCCGCATTGCACAAGCGTCGGTGTTGATAAACCCGGACTACTCCAAGGATTTCATCCTGTACGCGGTGGGAGAACCCGAGAGTTACGCCGCAGTCCTGACCCAGAAGGGAGACGATGGCGAGGAGCGCCCCATTGCGTTCCCGAGCCAAGTGATCCAACCACACGAAGAAAAGTACAACTTTATAGAGCGGCAGGTTCACGCTGTCATGAAATCTCTCCGAAAGTTCAGGCACTTTGTCTCCCAGAGCAAGATCACTGTCTTTTTGATCCACCCGGACGTCCAAAGCTTCATCATACAAGGAGAGCCGGGTCACAAGAGAGCAGGATGGATTGCCAAAATCTAGGAGTTCGACATCGAAGTGCGGCCAACCAAGTTAATTAGAGGCCGAGCCTTGTGCCAGGAGCTAGCCCGAAGCGCAGCAGCCGAGATATCCGCCTGCGAGTGGGAGGATCCAGCAACACGCACCAACCTAGCCAACTCCTTACCCGAGGAGTGCGACTGGACAGATGACCTGGTGAGATACTTCTGCACCGGAAGATGTCCAGACCACATGAATGCCTCACAAAGAAGGAGGCTTCGGCTAGGTGCTCTGAAGTACACTCTTCACCCCGAGGGGCTTTACTTTAAAAACATTGACGGCATCCTGTTGCGGTGCGTCAGAAAAACAGACTAGTCTAGGGTCCTTGGAGAATTTCACTCCGGGATGCCTGGAGGTCACCATTCCACAAGGCCTACGGCCCTAAAAATAATTAGAGTTGGGTAATACTGGCCCACTCTATTTACAGATGCACATGCGGTCTGTACCAAGTGTGATCAATGCCAGAGATTTGCTGGCAGGAACAGAAAAGCACCCCTAACCCTTCAACCGATTCAAGCCGAGACTCCGTTTCAGCAATGGGGTCTTGACTTCATCGGGGTGATTTCGCCGAACTTTGCAGCGGGCCACAAGTTTATCTTAACCGCCACCGACTACTTCACGCGGTGGGCAGAGGCGATCCCCACAAAGAATGCCGACCAAGAGACGGTCATCAGTTTCCTTGAGAGCCTGATTACCCGTTTCGGGGTTCCCGAGTCAATAGTGACAGACAATGGTCCAGGGTTCACAGGCGCTGTACTCACGGAGTACACCAAGAAATTTGGCATCTATCACAAGATGTCTTCCAACTACTACCCGCAGGGGAACGGTCTCGCCGAGTCCACCAACAAAAATCTACTGAAGATCATCCGAAGGACAGGAAAGAAAAACAAGAGGACTTGGCACCTACTCCTGGATCGGGCACTATGGGCGGACAGAATTTCATTCAAAAAGTCCATTAAGACGTCTCCCTATGCGCTCGTATACGGCAAAGAAGTTGTCTTGCCAACTCACCTTGAGATACCCACTCTCTGGATGCTTGATGAAGAGAAAGGCAGCGGGGATCCATTAGACAACAGACTTTGCCAACTGCTGCAGTTGGAGGAAGACAGAGAGCAAGCGTACCAGGCCTTCGCCAAACACGCTGAAGCAACCCAAGGCTGGTTCGCAAAAGGCACCACTGCCCGAGTTTTCAAGATCGGTGACCTGGTGCTGAAATGGGACTCGTTGAAGGCGAAACCCAGCAACCACGGAAAGTTTGATGCCCTCTGGGAGGGCCCCTATCAGATTGCCCGGGTTAATCAGTTCAACGCATATGTGCTCCGGGACATGGAGGGACATCCTCTCCCCATTCCCGTCAACGGGTTCCACCTGAAAATGTACCACCGTTGAAGGCACCCGAAAGGGTCCTTCCTTGTACAGATTTCCCTTTTTGTATTTCCAGTTTTCAGTATGTAAATATTTCAGTTGTTTTTCAGTATATAGTTTCCAAGTAACCCAAGTCTGAGGCAAAAACCCGACTTCGCAGCGAAGTCGGGTAGCGCCCATCAAATGGTGCGAAGTGGGGAAGAAAGTAGTTAAAAAAAAAAAAAGGGGCTAAAATGTCTAAGTCTAGCCGCCCACCCGACTTCGCAGCGAAGTCGGGCTGCGCCCTCTCCAAAGGGCGCAGTCGGGTAGCAGACTCCAAAGAAATGCCTAGTGTCGAACTATGCCCATGTTGGTGGGTGAAGTCGGACTGCGCCCGTTTCGGGCGAAGTCCGAGTGCGCTCCCAAAACGGGCGCACCCTGGGTGATCTGGCACGGAAAGCTGAGTGATAAGTGTAAAATCCAAACTGCGCCCGAATTCCTGGCGAAGTTCGAATTGCGCCCCTATTTTGAGCGCAGTCGGACTGCGCCCCTAATTTCGGGCGAAGCCCGAACAGCTCACCACGGAGAACGCCAAAAGTGTATAAGTGTGGGCCCGGGGCGAAGTCCGACGCATGGCAAAGTTGGGTTGTAAGTTGCAAAAGTTTTTTGAAAAGTGTGCCCAATTGACGGCAGTGACGTCAGCTACGGCACAACGATCAAGAAGGTTTTAAATGATTGCGCAATTACCAATGATGATGCATTTAAAGGGTAAGGTGCGTTTTGGGCCAATGACTAATAAAGTACGTTTTTCAAAAAGGCCCATGCGCAGCCGCCAAAATCATAACGCCTCCACCAACCCAAGTTTAACTGCCTTCACTCCCTCCCTCGCGCCATTTAATGCTGCAGTCACTGTCTACAAAAAGACCCTGGCGCAGCCAGAAAATTCATAGTGTTCGAGCTGACTCCCTGACAGCAAGGAATAAAGCTGACAAGTTCTGAAGCCGTAGTTCCTGCCTCTGTTGTTTCGACAAAGATGGACAAGGGGAAAGCGCCCGTACAAGCGCAATCTAGCGGAAAACCGTGCGATGCTGAGGAGTCTTCAGAGTCTAGCGCCCATGAGAGCACAGCGCCGCAGAAAGGCAAGAAAGCGAAATCTCGAACGAAGAGGCGCGTAGTTGGCCAGACTCCGCCGCCACCAATCAACCGCTTATCTGGATACAGAGATGGTTCTTTTTCCATCAGTCTCTCGAAGCTGCGTCTGAATATCGCGAAATGGGTGGATAAGGTTTCGCCTTCCCACCACCTCGGAGCCGCATATAAGTCAAACCTTTATTGGTTCCTGTGTCCTCCGACCCACTGGTGCCCGGAGCTGGTCGAAGCGATTGTTGAATACTACAAACCAGCTGCGCGGCAGGTCTGCGACAACAAAGGAAAGGTGTTGTTCACTCTTTTTCGAGAGAGCGTCCAGCCAGCGTTCGCCCCAGGGCTTCAGTACAGCCCCGACGCAATTATCAGAAGGGTGAGCATAGACGAGCAGACCAGCAGATTTTCTCAGACGAAGCGGATGAGAGAGTTTTTGGACTCAGAGCTGAAGACTCCGCTGGCAGCCGAACAGTGGCCGACTGGCTCCATACCGCTGGACCGATTTGAAAACAGATATATCTATATCATTCTGGCATGGGTCCTCGGCTGCGACTCTGACAGAGTGGTGCGGCCGTTCCAGCTAGCGATGGCCGAGTGTATCCTGCACGGGGAATTCTACGATCCCACGGCGCAGAAAAGCGGGAAGCGCCCCATCTTCTACGACTGGGCGGACTGGCTGGCATATGCGATTCATTCAAGCCTGGTAAGACTGCAGCAAAAGCAGTCCACAAATTTTCGGTTTTGCTCCTTCCTCACATGGCTATGCCTGTATCACATGCATTACCGGATGAACGTTCCTAACCTGAAGAAAGTGAGCGAACAAGGAGAGCCGCTCCCTGTGTACGAATGGACTGAGGTCCTGTACCGGAAGGGCTCATTTTACGATTTTAATATTCAATTTTTGGGCCAGGCCATGGGATTGTTCAACCGTGGCGCGACTCGCCCACCGGCGGTTATGACGAAGTATCTGTGGAACAATGAGTTCGGGGATACCTTCAGGTTGACTCAGGGCATTGTTGTCTGAATCTACAAGTTCAAGGGAAAGCCGCGTTTGCTGCCCTACTTCTGCACTGACCACCAGTTCGGGATGGAGGTTGCGCGGTAGATGGATTACGTCGAAGAAGAATTCGACCAGGGAAAAAAGAGAGGTCACATATTCAAATATCCTATGACCTGGGCCAATATTCAGGTCTTCGAAATCGGGCAGCATGTTTACCTTGAGCAGGAGCTCATTGATATGGGCCTGATTATGTTGCCGCAACGCTGGAGGTACGACCCAATCGGAGTCCGGGGAAAGTTCACTCACATCTGTCCTAGACCTAAAATCATGCAAAAAAGAAGAAACAGGACCGGTGCAGACCTCCACTGGCGCATTCACTTAATGCAATCATGGCCACCATGGCATGAGTTTTACTGCGAAGAGGTCGCCTATGATCCAGAGCGAAACCCGGACCATCGGATGGAGTCAGCTGGCTTCAAAAGGTTCCTCGCTAAGGTGGCGCCACTCAACTGGCATAAGGACAAAATCCTCGAATGTTGGAAGATGAGGTGTCGCACGCAGCATGACAAATCAAGCCGAAGGAACCTTGTCGTTGATGATGAGTTTTCGGCACTTTATGACGAACACGTCGACACATGGCAGCCCTTCGAATTTTGCAATTACGTCCCTCGAGGCGCAAATATAAGGTATAAAAGAAGGGCCACCTCCCAGTCATTGTCAACTCCCGCGACTTCCAGCGCGACTCCAACCGGCAGCCAAGTGGGCCCGATGCAGCCTGTAGCTCCTATGACAGCGCCCGAAGTGGCGCAAAGTTCGGAAAGGTCAACTCCTGAGCTGGCCCCTCCAGCAGAAAAGACGTCCGCGCTACCAGCCAGTAGCCCGAGTGCGGCAGGCGTTCTTCCAGCATGACCCAGGTACAAGTTTACCGTGGGCACATCAGCGTCTGCCGCCCCTTTATTGCCGCTTTCTTCTAGACCAACCACAGTGTCGGGAGAGAACAGTCGCTAGCGGCAGCGCCGGGGATTGTCTCTTTAGACAGCCCTGAACCAAAAACAGACATCCAAGTTGCGACCATCCTTCTGGCGTCGGCTCAGGCGGAGCCCGCAGGTACGTTTTCCGTCCCTCTTGCCCAAGTCCGCGTCAGCCCTGCAAAAACCCCATCTTCCACTCCATCAGGGCAAGCCGTAGCCGTGTCTTCCACTTCTCAAGCTACCCCGCCGTCTAGCGGCCTGCACTCATTTGACCAGTTTGCTCAGGATCCCAACGCCTTCCAATCACTAAGCCAAACCCTAGAGCCTTCACCCGCAGCCAGTGCTGAAGCTGCTCCCTCATCTCCGCATCCTTTGCCCCAACCACCCGAAACCCTACCGGTGCTCTCCACTCAGACTCCTGTCACCCCTAGGACCCAGTCGCTCTCAAAGGCTGCTACCCCCTCTGGAATCCCTCCTACTTCACTGTTCGCAAGGAAAATGCCGCAGCAAGCCCAGGCGTTGGAAGACCTCGATTTCATGAGTATCACCGAGGACCAGCCTCTGGCAGTAAGAGCCGTGGGGGGATCAGCCTCCTTCCTTCAGGGCGTCAAGCACAAAAGGGCCGAAGAGATAGCCGCCCCGGTCAAACGCACAAAGTTTGACCTAGATCGGAGAGTGCTTACAACAGAAAAGCTGATTCCTAAGGTGAAGAAGCCTCTCCGCGACATGACCGAGGCAAACTATGAACTGCAAACAAAGGAGAAGAATTTTGACAACATCAACGAGGAATACGAAATTCGAGGTATTCGTCGTAGAACAGACAACCTCCTCGTCAAGCATCTCGAGACCCAGGAAGCGTTGTTCCAGCTACAAGATACCACAAGGCAGCTCGAAGAAGACTTGGCTAGGGCTACTACGCAGTTGGGGTCAGCACAGCAAGAAATAGAAGATCTTAAGACTCAGCTGACCGCCTCTCAGCAGGAGACCGCAGTTCAGAAGCAGACAGCAGAGCAGCTGTCAGAACAGAGGAAAGCAGCGCTAGAGCAGGTTTCGCAACTGCAAGATTCGCTGAAAAAGGCGCAGTCGCAGCTTACAGAGAAAGCATCACAAGCGACGGCCTTTTCCAAGAGCAAGGCGAAGGAGATGCGCGCTAGTCTGCTACAAGGTTGCAAGCCCAACCTTGTTAAGTCCTTGTCAGTTCTGGATTTCATATCCAGGATTGAAGAAGTATCTGCCCAGGGAAAGCCTGTGGTAGAGGAAGCCGAACACCAGGCGAGGCAATGGCTAGACCTGGCCATAAAACTTGAGGAATTTGAGCGCAAAGGCTTCCAAATCGCCCCCATGTCCCAACTTGCCTCAGAGTGGGCAGATGCAAGGGTAACCTTGCATACTTATTTTGCCAGGACAGAAAAAATCAGAACAGCCAGGAAGGCGCTAGACGCCTTAGAACATGAAAGACACATTCTCCTGGCACCCTTTCACATTCTGTCCAAGCACGGGTGTCCGAGCTACATCAGAGATGGTGAGTTCCTCACCCTGGAGCAGGTTAAGAAGAACTGGCTGTCCTTCGAGACAGATACAGCTGAAATTGATAGCTGGACAGAGCCAGGTCAGGAAGTTTAGATTTCCCAAATGGTGTCGAAGTACTGCAAAATCAACTCTTCCCTTGAGGAGTTGGGAAAAAGATATAACACCATTGACCTGCACGCGGTCGCTGCATTCCACGCAGTACTTAGAGAGATTAGCGACCCCGCGCACTTCCAAGCCGCATTCTGGGATCAAGCTAAGGCTGCGTTCGAACGCATAAGCAAGTGGGAGGCCGAAAGTGAAGAACCCTCAGATTCAGAAGGCGAGACTGAGGAGGCAACCGGTGAAAGTGAATCAGAAGAACAGTTGCCCCAAGGGAAGCGACCAGAGCAGCAGAAGGCAGGGGAAGGAAGTTCCTCTGCGCCCAAAGGATAAAGGCATGGTTCTTTGCGTCGAGGCGAGCTCAACACCCCGCGAGCCGCCAGGAATGTTGCCACATTTTGCACACGGTGCCATGTTTTTGGTTTCTGTAAGTAGGCTGCTCTTTTCCCTTCCTTCTCATTTTCCCCTTTCTTCATTTCTCCCTTTCCCCTTCTTCCTTGCAATTGCATTCCCCCTTCTTCTTTTCCCTTTCTTCCCCAATAAAATTTCCAGAGCAGAGGTGTTCCCTGAAAATTTCTAAGTGTTGGGGCGACACCCGACTTCGCAGCGAAGTCGGAGTGCGCCCTCAGTTGGAGCGCAGTAGGGAACCCGAAGTGCGCAAACAGGCAGGATCAAAGCAAAATCTGACTAAGAGTCAGGGGCGCAACCCGACTTCATAGCGAAGTCGGGGTGCGCCCTTCTTCCTGGGCACACTAGGGGAATAGTGTCAGAAAATCAGCTAAGTGTTGGGGCGACACCCGACTTCGCAGTGAAGTCGGAGTGCGCCCCCTTTCCAGTGCGAAGTCCGAGCAGCGGAAGAAGACAAGCACCGGTGCGACACCCGACTTCGCAGCGAAGTCGGAGTGCGCCCTTTGACCGGTGCGCAGTTGGGTAAAACTAACTCAGAAAATGCTAAGGCAAGAAGGCCTTCCAAACTGTGCTATTTTCAGCCTGCGCAACCCGATAGCGCCCGAATTCCTGGCAAAGTTGGATGAACTACCTTTCAAGGCAGACACGTGTCATACATCAGCATCCGACCAGTATCCACCTTCGGGATTCGAGCCAAGACTTGACCGCGCAAGGAGAAAGCATGGGCTACACTATCGGCGCCAACTGTCACCATTTAAGCCGATGTGAAGTGCCATCTGCCGCACCAACCCGCATTCTTGCTGACCTAAGACCTGACCCGATACGCTGCCACGTAGTTGTACCGCCTTCAGGGACACCATGCTGCAAGGACAGTCCTGCCCGACAAAAGTCAGCATCAGCAGCTCCTCGGCCGCTCGTGTCAGCTACTGTCTTGTCTGGGACTTTGTGCCCATGAATGTAATCGGGGGGAAATTGGGCTATAAATACCCACCACATTTTCATTGAAAGGTGGTGGAAGGGGAATATATTGCTACGGGACAATTGTAGCTGTGCGTTTGCCTCAAATATAAGCATATACTTGGCTCGCTTCACTGTCTTTTATCTTGTATGCTGCCTCTCCTTGTCATTTCTGCCTCATGTTTCTTGTGTCATTGCTTGCTAATGTACTGAACTCTGGACTCTGGCATTTGGTGACCAAGTATTCCTGGAATGCATAGATAGAGGATACATAGGATAGCTGATAGCTGTAGTTTCAATGTATGCTTGTAGATGAATGTTGTTAGTAGTGGTGATTGATTCGTTGTCGTGCTGCTTATTCCCCCCACCCAACTCCAATCACATTTGGAATCCCTTTCTGCACTTTTATCTCTTTCTGCATTTTTATCTCTTTCCCTGCACTCTTATCTTAACACAACCCCACAAGAAGCCGGCCTTCTCCGGAGATTGGCACGGGAGGCATTCCTTCCCCCCGGCCTTTCAATCTGGTGGGCGAATCTGGGCGCAATAACAACAAATCCTTTCCTCATGGCAGATTCGTAACCAACAGTTCCATACTTGCTCCACTTTTGGCAATGATACTCCCAAGTCCATCAATGTCTTCTGCAAGTATTTCCTCA
Organism: Wollemia nobilis; assembly: GCA_028583015.1. Lineage (NCBI taxonomy): Eukaryota > Viridiplantae > Streptophyta > Pinopsida > Araucariales > Araucariaceae > Wollemia > Wollemia nobilis. The sequence goes on from JAQPPZ010002954.1 coordinate 439,413, forward strand.
CCAGCAAGTTCTCTCAACACGGACAATTTGCATGTCACCAACTTCATCATCATGTGACTCATCATATAACTCGTTGTCACCTAACTCTTTGCTATCACATAACTTCGTGTCATCACGTACCTTTTCGTTGTCACATAACTCATCATCACGTACCTCCTCATTGTCACATAACTCTCTACCGTCACATAACTCACTGTTGTTGCAAGTTTAAAAACTTTCAGGAATTCTCTGTCCTTGTTGTTGAGCCACATCTCCCATGTCCTCGCGTTGGGTTATTTGCCATTCACTTCCTTCTTCAAAAGTCTTCAAAGTCACTAGTTCGAACTTCAGACAGCAGCAACGCCAAATGCAGAATAGCAACAACATTCCACGTTTGAAGGAACATAGAAGAGTAAATGACAAAAAATATCAACAATAAACAACATTCACCATAATACAAGAAAAAGATATTCAGACTTGAAATGGAACGAAAATGCACATTGTCATTTGTATTTATTTATGAACAGCAATACACAATCATGTACAGCAGCAATATTCTTCACAACAGATGCTCACAGACACATGCATATGCTTATGCTCACAGACATATAGATGATACTTCCAAATGCTATTGGGAAATGTAAGGTGTCCATTTATACTACTCCTGGACAGGGGAGGCAGTTGCCAACTTCTGCAATTTCCTCATACCTATCCCTAACTACCCTTACATGACACCTCACATTACATGACATCCGTATCACATGACATTCATATTACATGACATCAGTATCACACGACATTCATATTACGTGACATTCTTATTACTTGCACAGTTAAAATGTTTGGTAATCATTTTGACAAACACTTAGCATGCAAACTACACAAAATCACAAAACTTTTATATACAATAAAAATTGTATGTGCATAGTTGTCTCCGTATACTGTCATTCATGTTTGAGGTGGCGCTTGAGGTGGCACCACATCAAAACAGGTTGCTACAAGTGTGATTGCCATCTGCCTAAATGTTGTTTTGTATGCCCATAAGATAGCTGCCAATTTCTCTTCCCAATCAGCACTTTCAATCCCACATGTCTATTACATTATCAAAATCAATACTTTAGATAGCATCGACACCAAACGTAGCATGGCAATAGCATTCCACGTTTGAAGGAACATAGAAGAGTAAATAACAGAAAATATCAACAGTAAACAGCATTCATTATAATAAGAGAGCAAAGATATTTAGACTTGAAATGGAATGACACTGCACATTACATTACGTCCATATTACATGACATTCTTATTGCTTGATAATGTTTGATAATCATTTTGACAAACACTTAGCATGCAAACTACACAAAATGACAAAACTTTATATACAATCAAAATTGTATGTGCATACTCATCTTTGTATGCTCTCGTTCATGTTCGAGGTGGAGCTTGAGGTGGCACCATGTTGAAACTGGTTGCTACACGTGATCTTCATCTGCTTAAATGTTGTTCTATATGCCCACAAGACAGCTGGCAATTTCTCTTCCCAATCAGCAGTCTCAATTCCATGTCTTGTACATTGACCAATACTTTATTCGTCTCTTCAGCTTCTTGATTAATTACATTAACAAAGTGACCTTTGTGATCATTTGTTTACTAAAGAGGCATTCCAAACCTCGTAATGATTTTCTCACACAGAAATCGCGTAGTGCTCTTTGTGGAATTCTCTAGCAACACCCTTGCCTCCACCCACTTTGTCAAGTATTCAGCCGCCACGACAATGTACCTACAACCTGTTTTGTTTGTCTTCAACAGTCCCACAAAATCCAATCCCCACTGTTCAAAGTTCAAACAACTCTTGCAGCTGAGATGGGTGCAATGGCATGAAGTCCTTCCACAAAGGCTTCCTGGCTCATTGGCATGTATGGCCCACAATCACAAACTCCTCCATGTGATGATAGAGGGTGGGCCACCAAAGCTTTGCTAGAAGCCCCTTCCTTGTCGTCACATATGGGCCTATGTCCTACCAACCCTTCATGAGCCTCCTTCAATGCTCGGTCACTTCCTCGTGCCTCACACACCTCTGCAAACCATCAATTTCAATTTTGTACAGCAATCCAACAATCAATTGAAATGATATTGACGATAACATAATCCTCTTCCATTTTGTTGTCGACAACTCCCCCATTGACAAGTATTCTCCACTGTACTTGTACCATGATGACAGTGCAGTGATTGAAAATAAATGAATGTCGAGAAACTCATCTGACACTCCTATAGGTTCTCCCGATCAAATCCTTGACAGTTGATCCATTATGAAATACTTCTTTCCAGGTTTGACTACCACTCGAGACACAAATTCCTATAATGTAACGAACCACCTGCTAACTCGTCCGTGAATTGTCGGCTTATTGATGACCAACATGAAAAGCAAAGGAATTTATGAGCAAGTAATGTTTGAGCTTTTGCATCACATACACTATCCCCAATGTTTCTCTTTCCATTGTGTTGTAATTTTTCCCACTCTTGACAATAGTGGACTTGAAGAATATATGGTCTAATCCAGCCCAAATTGCCCTTATTGTGCCAACCCACACCGACTTGCAAAACTACCCCTTTTCCCAATCTGGAAACACCAGAATGGGTGCACAAACCAACTTTGCCTTCAACTCCTTGAAGGCCTTCTAGTGCTACTCCATCCACCTAAAAGGAATACCCTTGCATGTCAACATATCCATTGGATGGGAAATCTCTGAAAAATTCTTGATGAAACTTCGATAATACCCATCGTGGCCCAAAAATAACTTCAATGAAATCACATCATATGGTTCCTCCATGCTCATCACAATGCAAATTTTGTTGGAATTGGTCTTCAATCCTTCCTTGCATACCACATGCCCTAGCAACTTCTTGTATGGTACCAATAGCTTGCACTTCTTCGAGTTTAAGGAAAACCCAAGCATTCATGCATTGTCATTGTGGAACAACCAAAATTCCTTCACAAATGCTTTGTGCAACTCATCCCAAGTCTAGTACTCAACCTCTGGCAATCCCATGTACCAGTCTATTGCAATTCCATGAAATGTCGTAGGGAATAAGCTCCACTAATGTGCATAATTATTCTGCCCATTCGCTTTCCACATCATGAGGTAGATTTTCCAATTCTTGACTAGGTCCTTTGTTTCCCCTCCATGAAACATTGGACACTTACACAATATGCCAAAATTGGTCTTTGTTGTGATAGGTTGACTTGACATTGGCAGTGGTTGTTCGCATGTCTCACCTTCTTCACGCACATCATTAGGCACACCCCACCACAATCACTCTCATGTCAAACTGTCGTCCCGAACACCATGAAACATGCCAACCTATAGTTGCTCCGATGTTGGACTCGTCCCACTCACCATCGAACACACCAACCTATAGTTGCTCTAGTGTCAAACTCTCGTCTCATGCACTATTGAACACGTCATCTTGCATTTGCACCAATGTTGAACTCTTGTCCGCTCACCATTGGACACATTGACTTGCAATTCCTCTAACGCCATACATGCTTCCTCGTCATGCAACTCCTTACCACTGCATAACTCATTATCATGTGATTCTCCGCCATTTTCAAGTAACTCTCCATTGTCATCACGTAACTCTCCACCGCCAACATGCAATTCTCTGCCGCTAACATGCAATTCTCTGCCGCCATGTGACTCTCCACCACCATCATGCAACTATCCGCACATAAACCCTTGCACATCTCCTCCATGAGTGTCCACTTGCATGTCTAGTTGTGCATCCACTTGCATGTCTGCTTCATGCATCAACCCTTCATCAGCATCAACAAACAAGTTTGTGTCTTCATCTATTTCATTGGCTGCATTGTAATCATTCCATTGTTGTCGTTGTGCACCTTCCCAAGTGATTTGCTTATCACAACTCCATGTCACCAAGCTTGACCCAACTTCGAATAGGCAACGGCGCCAAAATGTAGAAATGGAATACAACATACTGCAACACAATTCCATTACCACTTAAATGAACAAAATATACAATGTGAATAACTTACAATTACAATGCATACACTACGCACACAACATATATCAAACGGCCTAGCACAGCAATTCAGACTGCTCGATACAACATTCAAACTACCCGACACAACATTCAAACGGCCTAGCACAGTAGTTCAAATGACTCAGTGTCTTATATCTGATTTCACCCAATTTATGATACTATGTGCAATGCCAATGTACAATACCAACATAGATACCCACGTACGATACGAACCTTTGAATGAATGAGGGAGGGGTCTTATTTATACAACTAAGGAGGTAGTTGCATCCTCCAACTAACTACCTACCCGACACCTCATCATTTTCTTAAATTACATTTGACATGCATTTGACTTACATTTACATTTCATGACTCACTTTATGACTTTATTAATTATGCATACGCATTTTGGCCAATGCTTTGCATACAAACTACAAAATATCAGGACTTGACAAAACTTCATTCGTTGGTCAATTTGCCTGCCTACACAAACCATACAACAAACTATGATAGGGTGGTCACAAACTATTCACAAGATTACAAAATGACATAATTGTTGAGAATACTTCAGCATACATGTTTACCCAGGGACGCACCAAACATGACCCACAAGAAAAGTACTGATTGGAGTAAAGGGGTAAAGACAAAGTTATTCAGGCATACCTCTGCCTTTATTATCAATGACAACTTACCATTTCATCCTTTGAAGATATTTCTACCTTTGACACCTTTGAAGATATCTCTGCCTTTATTATCAATGACAACTCAACATTTTATCCTTGGAAGATATTTCTGCCTTTGACATCAATGACAACTCAATATTTCTAACATGCATAAACCACCTCATATACCACTTGGCGAGGTCATCTAGACATAATGTCAAGCCATGTCAAAAGATGGATCCAAAGGTTGTGAGGGAATGCAATGCCCTCCTAAGTGACTATAGTGAGAAGAAAGAACTAAAACGAAGAACAAGCGAGGCCATGGCTACTCCCCCTTCTCGACCTCGTACAAAGGGTACCGGCAGCACCTTTAGCCAGTTTCACTAGCGCAAGTGTGGATCAAGTCCATCAGTTGCACAGTAGAGGAGTGGGTCAGAGGAGTCTTTTTTTGTGGAACATTCCGCGCCAAGGTCACAATCCACGCTTGAGGGTATGACTGCATGGAATGAGGAGAGGCACAAGGCCGTGAGGAAGGCTTGTGCAAGTTTTTGGTATTTTTCTGACATTCCCTTCAATGTGGGAGGTCTCCATATTGGTAGGGAATGGTAGATGCCATCTCAGTTTACGGCCCAAGATTTAAGCCACCAACTTACGATGATTTTAGGGGCACTCTCCTTCGTGAATTTATGGAGGATATTCAGTTCTTGGTTGAAGAGCAACACAGGGTATGGAGGAAAAGGGGTTGCACAATCATGTCCAATGGGTGGACCGATGGGAAGAATCAAACATTGATTAATTTTTTGGTTGCTTCTACAAGAGGAATTGTATTCCTCAAGTCAGTGGATGCATTGGCACAAGTTAAGAGTGTCGAAATACTGGCACATTTGCCAGAAGTGGTTGTGTTGGAGGTCGGGTAGGAGAATGTTGTCCAAGTTATCACAAACAACATAGCAACGTATGTAACCGGTAGGATTTTGGAGGAGATATTCCCCACCATTTTTTGGGCATCATGTGCAGCCCATTGTCTCGATTTGTTTCTCAAAGACATTGGGAAATTACCTGGGGTGTCTGAGGTTGTACAGAAGACCAAATGTATTACCAAATTTATCTACAACCATACGTGGGTCCTCTAGCTGATGAGGCAATTCACTAATGGGAGGGAGCTTGTGTGGCCTGGAGTTACACAATTCACCACAAACTCCATTACATTGCAAAGCCTCTTTGATGGAAAGGGTGCATTGAAGAGGATGATTGTGAGCGATGAGTGGATTGTCGAAGATGCTGCTAGTTATTGACTCTCCGATGAGGGCCAAAAGGTGTATGGCTATGTCTTTGAGGAGCCCTTTTGGACAGCTATGCATGAGGCAATCAAGGTACAAGACTAAGTTTTTTTAATTTCTTTTTTTTTTCATTTGAAAATTTTGAAGTTATTTTTCCTTTTTTCCATTCAGGTGTCAAAGCCTTTGGTGAGGGTTCTCTGTCTTCTTGATGGAGGATAATCACCAATGGGATATGTTTATGAGGCTATGGATAGAGAAAAAAAGACAATTGCCTCATATTATAATTATTTCGAGCCCAGATACAATCCCATTTGGGAAATTCTTGACCGGTGATGGACTTCTTAGCTCCATAGCCTGCTTCATTCGACAAAGGACTACTCAACTTTAAAAAATTTTATGATGATTCATTCAAGGCAAACTATAAGGTGATGTCAGGCCTTCAACAATGCCTTGACCGGATGGTGCAAGACGAGCGCACCCCCAATTTGATCTAGGATGAGCTGCAATATTATAAGATATATGAGAGTGTCCTTTTCACATCCACACAATGCATTCAAGCAAGGTCAACTTTGAGGCCAGGTAACTCTCATCGAATTATTATTGATTTTTTCTTTTGATTTTGTTTTCAAAAATAACCTCAATTTACAATTTTACATGATTTATTAATTTTCCTTTTTATTGACTTTTCCTAGATTTATGATGGGAGGACTTTGGTGCATATACGCCCAATCTACAGCACTTCACCATAAAAGTTTTATATCAACCATGCAACAGTTCTGGTTGCGAGCGCAATTGGAGTATGTTTGAGCACATTCACTCCAAGAAGCGGAATAGACTTAGACAACGAAAGGTAAGTGATCTTGTTTTTGTTCATTACAACCTTCGCCTCCACCATAAAAATATTGTGGGAACATATCACGAAGCCATTGATTTAGACGATATTGATACATCATCTGAATAGATCATAGAGCCAGAGAAGCAGCAGCAAGATCCTCTTCCTTGGATGATTTTGAAATTAAAGCGGAGGAGCTGGTGGAAAAGGCACAGGAAGAGACACAGGCACGGGCACAAAGAGAGAGGACTAGAGCTTCCGCTAGGGCAAAGGGCAAAGGCATTGCAAGACACTAGATACTGAGCCTATTGAGGTATTTTGACACATTTTGTAATTCATACCCTTTTATATAATAAGCAATACAAGAATATTTGAAATTTGGAAGCATTAAAATTTCTTTAATTGAAGTGTTTGTCAATTGCATGTGTAGTTTAAGGTTATATCACTTACAAATATTAGTTTTGGATTTGTATAATGTTAATTAATTGTGATATGCATGAGAAAAAGTTTTTCCAATGAAAAATTGCATTCTCTTCGTATTTTTTTTTTGGCCGAGTTTTTGTGGAGTTTTTTTGCCAAGTCTGAGTTTCTCTACTATGTTCCATTATGCTGTATCTGCAATTACTTAAGCGAACTCACTATTTTGTTCAACAGATGGTAATTTGATCCACGCTATGAATTACTTCACATGATGACCCAACCAACACAATTTCCCTCTCCAACCTTTTAATACTCCTCATCTTGTAGCTGGTGGCATCACAAGTCCGACAAGCAAAGCCAATATAGGACAATAAGCACTTTCAAGCACACTTAGCTCTTTGATCAACCTAGAAACCTCTTTCATTCCTTCAAGGGATTAAAATGGCAAAGGTATAATAACCTTTTATTGGTTCAATTTCCTTTTTTTAAAAACAATGCATCTTTTTTTCAATTGGTTATATAGGATTAAAACTGGCCTCACCCATATTACATCTTCATCACATAGTAGTATTACAACAAATAATGGATATTCTCCATGTATCGCTTGGCAAGATTTGAACCTTGGTCTCCTCCTTAAATGTTAAGGAATCTAACCGGTTGAGCTAATGCCACTTGATATAACAATGCATCTTATTCTCTACAAAAGACAACAAAATATTTATTAAAATCTTCAAGGTATTAAATTCTTGAAATGGCTGTTAGGAACATATGCACACGATGTCACACAAACAGTTCTAATGGGAGAAGACATTGTCAAACCTCAGCCAAAAGGATAGCCCAAGTCAAATATGCAACCAGTCTATCCCAGCTCCAAAAGGATTGAACAATGCACCAGACATGATATTGCAATTTAATAGCTCCGTGACCCGAAATATGACCAAATTCTCCAAATAATTGTTCCCCATTGAAGTTATAAGCATAGCTATTGTACAGTTCAGTAGTACAATCTAAATTGAAACCCTAGGTTTGCCAAAAGATTATTTGACCTATTTTATCATGGTTTCAGCATGTGGGGATAGAATAACATAACAGATATCAGTCAAGATGGGCTAATAATAATCATAAGAATTTTCTAAGCATAGATGATGTGTAAAACATGAACATTTGCAATAGCTCATATTACGCACAAAAATCAATATGAGATGAATATATGGTTCATAAAACACAGATCACTATCTCTGGTAAGTGTATGTATGGTCAGAAAAAGCCAACATCAAGCAACCTTACATTTTGAGTCTGCAAATTTAAATCTTGTATGCACATACTAGTAATTGGAATTTGGAGCCAACTCCATAATGCTATGAGAAAGTCTTGTTTACAACTGCTTAGCTTTCAGAAGAACTAGATCAGTAAGAAAAGACCATGCACAAAACATGGTGGTGATGAATGGCATTCAAATAAAGGGGGGAAAAACATATTTCCTTCAAGAGTGAGGATGTTCCATACATCTAAGTTTGAAAGACAGAAGAAAAAAGTCTACAAAAAAGTACAGGGAACCAAAATTGCACTAATACATCTATAGGCATTAAACATATAACTGCATATGTACCTGAAGCATTTTAAATCCATGATTGCGAATTGCAAAAGTATAGTCTGAGCTGTCCAACTTGACCAATTGAAATGAAACAGTCGCACAAGCACGAACATCTCCTGATTTTATCTGCTCCATAAGAAGACAAAACATTGTATAAAATACAATCAAGATGCATCACAATTCATACAAAGATAGACACCATTAGTACACAAAATAAAATCATACAATAGAGTTCAACATTATTTGAGAATGTAGTGTACTTTCCAAGCACTTCACTGACATGTAGAAGGATAAGGCTATCATCTCAAATATGGTTTAAGCAACCAGAAGGCATCCATCATGGAAATATTTTGCTCTTGTACAACTTGGTACCTAAGGCAAACATTTTAAGTGCTAATTTTCAACGTTATCAAAAATATTGTGTACATGGTTATTTCACAGGGTGCCCAAGACAATTATAGACTGAAACATAGAGCTTATGTATGGGAGATCAAAAACATTTATGCTGGCTCTTAAACACAACTGGATTTCTCCACAACACTCCATTCCCTTTTCCCCATCATTAGGGAGGATCAATCACTTGAGGATTAAGGGATCCCTGACTCCCCATTCAAAAATAGACAAGCCACCAATGCAGTGCCATGGTTAGACTTATAATGTGCTACATATTCAAATTCGATACGTCATCATTATACATCCCAAAGAGCATGCCAGCTTCCTACTCCACTATTATCACAAGAAAATGTTATTATGAGAACAAAAGGACTGCTAAGATCCATCCAACTGTTACATCTGCCAACATGGATGGCAAAACACCACCCAGATTAGAAAATGACCCCAAAGCAAGGAATATGTCAAGGCACGGGGACATGTTTCCAAGTTGTCGGGACGACTTTTCAGAATGGTGGGACACATCTCCAAGATGGAGCCCGAACCCTAGGATGCATCTTCATGAAACATAGGTCACCTAATCGCCACTTAAGGAGGGGCCTCCAAGGACAGCAGAGTTAACCATGCAAATGTTGCCACCACCTATGCCCAAAGTAAAAAATGGACTAGACAGAGCCAATGACATGGAATGGCATAAGTGATCACTGATCAAGGTCCCCTATAAAAGGTGTGACAGTGGCAGTTCTGAGCCCTGTTTTAAGGCATGTTGAGACCACCACTCTTGAAATCAAATGTCATTGTCAAATATCATTCTGTGTACTTTTAACATATCTACTTGGTTGAATATAATGTAAAACGTTCAGGTATCCCAACAATACCAACTCGTTGAATTTATTTCCCATAATACAACAGACATGTTGGTTGTTCAAGTATTTCTAGGCCTTTCCACATAGCGTTGTCCATAAGCAAATCCTTCCATTGGATATGATATTTTGACCAAACCTTATTCCTAAATTTCTTCTCCAAATGGCCAGAATGTCTTATGGAATAACGATGACATGGCCTTCATAAACTAGAGATTGTAGGCCATATAAAAATTTGGCATTTCATCCTACTATTTTCTTCAATCACAAAACATGAAAAGTAATATGATTTCAAATAATTACAAGAACTCAAGAATAAATGCAACCTTATCCACTCTTGACAGCACTGTATTGCTAGCAATGTTGAGATTTCATCTATCTTTGGCCAATTTGAGTATCTTATTCATTGTTTCAAAAGCTGTCAACTCTCCTCAAGCAAGTCATACATTTTACAGTTTTGTTTTTTCAATTGTCCAATTAATCAACATGATAAAATCATTAATGCACCGGCCTTGAATGATAAACATTCCAATAGATGTATGAAATATTGCATTTAAGAATTCTTTGTCAATGCCAGTCAAGTGGGCGATGAGTTTTGCTTGCAGACAATGTAAGTCCTTAACCACTTCTGGACAGGCATAACAATTTTCCTTCGTCTATCTAAATGAGGGTGAGGGTATGTGGAATTAAGTTGGTACCAGAAAACACTTGAGACAGATCCTTCCAAACGTCATTGATAAAATTTTGATCTTTGTCACTTTCTTTAAAACTGTATCCAAAGAAGCTTTGTCAATATCAATGACATCTATGAAAATAAATCACCATAGTTGGTCAATCAATCAACAAAAAAATATAGAATTTTTCCTTCTCATTTGATGTAAACATGTACCAAAGTCCATGCTAATAAGAGATTCTCAATTTTCTGTTTGGATTGGGTAACAACCACACTAACCTTGGACTTTTCACAATCTCTTTGTTTTACTGTTATCAAACATTCTGACTTATTACTGAAGTAAGACTTAGTTTAAGAACCTTCTACAACATGTTAGAATCTGATAACTTAAAGTCAATGGTGTTTTAGCAACATTCTAAATCCATGTGTGTACAAATGCCACACATATCCTTCGAGCTTACTAGAGTTAGACTTGTTTTAGCAACCATCTAAATCCATGTATATGCACATGCCACACTTCCTACTTTTATGCACTTATATACGAGACATTGTATGGTTTTCTCTCATTCTATTGATTGATGCTAACAAGCAGTGTACAATATGTATAGCTGTTTCTTGCCCGAAAGGCATATATTTTTATCAAACCTAGCACCCATTGACAAAGTGTACTCGTCCACTATATGCTAATACGATGTTGTTTTAGGGTTTGTGTTAAATGTAATTTTGTTATAAACAGGGCAACTCCAAATGTTGTAATCATCACTTTTTAACGATCTTAACACAATTTAGGGTTTCTCGTTAATTGGAGATGTCTTCCTCCATATTATATCAAATGCACAAGTGCTATACTCCATCCATCTATTTCATATTAATTGTTTCTTAAATAATAAGTACTTCTCACCCACCTTTGAAGAAAGTCACAAGAACCTTAGTAATTATTGACCCTTTAACTTCTGAAATCTCCACACTGAATCAGGACTTAGAGCATTCCTTCAAAAACAATGCAAAGGAAGTTAACATCTCAAGTCCAAGCATAAATGCACATTGCAACAGTTAAAAGTAACCATAGTGAGCACAAAAATATATGGATGACTGATGACTTTTATTTGATAGATATATGGATGAATGGAACGGCCTTTTATTGATATAAGCAACGTGAAAACAAGAAATCTAAGGTCCTCATCCAGCAAGAGATATAATATCCAAATTATAATGGTGATCTTAGTTTTGAATGAGAGACTACTTGTAGATTTTGAATGTCCCTAAAAATCAAAATATTTGAAAGAAACTGATTACTAACCACTTGTAAGCCTCGGCAAACACTAACAATATGCTTGCGCTTAAAGGCTCAATTTCCCAAGAAAGTGTTATCAAGGCAAAAGGTTATTTCAGATTGAGGAATTTCATATGTTTTCAAATATGGTATTTTTTATCTCTTCAAAGAAAAGGTTAGAAGGGTTGTGGACTACCCCTTCACCCCCATGAAATCCATATTGAAGAGTATGTGCCTCAGGACCTGCCACCAAGGACACATTGATAAGCTGAACGAAGATGATGCCAAACACATATAATTTCATCACATATAGTCCCATGCATTTGTTTTCGAGATATCCAATAAAACTACACTTTTGAATTAATCTGCTAGAACCTATCCTTTTTACTTGGACTCCTCAATATTAAACAATAGCAACCAAAGATAAGTTTATTTTGGAAAGCTTGATAAATTTGAAGAAAAAAAGTTATATTTCACAATTATGGAAAATCTAGGAATGAAGCTGTATTTGGAACAAACACCTCCTAAAATAACCTCTCATCAATAAGGATGAAAGTTTGCAAAGAAGATGTGCAAGTTAGAAGTCAGCCACATAGTGTAGTTCATTAATAAGTCAGATGTGGCTCTTGACAACATGATCATCACAGGCACAGATAAAAAGAATCAGAGAAAGGACAAAACAGAACTGGCTTTTATCCCAAATCCTTTGCATCAGATATTATGGGAAATCCTATGATAGCTTGAGTGAAGCTCTCCCTCCTTATAACAGGCAATCTTCTCCAATAGGCAAGACATATGCAACCAGAAAAATTAAGAAGACAATTGAATTAATGATAGAAATGGGTGCTTGAAAAGTCCCATCAGATTTACTTTGTGTTGTATCATTTACCTGAAGTTAAAGGGAAGTGAAAGAATAAAGACTATACACCCATCAAATGAACATGCTAAGAGCGCACCCATGGGGTTTGGAACAATTGGTGGGGAGTAAAGAGTTTCACACTGAAACCAAGGTTCAAATCTCATGGATGAGCCTTAACATTTAGCTCATGGAGTTTGGAGCAATTGGTTGGGTTGAAAAATTCCAATCCCATGGGTGAAACTTAACATTTAAGCCCATGGGTGAAACTTAACATTTAAGCCCATGGGTTTTAGGGGAAATGGATGGGAGTGAAGAGTTTCACATCATAGACCAAGGTTCAAATCACATGGGTGAACATTAACATTTGAGCCTATGGGATTTAGAGCAATTGGTGGGAATTGAGAAGCTTCACAACCTAAAAAAATGTTCAAATCTCGTGGGTAAACGTCAATATTTATCAAATGGCATGAGCTCAACCAGCTAAATACTGTCAATTTTCAAGGAGAAGAACCAAGTTCTAATCTTGCCAAACATTATATGCACAGCTGCCAAAAATGTTGTTATAGTACCACTATGTGGTTATGACTGGGTGGGGCCTGTTTCAACCCCATATAACCAATTCAAAAAAATAACTTGCTAGGAGTTCCTTCCAAGATATGATATGGAATCTTCTCAACTTGACATAGCTTTATTATTCAATTGCATCGCCAACAGGCCCTAAATTTAGTTTTGGCTTCAACTTGAATTAGTGTTGTGCAAACACTTAAGTAGCTCACTTCCAAAAATTCACACCCATTTTTAAGAATCTAGGATATTTACTACTGCATACTTTAAGTTCTGCTATTAACTATTTCCTCTCTGCTCACTATCACAAACCAACCAGTTCAATATGGCTTTTACTTTTTAAACTGACAAGTCAATATACTTCAACGTGCCCTCTCCTGGTTTGCTTGAGGCCATGTTACCCGGATTGGCACATTGTGGTATCGATCATATAGTAAATAAAATCAAAGAAACCTTTTAGGTTCTGCATGCAATGGTCTGGTGGCAAGGTAGACCGATTGCTATGGCATAACCCTGGATTGAAGCTCCGTTAGGCATGCTCTCCATGCTAACGAGGCCATGTCAATGCAGGCCACATCTTGAGAATACAGGGTGCAAGTTCCAGGCAAATTTGGTGTAGCCCACACACCATCGGTTTGGCTTCTAAAAAGCTTAATAGTCTATTCTCAGTTCATTAAAAGACACCAAGTGTTATAATTTTCACAGGACGGAAGGTAAAACAAGACAATAAATTTTCTCATATGAGTGATCAAATAATCTGAAAGTTGGAGAGACTTCCCTGCACTTGGATAATAGATTGTTTCCGTGCATAAATTGTCATTCCAAGTCATCGGATATGTCTAAAATTGGCTGGTCCAAACAAGATCAAGAAAATTTCAAAATTTGGGCTGTCCCGTACATCCAAATTGGACACAATCCACTACATTTAAAGTGTAGCAGCTCAATTGATTAAATATGTAGAATCTCACATATAGCAAACTATCCTATGGCAGCATCTCAACTGATTAAATGTTGTAATATTCTTATAAACATAATACAGGTTGACCAGTGGTAATCCCATATAACCAGCAAACTGCTTCGGAACCCAAATACTTGCACCAAACTGTCAAATTGACATTGACATCTATACATCTAATATTTCTTTTAGGATACTCCAAAACATTTCCTTAAGGGGGCACCCAACGACATCAAGATGGATAAAATCCACTCTACACATTTTAAATGTAACTAATGCTTTCAATTACTCTCACTCATGAATATTTTCTTTCTCAAACTTAGATTATGAAAAACCCAAAATAATATACGAGGAACAGACCATACATTTTCGAGATAAAGCACGGCAGCATGTCTTGTTTCTACAGGGGACTGCATATCCAAGGATGTCAGCACGGCTTGTATAACCATATTCACCAGGTTGTTGTCTGCCATCGTCTTACTATATGATTTTCCTAATCAATGTAAAACAGTGATCGAGCGATTGGCTGCCTTGACACAGAAATACTAGGCCCTGATGGTCTTCCGCGCTTTATTCTTCCTCTCTTCACAAGGAAAAGAAAGTAAGAAAACGGGCCGGACACCGTATAAAGTGAAGGAAAGGATGCGCGTCAATCCGTGTGACTGGATTTCTATACGCTACCAAAAGTAGTGTCGGACAGACCTTTCATATGTTGGCACTAAAGAATGTTGTGGGTATTTTAAATGTTTTTAAATTTCTTTCCTAAGAAAAGCTTCGAGACCTCAGAATGTATTGAGAGGTTTGGCGGTGGAAAATGGTGAAGGATTCCAATTTTTCTTTTTAAAAAAACAAGCACATTCATATATATTCCTTCATCATGGATTTTTCAGACGAGAGCGTAAACAAAACCAGTAAGGATTTCAATTGTTTTTTTTGTCATTATATTATCGCATATAATCTTTATTTTTAGGTTAGAATTTAGAATAAGGTTATCCATTATGTGTATTTTTATAAAAGTTTAAAGGTTGATTTTAAAATAATCTTATTTATTAAGATTGGATAAGTAAAATGTAATAGAGGATCATTATATAAGATAAATAATAATTAATACTTATGAATAGATTTGGAAGCAGTTTATTTAATTTGAACATTAAGCTATCAGTTATTAAAAATAGTGGCTGTAACTAACTCTCCTATATATATATATATATATATATATATTTTTTTTTTTTTTTCATATAATCTTATATTTTCAGGTTAGAATTGAGAAGGCTATCCATTATATTTATTTTTTATAAAAGTTTAAGGTTTGATTTTAAAATAAGGCTATTTATTAGGATTTGGATAAGTAAAATATAATAGAGGATAATTATATAAGATAAATAATACTTACCGATAGATTTGGAAGCAGTTTATGTAATTTGAACCTTAAGCTTATCAGTTATTAAGAATAGTGACTGTAATTAACTCTCCTATATAATCAAAAAAAATAAAAATATTACAAATTAAAAAATTATGCTATTGCGGTAGGATTTGTATTTATAAGGTCATCTCATCTCTTTGTGCAAGCAATACAATGTTTTATTTTATTTTATTATATTGAGTAATACTTCTTACACATCCACCATATCCACCATGAGGATTGAACCCGAGTCACATCACCAATAATGCAAGCGGCGTCCTTGCCGGTAGACCACACTCACGGGGATCAGTGTTTTAATTTTATAGGTCGCATCCTCCGTGTTATATTATGTGTCTTTAAAGTGTTATTGATTTATGGGTAAGTGGGGTTCATTTCGTTTATTTTTATTAATTATGTTGTTATTTTATAATTTATTTAAAAAAATAATAATGAATCTTTGAGGGTTAGGTGGATTGGTAAGTGCTTGTTTGACCAGGCATTTAGCAAGAAGACATCAAGGTTTAAATCTTGGGAGCAGCCTGTTTGTAAAGGTAGTAGTTTGATTTGAATTCTTTGAGTACGTGCCAGATCGACGATGATGATACGAATCTTAAGTGACTCAAGCAACCAGTGGTTCCTTTCATGTCGAGTCAACAATAATGAAGTGGAATAGGTTTGGTGAAAGCAGTCACTCTGGTTTGAACCCTACGAGGGGGTGGATGTGTGTCTCCCTGATGGAGTTGTTGTGACAGGTTGGGGGATTCCTGATCAAAACCCTATTTCTTAATATTACCAAAAAAAAAAAAATTAATTAATTATTTTAAAAATATAATATTAATATTTTTTAATTTTTTTATTCAAGTAAGCTGAGAAATTTTACGACCGACGTTTAGGGTTGAGTATTCCTATCCCAAACATCCATAATCTCTTGTAAGGTTGAGAGTTAAACTTATCAATAGGGGATTAACACACTACCCCTCACACACACCCTCACACACAGTCATCCACGTCCCCTCACACACACTCATCCATGTCATGGTTTGAACCTTGGACCTTCCTAACCGAACTATTGCATTGTTCCCTATGACTTTTTTTAATTTGTTTTGATAAATAAAAAAAATTATTTTCATAAGCTATTAGATGTATGATAATTATAAAGAATGAGATTTAAGGTAATTTGTTAGAAGTAAAGAATTTCAAATCATAAACCAAGGTTTCAATTTTATAGGCAAACCTTGATATTTATAACAAATGGTCCCTTTAACTTTAATATTTAGTTTGTTGATTATATTTTTTTAGGTCATTTCTTTTTCATGCTACGAGAAGGTTGTTGGACAATTAATTAATCCTTCAAAATCTATGATCTCTTTTAATCGAGATTTATAATGAATTAATGTGGAGATTCAATGGTTTAAAGCTGGAAATATATCATCAATATATCTAGCTAATACTTTTTACAAGTAAAGAAAGAAAAAAAGAGCTCTAAGGATCAATTTTGGATAGAATAAAATCTTGTTTGGCATATTGTAAAAGTAGATTCTTAACCTTGGTTAGAAGGATGCAACACCTAAAGACTATATTATAAGTTATCCCTATATATGATGTTAGTACCAAGATTGTTGACAAATGTAGATATAATATCAAAAAATGATCAAATTCAAAGACTTTATTTACAAAGGATTTTAGGATAAACTTAGGTTTCCTCTTTGCAAGTGGATAAAATTTGAAAGGAAATAATAATAGAGGATATGCTTACAAAATTATATACTTATAATTTTGGCATTAGAGGCAAAACTTTATTGGAGATTATTCAAATATTAAGGAAGAAGGGTTAAAACTAATATTTTAAAATTATATAGGTTATATTAGTGCAATAAAATTGTTTAGGAATTGAACCCTACCTAGAGGCTTGACTATATGAAACTTTATATTGATTATCTAAAAAGATAAATTTTGTAAATTTTTGGTCTATTGCCTAGTTGAAGTCTTATCCTCTTATTTTTATCCAAAATGACAACTCGTTGGCTTGGGTGTGTTTAGCTTGTAAATATTCTAAGGACAAAACTTATATTACTATAAGTAATAATTTCAAATCATGGATTTCTATTAGCAACTATTGGTTAGAAATCTAACACCGCGTCAAGGGCGAGGATGGACTTGTGCCAACATTGAATGGCCACAATGCCAGGGCAAGGCGATCGATCTTCGAAGAAGGTTGGTTCCTATATGACGGGTCCAACTACCTACATCATGAAATGGAAAAGGGGAAAAGGCGGGAAAGAGAATTAAAGAAGGTCATAGCCAAAACTCACAAGGACAGGTATAGCTGCATCAAGACACATGTAGGTGTTACATTGCAGGCAAAAACATAAACCTAACACCTAATAGATCAGTCGACAACATCTTTAGTAAACGCTTCGAAGTAGAGGGTAAAGAGCGAATTCTAAAACCGACAAGTGGGTGCATGAAATCTAGAATACAGAATTAGAGTGCTCCCATCCGACCATCTTTAGCAAAAATAAACCCTCAACCCAAACTATAAATACAAATTCCAGAGCCACTAAGTGAATCTCGCGAAAACTAGATTGTAGAATTAGATGAAACCACTTAAATGACCAAAGAAGAAATAAACATTCATACATTCAATGAAAATATATGAAGGCAAAATCAGAGACCAAATAGTGATAAGCTTATATTTACAAAGCGATGAAAACCTTACATATGAATTGTAATGGCTAAAGAGTTACCCTTGGGAATGACCAACATTCCAATATTTATAGATATTTTACACTAAATTCAAATTACAAGCATTAATTATGGAAGGTGGGAAGACTGCACTAGAGAAGACAGGTGCTCAGCTAGTACACTGCTTCTTGGGATGACGACCATCTTCTAGAAGGGAGTAGAAGCTGGTGGTTTGATCTGAGCCTTTGATATATCTGTCATCTTTACCCAGATCATTAATTCTTATCTACCTTGTCCCTTCATTCAATCGACGGTCCTCTGGTTAGGTGGTGAATCACTAAAATTTATTACCTTGGAGCTAGCACATTTCACATCAATCACTTCTACGTATGCATGGATGGCACTGGGCAGTTGTAATAATAAATATTCCTTATTTGAATTTTTAGACAATGGCGCGAGCTTAGGTGTTGGACGATCGCTTATTTGTCTTTTTTCTACCTGTGGAGACATTACGAAGAAGGGTGATCATGTGAGAAGCGAAACACATTTGATTAATTTGACGAAGTATAAATACAAACAATAGGGCCAATATTAGCCCAAAGGTTGTGGAACCACCCGAGACAAATATAGGCGGAGTTGTAACAAATAACAACTAGCCTAATATTAATCAATCTAACAATATAAGATTGTTACAATTGAATTAATTAACAAATGAAATATTGAAATATATTCTAACATCCCCCCTTATTACAATATTTCAGGAAACATGTAACTACTAGCTATACTAGCATCCCCCCATTATTTTGAAATACATAGAGAATTGCAAAAAATTTGACACATGCAAGTGCCTTAGTGAATATGTCTACAACTTCAGCATTGGTGGAGATGTGTTGAAGTTGAATGTGGTGCCTTGGTACTTTGTCTCGAATAAAGTGACATTGTGTATCAATGTGCTTGGTTCGTTCATGATGCACTAGATTCTTAACAAGGTTCAAAACACCCATGTTGTCGTAGAACAAGTGTATTGGAGATTTTGATGGAAGACCCATACTTGTCAAGATGCGACACAACAATATCACTTCGCACATAGCTTCATGTGTGACACGATATTATGCCTCTGTTGATGAGATAGCAACCACCTGTTGCTTCTTGTTGTGCCAAAAGACAAGACCGGATCTAAGATGAAACAAATATCCTAAAGTTGATTTACGATCATCAAATGATCCGACATAGTCGATGTCCGTGTATCCCTGTAAGAAGAATTTGTTGTTCTTCTTATATTCTAGGCCATATTCCATTATGCCACGGACATAGTGAAGAACTCGCTTTGTTGCTTTCCAGTGTGTAGTCTTAGGTTCTTGCATGAACCTCGAAAGATAATTGACAACAAATACGATATCTAGCCTAGTGTTGGTCAGATATATGAGACTCCCAATTAGCTGATGATAGAGAGTAGCATCTACCTGAGGTGATTTGTCATATTGCGATAATTGAAGACCTATTTCCATTGGTGTTGCCATCGGCTTGTAGTTAGTCATGCGATATTTTTCTAGTAGTGTCTTGGCATATTTTTTCTGGGACACTTTGATGTAGTGCTCCCTCTAGTTCACTTCCAGGCCAAGACAGTAATGGAGAAGTCTAAGATCTGTCATTTCAAAATATTCACTCAAATCCTGTTTGATAGAAGAGATCATTGTTTTTGAACTCCCTATTATGAGCAGATCATCAACATAGAGTACAAGCAACACTATTTCAGAGCCTTGCTTCTTGAAATAGAGGTTTGCATCCGACGAATATCTCTTAAATCCATGCTACAGTAGGTGATTATCCATTTTTATGTACCAAGCCCGAGGGGCCTATTTCAAACCATATAAGGATTTGACCAATTTGCAAACTTTCTACTGTTGGCCTTCCACTTCAAATCCTTCCGGTTGAGTCATGTAGACTTCCTCTTGGAGATCACCATTTAGAAAGGTACTCTTGACATCCATTTGGTGCACTTTCCACCCATATTATGCTGCCATAGCACAAAGAACTCGAATGGTTGTCATCCGAGCAGTAGGTGCAAAATTTTCCTTGTAGTCAATGCCTTCTCTTTGAGCATAGCCCTTTGCAACAAGTCGGGACTTATGCTTATCTATTGTCCCATCTGCCTTATACTTTACTTTATACACCCATTTGCAACCTATGGGCTTCTTTTTGTATGGTAGATCGACAAGCTTCCAAGTTTTGTTTTTCATTAGAGACTTATACTCAGCATCCATAGCGGCATTCCACCGAGGCTCACCAAGAGCATCTCATACTGATGCAGGTTCAAGTTCATCTATTGAGGACATAAACATCCTGTCATCATAAATATCCATATCTTCTGTATCTCTCTCTGAATCTACAGAAAGTTCCTCAAAAGACTGACACAAATCATCAAACCTAGTAATCTCTATTGTAGATTTCTCTTGTCGAGCCATGTTATGAGTACAAGGCCTATCCAATGTCAAATATGGTGGAGTGGATAGCTTAGAGTCTCTAATCGTACTTGTATACCACTTTGGATTCTTCTTCTGTGGAGATGAATATGAAGGACCTCCAACCTTGGATGAATGAGACTTCTCAACCTTAGTTTCCACAAGGTCTAGGTATACATCTGATGTGTTTTCTGATGTGAAAGCCTCATCAAAAACTACATCTCTACTGATGTGTATCTTCTTGGTTAAGGGATCAATCAATCAATAACCCTTGGAGTGCTCATCATACCCAAGAAGAATGCACTTCAGTGTCTTCTCATCTAGCTTATTCTTCTTTTCTTTCGGTATGTGCATGAATGCTTTACAACAAAAAATGCGTAGATGAGAGATGGAGGGTTTTATGCCACTCCATGCTTCTTGTGGAGTCATTCCTTGTAGGGCCTTAGTGGGTGCCCTATTCAACAGATATACTACTATGGTGACTGTGGAGTCATTCCTTGTAGGGCCTTAGTGGGTGCCCTATTCAACAGATATACTACTATGGTGATTGCTTATGCCCAATATTGTTGCCCAATTCTAGCTCTTGTGAGCATGCAACGAACCATTTTCATGATGGAACGGTTCCTCCTTTCAGCAACACCATTTTGTTGAGGAGTATAAGCAGTAGTCAACTGTTGTGTGATCCCATTTTCAGTAAAGAACTCAAAAAAATCTTTAGAGGTGAACTCCCCCCTCGATCTGAGCGGAGGGTCTTGATAGAAGTCCCTGACTCCTTTTCAACAGATTTCTTAAATTGTTGAAAAAAACCAAATGCTTCAGATTTTAGTTGAAGAAAGAATACCCACATCTTTCATGAGTAATCATTCACGAATAACTAAAAATACCTCTTACCCCCACAACTGTTGGGACTTAAATGATCGCATAGATCAGTGTGAACCAACTCCAAAGGTTTCTTTGCTCGTGTAGATCTCCTTTCAAAAGGTACTCTATGCTGCTTTCTCGCTAAGCGATCAGAGCAAACTGGCAATGTGGTAGAAAGGGAAGGAAGACCCTTTACCATTTTATACTTACTTAACTCAAGTAAGTAACCAGAACTCATATGTCCATATCTCTTGTGCCATAGGGAAGTTTCCTCCTTTGTAGAGACAATCATGGCTACATCTAGAGAAGAGATAGTATCTAGGGCAAATAAGCCATGCTTATATGAAGTGGTTGCAATGTTCTTACCCCTCCTGGTGATAGAACAATACTTCTTGCCCCCTCAAAACTAAAGTTTACAACCATATTTTTGTCCAAAATTTGTGTGACTGACAACAAGTTGTTCGCCAATCCTGGAACATAAAGAACCTTCTCAATCTGGCACTTGTCATCAGGAAGAGTAATAGAGACTGTTCCTTCTCCCTGAACCTTGTAGGTTTTATCATCGACAATAGTGACAGGTTTGCACTCTTTGGCCTCAAAAGACTCAAACCACAATTTCTCACCAGTCATGTGCTTACTGGCTCCAGAATCGACATACCAAATAGGATCCGTCTGCTTGGATACTGTGGTAGTCATGAACACTTTGTGTGCTCTCTCAGAATTCGTGTCAGATTCTTCAACAACAACATTCAATTGTTGTTGTTTGTTCTTTTGTGGTTTGTTCTAGCCTTTCTATTTTGATTGTTTATTCTTATGTCAACATTTGTTTGTATCATGACCTTCTTTGTCATAGATCTTGCAATATTTCTTTTTTGTTGAGGTTGAGTTTGTTTCCCTTTTGAATCCTTTTGAGAACTACCTCCCTTCTGAAAATTACCCTTCTTCTTGTTTTGCCCCTTCTTGTTCGTGTATAGGGCAGTGTTAGAAGAATCATCTCGTTGTAGTTGGCGTGCCTCCTCTTCTTGAAGCATATTTACCAAATCAACATAGGTAACTTGTCTCTATGATACATGAATGGAGGTAATCAACACTCTAAAAGAATTCGAAAGAGCTTTCATTACCATTGAGGTAAGGAGCTTATCATCAACTGGTGTTGTTAAGGAATTCAATTTTCCTTTCAACTTAGACACTCTGCAAAGAAAGTTTTCAATTGTATCTCCTTGTTTCATGCTTAGACTGTATAATTGAGACTGAAGGAATAGAATGATGGAGTCATTCTTCCCTTCATATATAGTTTTAAGGGCATCCCATGTCACTTTACTATTTGTACAGTCAGCAATATGAGGTTGAACTTCATTAGAAACAACAAGCAAAATGAGCACCTTTGCTTTGTTATCTTTCTTGTCAAAGTCTTTCTGATCAGCAGTTAGAGTTGTTGCTCTAGCTGTAGATGAAGGTCTTACTGTTGTTCTAGAAACAATTTCCCAAAGATCATCCATCTCTAGGATTGCCTTCATTTTGTTTTTCCATGGTGTATAATTTGGACCTTTCAATAACTGATGAGCATCAGTCATTAGTTTTGCAAATATTGTGAAGGTTCCTTATAACACCAAATGGTCACCCCTTCGATATACCTTAATGCCAGGCCATTATACCGTATAAAATACTTGCCCTTACGAGAGGGAGACTATAGGTATTTTGAAAAACCAAAAAAATTACCCACCCTTACGTGAGGGAGACTATAGGTAATTTTAATGATTATACAATATGTGGTACTTAGGCGGTACTGAAAGGGAATCACCTCGTTGATGGCACCGACCTTAGAAAGACTTCAATCCACATGCGTGGGGCGTAACTTCTCTTAAACAATTTGGATATCCGAACTTTCATCTAGATTTAAGCCTAAACACGAGAGTGATTGGGGTAGTGGATGGAGTGAAACAATAGCAAAAGAAACTGGCACTTTCTGTATCTCTCTGCTGAATGTGAATTTGCAAAAAAAAATGGGTTTATTTTTGTTTTTTTTATGCTTTATGCTTTATACTTTATAAGTAAATGCTAAAAAATGAAAGCATCCATACAACATTAAAGCATAAAAAATGACCCTAGGTGTTGGTTACCACCGAGAATGCACCTATTACAAGTTTTTCCAAGTTTCTTGTAGAAATGCTTGAAAATAAATTGCTCACTATTTTCCCTTCAATCTTTTGAGAAAAAATCACTCTCAATCCCCCCTTGATTTGTCAAAAAAAAACACTCCCTCCTTTAAAATTTTCTTTTATAAAGAATATTTCAAATATTCTTTTATAATTAATAGTTAATAAAAATAACTTTTAATTTTCATAGTAAAAAAAAAGATTACTAAAAAAAAATAACCTTTAAAAAACTATTTAAAGAAAATTAAAGTTGCATTTGGATAAACCAGGGTAGTTACTCTACTCAAAACTACTCCAGGGTTGGAAAGTAGAGAGGGGAGGGCTCTGGTCCCTCCCTTGCTCCCCCTCCCATGGCTCCTGGTTCCTGCCCAGTACCTGGCTCAACCCAGGTCATCCCTCCTGGGGAGTGGTTGTTTGCGAGATGATCTCCTAGAGGGAGATCCTTCTCCACTATCTCGCGCCCCTCCCAGCCCGGCTAGGGTTTCCTTGGTTGTTTTTTCGGATCGGTGCTTCCCGGGGATCCCCGTTTGGTTGGGGATCCCTTCCCTTTTCCCTCGAGGCTTCCCCCGGGGTTTTTTGCAGAGTTATTCGCGTGGATCTGGTCCCCTGTGTTTCTCGATGCGGTGGAGGTGACGGTTTAGGGTTTGGACAGCTTCCCACTGTTTTGTTTCCTAAGGATCCAATCCCTGTGACTGGTTCCTCTTCCCGCTCGAGATTCCTAGTCCCTAGATCCCTGGTCCCTTAACCTGCTATTTCTTTTTGTTTTGTCGGGACGGGATCCTCTTCTTTTTTCCCGGGGCGGGTTCATCGTGGTGCAGCTCTCTGGTCGCTTCCCGATGGGCTAGATTCTCTCTGTGCTAGCTGTCGACTTCCTGTAGGATAGCTCTCGCTGAACGATATGTTTTCCCGATGGGCGGGATGGTTTCTCCACAAGGCGGGATCCGCCAAATCCGTCGGTTTTCCCGCGAGGCGAGATCCTTTTTTTTCTGCTGGTTTCTCGGATGGCGGGATTTCCCTGCTGCTTCCCGCAAGGCGGTACTATTTGTGGTGGTTTTTACTGCTTCCCGCGAGGCGAGATTTTATTGTAATGATTTTTCTTTGCTTTCTACTGGGCGGGATCTTCTTGATGGTGGTTTTTGGCTACTCCCCGCTGGGCGGGATCTCCAAAACTACTTTCTTTCTTATTTGTTTGTTTCCCGCTGAGAGGGATTGTTTCATGCTTACTGTTCCGCTAGGTGGGATTTCTGTTTTGGTGTTCAGTTTCAAGGGATTGATGCCCTAGGCCCATTGCTTATGTAATCAGGTTTTGGGATCCTTGTTAAAACCCACTGTAAATACAAACACTACTTACCAAAAAAAATTAAAGTTGCATTTAATTTAACTAAAAATTAAAGAATTAAGAAAAAAAACTTAAAAAAAAAAAAAAAATTATACCTTTGTGCAGGGCGGGTCGACGGGACTCGAACCCGCTACCTAAGGGCTCTCGAAGCCCTTACCACTCGACTCACAACTGGTGATCCAGTGGGCTAATCCAGGAGTAATCCTCGACGTCCTTCGCCTTAAACTACGTTTGAAGGTATAAAGCCTTCCATCGCGGCGCTCCCTCCTCCACCATCGCTCGGGCAGAGCGCAGGTGGCACTGCTTGGGCAGATCCACCGGTAGCTCAGGGGTGGCGCAGAGGAGGCGCTGTAGTGGCGCATGGGTGGCTGAGAAGTGGTGGGCTCACAGTGAGCCAAAAAACCCAACTAAATCACTCAACTCAAAGCTCTCTGAGCTCGTTTCTCCTGTGCAATAGCATTTAGACCAATCAAAATCTTTAAAAAACGTAGAACGGGGGAGAACAAACCAGCTCGATGTCTGATTTTGACGCCTGGTGTGTGAAGAAAATCGTTATTGGAGGGTTTTGGAGGACTTGGATCAAATTCTGATCCAACCAATGTTCTTCGATTGGCCTCTACCTTCCAAAAAAACACTCCTCCTTCGAAGACACTATGACCACAGTTAATGAAAAATAGGAGGTGCAATACCGGTTTAACGTTGTTCGCAGGTGACTGGTAAGACCCCAAGGTCTTACTATAAAATTATTAACAAATTAATGTAAATGTAATCGCAGGCCACTCAAAGGGGGCTCCCTTGTAATTGCTTTGCCACTATAGGGGGCTCCCTCCTTAGAATCTATGCTTATTATTCTTCTTCTTGGATGATTTGATATGGATGGCCAACCTAATATATATATCTACCCTAAAGCTACATTGGTGAAGAGACATGATGGTTCACGTATGAAGAGACATGATGGTTCATGTTATGAAGGGTTGTGATGGTTCACTTTATAAGTTAATAATATAATAATTAAATGATTAATAATACTAACTAATACTAACTAATAATGTTAGGATTGAGGATCCTAACATGCCACCCTCCTTAAAAAGAGCTTTGTCCTCAAAGCTCAAAGTGAGAAGCTTTGTCCTTTGTTTTTCAATAAGGATTTGTGTAAGTTCTTGGACTCTTTTAATGGCATTCTTTCGTAGGCAGGGATATCGAGAAGGATGAAGCATTAGCGGGGGGTTGCCAAGAACAATAGTAGAATCTCCCTTAGGAAAATCATGATGACGATGGGAGGGAAACCCTTGGGGTTCCTCAAATACTTCATAATGATGCATCAAAAGTGATGGTAATGATTTCATATCCTTTTTTGGTTCCTTGGTAGAGCCAACAGAGAAGGAGTGTGTAGTCACTCTGCGTTGGTTTCGAATAGGTTTGGTCATATGGCAAGAACTCACTATTGGTGAGGAATTTGAGTGTAGTTCTTGTAAAGTGCATGTTTGGCCATAATGAGTCACTTCGGGAATGTCTTGAGATATTTCTTGCTCATTGTCCTTGTTTTCCACATATTCCTCTTATTTTTTATCTTTTGTGGCTTCCTCATCTTCCTTACCTTCCTCATCGTTACCATATTTAGTGTTATCTTCAGGTGTATCCATCACTATGTCTACCTCTATATCATTTTCTTCTTCTATTGCCTTATCGAGGTTAGCATTATGCATCGGCTTGGGAGTGATGTAAGTGGTTGATGAATTCTCCAGAGGTGGTTTCCATAATCGATGTTGTCCGTTGATTTTGTCTTCGGCTAATTTGGCCAATCCATAGGTTTGCATCATGGTATAGGGATTGAACCTTGTCACCTCCATTCTAATTTCTTCTTTTAATCCCCTAATGAAGCCACTTATGAGAATTGATTCATCCAATATTGTGTTGTGTTTGGTGATATCCTCAAACCGAGTTTGATACTCACGTACATAAGTGATTTGATGAAGATCTTTGAGCAATTCCCACATGACTGGGTCCCACATGGCTCTGATACCAAATGGTAAGACCCCAAGGTCTTACTATAAAATTATTAACAAATTAATGTAAATGTAATTGCAGGCCACTCAAAGGGGGCTCCCTTGTAATCGCTTTGCCACTATAGGGGGCTCCCTCCTTAGAATCTATGCTTATTATTCTTCTTCTTGGATGATTTGATATGGATGGCCAACCTAATATATATATCTACCCTAAAGCTACGTTGGTGAAGAGACATGATGGTTCACGTATGAAGAGACGTGATGGTTCACGTTATGAAGGGTTGTGATGGTTCACTTTATAAGTTAATAATATAATAATTAAATGATTAATAATACTAACTAATACTAACTAATAATGTTAGGATTGAGGATCCTAACAAAGGACAAAGAAGAAAATGGCATGCTGTGTTGGTTTGATTTCATTTTTTCGAAGGATTCGATGTCTTTTATCCCACACGAATGGGAAGGGCAATCTTAGAAGGGTTTATTAGACCCTTTACTCCATAATGGAGTATCTCTTCTCGGGGAGAGGCTCTCACTCGAGAGGGTCATGGGGTAGCCATGGTGTTGGCTCCCACGACATGTAGGCCCTTTCGATTGTCGATCGTGCGATCGATCTTTGCCATTTCGATCTCCTCTTTTGACCTTTGATCCTCTTTCGACTTCGGTCAAAAAAAACTTTCAATGAAAAAATGAGAAATTAAAAAAAAATCTCAACCTCCCTAGCCTATCAAATTCTGAGAAAAAAAAAATTCTCAAACTCCCAAGCTATGCCTCCAGAGCGGCGATTCTCAATGCTACTACGAGATCATTTAAAAAAATGAGAGTGGCGGAGAGAGTGGTGTTTGCTCTGATACCATGTGAGAAGCGGAACACATTTGATTAATTTGACGAAGTATAAATACAAACAATAGGGCCAGGATTAGCCCGGAGGTTGTGGAACCACCCGAGACAAATATAGGCGGAGTTGTAACAAATAACAACTAGCCTAATATTAATCAATATAACAATATAAGATTGTTACGATTGAATTAATTAACAAATGAAATATTGAAATATATTCTAACGAGGTCATTTGCTCAAAGTTTCATCCAATTTACACTCTAAAGTCCCGCCCAAGAATGGGCAGGAATCTCCATATTTTTTTGTGGGTGAGCCTCTACAATATTACCGTTCATGTTGGTCGATCGAAATATCCATCCAACAAGTGGGCGGGTCTTTATATTATCACTGCCCAAAGTTAAGGGCTTAAAAATTCGTCTGCTCCATTATCTACTCTACTTCTTTGAACGAACTTCCACTTGCCTATTGCTCGTAGTCACCCATCACTATTGTCATCGTAATTCACTCAACCACTAATGATCCAAAACTTGGTGAATCTTTGAAGAGCATCACCTTCAAAAAGGGAGAGTGGATGAGGAGGTACAAAATCTTACCCACACTCTTGGTAAATCACAAGGAATTTTCCCTCGTAGGAAAGGAGGACCCAGAAAGCTACATCTTGAAACACACAAAATAGAAAAGAGGAAGGGGACAATGAGGGCACAAACAAAAGCAACCAATCAAGGTTGCAAGACAAAGGAGGAAGATGAACAAAGGTGAATGGAAAATGATGCAGGGGGGCGAAAGAAAATAAAATAAGGGAGACCACAAGTAGAAAAAATAAGTAAAACTAGGAAATGAAAACAAGAGGGGAAGAGGTAAGGGAGGGAAACATAAGAAAAATAGTAGAAGTAAGAGGATGACTACCACTAACCTCGCTGGTTAGAAGCAACAAAGAACTGAGAAAATAGAAAGAAGCAAAGGATGCACAGAAATAAAAGAAACAAAATGGAAAGTGATTCATGGGACACCCTCACAGATCGTGTTCCCATTAACATACCTCGACCAGGACTAAGACCCATTCAGGAATAGACTAGGGGTATTTGTCAGTCTTAATACAACATCTCTTTTTAACACAATCACATAAAAATATTGTTTGCTCATCTCCACTCTTCCAGGGAATCCTTAGTTGCAGCTCCATTCTTGGCTTCATGTTTCTCAACTCATGTTGTTCTTACCCTTTGGGGTGCTATTTATAGGTCAACTTTCCCAACATTCAAGGAGTGGACACTGATTTCAAAAATAAAATGGATATCTTTTCTAGGGTTGCGTGAAAAGATGCTTGAATTACAAGCCTTTGATCCATTGGGTACAATATCATAACAACAAATGAAGAACACAGAGAATACGAGTGTGTTCCAATAATGAAGTACTTTTTGATAGTCCATCGTGAATCATCATAGGACAAGATGATGTCATCTGGCCATGTGCCTTATGCACTTTTATTTAGTTGTCAGCTTATGTACACAAAATTGTGGTGTGAGTGGTATGCCACAACCACTAATTTGCCCTGGAGATTATCTAGTAAATCTGCAATAACCGGACCATATTATACTAAACTTGATTCATCTTTTGTAGTCTGATTGACATTACCAATCATTCCTCCAAGTTGCAATGTATTCACAACTTGGAAAATCATCATGCATACCAGTTCTTATGCAATTGATGATTAATGTGGCAATAGATTTTGCCAAGTGGGATCCCTTCTTTAGTACTGGTTCATCTGGAAACAGGATTCGGTGTTGCCAATCCTTGGGATCCATCTATTGTGAAATCTCTGCTTCACACGACTATGACATATTTGTGCATTTCTTCTAGCAAGAAGCATTAATTGAGCCTGTTGTTGATGGGACCTCCTTGGGACCTACATGTTGATCAGTTAAGCCATATTGAAGATGGCTTGGTCCTTGCTCTTTGTGCTCTTGGATACAAAAAGGATGGAAAATTGCTCTCTCTTTGTGAGTGGCATCCTGTCCCTGGTCTAGATCCTATGTTTTATGGGAGAAGGTGCAAGAAATAACATTATCTATTACGGGAATCATGCTTGCATTTCTATTGCATGATCTCGATAAGAGATCCACCCCTTGTGTTCCACACAACTATAGCCTTGAATCTTGCACAACTTGATATGGCATCCATGGTGGGTACTGTATAGTCAAAAAGGGAGTAGTAGCAGGTAGAAAAAAGAGGTAGAGAAAAATCTCTTGAAGATGTCTTTCCTACTAGGAGCAGGAGTCACTCAACTCGCATAGCCTCCTGAAAGATGTAAGGGAATCTCTTTTCCCTAGATTGATACAAAAAGAGACTAATATCTGAGCTAAGATCTTGAACGTAGTACAGGTGAGCCTAGGTGGGGGATGGTTGGAGTTTAGGGAGGATCCTCTTCCAACTCCTTTCGAATCAAATTTTGAAGTTTGTGATTGATTCAAAAGGGGTCCTCTTGATGAATGAGAGGTGCATTAAGAGTTGGAAGGAGTCCATGGAGCCATTTAATGTGTCAACAAGAGCTCCTGCAAAATTTGCCCATGAGTAGATGGTTTTTTACCCAAGGGTATGGTGCCACAATAGTGCCCTTCCTTCTAGAGACAAGACCAAAAGCGTGATCATGACATCTTCATAGGTGATACCATGGAGGGGTGCTAATGTAGCAACATCTTCAAGGTGCTCTTGAGCAATTATCATGGTGCCATTATATTTGGTTAGGGTTTTCAAGGCACATTTGGGAATTTCATGCCAACATTTGAGGGGATCAGGATCATCCCAATGAGGATAACACAACTGAGCCATTATGGTGCTAGTCTTTAGAAGTCTCGATTCATGCGTGAGAGTCAAAGCTACCAAATGAACATACTATCTCCGCTAGTGAGGTCAAGGTTGTTCATCGAACCTTGAGTCCTTTGAGAAATTTGAATCTTTTAGTGCATGAAATGCAAATGATCTTGTGATCTGGAAATATCACATAGTTAGAGTCATTATGTGATCTTGAGAAGATATGGGTAAATCAGAGTATCACCGAATTATGACTTCCTAAAGCATGAAAACTCAATGAGTTCCCCAACAGAGTCGTTAAAAACTATTAGTGTGAAATTCGACACTGCATCGAGGATGGGGATGGACCTACGCCAACATTGAATGGTCGTCGTGCTAGGGCAGGGCGATCGATCTTCGAAGGTTAGTTCTTGTATGACAGTTTGAGCTACCTATGCTGCAAAAGGAAAAAGGGGAAAGGGGGGAAAGATAATGAAATAAGGTCATAGCCAAAACTCACAAGGACAATTATAGCTACACCAAGACATATGCAGGCATTACACCATAGGTAAAAGCACAAACCTAATACCTAACAGATCAATTGATGATGCCTTCTATAAACACTTCAAAGAGAAGGGCGAAGAGCAAATTTGTAATCGACGAGTGGGTGCATGAAATCTAAAATGTAAAATTAGAGCACTCCCATCCGATCAGCTTTAGCAAATAAACCCTCAATCCAAACTATGAATGCAAATTCCAGAGCCACTAAGTGAATCCCATAAAATCTAGATTGTAGAATTATATGAAACCACTTAAATGACCAAAGCAAAAATAAACATTCATACATTCAATAAAAATACATGAAGGAAAAATCAGAGACCAAACAGTGATAAGATTTTATTTACAAAGCAATGAAAACCTTACATATAAATTGTAATGGCTAAAGAGCCACCCTTGGGAATGACCAACATTCCACTATTTATAGATATTTTACACTAAATTCAAATTACAAGCATTAATGAAAAAATGTGGGAAGACTGCACTTGAGAAGACAAGTGCTCAACAAGTACACTACTCCTTGGGATTACAACCATCTTCTAGAAGGGGATATATGTTGGTGGTTTGATATGAGCCTTTGATACATTTTCCATCTTTGCCTAGATCATTAATTCTTATCTACCTTGTCCCTTCACTCAGTCGATGATCCTTTGGTTAGGTGGTGAATGACTAAAGTTTATTACCTTGGAGCTAGCACATTTCACATTAGTCACTTATGTATACGCACAACTGGTACTGGGTAGTTGCATCAATAAATATACTTTATTTGAATTTTTAGATAATGATGGGAGTTTAAGTGCCAAACAATCACTTTATTTGTCTTGTTTTTCACCCGTGGAGACATTACGAAGAAGGACAACTATTTGATCAAATTTCCACCCAATTTATGCTCTAAAGTCTCGTCCAAGAATGGTCAGGAGTCTCCATATTTTTTGTGGGTGGGGTTTTACAATATTACTGCCCATGTTGTCCAATCAATATATCTGCCCAACAAGTGTGCGGTTCTTTAGATTATCATTGCCCAAACTTAGGGGCTTAAACATCTGCCCGCTTCATTATTTGCCCTGCTTCTTTGAACAACCTTCCACATGCCTACTACTTGTAGTCGTCCATCACTACTGTCGTCGTCTTTCTCTTGACCACTAATGCTCCAAAACTTGATGAATCTTCTAAGAGCATCACCTTCAAAAAGAGGGAGTGGGTGAGGAGGTGCAAAATCTCACCCACAACAACCTAGTTGAAGGAGAGGACCTCAAA
The DNA here is from genome assembly GCA_028583015.1 of Wollemia nobilis. Taxonomy (NCBI): domain Eukaryota; kingdom Viridiplantae; phylum Streptophyta; class Pinopsida; order Araucariales; family Araucariaceae; genus Wollemia; species Wollemia nobilis. The sequence goes on from JAQPPZ010002954.1 coordinate 472,151, forward strand.
AAAATAGCAAATGAACTTAGAATATGCTTCAAGAGTTTTGTTTGCTTAATTTTACACAAAAGGATGATCTAATTTAGAATCTATCAAAATATGGTGGATATGTTGGAAAATATTACATTATTTGGTACATGCTAATGTATCCCATGGTACCTTATGGTACAATTGTAAATATGTAATATATTAGGATGTGATCTATAGTTTAGGAGTGTGATTTATATTTCCCTTTATGTATGTGTCTATGTGAAGGATATACATGAGTGTCATGTAATTATGTGTGCAAGTGTGATGAGTGAGAAAGTGTGCAAGTATCATGTAATAGAGTGTGCATGTGTATAGATGTAGAAGTGTGCAAAGTTTCATAAAGTGTGCAAATAGAGAGTCAAAAGTCATGTATCTCCTAGGATGAGAAACCAAAAGACACGAGAGGCTTTTCTTATGTGTAGAATATGAAAGGATGCATCTCCTAAATATGTGAGGAGTGTAGTAGTCAAGTATTTAAGAGTCATCTTATTAAGGTTATATTATGGAAACAAAACTCCATGTAATGTATCAAAGAATATATGTACTTCAAGCATCAAATAAAGAATCTTGTATACAATTTGAGAAATTTTACTATAAGTTTTCTTCATGTTATTGCATGAATGATATTGACCATTTTATTTCATATTATTGTTATTTTATATTAATGTTTGTTTATTATTATTGGTCACATATTGAATTCTTAAATATTTGATCCTAAACATTAGTACCCATGATAATCTGGCAAAAAAACCAACAATGATATTAGAGCTACCATACTCTATCCATTTTGGATGAGGTATATTCAAAGCTAGCATTAGAAGAAAGTTTTGGTGTGAATTTAAATTTAAAGCTTTAAAAGAAAAAGCTTGAAAATTGAAGAGCTATTGAGGCTCATATTATATTTTGAGTTTGACTCAAAATCATTGATTTTGGAGAAAAGTTGCTCAATTTTTTGGGATTGATATCATCCTAAAATTATAAAATTGGAGAATAAGAGTTAATGTATTATATTTTGAGATAGAGGTAAAAAGAATAGTAGGGCTGAATACACTAGGAGAAGTTTTTGATTGAGTTGAGGGCAAATATTTTAGGAGTCATCAAGAATAATTGAGTTTGATCCATCTAAAGGCAACGAAGTACTCTTTGTCAACAAATTATATAAAGTAAAAATATCTTTATGGAGAAGAAAGATAAGAAAGAGTGATGAAAACCACCAGTTAAGAAGCAAAAAACAAAGAAAAAAGAAGCCAATGTAAGCATCCCGAGGAGAAATCACCTAAATCATAAAGGGGACTATCAAAGAGTCTACCCATTCAGATACAAGTTGAGGGAAGACAAGGACTCGATTTGAAAGCAACGTTAAAGAGAGACATATCCAATTCATAAGTAATGTTGAAGAAAGACGTTGAAGAGATATTTTTTATTTCTATTGAAAGAAGCAAAAAAATAAATAAATGTCGTCAAAAGCCATCGAATATTTATTTGGACAACTTCATCCAAGATAGCACCAACATAGAGATATTTGATCCTAAGAAAATTTTGGACCAGAGGAAGCATTATTGTCTATGAAATTGCATTTGCCTAAGAACAAAGCTATTGAAGACGTTGCATCTAAGAGCTAAGCTAATTGCATCATCTCGAGAGCAAGGTCAATGTAGGTGAATGTTAGAATTAAGCACCAAAGACCAAAACATAATAATCCAAGAGGATTGATCCGACTTGAGAAGTGTAGTTGCAACAGTGTCGTTTCATATTATTGAGGACATGGCAATTAGAAGCTTATAATTTTAAACAAAACACTCAAAACAAGGCATAGAAAGGAGTAATATTTGGAAGCAATGTGGGTCTTCAAAATCAATGGAATAAATGTTGATAGGTTTGAGATTAAGGTAAGAAACATTACCTCGAATAATTTGATATTTTATATTGAGCACTAAAATAGAGACCTAAGTCATTTAAGTTTTGATGAAGTGATAAGATTTAGGGAATTTAAATTTTTATTATTAATTAGGGAGACAAGGAATTAGACTCCTAAAAATATATTTGAATTTGAAATTTAATATTTGCAAGTTAAGTCTGAAATTTGAAATTGAAAAATTATATATGCAAATTGATTTTGCAATTTGATTTGAAACACTTGATTTTGAAAAATTTGATTTATTTAAAGTTTGGAGAGCTAAGGTTTTATACTCCAAAAGAAATTTTGATTTTTATTATTTGAATTTTGGAGCTATAAGGTTTCCTACTTCAAAGGATTTGAAAATTTGAGTAAATTATAATGGATAGGTGGTAAAGTAAGATGAATGCACCAAAACAATCTTTTGAATTCAAGGAATCAAATAATAGAAGAGATTTTCAAAACTTCTATCAAAGATATGAAATAAAATTTTTTGAATCCCATCAAAACATTAGGAAAGAAAAAGACACATGGTATATTGATTCAAGAGCTAGTCATCATATGATTGGAAACTTGCATTGGTTTGACTCAATAGATGTTAGACCTAACATTCCACTAAAAAGTATAGATGATAAGAATTATCATGTTCAAGAAGCTAGAAAAGTTTTTTTTTCTTGATAATAAGCGGTTGTACTCGGGTCCCCCAACCTTGAAAAATTACATCTCTCTTATTTAGATCTTGAGAGTTTACAAATAGATAAACTTCTCATATCAATTGAGATGTTATAGCTAGAAACCTACATCATTTTACATAAAATGTCCGAATATTTGATTTTCATTTTTTGGATCTTTTCAAATATTTGTATGAATATAATTACTCCATAATTTCGCATCTTCTTGAAATTTTCCTATAGCAGCCTTCATAATGCCAAAACTTCACCTCTATTATCTATGCCTTGCATCTTAGTAGAGTAATATTTCTAGAATGTCACACTATCATAGTCCGCTTTATCAAATCTAGATTGCTAGTTTCCTTCCTGAAACACAAGTGCAACCACAAAAATTATAATAAATAGTCTAAATGAAAACACATTATTATTACAAAATAAAACATTTATTACCAATGGAAAACATTAAAGTAAATCTTAATCATTAATTGATTTAGGCAATCAACATTTTTTTTCAGCTTCAACTAAACTTTCTACTTCCTCTAACCATGGAAAGGAGAATTTAACTTCATGATCCTCAATAAAAATCCCTCTATTGGCTAGCTTATCTGCACATTTGTTTCCTTCCCTTAATATATGTGTAAACATGATTTATTCAAACTCTTTAGCAAGATATTGAATTTCCACAATTATCTCTTGTATGTTCCATGAAGCCTTTACTCTAATCCTCAAAATTACATGTATTACTATGATAGAATCACCTTCCATCCATACTCTAATCCATTTCATTTGTTTACATATTTTTAACCCTTCTAAATCTGCCCAAGCTTAAGCTTCATTATTTGTCTTAAATCCATTATTGAAAGCATAATGAGATAAAATCTCTCCTCTATTATTTCTAATTATTCCTCCTCCTCCTGTTGGTCTTGGATTTACTTTATATGCTTCATCAAAATTCAATTTAACCCACTCCACATCTGGTGGTTTCCACTTTATATTCTTTACCTTATTTTTGCTTCTCTTGTACCCAACATCATAATTCCATTTAATTACTTGAATCCATCTATCAAGACTCTCTACTTCCAAATTAGGGATTGGGTGAGTTGATAGGGTTGGTTTAGACTCATCTATGGCTAAACATATCTTCTTTTTTGTTACCTCTAAACTACTTTCCCTTCCTTTAAATATTATTATATTCCTTTCTAGCCATATAGTCCAAAGTATTGTATCTTTTGATACATCCCATATTTTTTGTAAAGCCTCACTTTTATAAGTGCTCTACAATTGCTTTAACCAATCCTCAATTTTTCTATTCATCATCATCCATTTACCAAACATATTAAGAATCCATTTCCATAGATTCTAGACTATTGTGAAATGTCCCAAGATATGGTCAATACTCTCTTCCTCCTTGTTACATAAAACACATTTAGAGGGGCTATGAAAACCCCTTTTCATAAGGTTATCCCAGGATAAAAAAAATTCTATGACCTACTAGCCAAACAAATATTTTAACTTTAGGAATGCTTTGGCTATCCCAAATATCTCTTCATATTCTAGTGACATTATTATTATGTTGGTGCTGAACATTATATCCACTTCTTATTGTGTACTCTCCTCAGTTATTCAACTCCTAAATTAATTTATCCTTGGCACCCCTCAAAATAATCACAGTTGTTATATTTCTACTCAATTGCCTCCTAGCATCAATGTCTTGTATACTTGTAAAAAAATCTTATTTTCATTTATATCTTCCTTCTCGATCCTTGTACAAAATGTTTGAAATATTATCGCCGTATTTGTCTTGAAGCAATCTCATATAAGGTTTCAAAATTGGATCTAAATTGAGTGGTGTTTTATCACACAAAGTATCCATCCAAATAGAAAAAATTTCTCCAGTTCCCACCACCCATCTTAAACCTTTTCATAAGATCAATAGATTTTTTTAAACCTTTCCAAAGAGCAGAAGCTTTTTTTTTTTGCTTGATCAAAAGGAGTTGTACTTGTGTCCCCCAACCTTAAAAAATTACATCTCTCTTATTTAGAGCTTGAGAGTTTACAAATAGATACATTTCTCATATCAATTGAGATGCTATAGTTAGAAACCTACATCATTTTACATAAAATATTTGAATTCTTGATTTTCATTTTCTAGATCTTTTCAAAACTTTGTATGAATATAATTACTCCATAATTTAGCATCTTTCTTGACATTTTTCTATAGAAGCATTCACAATGCCAAAACATCACCTCTACTATCTATGCCTTGCATCTTAGTAGAGTAATATTTCCAAAACATTACACTAAAATAGTCAACTTTACCAAATATAGATTGAAGAACACAAGCTTATACTGAGAGGGGGGTGAACAGTATAAGACCACTTTTTAACTTTTTCCTTTTACTTCAGAAAGCAATGCAATGAACCAATAGCAAAATCAAAGCAGTAATCAAACCAATGTACAAGTCATCACACAATTGAGACACCAATATAACATGGTTCACCCAAGGTGGGCTACTCCACAGAGAAAATATTTCACTAAATTTTCTCAATCAAATCCTTTGGGAATCCTTCCCAATTACAATGTTTATGGACTTCCTGTCCAAAGGAGAATCCTTCCCCTAATCAAATATTTATGAGCCTCCTACCCAAAGGAGATGTCCTATCCCCCAAAGAAGTATTTATGAGCCTCCTACCCAAAGGAGATGTCCTATCCCCCAAAGCTCTGGAAATGATACTTCAGAAGATCACTGCCTCTTCTGTCACTAGCAGGTGGAACTCCTTTCCACAGAAGATGTCCTGTCCTCCTTGCTCTAGCTCTAGAGACTTCTGTCCTCACTGATCACCTCCATAGCTGCTCATCAACACCTGTACTAAACACAGTCAGTCGGTCCAACACAAGTCCTCTCAAACTCTATCACAAATCTGCACCAAACTCAATCCTCTGGTCCAGCACAAATCTACTCTCAAATCTCTGTCAGATCTGTCCCAAGCTTAAGCCAAAAGCTTGAACAAATCAATCACAACTGCTCACAAGTCTCCACCAAGACTTCATCAAATCTGTCCACAAGTTCTTCAACAAGAACCTATCCAAATCAGTCCACAAGTTCTCCACAAGAACCTGTCCAAATCAGTCCACAAGTTCTCCACAAGAACCTATCCAAATATGTCCTAGCAAGCTCACCAAGAACTTGCCCAAATCAGCTCAAGCAAGTTTACCAAGAAACTTGCCCAATGTGAACACACAAAGAGAATTGTTAGAGACCCAATGTGTTTCATCCAATCATATCAAATCAATCTCATAGAAGCATAAAGAGAATTGTTAGAGACTCAATATGTTCTATCCTTCAACTTTCAATCTCAACTCAAATCAATCTCATAGAAGCATAAAGAGAATTTTTAGAGACTCAATATGTTCTATCCTTCAACTCTCAACAACCAAACAACTCAATTAGGGTTTCAACAACTTATAGCAATGGCATAAGCTTCTCACTCAAAAAACCCTAAAGCAAACTTCAAATGCTTCCACTCTCATAAACCAGAATTATGCAATAACTCATAAACTCATCATGATCTCATAATGCATAATCAATACTTCCACTTTCAAAAAATAAGATCCACTCCAAATAAGGAAACTTAATTTAATCCTTTTCACTCCAAACTTATTTTCAGAAAACCATCAATCAATAATAACCATGGAAGAATGTGCCCATACCTTTACTTTGATGAAGAAGGAGAACTCAAAATCTGTCACAACACTAACTCTCAATTTGCCACAAATTAGAGTTAGCAACAATGGAATAATGCACAATGATAAGAGTCCTAATAACACCTTATCACTCCAACTCATCAATAATCAAAACTCACAAATATACATATCAACAATATTCCTTTACACCTTATAACTCCTACTTAATATATCACAAAATAACTTCAACCTCAAAAATAATTACAAGAGAATATCCACTCAATAACTCCAAAGGCTTTCTAACCCCAATATGACATTAAGCACAATTATTCCTTAAACCCTTATAACTCCTAAAATACATTTACTTCTAAATGCATTTACCACATAAACATTAAGCATCAATAATAACAATGTCAAAGCAATATTTCTATTTAACCTTATACCTCCATCCAATTACCAACAATAATTGCCAAGTCAAATCAAATATTCCACATTATCAACAAAAGATCTACCTTGGCCAAAAATCAATTCTCCAACCTTAGGAGAAGTGTGGAGACACCAACATAAGCGCCAAAGTGCTTCCTCCTCCAAACTCGTGGCCCAAGGCAACTATTGTACCACATGCACAATAATCCATGACCAAAAATGAAACACGCCCGACGCGAATCGATCTCGACACCTCTGCCTAGCGAGCGCCTTCGCTCCACTACCTCCACCATTGGAGCACAAGTGCCCAACAAAACTCTCAAGTGCCACTCATCGTTTTACCTTCCCTTTGCTCGCAAAAATTAAAGACAAACATATTTGTCTTCCTCATAGGCATACGAAATCGAAACTTAAACACAGAGCAATATGAAACTCAAAAATCACAAAGCAATCCAAAATCGAAGGTCACAGAGCAATACAAATTTGAAGGTAATCACGCAAATCGGAGGTGCTTTAAACCTTAGGAATTAATGCCCTTTAATAGTCTTTCATCCCATGCAAATTGATGTCGGCGCTCCTTTCAAACATTGCATTTTTCATCCCATGCAAGTTGACGTCGACGAGGTAAGTCTTTTACATGAGCGCCGCTAAGGGTTTAGAAACCCTTTCAATAATAATTATTAAATTAATAATTATTATTTTATTAATAATAAACTTAACTTAAAACCTTTTCAAAGGTTTGAGTTAATTTATTTATTAATAATCAAAATGGACTTTTAAGGTTTTTTCAAGGAGCAAAACCTTTTCATTAAGCCAAGATGGTTTTAATAAAAACCCTTAATGAGTCCAGATGGTTTTAAGAAAAACCTTTAACCTTGTCACCATGGTTTTAATTAAAAACCCTTAAACAAACATCATGGAACTTTCAAGATCTTTTTGGCACCAAACTCTTTTTGACATCAGCACAAATTCCTTTTGACATCAACACAAACTCCTTTTGACATCAATGACAACTCACAAACATGAAGCTAGGCAACATACCCAAAATTACCAACAATCTCCCCCTTTGTCATTGATGGCAAACCACTACCGAAACCACTGCCAACTGTCAAAACTGAAACCAACTGAAAACCATCCTCTGAAGCTTTGCTCCCCCTGACTCAAGGCTCTCCCCCTTACTCAAATCTCTCCCCCTTTGTCATCAATGGCAAAGGGTCACCTTTGGGGCTCAGGGCTAAGAATGAGCCTCTTAGCTTAGCCCCTCCCCCACCTCCTATTGAGGTGATTAATTTTGGGGTGGGAGTAAAACTCCCATTAGGCACTGATCATCATCAGTGTCCATAGCTGCCTTTCCATGATTTTTCCTGATATCCTTGTCCATGTTCCTGTTCTTGTTCTTGTTCATATCCTTTGTTCTTGTCCCCCTCCAAACCCCCCCCCCCCCCCTGTTCTCATCCTTGTTTCTGTCCAAGCCATTATTCCTATTCCTGTCATTATTCCTGTTCCTGCCATTATTCTTGTTCCTATTCATAGCCCTGAACCTGTACCTTGGAACTTTTGCTCTACACCATCTGGTTGTATGTCCTTCATTATTGCACTTATAACATTTGACAATGTTATTCCTTTGAGATGTACCTATTTTTTGAATCCTCTCTGTTGGACCAAACCTGTTCCTGTTGTTAACCCTGCAATTAACTACCTTGTGCCCAAACTGATTACAAGAGTAGCAATACCCTTGAAAGAAATTACCATTTCTAAAATTTCCATTAACCTGTCTTGCTTGAGCCCCTGCACTGTGAAGCCATGTGTCCAAACCTGTGACATGCAAAACATCTTCCATTGAACTTTCCTTGCCTTGACCTCATAGGTCCTTTAGTATTTCTCCCCTTATGTTGATTCCTATTTTTTGATTCTGTGCTATCTGAATTACCATATAAAAACTTACTCTCTGAAGTACTCTCTTCATCTGAACCATCTTCTTCTTGGGAGCTCATACTAGATTCCTCAACCTGTTCCTTTTGTTTCTTTCCAAAACCAAGACCTGTTTTATCTGTTGTCCTTCTTTGATCCTTGATGATTGATTTTACCTTCTTGGAACTTTCTTCAAACCTATAAAGCTTCTCCTTGTACTCTTTAGTTTCCTTTTTCAAGGAAGCTACTTCATGTTTTAACTCTTTACACTCAAGAGACCTAGCTGCCAACTCTTCTTTGAGTTCCTGTGTCTTTGCTATAGAGATATCAAGATTCCCTATAAGCTCATATCTTTCATAACGACATTCATCAAACCTATCAATGAGTCTAGCATATTTCTTTCTTTCTTTCTTTAACACATCAAGAGCATTAACAAGTTCAGCCTCAAGATCTACTTCTCCCTTTTCTCAAACATCCTCTATTTGTTTACCTTTTGAAACATCAATATCCTTTTCTGATTTCTTACCACTAGAGGTGCTACCTTCATCTAAAGCCATAAGAAGATCTTCCTCATAATTTTCTGAAGCATCCTCATACATAGTATTACCAGAATTCAAACCATCATTTGTACAATCATCCTCAAGGTGACCAAAATTTCCACATCTAAAGCACTTAAGCACAACAAATCTATTCCTCTTTTCTTTTCCTTCCTTTTCTATTAGAAACAACATCTCATTTCTATCATCACTTGAAGAACTTCCATCATCACTACTAGAACACTTACTTGCTTTGTCTGTGTAGAAACTTTTCTTGTGTTTTTGGAAGTACCTCTTCCCTTGACTGTTTTGCTCATTTCTGTTCTTCCTTTGATACCTGTGCTTCTCAGATTCCCTGTGCTTATAATCCTATTTTTCTTCATCACAATCATCCTTGGGTTCCGGACAGTCAGTAGCATAGTGACCAAACTTTCCACAATTGAAACATTTAATAGATTTCATACCTTTGTGCTTTCTTGAGAACTTGCCTTTCCTGTTGTAGTTTGCTTCTTCATCACTAGAAGACTCATCACTGTCTTCTTGTTGTTTACCCTTGGACTTCTTGGTAGCTTTGAAAGTTGCCTCCTTCTTAGGATCAGGTACCACTTTAGTTCTTAACTCAAAAGCTGCAAGTATACTATGAAGCTCATCCTTTTTCAATTTATCCAAATCCTTGGCTTCCTCAATAGCTGAAATATTTTCACTAAATCTATTTGGAAGAGACCTCAAAATTTTATCACAAACATCATTTTCAGCAAGCTCAAGACCTAGTTCCTTCATGGAATTAACAATCTCATCCATACGAAGCATATAGTCACTAATATTTTCTTCATCATTCATCTTGAGTTGTTCAAACATACCTTTGTAATATCTCAATTTTACTTTTCTGACATTTGCATCACCTGTATGAACCACTTGCAATTGATCCCACATTTCCTTTGTTGTATTACAATGAATCACCTTTGTAAGATCTACCTTTTGTAGACCTTTCAAAATTGCATTCATTGCCCTTGAATTGTTGTGATGTAGAAGTTTCTCATCTTTAGTAGTAGGAGGGAGCTTTGGAATAGTGTACCCAAACTCAACTGCTTCCCAAACTTCATTTCCAAGAGCCATTAGATGAACCTTCATCTTTATGCTCCATAGACCAAAATCTATCCCATCAAGAATAGGTGTTGAATTACCACTTGTAAAATCCATTGTGTTCTTTTCAAGATTTTCCTTCAAGCTATGAAACTCTTTCGAAGGAACCTGCTCTGATACCAATTGAAGAACATAAGCTTATACTGAGAGGGGGGTGAACAGTATAAGACCACTTTTTAACTTTTTCCTTTTACTTCAGAAAGCAATGCAATGAACCAATAGCAAAATCAAAGCAATAATCAAACCAAGTGTACAAGTCATCACACAATTGAGACACCAATATAACGTGGTTCACCCAAGGTGGGCTACTCCACAGAGAAAATATTTCACTAAATTTTCTCAATCAAATCCTTTGGGAATCCTTCCCAATTACAATGTTTATGGACTTCCTATCCAAAGGAGAATCCTTCCCCTAATCAAATATTTATGAGCCTCCTGCCCAAAGGAGATGTCCTATCCCCCAAAGAAGTATTTATGAGCCTCCTACCCAAAGGAGATGTCCTATCCCCCAAAGCTCTAGAAATGATACTTCAGAAGATCACTGCCTCTTCTACCACTAGCAGGTGGAACTCCTTTCCACAGAAGATGTCATGTCCTCCTTGCTCTGGCTCTAGAGACTTCTATCCTCACTGATCACCTCCATAGCTGCTCATCAACACCTGTACTAAAATTAGTTCCAACACAAGTCCTCTCAAACTCTATCACAAATCTGCACCAAACTCAGTCCTCTAGTCCAGCACAAATCTGCTCTCAAATCTCTGTCAGATCTATCCCAAGCTTAAGCCAAAAGCTTGAACAAATCAATCACAACTGCTCACAAGTCTCCACCAAGACTTCATAAAATCTGTCCACAAGTTCTTCAACAAGAACCTATCCAAATCAGTCCACAAGTTCTCCACAAGAACCTATCCAAATCAGTCCACAAGTTCTCCACAAGAACCTATCCAAATCAGTCCTAGCAAGCTCACCAAGAACTTGCCCAAATCAGCTCAAGCAAGTTTACCAAGAAACTTGCCCAATGTGAACACACAAAGAGAATTGTTAGAGACCCAATGTGTTTCATCCAATCATATCAAATCAATCTCATAGAAGCATAAAGAGAATTGTTAGAGACTCAATATGTTCTATCCTTCAACTTTCAATCTCAACTCAAATCAATCTCATAGAAGCATAAAGAGAATTGTTAGAGACTCAATATGTTCTATCCTTCAACTCTCAACAACCAAACAACTCAATTAGGGTTTCAACAACTTATAGCAATGGCATAAGCTTCTCACTCAAAAACCCTAAAGCAAACTTCAAATGCTTCCACTCTCATAAACCAGAATTATGCAATAACTCATAAACTCATCATGATCTCATAATGCATAATCAATACTTCCACTTTCAAAAAATAAGATCCACTCCAAATAAGGAAACTTAATTTAATCCTTTTCACTCCAAACTTATTTTTAAAAAACCATCAATCAATAATAACCATGGAAGAATGTGCCCATACCTTTACTTTGATGAAGAAGGAGAACTCAAAATCTGTCACAACACTAACTCTCAATTTACCACAAATTAGAGTTAGCAACAATGGAATAATGCACAATGATAAGAGTCCTAATAACACCTTATCACTCCAACTCATCAATAATCAAAACTCACAAATATACATATCAACAATATTCCTTTACACCTTATAACTCCTACTTAATATATCACAAAATAACTTCAACCTCAAAAATAATTACAAGAGAATATCCACTCAATAACTCCAAAGGCTTTCTAACCCCAATATGACATTAAGCACAATTATTCCTTAAACCCTTATAACTCCTAAAATACATTTACTTCTAAATGCATTTACCACATAAACATTAAGCATCAATAATAACAATGTCAAAGCAATATTTCTATTTAACCTTATACCTCCATCCAATTACCAACAATAATTTGCCAAGTCAAATCAAATATTCCACATTATCAACAAAAGATCTACCTTGGCCAAAAATCAATTCTCCAACCTTAGGAGAAGTGTGGAGACACCAACATAAGCGCCAAAGTGCTTCCTCCTCCAAACTCATGGCCCAAGGCAACTATTGTACCACGTGCACAATAATCCACGACCAAAAATGAAACACGCCCGACGCGAATCGATCTCGACACCTCTGCCTAGAGAGCACCTTCGCTCCACTACCTCCGTCATTGGAGCACAAGTGCCCAACGAAACTCTCAAGCGCCACTCATCGTTTTACCTTCCCTTTGCTCATAGAAATTAAAGACAAACATATTTGTCTTCCTCATAGGCGTACGAAATCAGAACTTAAACATAGAGCAATACGAAACTCAAAAATCATAGAGCAATCCAAAATCGAAGGTCACAGAGCAATACGAATTCGAAGGTAATCACGCAAATCGAAGGTGATTAAAACCTTAGGAAATAATGCCCTTTAATAGTCTTTCATCCCATGCAAATTGACGTCGGTGCTCCTTTCAAACATTGCATTTTTCATCCCATGCAAGTTGACGTCGGTGAGGTAAGTCTTTTACATGAGCGCCGCTAAGGGTTTAGAAACCCTTTCAATAATAATTATTAAATTAATAATTATTATTTTATTAATAATAAACTTAACTTAAAACCTTTTCAAAGGTTTGAGTTAATTTATTTATTAATAATCAAAATGGACTTTTAAGGTTTTTTCAAGGAGCAAAACCTTTTCATTAAGCCAAGATGGTTTTAATAAAAACCCTTAATGAGTCCAGATGGTTTTAAGAAAAACCTTTAACCTTGTCACCATGGTTTTAATAAAAACCCTTAAACAAACATCATGGAACTTTCAAGATCTTTTTGGCACCAAACTCTTTTTGACATCAGCACAAATTCCTTTTGACATCAACACAAACTCCTTTTGACATCAATGACAACTCACAAACATGAAGCTAGGCAACATACCCAAAATTGCCAACAATCTCCCCCTTTGTCATTGATGGCAAACCACTACTGGAACCACTACCGAAACCACTACCAACTGTCAAAACTGAAACCAACTAAAAACCATCCTCTGAAGCTTTGCTCCCCCTGACTCAAGGCTCTCCTCCTTACTCAAATCTCTCCCCCTTTGTCATCAATGGCAAAGGGTCACCTTTGGGGCTCAGGGCTAAGAATGAGCCTCTTAGCTTAGCCCCTCCCCCACCTCCTGTTGAGGTGATTAATTCTGGGGTGGGAGTAAAACTCCCATTAGGCACTGATCATCATCAGTGTCCATAGCTGCCTTTCCATGATTTTTCTTGATATCCTTGTCCATGTTCCTATTCCTGTTCTTGTTCATATCCTTGTTCTTGTTCCTATTCAAAACCCTATTTTCTTTTCATGTTCTCATCCTTATTTTTGTCCAAGCCATTATTCCTATTCTTGTCATTATTCTTGTTCCTACCATTATTCCTGTTCCTATTCATAGCCCTGAACCTGTACCTTGGAACTTTTTCTCTACACCATCTGGTTGTATGTCCTTCATTATTGCACTTATAACATTTGACAATGTTATTCCTTTGAGATGTACCTATTTTTTGAATCCTCTCTATTGGACCAAACTTGTTCCTATTTTTAACCTTGCAATTAACTGCCTTGTGCCCAAACTGATTACAAGAGTAGCAATATCCTTGAAAGAAATTACCATTTCTGAAATTTCCATTAACCTGTCTTGCTTGAGCCCTGCACTGTGAAGCCATGTGTCCAAACCTGTGACATGCAAAACATCTTCCATTGAACTTTCCTTGCCTTGACCTCATAGGTCCTTTAGTATTTCTCCCCTTATGTTGATTCCTATTTTTTGATTCTATGCTATCTGAATTACCATCCGAAAACTTACTCTCTGAAGTACTCTCTTCATCTGAACCATCTTCTTCTTGGGAGCTCATACTAGATTCCTCAACCTGTTCCTTTTGTTTCTTTCCAAAACCAAGACATGTTTTATCTGTTGTCCTTATTTGATCCTTGATGATTGATTTTACCTTCTTGGAACTTTCTTCAAACCTGTAAAGCTTCTCCTTGTACTCTTTAGTTTCCTTTTTCAAGGAAGCTACTTCATGTTTTAACTCTTTACACTCAAGAGACCTAGCTGCCAACTCTTCTTTGAGTTCCTGTGTCTTTTATATAGAGATATCAAGATTCCCTATAAGCTCATCTCTTTCATAACGACATTCATCAAACCTATCAATGAGTCTAGCATATTTCTTTCTTTATTTCTTTAACACATCAAGAGCATTAACAAGTTCAGCCTCAAGATCTACTTCTCCCTTTTTTGAAACATCCTCTATTTGTTTACCTTTTGAAACATCAATATCCTTTTCTGATTTCTTACCACTAGAGGTGCTACCTTCATCTAAAGCCATAAGAAGATCTTCCTCATAATTTTTTGAAGCATCCTCATACATAGTATTACCAGAATTCAAACCATCATTTGTACAATCATCCTCAAGGTGACCAAAATTTCCACATCTAAAGCACTTAAGCACAACAAATCTATTCCTCTTTTCTTTTCCTTCCTTTTCTGTTAGAAACAACATCTCATTTCTATCATCACTTGAAGAACTTCCATCATCACTACTAGAACACTTACTTGCTTTGTCTATGTAGAAACTTTTCTTGTGTTTTTGGAAGTACCTCTTCCCTTGAATATTTTGCTCATTTTTGTTCTTCCTTTGATACTTGTGCTTCTTAGATTCCCTGTGCTTATAATCCTATTTTTCTTCATCACAATCATCCTTGGGTTCTGGAAATTCATTAGCATAGTGACCAAACTTTCCACAATTGAAACATTTAATAGATTTCATACCTTTGTGCTTTCTTGAGAACTTGCCTTTCCTGTTGTAGTTTGCTTCTTCATCACTAGAAGACTCATCATTGTCTTCTTGTTGTTTACCCTTGGAATTCTTGGTAGCTTTGAAAGTTGCCTCCTTCTTAGGATCAGGTACCACTTTAGTTCTTAACTCAAAAGTTGCAAGTATACTATGAAACTCATCCTTTTTCAATTTATCCAAATCCTTAGCTTCCTCAATAGCTGAAATATTTTCACTAAATCTATTTGGAAGAGACCTCAAAATTTTATCACAAACATCATTTTCAGCAAGCTCAAGACCTAGTTCCTTCATGGAATTAACAATATCATCCATACGAAGCATATAGTCACTAATATTTTCTTCATCATTCATCTTGAGTTGTTCAAACATACCTTTGTAATATCTCAATTTTACTTTTTTGACATTTGCATCACCTGTATGAACCATTTGCAATTGATCCCACATTTCCTTTATTGTATTACAATGAATCACCTTTGTAAGATCTATATTTTGTAGACCTTTCAAAATTGCATTCATTGCCCTTGAATTGCTGTGATGTAGAAGTTTCTCATATTTAGTAGTAGGAGGGAGCATTGGAATAGTGTACCCAAACTCAACTGCTTCCCAAACTTCATTTCCAAGAGCCATTAGATGAACCTTCATCTTTATGCTCCATAGACCAAAATATGTCCCATCAAGAATAGGTGCTGAATTACCACTTGTAAAATCTATTGTGTTCTTTTCAAGCTTTTCCTTCAAGTTGTGAAACTCTTCTGAAGGAACCTGCTCTGATACCAATTGAATAACACAAGCTTATACTGAGAGGGGGGTGAACAATATAAGACCACTTTTTAACTTTTTCCTTTTACTTTAGAAAGCAATGCAATGAACCAATAGCAAAATCAAAGCAGTAATCAAACTAGTGTACAAGTCATCACACAATTGAGACACCAATATAACGTGGTTCACCCAAGGTGGGCTACTCCACAGAGAAAATATTTCACTAAATTTTCTCAATCAAATCCTTTGGGAATCCTTCCCAATTACAATATTTATGGAATTCTTGTCCAAAGGAGAATCCTTCCCCTAATAAAATATTTATGAGCCTCCTACCCAAAGGAGATGTCCTATCCCCCAAAGAAGTATTTATGAGCCTCCTGCCCAAAGGAGATGTCCTATCCCCCAAAGCTCTGGAAATGATACTTTAGAAGATCATTGCATCTTCTGTAGCTAGTAGGTGGAACTCCTTTCCATAGAAGACATCCTGTCCTCCTTGCTCTGGCTCTAGAGACTTCTGTCCTCACTGATCACCTCCACAGATGCACATCAACACCTATACTAAACATAGTTAGTCGGTCCAACACAAGTCCTCTCAAACTCTGTCACAAATTTGCACCAAACTCAGTCCTCTAGTCCAGCACAAATATGCTCTCAAATATTTGTCAGATCTGTCCCAATCTTAAGCCAAAAGCTTGAACAAATCAATCACAACTACTCACAAGTCTTCACCAAGACTTCATCAAATCTGTCCACAAGTTCTTCAATAAGAACCTGTCCAAATCAGTCCACAAGTTCTCCACAAGAACCTATCCAAATGAGTCCAAAAGTTCTCCACAAGAACCTATCCAAATCAATCCACAAGTTCTCCACTAGAACCTGTCCAAATCTGTCCTAGAAAGCTCACCAAGAACTTGCCCAAATCAGCTCAAGCAAGTTTACCAAGAAACTTGCCCAATGTGAACACACAAAGAGAATTGTTAGAGACCCAAAGTGTTTCATCCAATCATATAAAATCAATCTCATAGAAGCATAAAGAGAATTTTTAGAGACTCAATATGTTCTATCCTTCAACTTTCAATCTCAACTGAAATCAATCTCATAGAAGCATAAAGAGAATTGTTAGAGACTCAATATATTCTATCCTTAAACTCTCAACAACCAAACAACTCAATTAGGGTTTCAAAAACTTATAGCAATGGCATAAGCTTCTCACTCAAAAACCCTAAAGCAAACTTCAAATGCTTCCACTCTCATAAACCAGAATTATGCAATAACTCATAAAATCATCATGATCTCATAATGCATAATCAATACTTCCACTTTCAGAAAATAAGATCCACTCCAAATAAGGAAACTTAATTTAATCCTTTTCTCCAAACTTATTTTTAGAAAACCATCAATCAATAATAACCATGGAAGAATGTGCCCATACCTTTACTTTTATGAAGAAGGAGAACTCAAAATATGTCACAACACTAACTCTCAATTTGCCACAAATTAGAGTTAGCAACAATGGAATAATGCACAATGATAAGAGTCCTAATAACACCTTATCACTCCAACTCATCAATAATCAAAACTCGCAAATATACATATCAACAATATTCCTTTACACCTTATAACTCCTACTTAATATATCACAAAATAACTTCAACCTCAAAAATAATTACAAGAGAATATCCACTCAATAACTCCAACGGCTTTCTAACCCCAATATGACATTAAGCACTGTAGATTAAAAATACCACGCCAAACAAAAGATAAAACCACAATAACGGAGTACAGAATAGTTGCACAAAACAAACGATTTATATTAATCGATGGAGTTTAAAAACTCCTTTTTGAATACAACCGGGCTTGTAACCCTTTATTTGTGATACACGATTACAAGTTATGCTAGGGTTCTCCGAAACCCTAGCCGGCACAAATGGTGGCGCTTTCGAAGAATGTATCTTCAATCCCAATAGAGTGAGTGGGCTTTGTTGTATCCCTTGCTTGGACCACTCCGACTTAATCACCGCCATCAATAAACCGGATCTCGTCATCAAAAACCCGCACACATTAACACTATCAAGGAGTTAGAAATTAATAAGAGGGCTCCATCGTGTGAGCCCTCGGAAACAATCTAAAACCCTAGAAAAATGGAATGCAAGAATTCAATAACAGATCAATAAAAGAAAAGAGGTTACTTGCTTTAAACTAATTTATACCGTTCTCTGTTAACGCAGCCTAGACCAGGCGACACCCGGAAGTAATGTTGTTGTCGAAATAGGCCGCGGAAGGCGCCCTGGTGCACTCGCCGAACGCCCGCGTGCTTCTGGATTAAGGTTTCAGACGCCGGTCTGAGTCTGTGGCTGAAGGTAAACGCCCGCGGGCACTTGGTAAACGCCCGTGGGCACTTGGTAAACGCCCGTGGGCACTTGGTGAAGGGGTAAACGCCCGCGGGCACTTGCGATAGGAATGGGAGATTCTGCAGAATGCTGCAGAAGGAATGGCGGCGAAAGCGACGACGGAAGCGGCGATGGATGCGGCGAAAAGGGTAGCGGAAGAAAGGAGATAGTCGTAGAAGAATTAGAATCAGAGATAGAAGTAGCAAAAGACATAGGGAAGAAGATAGAATAGAAGACATAGGGTTTGAGCCATCAAGGTGACTCAATTTATAATCCACTCTTAGGGCACACTTTAGGGTTTTAACGACACTTTGAACGTGTGGCTAAGATTAAAGTGGATCCAAGGGTAGAGAATAAATCTTGGTTGTGAAATGGATTAAGATGGATGGACGGATGAGATTAAATGAAGGATGGACGGCTCGGATTAAATCACTTAAACTATTATTTAAATATATATATTAAAATATTAATATTAAAATATATAAATATATAAAAAAATATATATATATAAATATTAATTTAAATAAATTTGGGGATGAAAAATGGCGGGAAAGGTGAAATTGGGCCAAATAATGGCGGGAAAAGGTGGATTTGGGCCAAATAATGGCGGGAAGGTGGATGACCGACACGTGGTTGACAGGAAGGTATAGATGACTTGCAAGTGGCTGGATTTTGGTGTCTACAGATGCCCCTTTTTGAGTTGCTTTGTGTGAAGACACAATGCAGCACAAAAACTTAGGACACCTGAAAAGTTGGATCAGACGCAACTCTCTCTCAAGATTAAAGCACAACTTTGAAGACCAAAAAAATAAAAGAATATTTAAGATTTATCGACTTACCCCCTCAATTGGCGAGTGAGAATGGTTCTCACAAGCCAATTGGAAGAAATTTGGAATATAATGAACCGTTTTTGCCCCAACGGTGAAAAAGGGGTTGGTGTATGAACCATCTGTTTATGTCCCAACAGAAAAGGGGTTGGTGTACAAACCAGCGAAAAGGGATATGTTTGCAGACGATATGAGTGATGTCCAAGAAAGATGAACCGTCTTTTATGTCCCAACGGAAAAGGGGTTTTCGCCAAATTTTAAATTCCATGATCATGTAAGATGAATTCTACTATTAGGAAAGTTAAAAATTGATAACGGATGCCCCAACGCAAATGGGTGAATCCATACCGTTGATGAAAGATTGACCTTGTTGGCGCCATTGATATGCGGAGATGCAATATGAAAGAGTCCAAAAATTGAGAGATGCTCTAGTGACCGTATGGAAAATTTCTCGGGTCGGAACCAACGGAATAGGTAGCTTAATCTCTAGCAAGGACCCAAAAAAATATGAAAGATTGACCACGTTTAAGGCCCCAACGGAAAAGGCTAGGGTACCAGCAAGAAAAATATGAAAGATTGACCTTGTATGACGCCCACCGGAAAAGTAGGATTACCCAATAATTTATTTTTAATTTTTGGAAAAAATTTGTAACAAAATTTTGTTTTGTTGTTTGTAAGGCTTAGGGTGTTAGAGGCGCGACACCGATTCTCCCCTATCATTCCGGGATGAGGAGGTCATTGTCCCGAGCAGACCGGGAGATATTGGAGGCGATGGGGCTAGCGAGGGCGAGGGAACCGCGGAGGTTCCCAAGCGCAGGGAGGTCCCCGCCTTCGATCCGACGATCGAAGGCGAAAGGGGAAAATGGCACGGCAGGCTTCGGGGAGCGAAGATGACGGAGATGATGGCGGAGAGGGCCTAGGAGAGGCCACGGGAGAGGCTAGGGAGGTACCCCCTAGCGGGCTCGAGGACGAGCCGGCACAATCGGCAGCAGCGAGATAGCGGAGCGCGATGCTATGCTAGGCTGTCCGGGACGAGAGGATAGCTCGGCCGGAGCAAGAGGTAGCGGAGCGGGATGCCCCGATAGCCGTTCGAGGAGGAGAGGATGGCCCAGGATGCGAGCGGACTTGGATGGAGCGACTAGGGTGCCCCGGGATGACAGGGTGACGAGACTCCAAGCAGAGCTAGCGGAGCGGGAGCGACGACACGGGATAGACATAGCTAGGCTTAGGTCTAGGACTCGTTATATTGAGGCTCTGGAGGACACATTGTTTAGGCATCACATTGTGTTGCCTGATCCTCCATCCTCCTCTCTCTCTAGGCGTAGTGAGTCTAGGCACACCACTAGGTCTAGGGCTCCTACTAGGTCACGGGGATCCTCTTTTGATGGTTAGCTTAGTGCTTAGATGCACTCTTTATGAGCCTTGGTGCTCTATTGTATATTGTAGCCTTTTGGCATTCATTGTACGTTTTGACCTTTATACACATATATATATACATGGCTTTTATTTTTAGTGTTTTACTTTCTTTTGTGTGAATGCCTATGTTTTTGTGATGCATGTTTTTATATGTTTTAATTTTTTTGATGCATATGTGATGGAATGGAATGCAAACTTATAGATGATTAATGCGAGACTAAGTAAATGAAATATGCACTAAGAAGCACTCATACTTTTAGATAGTTAGATTTAGCCAACTGTTATCATAATTGTTTAATCTGGGGCACCGAACTTGGTGGCTTGTGAATGGATGACGTATGGAATGACATGAATATGGAAGAAGATATGGAGGTTGATATGGAAGAAAATATGGAGGAAGACTGTTTTACAAAGACTCAAACATGCTAGTGGTATCAAACAAACTTACTAATACTGCCTAATTCAACTAGGACCAAATGTGTGTGCATGTGAGTTCATTAACCAAATCAGAAGCATGGTAGTGACTCTAGGCAATCAAAAACCTGTGTGTGTGCAAGTGTGTTCATTAACCTCATCTTGCATAAATTAAGTAACCCTGTTATGGATAAGACCCCGAAGCTAGTTTGTCCGTATGAGCATTCAGAGGTCTCTCTTTGAGGAGAGACATGTCGCCACGCAATGAGTATACTCCACTGCCAATCAAGCGTCTATAGCCCCGGTGAAGGTTAACTCCATAGTCCATGTTGTTTTTGACCTTTGTAAGCCTTGGGGATGACTACCTATCCGTCTGACTGGACAAGTAGTACGATCCTTACAACTTATTTGGGATCAGTGGTGTGTGAAAAATGTTCATTTCCTTAGAGCTTTGGGGAATCGGATTCTCAACCGAAGTATGATGAGAATTTTACCCTATCCTTACTACTCTGTTTATATTTATATTTTGTAATTGCTTGTGATAGTGGTAAGAACCACTGTTTTATGGACTATGTTTGCATGATAGGACAAACGAGGATTACCCTTTTCACTTCAAGGCACAACCCAAGGATGGTGTTATCTCTCTTTGACACAAGATGTTTTTAAGATGTGAAAATGTGATAGGTTCAAGACCGCTTTTGAAATCATTTCCCAATACTCAAGATTTTATTTAGTGTAATTTGTGATATGGCCCTAGAGAACTTTGACATGCATTTCAAAGTTTGCTTAAAACACTAGGAATGGCTGAGTGATTGAAAACATTTTGGCAATGTAAATATGTGCAAATGGAAAATGGGTGTACGAATGACAATTCGGTTTGATGGATTTTATGAAGGTGCCCCTGATTAAGGCAACATGACTTTTGCTTGACCAAATTTTATATCCAAAAGATAGAATGGTCTCTAACATGATATGCAACTATGGCTGAAAATGAAATGTTATGGTTTTCAATGAGATGTATGCACATGAAATGCAATGTTTTTGAATGAGATGTATGCAACTAACAATGAAATGCAAATTCTTTTTATTTTATTTGTTTTTTTTTTTTTGTTGTACAAGCCATGTATATATGTACATATAAAATTCAAACTATGCGTAGAATGCCCTCAAGTGTATAATATTAAGTGGTTCGGGTTCTTCCTCTCCCTCTAAACTGGCAAGTCTATAAGTTCCATTACCCACTCTTTCAATGACCATATATGGACCTAACCAATTAGCCGCGAATTTATCTCGAAGATGCGGCAATGCATTGGTGTTTTGTTGATTCTCTTTAAGGACAAGATCCCCTACTTGAAATTCTCTTAGATGAACTTTGGCATTGTAAGCACGTTTCAATCGGTCTTGATAAACTCGCAAATGCTCTAAAGCATTGATTCGTTTTTCATCTATGAGTGTGAGTTGATCAAGACGTGCTTGTCTAGCAGTATCATCATCGATAAATTCCTGCAAAGAAATTCGCAAGGAAGGGATCTCGACGAGGCGGAGCTAAGACTGGCGGAGACGCTAAGTACTGCTTGATGTCATCAAAGGCTTTCTGACACTCATCTGTCCATGAAAATTGTACCCCCTTTTGTAGTAGGTGGCAAAATGGCCTACATTTATCAGAAAGTTGTGCAATAAAGCGACGGATTGAATTAATCTTTCCTTGTAAACTACGCAACTCCTTCAAATTAGTTGGGGGACACATTTCCATAATGGCTTTGACCTTGTTTGGGTCCACCTCAATACCTCGTTTAGAGATAATAAAACCTAGGAGTTTGCCCGAGGTAACACCAAAGACACATTTCTTAGGCTTATCTGGATCATATGGATTATGGAGCGGGGTGAATAAGTCTTCGAAATTCATTGTCGACTTATGGAAGAAAGGATGGGCGGAATGGAAGGGAAAACCGGTGAAGACCTCGGAAGACCTGAGATGCAAAACAACATAGTTTTTCAGTTTTTTTTTTTTTTTGGTTTGAGTTTTTTTTTTTTTTTTTTTTTTGTAGTGGTGAAAACCACTATTACACACATACATAAAGCAATAAAGTATTTTTTTTATATATTTTGATTTTTTTTTTTTGATTTTTTTTTTTTTTGGTAGTGGTGAAAACCACTATTTTAGTATATACATATAATACAGGTTTGGATTATGGCTTATGGATGTGGCGGGGGGGGTGGTTCACCTCGTTCTTGTGGAAGAAGCAAGCGAAAGATGGCCTCTTGGAGAGGGAACAATTGGAGATAAAACTCGTCTTGTTTAGTGAGGGGAACAATGGGCGCCGACTCTTCTTCAGATTCATCACCATTTGACATGACGTCAAATTCTTCATAGACTTCATCTTCGGATTCGTCGGGGTGGAGGATTTCTTCTTCGAAATTAAGATTAATGCTTTGAAAAGCTTGCTCAAAAGAAGAAAGGGATGGAAGTGGTTGGTAGCCCAGACCAAAACGCTCAGTGGGTCTCTGATATGGCATATCGATGCGTTCAGTTACCCCTTGCTCGTATCGACCTAGGCCAAATTGCTGCCAATTATGTCCGTGGAAATAGTGAGAGGGAAAACCCTCCATCCTTTCGATATTGGCAGGGACTGGATGCTTAGGTTCTAGTATGGTGGTAGGACTAGAAGATGACTCTATTCCCCCATATACAAAATTAATGGAATTTGGCATAGAACCCATGTTATAAACCGATCCAATGGATAAATGTTGGTCATGTGGACGACCAAAATCTTTAACTGTTTGCACATTGAACGGTGTGATGTGGACATCTTGAATGGCATACTCACCAATACCGCATCGATGAGATGGACCTTGACTTGGGAGGGAGATGGACTAGATGATGGAATAGAAGAATGTGGGATAGAAGAATTGGAAGGATTTGGTTGGGTTGATGCTTCACTGACTTGTGAAACATCAACTGGTGATGGTTGGGAAGATGGAGGAATAATAGGTGATGTTGAAGAAGGTGTAGAAGAAGGGGGTAATGACGTGGAAAGAGATGATTGGTCATGGCCACATGTGCATGTGGTCACTGATGAAGAAGAAGGAAGATTAGTTGATGAAGAAAGTGGTGAATGAGATGGAATAGCGGAAGAGGAAGATGGTTGCGATATGATGGGTGGCTCCTCGGGAATGGGAGCTTTAGAAGAAGATGGTATAGAAGAAATAGATGGGGTCAAGAAAAGATGAGTGGATGGCAACACAATCTCATAAGGATTTGAGACATAGTTGCAATGTTTGAAGGGTTCGATGTCAGCAGGTACACAATGAACCTGTCCCTCATATACATACTTGAGACATTGATGCGAGTATAGAAGGGACACATCTCATCTCCCTAAGCCAAGGCCGTCCAAGCAATACATTGTATGCCATGGTCCCTTCCAAGATGTGAAACAAGGTATGCAAAGTTCGGGCCCCTACCTCAATGGGCAAGATAACCGTGCCAACCGTGGAAGATAAAGCATCATTGAATGCTTTAAGAGTAAAAGTCGACTTTGTGATAAGGGATGGCGACAACTTTAGATGACTCAACGCCGATGTTGTAATGATATTGATTGAGGAACCGGTGTCAATTAAGACTCTCTTGAATGGCTTGTTATCGATCTTGGCCATGATATGTAGTGGAGGATCTATACTTTCTGTTGACATAGGTTTGATTTCAAAATCATAGAAAGTGATGGAGGGCTCCATGCATGTTTGAATACTCCCCACAAAGTTGTTGAAGGCATTAGTATCTTGAGTTTGAAGCTCGATTGACTTTAATATTTCCATTAATGCCTCTCTATGCGGGGGAGATTGTTGAATGAGGTCATAGATCGATAACTTGGCGGAAGCCATTTTTAAACTGGTAGTTAACCGGCTACTCAATGACATGATGGGTCGTTGGCGTTGAGTAGAATGATTTAGCGGTTGTTGAGAAGTACTAGCACGTCGTTGGGTCACTGTTACCTGAGGTGGACTGGGGGTTTGTACGGGTGGCTGTGGTTCAGCCTGATTTGGTTGGTTCGCCCTTTGACCCCGGGTTACTACGTTAATAGTACCCACAAAACCTTGGTATTGTTGTACATGGTTGACTTGATTAGGAGGAGTTACCTGAGTTACTCCCCCCGAAGTTGTTGGAGCTTCCTCCCGATGTGGAAGGGGTGTTTGAAATATACCAAGATTTTGATTTTGTTGGGCTAAGGGGCTATCCAATTTAATGGCTCCAATCTCAATAAGATCTTGGATCACATGTTTGAAAGTCGTACAATTATTGATATCGTGCCCATTTTGCCTATGATAAGGACAAAATAGGTACTCCTTGTAATACTTCCCCCTTCTAGATGGGTCTAAAGGTTTAAACTCAGGTAAAGTTAACTGATTTGTGCTATATAACTTGTTGAATATGACCGCATATGGTTCATCTAAAGGTGTGAATTGTCGCTTGGGACGATTGTTTTGCCAAGGTCGAGTTTCCATGGTTGGCCCAAGTATTGGGAGCTGGTTGAGTAGGGGCGGGTACCGCATGATAAGCAATTGGTTGCGGTTGACTTTGCATTACTTGTTGTTGTTGAGCCATTACGGGTTGGCTCGCCACCACTTGATTAACTTGGTTAACATTTGAGGCTGTACTAGCCTGTGCTTGTTTGTTTTGGCCATAATTATTATTTCGTTGTTGGCCCTTTTGTTGCCATTCTTTTCTACGGGGTTTTAAAACACCCTCTTGGACTTTAATGTCTTCTATGATACTTGCTTGGGCCAAAGCCTCTTCAAAAGTCCTGTATTGTTGTAATTGGAGTAACCAAGAGATAGGTTTTAGACAACTCCGGGTGAACATTTTGGTTAACTCCTCCATTGGTAGGGAGAATGGCGAGTTTATTAATGATAGCCCTCCAACGGTTTCCAAAGTCATAAACAGTCTCATCGTCATGTTGCTTGAGCTTGTATAAGTCGGACAATGAAACTCTCTTTTGTACATTCAGGGAGAATCGTTCTAAAAACAGATTAATCAATTGCTCGTAAGCATAAATGCTATGGTGAGCTAAATGATTATACCACTGTACATCATCTCCTCCTAATGTCCGAGGAAAAGTTCTGAGCATAAGAGCATCATTATTTTGGATTCTAAAGCAAGCATGCATGAATGAGCTCACATGTTCATGAGGATCCTCGGTTCCTCGAAATTTGTCAAACTTCGGTAATGTGAAATCGATCGGATATGGCGGTGAAGGTACCGAAGGATGAATTGGTTGATTGATCAATGACCTTAGCGTAGGTTTCGACTAAATGAGCCAGGCGCGTTAAGCATAAGGTTGTCAATCTGTTGTTGCATAGCATGGAGTCGAGAATCTTCATTAAAATTTTGACTTGTTTGATGATTATGATGATGTAATGGAAGAGTGGAAAATTGATGAGATGGGATGAAATTGCCTGGATTAGGCGGTGTGGAATGGACAGGTTGTTGGTATGGATGATACCGGAAAGAAGGTGATTGGTTTGAATGATGAACTGGACTAGGTTGGGAGAAAGGTGGGGTAGGAATGGACACCACCGAAGATTGGGGTACCCAGGTGGGGCCTGAGCTAATAAAAGTCGGGTCGGGTAGAAATTGGTTGGGGTGTAGGATTTACTACGACAGGTGGTTGAGCATTTTGTTGCTGTTGTTGCAAAATCAATTTGTCGAGATACTCCTTAACCTTATTAATCTCTAACCCAAGGGAGGTGGGATGATTGGATGAAGGTGGAGGGCAGGCTGCCATGGTAGTCACAGAAGACTGCATAGCAGGGGCGATGAAGTTGGGAGGGCAGGCTGCCATGGTAGTCACAGGGGACTGCACAACAGGAGCAATGAAGGTGGCTGAAGTAGGCGATACCTGGGAAGGAACAGTAGACTGTGTCCCAGGTAGGGTGAAACCATAAATGGTTTGGGAAGAAGAGGGTTGAAATTGGTTATGGCTAGAAGAGTTTCCACCAACTTCATAAAGAGAATTGGTGTACACCTGGGTACATGGAGGAGAAGGTGGTCGGGAAGACACTACATTTGTCTCCAAAGGAGGACAATTGAGCATCTGGGAAGATGTTGGAGATGAAGCCGACTGAACAGATACCACATTAGCCTCAAAAAAAGGGTTAGTGTAGACTTGAGTGAAACCAGACGGGTATGGTTGATGCAATATCCTGCTGAAAAATAGAATCTTGCATAGGGGAATCTTGGATTGGCTCAAGGACATAACCAATGCCATCTCTTAAGTGAGTTTGCACTTGGGCCATATCAATGTGGGTAATATGACAGGAATTGTCTTCCTCCATGGGCATGGCCATGTGATAGACGGTAGAAGGACGTGAAAGACCTATAGGCGAACCTGCCTAAAATTCACTAGGATAAGTGGCCATGTTGGTGGTGGGGATGTTTTGTGAATTTCCCATTTGATTATTTAGATTTAACATTTTAGATTGATTCCTTGTTAAGACCATGAAGCAATAAATCTAAACAAATTCGGAAAAGAAGAATGCAAAACTAGAATGATAAATTTACACTACAAAAATTATCAAAAAATAGTCACAACCTAGGTTTCAACCAATGTGTCTTACCTGCGGTTAATTAATTATTTTCTCGATCTTAATCGTAGTAAATTTTAAGTGTCCGGTTTATGAGTTTTGCATGTGATCTAATCTTGAATTATTCACAAAAAAAGGTAAAAACTATGGCTAGGAAAGGACAACGAGATTCTTATCGGTGATGAAATCCAGACAAGTTTGCTCGGGGGTGACCTATGGTGTCTAAGGCAGAAGTTTAATGGATGGAGATGAATTCCACCGTCACTAAACTTCAAGCAATACCTGGTGATGAAATCCAGATATCACTGTTTTAAATGCAATATGAAAATGCAATGAATTTTTTTTTTTTTAATGTTTTAGTTATCTAATGTGTACATACAAGGCTATAAATCAAAAGTTCTAATGATCTAAGCAAGAGGCTACTGAAAACATGTCATTTCCTCTGAAGAAGTGGAGTACACCATTTAAAACCCCCGCCTACCAATGATATCAGATACCAAAGGAGCAACCGGAAGGTTCGTCCACTTCTCTGCTTGGAATCACCCAATGGCAGGAGTACTATTGACATCCAATCAATAGTCCTACTTAGATAATTAAAACAAATAATTCGTAGCTATTCTAATATGCAGCTAGGTATGCAATTTTTTTTTTTTTTTAATGCAAGCAACAATCAATAATGCAATGCAAAGAAAAATGTAATTAAAAATAACTGTTCTTTTCAAGATTACTTAGTTTTTGTTCATTTTAAAGTAATGATCTGAAAAAGAAACAAAATATGGCGAGAAAAACCAAAAACATAAAAAGTACAGCACTTACTTGGAAGCCTACGCTTTTCGTAAAACCGACTTCAAACGCCCACGGGGTCCGCACAGTCGAAACGCACCTCTCGCATTTCGTATTGGACTTCCAGACGCCCCTCTACGTCTGCTGCGTTTTTTGCAAACTCAGAAACCCTAGTTCGCTAGAACAACGAATTTCATGATTTTTGGAACCTGCAAAATAAAACAGAAAACAAGAACAGATTAGTAAAGCAAGTATTAAAAATATGAAACCCTAGGGGGTCCCACCGTGATCGCCATTTGTAGATTAAAAATACCACGCCAAACAAAAGATAAAACCACAATAACGGAGTACAGAATAGTTGCACAAAACAAACGATTTCTATTAATCGATGGAGTTTAAAAACTCCTTTTTGAATACAACTGGGCTCGTAACCCTTTATTTGTGATACACGATTACAAATTATGCTAGGGTTCTCCGAAACCCTAGCTGGCACGAATGGTGGCGCTTCCGAAGAACGTATCTTCAATCCCAACAGAGTGAGTGGGCTTTGTCGTATCCCTTGCTTGGACCACTCCGACTTAATCAGCTGCCATCAATAAACTGGATCTGTCATCAAAAACTTGCACACATTAACACTATCAAGGAGTTAGAAATTAATGAGAGGGCTCCACTGCGTGAGCCCTCAGAAACAATCTAAAACCCTATAAAAATGGAATGCAAGAAATCAATAATAGATTAATACATAAAATACGGCTACTTGCTTTAAACTAATTTATACCTGTTCTCTGTTAACGTAGCTAGACCAGGCGACACCTGGAAGTAATGTTGTTGTCAGAATAGGCTGCGGAAGGCGCCCTGGTGCACTCGCCGAACGCCCGCGTGCTTCTGGATCTGGATTACAGACGCCGATCTGAGTCTGTGGTCTGAAGGTAAACGCCCGTGGGCACTTGGTAAACGCCCGTGGGAACTTGGTAAACGCCCGTGGGCACTTGGTGAAGGGGTAAACGCCCGTGGGCACTTGCGACAGGAATGGGAGATTCTGCAGAGTGCTGCAGAAGGAATGGCGGCGAAAGCGGCGACGGAAACGGCGATAGATGCGACGAAAAGGGTAGCAGAAGAAAGGAGATAGCCGTAGAAGAATTAGAATCAGAGATAGAAGTAGCAAAAGACATAGGCGAAGAAGATAGATAGAAGACATAGGGTTTGAGCCATCAAAGTGACTCGATTTATAATCCACTCTTAGGGCACACTTTAGGGTTTTAACGACACTTTGAACGTGTGGCTAAGATTAAAGCGGATCCAAGGGTAGAGAATAAATCTTGGTTGTGGAATGGATTAAGATGGATGGACGGATGAGATTAAATGAAGGATGGACGGCTCGGATTAAATCACTTAAACTATTATTTAAATATATATATTAAAATATTAAAAATATATATATATAAATATTAATTTAAATAAATTTGGGGATGAAAAATGGCGGGAAAGGTGAAATTGGGCCAAATAATGGCGGGAAAAGGTGAATTTGGGCCAAATAATGGCGGGAAGGTGGATGATCGACACGTGGCTGACAGGAAGGTATAGATGACTTGCAAGTGGCTGGATTTTGGTGTCTACAAGCACAATTATTCCTTAAACCCTTATAACTCCTAAAATACATTTACTTCTAAATGCATTCACCACATAAATATTAAGCATCAATAATAACAATGTCAAAGCAATATTTCTATTTAACCTTATACCTCCATCCAACAATAATTTGCCAAGTCAAATAAAATATTCCACATTATCAACAAAAGATCTACCTTGGCCAAAAATCAATTCTCCAACCTTAGGAGAAGTGTGGAGACACCAACATAAGTGCCAAAGCGCTTCCTCCTCCAAACTCGTGGCCCAAGGCAACTGTTGTACCACATGCACAATAATTTGCGACCAAAAATGAAACATGCCCGACGCGAATCAATCTCGACACCTTTGCCTAGCGAGTGCCTTCGCTCCACTGCCTCCACTGTTGGAGTACAAGTGACCAATGAAACTCTCAAGCGCCACTCATCATTTTACCTTCCCTTTGCTTGCATAAACTAAAGACAAAAATATTTGTCTTCCTCATAGGCGTACAAAATCAGAACTTAAACACAGAGCAATACGAAACTCGAAAATCATAGAGCAATCCGAAATTGAAGGTCACAGAGCAATACAAATTCTAAGGTAATCACACAAATCAAAGGTGCTTAAAACCTTAGGAAATAATGCCCTTTAATAGTCTTTCATCCCATGCAAGTTGACGTCGACAAGGTAAGTCTTTTACATGAGCGCCGCTAAGGGTTTAGAAACCATTTCAATAATAATTATTAAATTAATAATTATTATTTTATTAATAATAAACTTAACTTAAAACCTTTTCAAAGGTTTGAGTTAATTTATTTATTAATAATCAAAATGGACTTTTAAGGTTTTTTCAAGGAGCAAAACCTTTTCATTAGGCCATGATAGTTTTAATAAAAACCCTTAATGAGTCCAGATGGTTTTATGAAAAATATTTAACGTTGTCACCATGGTTTTAATAAAAACCCTTAAACAAACATCATGGAAATTTCAAGATATTTTTTGCACCAAACTCTTTTTGACATCAACACAAATTCCTTTTGACATCAACACAAACTCCTTTTGACATCAATGACAACTCACAAACCTGAAACTAGGCAACACACCCAAAATTGCCAACATAAATTGCCAGTTTCCTTCCTGAAACACAAGTGCAACCACAAAAATTATATTAAATAGTCTAAATGAATACATATTATTGTTACAAAATAAAACATATATTACCAATTGAAAACATTTAAATAAATCTTAATCATCAATTGATTTAGGCAATCAACAATTTTTGTCAGCTTCAACTAAAATTTCTACTTCCTCTAACAATGGAAAGGAGATGTTAAATTCACGATCCTCAATCAAAACCCCTTTTATTGGCTAGCTTATTTGCACATTTGTTTCCTTCCCTTAATATATGTGTAAACCTGATTTCTTCAAACTCTTTAGCAAGATATTGAATTTCCATAATTATCTCTTGTATGTTCCATGGAGCCTTTGCTTTCCTAAAAATTGCATTTATTACTATGAGAGAATCACTTCCATCCAAACTCTTCCATTTCATTTGTTTACATATTTTTAACCCTTCTAAAACTACCCAAGCTTCAACTTCATTATTTGTCTTAAATTTCGATTAAAAGCATAATGAGACAAAATCTCTCCTCTATTATTTCTAAATATTCCTCCTCCTCTTACTGGTCTTGGGTTTCCTTTAGATGCTCCATCAAATTAATTTAACCCACTCCACATATGATGGTTTCCACTTTATATTATTTACCTTATTTTTGCTTCTCTTGTACCCAACATCATAATTCCATTTAATGAATTGAATCCATCTATCAAGACTATTTACTTCCAAATTAGGGATTGGGTGAGTTGATAGGGTTGGTTTAGAATCATCTATGGCTAAACATATCTTCTTTTTCATTACCTCTAAACTGCTTTCCTTTCCTTTAAATATTCTTCTATTCCTTTCTAGCCATATAGTCCAAAGTATTGTATATTTTGATATATCCCATATTGTTTGTAAAGCCTCACTTTTATAAGTGCTTTGCCATTGCTTTAACCAATCTTCAATTTTGCTATTCATCACCATGCATTTACCAAACATATTAAGAATCCATTACCATAGATTCTAGACTATTGAGCAATGTCCTAAGATATGGTCAATACTCTCCTCCTCCTTATTACATAAAACACATTTAGAGGGGCCATGGAAACCCCTTTTCATAAGGTTATCCTAGGATAAAATTATTCTATGACCTACTAGCCAAACAAACATTTTGACTTTAGGAATATCCCAATTATCTCTCCAAATTATAGTGATATTATTAATAAGTTGGTGTTGAACATTATATCCACTTCTTGTTGTGTATTCTCATGAGATATTCAACTCCTAAATCAATTTATCATTAGCACCCCTCATAATAATTACAGTTGTTATCTTTCTACTCAATTGCCTCTTGGCATAAATGTCTTGTATACTTGCAAAAAAAACTTCTTTCCATTTGTATTTTCCTTCTTGATCCTTGTAAAAAATGTTTGAAACTCTATCACCATATTTGTCTTGAAGCAATCTCATCCAAGGTTTCAAAACTGAATATAAATTGAGTGGTTTTTTATCACACCAAGTATTCATCCAATTAGAATTTTGTTCTCTAGTTTCCATCACCTATATTAAAACTTTAATCATAAGATCAATAGATTTTTTTAAACCATTCCAAAGAGCAAAACCATTTGGAAGAGAAAATGCAGTAAATATTAAACTTGGGTCATTGGGATCAACATACTTAGAAGAATTCTTGCCCATTGTCTTTGACTCTCTTTGTACAATCTCCAGATAAATTTTCCCCTGAGAGCTAAGGTTGCATCTGTAAGAGCTCTTAAACTAAGACCTCCCCTAGTATTTTCATCACACAACTTGCTCCATTTCACCAAATAAAATTTCCTTTTATCATGTGGACATGACCAAAAAAAGGATCGCATAATAAAGATTAAACCTTTTTCAACTGATTTTGGCATAGAAGACAAAGATATATAATATGTCGGAATGGCTTGTAAGATTGACTTAATTAATTGCACTCAACTTGCCAATAATAACCATCTACCTTTACAAGCTGTAAGTTTATTTTAAACTTTACTAATAATTGGATTCCATAAATCTATCCTCATTATCCCCTCAAATAAAGACATCCCTAGATAAGTTGTTAGCAAATTTGCCTCATCCATTTGAAGCAACCTTCAAATTATTGCTTTCATATTAGTAGGAGTGTTAAGAAATTAAATTTTGGATTTAGTCCTATTAATTTTTTGCCTTGAAGCTCTTTCATACTATTTTAATAAGTTTTTTCAAAACTCTGGCCTCATTTATCCCTGCTCTTCCAAAAAGGGTTGTATCATGTACAAAATGTTGATGGGTGATGTTATCGATGTTATTACTAACCTTAAGTCCATTTATAAACCCATATTTGTAAGCCTTATTTAAGTTTCTACTAAAAAATTCTGCCATAATAATGAACAAATAAGGAGATAGAGGATCTTCTTGTCTAAGGCCTCTCTTGGCCTTAAAATATTTTGTCACTAACCCATTGAACAACAATGAATAAGAAACTCTAGAGACACAATATTTAATCCATTTAACCTATTTCTTCCTAAAATCAAACTTATCTAAAACTACAAAAATAAAATTCCATTTAACCCTATTATAGACTTTACTCATATCAAGTTTTAAGATCATAACTTTCTCTTTTCTTGAAGCTGCTGAATGTATAACTTCATGAGCTACTATGATCCCATACAAAATTTGTCTCCCTTTCACAAAATTTCCTTGTTCTTCTAAAATAATTTTGTCTTACAATGGCCTTAATCTATTTACCATCACTTTGGAAATAATCTTATAATCCATATTACATAGGCTTATGGGTCTAAAAGAATCAAACAATTCATCATCCTTCTTTTTTGGAATTAGGGTAAGATAAGTTGCATCTATTTTATAAGGAATGTCTTGTTTTACCCCTAGACTATTCCACTACCACCAATAAATAATCCTTCACTATATCCCAATTATGCTGGTTAAAAGCTGCAGAGTGTGTAAAGTTTCATAGATTAAATTGTGCAAATAAAGAATAAAGAGTCATGTATACAAGTGGCAAGATGAGAAACCAAAAGACATGAGAGGCTTGTCTCATGTGTGGAATATGAAAGGATACATATCTCGGATATGTGAGGAGTGAAGTAGTCAAGTATTGAAGAGTCATATTTCTAAGGATATATTATGGAGATAAAGCTCCATGTAATGTATCAAAGAATATATGTATTTCAAGCATCAAATAAAGAAGCTTGTATACAATTTGAGCAATTCTATTGTAAGTTTTCTTCATGTTATTGCATGAATGATATTGGTCATTTTACTTCATATTATTGTTATTTTATATGAATGTTTATTTATTAATACTGGCCACATATTGAATTCTTAAAAATTTGATTATTATATTTGATCCTAAACATTGGGACCTATGATAATCTAGTTAAAAAGCCAACAAGATACTTAGTCAAGTTAATATTTAAGGATTTAGAATAAGTAGAATTTCTTACTTCCAAGAGTTTCCCTTGGAAAAATGTTTGGTCACTTGAGATTATCCCTACGGCCTCACCATTACTTTGGTTAGTAGTCCAAAGCAAGATTCTTACATGTGAAGTTTGCAAAGAATATGATATCATAGATATTTTAGGTGGACCTTGTGTAATAATGATTAGAAACGTCAACTTGTGCACTTCTTCATTGTCCCTTTACCAACACCATCTGAGTCACTTCTTTAAAAATCTAAGAATACATTGGGTAGCTCCATAAACATCAAAGGATAAAATATTAGATTAAATATTTCAAAGCTAAAGGATTATGTATTTTATAGATAATTAGTTCTATCATTATTTTTTGGAATTTATGGCTTGAAAGGAATAACGAAACTTTTAGAAACAAATATCAAAACCATGTGCAAATTAGGAATCATATTATTACCTCTCTTGTAGAATATTTATAAAGATAGTGTTTAATATGAGAAGTCTTATGTATTGAAAAAGAGATGCTAGCATTTTGGTTTCAAGATTTGAATATAAATGAAAGGGTCACATGTGACAAAATAGTTAATACAAAGGATTTGTTTTGATCTACATGATAAATAGAAAATATCCAAAAGTTGGGTTTATCAAATTTAGCTTTGATTCTACTTGCAAAGGATTTTTGAGAAAATCTAGTGGAGGTGGTGTTTTTCAAAACACCGACGGAAAAATTATCATCACTTATTGTATAATTGTATGGAAACTCAACTAACAACTATGCATAGGCTAGGGAACTTTTTACATGAACCAAAATACCATTGCAAAAGGATGAAAATATATTTTTGTAGAGACAAATATGTGACACCAAGCAATACTAAATATGACAGAATTCCAAATAACCAAATATTGCACAACAAATAAGATTTATATTAAATGAGGGGGAGCCTAAAAACTCTGTTGTTACAATAGTGGATTTAGAAATCCTCCTTGATACAATTTTACAAATATTGCTAGGGTTCTTCGAAACCCTAGCTATAACAAATGGTGGTGTCTTCAGTTGCATTGTGCTCCCAACGTCTGTGAATGGGCTTCTGTGTATCCAATGTTGGGCCACTCCAGCTTAAAAAATTGTCCAACACTGATGAATCTCCAAATCTGCACACAAAAGATGAAAGAAGAGAGTTAGTAATAATTGAGAGGGCTCCACTGCATGAGACCATTAGAAATCGATAAAACCCTAACTATCATATAAAACTACTACAAGCAAATAAATATATATTGAAATAAAAAAAACAAAGAATGATTTACCTTGATCCTTGCTAGTTTTATATTGATGGATGGATCTATTGCAGGTCGATGGTGGGGGTGTGCCCTAAAGACACCCGAGGATCTTGCTTATCGTTAGAATAGGGCTCTAAAATGCAGTGGGTCTCTCAAGGAGTGCAGTAGGGCACCTAGGAATGTGTCAGAGAGAAGCAGGATGCTCAGGACTATGGCAGAGAGTAGCAGGGTGCTCATAGAGAGCGACAAGACGCTCACGATTATGGAAGAGAGCAACAAGACACTCGTAGAGAGTGACAGGGTATTTGGGAGGTCATATCAGATCTACAGAAGCAAATCTTATGATGGTGAAGGATGCAATAGTGGTAGTAATGAGTGAGGGGACTAGGGATATGGTGGATGGAGTGGAGCTAGGGTACAAATACTGGATTGGAACCTCAAGGAACTTAAGGTATTCAAAAACTTAGGAAAATCAAGAAATCAAGCATCTAAGGGTTGAGCCATCAAAATGGCCTCTATTTATAATCCAACCTAGGGCATGCTAGGATTTCAACGACACTAATCATGTGGCTGAGATTAAAGCACATCTAAGGGTGGATATTAAATTTAGGGTGTGGCATGGATTAATGTGAATGGATGGATGAGATTAAATGAAATTGGATGGTTGGGATTAATTTATTTATATATCTATATATATATTAAATATATATAAAACATAATATTAAAATATTATTATTTAAATATATATTATAAATATATATAAAATATATAAATAATAGGCAAAAATGGTAGGAAAGCTAGGATGGAGGACAAGTGACTATGTTTTGATGGTGGAAATGGCGAGAAAGCATGGATGGAGGACAAGTGGCTAGATTTTGGTGTCTACAATTTCAATTGAGGGGGATTCATAAATTGTTATTCATGTTATCAAGAAAAATGGATGTAAGGAATGGATCAAAGATAACATTATTTCTAATGTTCACAACTATTTATTTCAATAAACACAAGTTTTTATGAGGGGAGTGTTAAAAAAGTAAAATTTAGATTTAGTCCTATTAATTTTTTGCCCTGAAGCTCTTTCGTACTCATTTAAAAAGTTATTCAAATCTCTAGCCTCATTTATACTTGCCCTTCCAAAAAGGGTTGTATCATCTACTAATTGTTGATGGATGATGTTATCGATGTTATTACTAACCTTAAGTCCACTTATAAACCCATATTTGTAAAGTCTTATTTAAGTTTCTACTCAAAAATTCTGCAGTAATAATGAACAAATAAGGAGATAGAGGATATCCTTGTTTAAGGCCTCTCTTGGATTTAAAATATTTTGCCACTAACCCATTGACCAACAATGAATAAGAAACTATAGAGACATAAGCTTTAATCCATCTAAACCATTTCTTCCCAAAACCAAACTTATCTAAAACTGCAAAATGAAAATTCCATTTAACCCTATTATAGACTTTACTCATATCTAGTTTTAAGATCATAGCTCTCTTTTCTTGAATCTACTGAATGTATAAATTCATGAGCTACTATGATCCCATCCAAAATTTCTCCCTTTCACAAAATATCCTTGCTCTTCTGAAATGATTTTGTCTAATAATGACCTTAATCTATTCACCATCACTTTAGAAATAATATTATAAGCCATATTACATAGGCTTATGGGTCTAAAAGAATCAAACAATTTAGCATCCTTCTTTTTTGGAATTAGGGTAAGATAAGTTGCATTTATTTTATAAGGAATGTATTATTTTACCCTAGACTATTCCACTACCACCAATAAAGAATCCTTCACTATATTCCAATTATGTTGGTAAAAATCTGCAGAGAGCCCATCTGGACCAGGGGATTTATTATGAAAAGAGAAAAGATCTAAATGAACTTCTTCTAGAGTAATAGGCTCCATCAGTTTCCTATTGTCTTCATTTGGTATAATCAAAGGAACATCTTGAAGAAGTTTATCATTAAGAACTTTGGTCTTCTCTGAACCTAGAATATTATGATAAAATGACTTAGCCTCTTTTCCAATTTCACTCTGATATTCAATCCAAAACCCCTCTATTGATTTAATTCTACCAATTCTAGAATAAGATCTTTGTGCTATAGCCATCCTATGAAAAAACTTTGTATTTTTATCTCCTTTTAACCAAGTCTGTCTTGATTTTAATCTCCGGACTTTCTCTTCCTTACTCAAAATATTATGATATTCACTAAGCAACTCCCTTTCCTATGAGCTTGTATTATTCTCATCACCTTTATAAAATTTTGAAAGTTTATATTTTAGTTCTTTCTTCTCACAAAAATTTCCAAAGGTGTTTTTGTTCCATTCTTTTAATCTAGATATCATAGATTTAATTTGGTTTGGAAGAGCATACAACCCACCATTACCTAAAGAATTCCATGTTTGATCTATCATATCAACAAATTGAGGATGGTCTTCCCACATCTACTCATATTTAGAATATGATATTTTTTTGAATTCACTAACCACCATTTTAACTTTTATTGGCCAGTGATCTGAACCAATCCTTGTTAAGCTATTAATTTTAGCACAACTTCCTTCATCTAGCCAATGATCTGAGAGAATGGATCTATCTAATTTTTTTGCTATTAGGTTCTGGCCTCTCCTGTTGTTGGTCCAAGTATAGTTGTCTTATTTAAACTCAACTTCCCATAGATTTTTGCTTTGAATAAAAACTAAGAAATATTTCATACTTTGGGTCAATTTCCTAATTCCTCTAAATTTTTCATTCAACTTGGTAATGGCATTAAAATATCCAATGATCATGAAATGGTTTTCTTGGTCTTTACTTCTCATAAAGGCCTCAATCCCACTCCAAAATTCTAATCTACCTGACTAAGTTGTAGGACCATACACATTGATAAGGATGAATCAAATATTAGCAAAGTAGCAAGTGACTAAAGAGGCTATTCAATGCCTAGTTTTATGAATGGTTACACAAGAGGTTCTAGAAGGATTCCAACAAGTTAGAATTCCCTCTACTTCTCCTTCAAAATCCATAGCATCCCATTCACATATTACCCAAACTGCTTTCATAGTTTTTGAAACTTCTTCTTTTGTCATTTTAGTTTCCTGGATACAAAGAATATCAAGTTTATTACTTAAATAAAGGTCCCTAATACATCTATGCTTTGAGGGGACATTATCACCCCTTATATTCCATGAGATGATAATCATGTCTCATTAGGGGCTTTTGGCCCCTCTTGCGTATTACCAATATTATTTTGTTGTTTGGTAAAGAGAAGTTCAACCAACTTATTTTATGTTCCTTTCTCTATGTTAGCTCTTGCTTCCCTTCATCTTGGTTGATAATTTGAGGGTTTTCCTCTTTTTACCTTGCCTATATCAGGAGTAGGTCTTATTATTCTATTCCTTAATATTATTTCACCATTTTGTTTTTCAATATATTTATCCTCTCTTGGCTCTGTTATAGAATCTTTTGACTTATCCTGCTCATTTTCTAGTATTTCCTTATTAATGGCGAAGGTATTAACTTCTAAAACTATATTTTATTTACCAATTATTTTCTCCTGAATGGTGCATGGTACTTCAAGAGAGTCTTCAAAATATGATGAAACACATTCCTTGGGTTCATCGAGAATGTTCTTCCTTAAATTAGGATCATATTGAATAGATGGTTCCTTGCTAATATGTTGAAATTGTTGTCCTATGTCCTCCAAGTTTTAATCTACTTTTTCTTCATAGGCTAAAGCCTCAAAAGAATTGGAATTTCTTCTAGTATCCTTTCTTATTGGTCTCCACTATTCATTTTATTTTATTTTTTAGAAGTTGAAAACCATATTTATCCATAATCATTTGTAAATTTCTCTTATGATTTTATACAAATGATTTTGATGGGATATTCTTAGGGCATGATCTATTAATATGCCCCACCTCATGACATATTCTACATATAAAAGATATGTTATCATAATCTATAGTTTGGGCCCACATCTTATCCCCATACTTAAGAATGATATATTCTGGTAAAGCTTTTACTTATATCAATCATGACCAATACTCGAGCATAAATAGCCAAAAATCCATCTTTTGTTGTATCTGAAATCTCAAGGAATTCTCCTAGAGTGTTGCATACTACTTTTAAGGTGTCTATTTCCAAAAATTCAATGGGCAATCCAAACATCCTAACCCAGACTGATACTAGGGATAGATTTACATTTTTAGGTGAAAAACCTTCATACCAATGGGTAAGGAAGATCCCTACTCTTCCCATAAAACAAGGACCTCCTTTTAGGATTCTTTATCTTTCTTACATAGAACAAAAAATGGCTAGGAAGAAACCTTTGAGAAGAAATTATAGAATCACTCCTGGAGACTTCCAACTCCTATCAATTCATTTTCTCAAGGCTGAATCCCCTATCCAATACCCATTAAATTTACCAAAAAATGCCCTCTCTTGGAGCAATGAGGATATATTTGAGGTGTGTTCACTAAATTCTACCACTAGGGATGATTCTAAGGATTTAACTATAAATTGATCCATGGAAAAGAAAATAAAACTCAAAATATAATGAAACTAATCTGAAAGTTCTATAACAAATATAATATTTAATAAAAACTTCATAAAATATTCATGCACAATTTCTAAGATAAATAAAGGGAAAAAAGAACTTAGCTAAAAAATTCTTTGTCCAAATAGAATGTATTGCCTCATTGAAGTCCTAGTGCTTCATTGCTCTTCCCATCGTTCGAACCCTAGTTGGAAAATATTTGCAATTTTATTTTTTGCGATTTGAAAAATTGTCACTGCCCTTGTTTGGAATGGTTGACTTCATAGGGTCGTATCTCCCTCAATATTACTCAAAGTTTTGTATATGACCATTCATTTTATAGCTATTCAAATTCTGCACAACTTGGTCCAAGAATTAGCTGAATCAGATAAAGCTTTGCAAAGATATGGCTCCTAAAAGATGAGATGTTTTTTAGGAGAAAACCCTAATCCTTTGTACTTTGCAATTTCATTTTTCACAATTTGAAAAATCATCGCTGCCCTTGTTTTGAATGGTTGAATTCATAGGATCTTATATCCCTTAATATTGCTCAGATTTTTATATATGACCATTCATTTTAAAACTATTCAAATTTTGCACAAGTTGGTCCAATAATAAGCTGAATCAGATAACTCTTTGTGAAAATATGGCTCCTAAAATATGAGACCTTTTTTTAGGAAAAAATCCTAATCCTTCACCCTAATACTTTGAATGGTTGACTTCACAGGATCGTATCTCCTTCAATATTGCTCAGATTGTTGCACATTTATTTTTTGGTTACATAGGAGAGTTGGTCACAACCACACTATTTTTAGTAACTAACAAGTGTAGGGTTCAAACCATAGGGGTTGCTTCCACCAAACCTATTCCATTTTGTTATTGTTGACCTGATATGAAGGGGACCACCAATCGTTTAGGATTTGTACCATCATCGTCAGTTTCACGTGCACTCAGAGAATTTAGATTAGATTACTACCTTTACAAATAAACTACCCTTGAGGTTTGAACCTGGGTGTCTTATTGGTAAATGCTTGGCTAGACAAGCACTTACCAATCCACCTAGCCCTCAGGGTATCAAATTTTTGCATATGACCAATAATTTTAAAGCTATTCAAATTTTGCACAAGTTGGTCCAAGAATCAACTGAATCGGATAACTCTTCATAAAGATATTGCTCTGTGGAACCATTTGGAAGAGAGAATGCAGTAAATATTAAACTTGGGTCATTGGGATCCACATACTTAGAACAATTCTTGCCCATTGTCTTTGACTCTCTTTGTACAACCTCCAGATAACTTTCCATTATGAGCTAAGTTTGCATCTGTAAGAGCTCTTAAACCAGGACCTCCCCTAGTTTTTTCATCACACAATTTGCTCCATTTCACCAAAGAAAATTTCCTTTTATCATGTAAACCTGACCATAAAAAGGATCGCATAATAAAGATTAAACTTTTTTCAACTGATTTTGGAATAGATTACAATGACACATATTATGTCAGAATGGCTTGTAATATTGACTTAAATAACTACACTCTTCTTGCTAATGATAACCATCTACCTTTCCAAGTTGGAAGTTTATTTTTAACTTTACTAATAACTGGATTCCATAATTCTATCCTCATTATCCCCTCAAATAAATGCATCCCTAGATAAGTTGTTGGTAAATTTACCTCCTCCATTTGAAGCAACCTATAAATTCTTGCTTTGATATTAGTAAGAGTGTTAAGGAAGTAAATTTTGGATTTAGACCTATTAATTTTTTACCCTAAAGCTCTTTCGTACTCTTTTAAAAAGTTATTCAAAGCTCTGGCCTCATTTATCCTTGCCCTTCCAAAAAGGGTTGTATTATCTACAAATTATTTATGGGTGATGTTATTGATGTTATTATTAACCTTAAGTCCACTTATAAGCCCATATTTGTAAGCCTTCTTTGAGTTCGTACTCAAAAATTCTGCCATAATAATGAAAAAATAAGGAGATAGAGGATCCCCTTGTCTAAGGTCTCTCTTGGATTTAAAATATTTGGTCACTAACCCATTGACCAACACTGAATAAGAAACTGTAGAGACACAAACTTTAATCCATCTAACCCATTTCTTCCTGCTACAACCCTAACATAGCCGAATATGTTAGGTTCCAAGGGAATTAAGTAGTCTCACTATTTAGGATAGAATAGATTTATTATAATGAATCATATCTTTATTATTTTATCATCTGCTTTCTGAATTTATTGCATTCACAGCGAGGGAGTGCCCATATTAAGTGGCCAAACATTAATCTGAATCTATCAAGCATTATTTGTGAATCCATTGTGACACGAACGTATATTTGGTATTGATTATTGATTTCCTTTTAAATAAAAAGAGAACTCGTAGGAGTTCCTTATCAAGTGGTATCAAGATCAGCGATTTGAAAGGTTTAAACAACACAACTCTCTTTACCTCTCGCTTCTCAGTTATAGCGCAACTCCAAGAAATACAAATTACAGACAACGTAATTCGATCATCCACCAATGCGTTACAAAGACGAAAATTAATTTACGGGAGAAAAAAATAAAAAATAAATATTGTGTATCGAGTCCATCTAGTTCACTCTCACGGTAGGCGAATAATAGCAGCAGTGTTCGGCACCATTCCATATCATCTAGGCGTATGTGAAACAACCAGG
This sequence comes from Wollemia nobilis, assembly GCA_028583015.1. Taxonomy (NCBI): domain Eukaryota; kingdom Viridiplantae; phylum Streptophyta; class Pinopsida; order Araucariales; family Araucariaceae; genus Wollemia; species Wollemia nobilis. The sequence goes on from JAQPPZ010002954.1 coordinate 515,093, forward strand.
CATCCATGAAACAATATATATCTTTAGCAACAAATAAACAGGTAAATCGCGGGGAAAACAATTTACATCGATTGCCATTCGTCTTCAAAAGCTAAAACTAGGTTTTAACGTGAAACGAATAGCTAAATTTGAGCACATTACATCTATGCACATTCGTAAATGCGGGGGCCAATCACAACGCAAAAATAAATCAATTAAATCTTATAATATAAGGTACAAAATATTTTTTTTTTGTGTTTTGGAATTTATCCCACATCGGTTGGGTGGGGAAAATACGAGTGTTTAAAAAGCATTCTATGTATACATTAAGGTGTGACCACGATCACATGTAAGCCAATCTATCCTCGCATGATCCGTTCTCCATGTATTCTAGCTATCATATTCATTGTCCTTCATTATGTGTCCTCACCACCTTGCTATCATCTTCCAGCTGTCACATCCGTGTCCTCGTGTTCCTTAGCGTCCATCTCTTCCAGCTATCATATTTGTTTTCCTTCATACCGTGTCCTGTCAATTCGTGTCAATTGTCAGTTTCAAATTGGTCATTGTCTGAGTCATCGTGTGTCGATCAATCTTCGTGTCTAATTCGTGTCTGAGTTGCTTAGTTCTTCGTGTCAGGTTCATCTATTGCTCTTAGGGTTGTTCGAGTCATCGCGTGTCGGTCAGTCTCCGTGTCCAGTTTGTCTATTGCCATTAAGCCACATTCCTTTCATCCTATGTGCCTTGGGGAGTAGTCATGGTTGGTCATGTCCATATTCAGGTTTAGTCCATTCGAGGATACCTTAGTCATTGAAAAAGTTGAAGTAACCGTTGGGAAAATTCAAAATAATAATTGGAGATCTCAACTACAAATTTCGTGTCATAGTGGGCGTGACAAATAAAGCAAAAAACCAAATTTTTAGGGTTCTCGAAAGTGCATGGTTAAAAAGTGGTATAAAGGAGATGACAGTCGACTATCAAGTTGGGAGTCTCCCCAAGAGACAAGAAGACCTTATCGAAGCCAAGGTGCAAAAATTTCTCCTTCCCCTTTAAGAATTGGTAGCTTCAATTTGAATCACCGAGCAATTAATCCAATGGTATCCAATACCTCTCCAACTTCCTCACAAGTGAACCTCACTCAAGACGAGAACAGTCACTCCATGACAATCAATAATGATATACTACTAAAACTAGTAACCAACATTAAAAATCTAACACACCAAATAGAAAATTCGGCCCAATACACTCGTCCTAGTAAAGACCACCAGAGCACTAAGGTTCAACACAACCAAAATACATACCAAACAGGCCAAAATAATTAACCACCCAACCACATCGATCAGGATGAATGGTATACCACAAATACGAGGAATCCACCAAGGGACAATAACAAGACCTACCAAAATAACAACCAATGCCAAAGGGACTATAATGAGCATGAAAGAAACAACTATCAACCATGAGGTCCTCCTAATTATCCTCGCATTGACATGGCTACCTTTGAAGGTAATGACCCACGTGGGTGGCTAGCCAAAATGGAAGGTATCTTACAGGTCTACCAAATTCAAGATGATAAAAGAGTCTCCTTTACAACAACAAAATTAGGCAATGATGCTTATCAATGGTTCACTTGGCTCAAACATGAGAGACCTGATGAAGTTTACCTTTGGGATCATTTCAAATAAGCTTTTCTTCACAGATTCGACAAAGGTTCCATAGGTTCTTACATCGTAAGATTGTTTGCACTCAAGCAAACAGGATCCGTAGGGGATTATGTGTCAGAATTTACCAGTATGCTTCACTACGTAGATGAGATAAAAATAGATGTGGTAGTAGCAACTTTCAAAATGGACTAAAAGTACATATTCTAGTTGAAGTAAACATACAAAACCCATCCACATTGGATGAATGTATAAGGATTGCCGAGTTGGCAGAAACAAAGGTACAAGGAGACCCATCCACCAGACGTGATTCATATGGAAGGCTACAATTCTGTAATAATAACAACTCTTTTCATCGAAATGATCAACCATCTAAATAATTTTGCTACAAATGTCGCACTCATCATCCAAAGGAATAAGCATGTCCACCATGCCAAAACTTTCAGATGGAATACATAGACCATGAAGAAGAAGAAACAAAAGACTACGGTACACCTAAGGATTTCCCAGTTGAGGATCAAAATGCACAAGACAAAGTGGTTTCTGAGGAGGATACCATGACTATTTTAGTACATGCCCTTATGGGGTTATCTTCTCACCATACAATCAAGGTGGTAGGTTTCATTCGAAAGCAACGGGTGATGGTACTAATTGATTTCATAAGTAATCACAACTTCATTGATGCAAGACTTGCAAGAACATTGGGTCTGCATGTATTCAAGATCAGTTTCAAGTCAGAATAGCAAGCATGGAAGTTTATCAATGTCTCAGTAAGACATATTCTATTTCACTACAAATGGGTACGTATACTTGGAAAGGTCCCCTTTTTGTTATGGAATTAGGAAATTCAGAGGTTATTTTAGGTGTTGCATGGATGGAACAGTTAGAAACCATCACAGGTTTTAATCACAAACATCACTTTGTGGAATGGCAAGCCAATGGGAGGACCATCCATTTTCAAGGACTACCCATACCTCCATCAAAAGTTGTAAGCTCACATAGCATGGAAAAGTTGTTAAGAAAATATGGTGAGGGATTCATAGCCCGAATCAATTGCATTGAAAAGTTAGATCAAAATATGACATAAATCAAAGAGGAATATCTCCAACACATTATGTCTAACTATGAGGATGTTTTTAAGGAACCCATAGGCCTACCTCCCAAAAGATCTCATGGCCATGTCATACATCTAATTTATGGTAGTCTTCCACCCAATGGTCATCCTTATCAATATCCTCAACCCCAGAAAACAAAAATTGAGAAGATTGTCCAAGGAATTTTAGACCATGGTGTCATTCATCATAGTACTAGTCCTTACTCCTCACCTATCGTCTTAGCTCGTTGAAAAGACAACTCTTGGCGTATGTGTCTCGATTTTCGTCCTCTCAATAAAATCACAATCAAAGATAAGTTTCCTATTCCTATCATTGATGATTTACTAGATGAGCTACATGGTGCCAAATTCTTCACCAAATTGGACTTATGTTCAAGGTTCCACCAAATCCGAGTTAGGGATGAGGATATTCCCAAAACTGACTTTCGAATGCATGAAGGTCATTACGAATTTTTGGTCATGCCTTTTGGTCTTGCTAATGCACCATATACATTCTAAAGTCTCATGAACCAAGTGTTTCACCCATTCCTACGAAAATTTGTTCTAGTCTTCTTTGATGACATACTCATCTATATCAAATCATGGAAAGATCATTTAGTACATGTGGACAGAGTTCTCCATATCCTACGCAAAGAAAAGTTGCTTGTCAAAAGATCTAAATTCTCCTTTGGTGTTCAAGAAGTTGAGTACCTGGGTCATATCATATCTCATGAAGGTGTTAAGGTAGATCCCAATAAGATTAAGGTAATACAAGATTGGCCCTTGCCTAAAACCATCAAAAAAATTTGAGGCTTTTTGGGTCTCACGAGATATTACCGCAAATTTGTGCGTGACTATGGTAAAATTGCAGGTCCTCTAACGAATCTTACCAAGAAATATGCTTTTCGATGGTCAGTAGTAGCTACTAAAGCTTTCAAAAATCTCAAGGAGGCCATGTGTACGACTCCAATTTTGGCCCCTCCAGATTTTCAAAAACCATTTGTCTTTGAATGCGATGCTTCAGGGATAGGTATTGGTGTAGTACTAATGCAGGAGGGTCATCCCTTGGCATTTGAAAGTAAACAACTGTTAGGAAAAAAATTGGGGAAATCTACCTACGAAAAATAAATGTTGGCAATTTTACATGCAGTGGAAAAATGGAGGCATTATTTAATCAATAGCCATTTTATTATTAAAATCGATCATAGTAGTCTCAAGAATTTTTTAGAACAAAGGTTTTCTTATCCTAAACAAAATAAGTGGTTGACTAAATTATTGGGATATGATTTTGTGATTGAATATAAAAAAGGTAAAGAAAATGTGGCTGCAGACGCGTTATCTAGAAAATACGAAGATGAAGTAGTTATTAATGCCATTTCGGGACCATGTTCACAGTGGGTGTCTCAGTTACATGAAGAATGGTTGTCCAACAGTGAAACAACTCAAATAATTCAAGAGTTATCTAAGGGTTCCTCTAAGTACCCTCTTTTTGCATATGATGGCCAAATCTTACGTAAGAAGAATCGTATTTACATCCCTCATAATTCACCAATCAAAGCACAGATTCTAGAAGAGTCACATTCATCGCCTTCAACAGGACATTCTGGATTTTTGAAAACCTACATGCAAGTTAAGCAATCCTTTTTTTGAAAAGAATTAAAGGCAGAGGTTAAGCAATGGGTAGCTGAATGTGAAGTATGCCAACGCAATAAGGGGGAAACAACCAAATCACCAAGATTACTTCAACTGTTACCTATCCTGGATCACCAGTGGGAACATATTTCCATGGATTTTATTAAAAGCCTACCTAAGTCAGAAGGAAAAATAGTAATTTTATGGTAGTTGATCACCTTTTCAAATATGCTCATTTTTAGGCTTTACAACATCCATTTTCAGCAAGCAAAGTGGCCAAGGTATTTATGGATTCAATTTTTAAATTACATGGAATGCCCAAAAATATTGTAAGTGATCGTGATTCCATATTTACTAACAATTTTTGAAAAGAATTATTTCGACTTAGTGGTATCAAATTAAGTATGTCTTCTGCATACCATCCACAAACATATGGACCCACTCGTCATTTCATATTCACATTCTAGAGATATATTCAATATAGAATCTCTAGATGCTGCTAGAATCTAAAATGGTAACCTTAGAAGAAAATAATTAAATATAGCTCGTATTAACATCCAAATTATGAAAATGGTCAAAAAACATCTAAATAAAAATTCAACTACACATGAGTGATACCGATGATGAATAATGATGATCAGACATGATTGGGTGACTTACTATAAATATACACTCTCTCCAAGAATCTTGGAGAACAAACCAAAAGCTGGGTACAACCTCAAAAAGTGTCATCGGGGTCCTCTAGACCACTTGAGCTCATTGCCATTATCAAAAATCCCCTCTGACATGTCTGATGGACTCCGAGAGAGCTAGGTCCAACTATAATGCTAAAGTGATCGAAGATAGGGACATTACAGTCCTCCCTTCCCAAAGATTGCTTGTCCTCAAGCAATGGCAACACAACATCAAAATCAACAATATGAACTAGTCTACGGCCAACTGTTATCCCAAGGTCCCATATCATCGTCAGAAGGAATCCACCATGCTGTCACTATGCCAATATGATCACAACAGGAAGTCTCTCCTGTATCCATAAAATATAATCATCCTCAAAATTAGAACTAAGATACCTGTAAGGTCTGAGCTCTGTGTCATGAAACAACTTATGCATGATCAAATCAACATGGACTACTCCTGCACTCCCACCGTCCGATCTAATATGGTGCACTAGAAAAAACAATTTGCTCAAGCAGGAAATATGATACTTGATAAATATCACCATCGTGATCCAACAAAGGTGCTGATCAATCTCCCAAAAGTGGCTAATATAGAATAGGATAGTAGTATAAATTTAGAAAATAATCAACCTAGGAATGCATCTGCCATTGAAATAAGAAAACACCATGTTGACACTCAATATCCAAGTGTCAAAAGAATAGGCTAGGGCACTCCACTCAGCGCCAATCATGTAGGAAACATTAGGAAATACATCAAACATTAGCATGAAATGATAACCAACACACACTCGAGATGCGCATAATTCCAACCAATAATGGACCATGTTAGCTGCAATTCTTGTTAACTTCATGTTAGACCAAAAAATAACCCCTTTGACAAGCTGAATGGTTTGAAAATGAAGTAACATACTGCTGCCCAAGACTAAAATCATCATCTCATAATATGATTTTTGAAAAATCAATGTTCCATGAGAAGCATTATGTTACTTCATTTTCAAACCATTGATAATGTGATCATACCATCAACTGAAAAGGCCTCCCAACCAGAATGCAAAGTGTGATCATACCTACCAACCAGAATGCAAAGTGTGATCATAATGCAAATTAGAGACCTACCAACCAGAATGCAAAGTGTGATCATACCATCAACTGAAAAGGCCTCCCAGAAAAATACCAATCTAATAAACCTTCGGTTCATCTTCAAAATCTCTCTCCAATCCATTTGTATGAACACAAATGAATTCATAACATAGTTGTTCAAAAAGTAAACAACAACATACCTTTCACTCTTTGGGTCAATCATCTCCCAAGGCATGCACCTTCAATCATCCTTGATGCCTAGAAACACAAGCATACGATCCTGGGTGTGGAAAATCATATCCCAAAAGGCTCTGTCATACTGAGGTTGCTCCATACCAATCATCATATAAATGTCAACTATAGAGGATGAAGATACAACATAAGGCCCATAATCATAATCATATCTATGCAAAAAAAATTCTGATTTGTTTTCTTGATTTAATTCCTCAAAATCAACTCCCTCAATGTTATCCCTTGTGCCTAACTCATTGTGTGAAATTGGAGTAATGATAACATCATAAGGAATATCATCATTAGGTGCCAATACACACGGATCCCAAGGTACTAAGAGTTGATTTCTTAATTCTTCCCCAATAGGTTCTTTTTCCTCAATATGCATGTTTATCTCTGTATGAAGTTCACTTTGCAAATCACCAAAGAAAATGAAGCTATTATGCTCATTCATTATATGAGGTTTAGCTGGAATACCGAACCCAAATCCACCTGTGTATTCGTTACTAGAATATGATGAGTAAAAGTTATCACATGCTAATTGAAAATATGTATTATGTTCAACTTGTTTAGCATCAAAAAATATTAGTGAACTCATAAAGAGGGGTTGTCATGAAATATGTAACAATTCCCTCATGCTCTAAATCTAAAGGTGCATTGTTTCTCTCATTTATGTCACTAGATGCACCAACCTCATTAGTATCATCAAGGCAACTGTTAATTTTAGAATCTTCAGTGTCTTGTTCAACAATCATATCCAATGGTGTTGATTTGTTGTCTTCATTAAATACAATCTCATCAAAATTGAGTACATGCATATCAACTGAATTATTTTGAGAATCACTCATACATACCTCATCAGATGTAGTTTTTCATTATGTGAATCTCTTAGGAACTCCACCTCATCACTGTACAATTTTTCATTATGTGAATCTCTTAGGAACTCCACCTCTTCGCTGTCCAAGAAAGGCCTAAGCTTCCCCTCACACCTTTTTACCATGTTGTTAACCAAATAACATGCAACAGTTGTAAAGAATAGATCATGCCTCCAAAAAAATAATAAAAATGTGAAAAGGGGCTGAGGAATGATATCATATTCGTTAATAATAAAGAACATAATGTCCCCCATGCTATCAAAAATTAATTCTTCATGATCATCATCAATAGAAGCTATGAAATGATAGAACATTTGGAGTATACTATTATCACATCCAAAATAAATCAGCATAATACTTGAGTGAAATATAGCCATCAACTCTAAAATTTTATCTTTCTTACTAAAAGAAGGACTCTTGATATCATCCATTCCTTGAAAGTTATTAATGACCACATGTAGAATTTCCTTCATTTTGTTTTCATCATATGACATATTTGGAGCTGTAATTTGCATAAGTTCACTAAGGTAACAAGCAACATCAAGTCTTACCTCTTCATATGTGTGTTTCATCCACCTATCCTGAATCAAGGATGTCAATGCAGGATGTAGGACAACCTGCCACTCCACATAAGGTGAATTTTCCACCATGGACAAACATTCTTCTATTTCCTTTAAAATTTCAAGAGCAACATCACTTGTCAGAAGTAGCTATTCAAGCTTCTTACTTGCATACCAAAGTTTCCTATGCCCGTCCTTTCCATCACTATATGATGCAATATTACCCAACATGCTGGCAATGTTGACCAAGCTCTAATACCATTGTAATATCCTACCCAAGTTGCACTTTTGTTTTGATATGACAGAGAATAATTTACAAATAAAGAACAACAAGGAATAGAGCCAATGTGAACACTAACTACTACAATACTGCTTGCACGAAATTGCTAATGATTTACATTGAGAAAATCACAATACACTCGTCACTTACTTTATATTGCTGCTAGGATTATGATATGAGTATTATATACTTTTTATAACATTTACATGACATGCCCCGAACACAATTAACTTGTTGCTAATCATGTAATCAGATTACCCTAAACACTAAAATAACTGATTGCAAGTGTATATGGTATGAAAACCTCGCCTAAAAAATCTACTTTAAGAGTGCAGAAATAATAACATCATTCATTCATGGAAAACTAATGATAACCCAATCTTAAATGCCTTGGAGAAATGGAGTAAATTATCAATAGCTGAAATACATAAGATTTTTTACTGAACTATAGCACTTACATTAGAAATCAGGTCTGCAACTAACTGTGATGAACAACAACTCTCCAAAACATGGAATCATATAGTCCCTCAAGGTCTTCTACACTTATGAATTCAACTAATTTGTCTTGAAGAAGACCTAACACCGTTCAAGGAAATGCTGAGGCTCTGATCTTCACGTGACCTTCTTCGACAATGTAGAATGCTTTACAAAAACACCCAAAAATAGTTTTTATAACACTTATCAGCAATGAAAGAAATGGGTGTACAACTATGTGTGACCAGAACTAGATGACACAATAAATAAATAAATTTTTCTACCCAAGGTCCAAAGTAATGGGCTTAAAATGGTCACCCAACTTGTAGAGACAGTTTAGATTTATGCCCATATTGAGATTCCTTTATTTTCTTGAGTTATGAACCATTTAATGGTTCTAAAATTGCTCTTTATTTGTACAAAGCTATCAACAGTTATATGGCTCCTTGTGGAAATTATCTCCAGTTAACTTCACAAGCAAATCATCTTCTATAATGGTGCCCAAGCGAATATCATCAAACCCTAGATGAATCTCTGCATTTAACATTTCCAGCATACACAAAAATGTACAACCTACTAGAAATATTTGAAATATAAATGCAAAACAATACTGAAATTACCTCTACAAAATATCTCTATATTCACAATCTCAAATTCTAAAATGAAGCTGGAAGATAAACACCCAGGGGTGATCTTCCACACTCAAAGATATTGTTATTGAAGGAGGTTTTCTTCCCCAACAGCCTTCTGAAGTTCTACAACCAAAGCTCCAAATTCTCCATAGAGAAAACCAAATTATCAAATTTCTAGAATGTTCAATATGAGAGCAAGCAATCATATAAATAGACTTCTCATTGATAAATCTTCTTCTGTGGGTTCAATGTGGGATAAAACATAGAGTCACTTTATAATAAAAACTTATTTTTGCTCCAAAAGACCCCTTTTAATTAAAAATATTGATATATGATGTGCAGGGCTCCACAATAAAGCATCTATGATTTAAAACTTTTAATTCCCTTTTCAATGAGCTATAACACTTAGGCGCCCATTAAATTATTTAATTAAAATGGTAACCTTAGAAGACAATAATTAAATATAACTCGTATTAACATCCAAATTATGGAAATGATCGAAAAGGATCAAAATCGAAATTCGACTGCACAACAGTGATACCGATGATGAATAATGATGATCAGACCTGATTAGGTGACTTACTATAAATATATGCTCTCTCCAAGAATATTGAAGAACAAACTAGAAGCTGGGTACAATCTCAAAAAGTGTCATCGAGGTCCTCTAGACCACCTGAGCTCTTTACCATTATCAAAAATACCCTCTAACATGTTTGACAAACTCCAAGAGAGCTAGGGCCAACTATAATGCTAAAGTGACCGAATATGGGGACATTACATTGTTCATCAAGTTGTGTGATCTTCATTCTAAAGCTTTGATATTCTTAAGCATTTTATTTGTTATTGAGTGTTGAAATAAGAGAAAGTTTCTCTCTTGTTGTGTTCTTTTAAGGTCGCTAAGGGCTTAAGGTGGTGAAGTTACCCTTTTGTTTCTTCTTTGTGGAGAAGATTTGTAATATTAATGTTAGTTACCTAGAACATTAGCATAAAGGTACCTTATCTGCAAGTGCTTAGAAGTTTTGGTGGGAAGAATAGATGTGTTTTTGGATGCATCACCATCATTTCTCTAATAAGCTAGGTGGTATTTGTTGTCTTTGGATTTACAACGGGTATGTTTTAGCTAGGACTCCTTGTTAAGCATTATCCTCTTCTTCTACTATAAATTTCTTTTATTGTTCTAGGATTCATCACCTGTAGAGAACTGTTATCCAAAGAAGAGTAGTTAGTTGGCCTTAGGCTCTATCTCCGAGATGTTGGGTAGATGTTTGGGTTGGTTTCCTATGTTATTGTCAAGCAACATTTTTGTTTTATCCCATTAGCTTCTGGTATATGATGGTTGGGCAATATGGTTGATTGAGTGAGACATCTTTCTAGAGGTTTTAGATGGTTTTTGGGTTTTTTTGACCATAGCAAGCTCTCTTGTTTTGTAGTAGTGGTTAAGTTCTCCCAACCACTATACTTTTTTTATATTGGAGATGGCGTTTTAATTAGATTAATGTTGCTTTGTCATAGGATAGATTAATGCTAAGCTTTTATTCTTTTGTATTTTTTTTACATATTTATTTTATGAAGAGAACAAGGCTTAAGTGATGGGTGTTGTTTAATGTGCATCCTTTTATTACATGAATTTGAAACCATGCATTGTTGTTAGGGTTTATTGTTTAAGAATATATATAATGTTTTTATTCAATATTAATAAGGTATGCTTTATTAGTATTGAATTAGAGTGCTTGTCCATTAGTGAAGATATATAAATTAATATTATATTGAAGCTTTGTCCAAATAAGAAGTTTGATTATTGTTGTTATATATTTAATAATTGATTAAGACATAGAAAAGTGACTAGGTTCATGTCTTCTTATTTTGGATTAAAAGGTGTGATTATTAATTATCAGTTATGGATTATAAAAAGGAGCAATGTATTGTATGATAGAAAAGAAGACTTTTTATTGGGTGAAAAAGGTTTGAGGAGATAATTAATCCATAATCGAGAGAAGTATGAAATTCTCTCATTATTTGCATGATATTGCTTTACATATTGTATGCTCTTATATTATGGTATATTTCTTGCATAGTGCATATTAGGCTTGCATATGCATTCAAGAGTTGTCCTGATCCCTAAAATTTCTTCAAATTTCCATTGGAGAAGATCCAAGTGGAGGACCTTGAGGAAAAGATGAAGATTATTTATGTATTTTTAAAGATTGGAGTGTAATATTTTGGGATGAATATTATTATGAGTATTATGATTATGAGGAAGGAATAAAATATTTTATTAATACTCTTGCTATAATTATTGATATTTGCTCAAAAATTTAATGATATTATTTTAAGTTAAAAATATTGAAAAATAGTTAGTTATTTGTAAAATGAAAGGATAAGATATTGAAGATAATATAAGAATCTAAATGATAATTATGGTTAAAAATTTATTTCAATGTTAATTTCATCCTTTCCTTGTATGCAAAGGAAATGCTAAATTCTACTATTATGATTTGGAAGTATATAAATTCTTATACTTTAGTAATGTGTTATGTTAAAATTAGTTATGATTTAACATAACACTTTATTTTATTTTTGTATAGATGTTTATATTATTTAAATTTTATGAATCTTAGATTTTTGATGAGGGTTTTTAGGCATGAATCTAGAGCAATATTAGAAAACCCTTGAGTCAAGATGTACCCAATATTTGTAGGACTTGTGGTGAGGTAATAACCAGGTATTTATGAATAATACACCTTGAACGGTAAGGCTTAGGTGTTCCAAAGCGATGAGGCTTTTGGGTAGTCCTAAGCAGTGAGGCCTGGACGTATTCCTAGTGGTGAGGACTAAGAATCTAAATGATGGATTGGTATGAGATAATCCATTGGATCATTCACAAGATAATATAGTGGTGGCACCTTGTAGTGAGGAAAGAGTGACCATGCTCATTATCAGGTGAGTGGCAATGAATTTTGTTAGCCCATGAGATGTAGGTAACTAAGTACTAAGGCATTATGCTAGAATAATCCTACATAGATGGACTTATATAGGGTTAGGAAAAAGGTGTCCCCCTTTAAGTGTTATGGGCCTTAAAGGATAATCCCTATGTCATGGTCAAGTTTTCCTATACTGGTGAGGGCATAAGAAAAGTGGGGGGACCACTGATGGTATCTTTTCTAAATGATGAGGTTTAGAAAAGTGAACCCTAAAAGTATGAGAACTTGGCCACTTTTATTGTCTACAGTGATATTGAACTCAAAATGTGGTTATGCCTTATACTATTAAAAAATATTGGGACTTCTTTATGAATTATTTCTTGTAAAAATGAAAAATAATATCTCTCTCCCTTGGGTTAATTTGGTTGGTTGTTATAGTTGGTATCAAATCCTAGGTCATAGGACTAGAAGCTTCTATGGAGAGAACCTAGGTTGAACCTTGACTTGAATATTCTAGAGGTTTTAAATGGTTTTTGGGCTGTTTTGACCATAACAAGCTCTCTTGTTTCATAGTAGTGGTTAAGTTCTCCCAACCATTGTACATTTTTTATATTAGAGATTGTGTTTTAATTAGATTAATGTTGCTTTGTCATAGGATAGATTAATGGTAAGCTTTTATTCTTTTGCATTTTTTTTACATATTTGTTTTATGAAGAGAACAAGGCTTAAGTGATGGGTGTTGTTTAATGTGCATCCTTTTATTACATGATTTTAAAACCATGCATTGTTGATAGGGTTTATTGTTTAAGAACGTATATAATATTTTTTTATTCAATATTAATAAGGTATGCTTTATTAGTATTGAATTAGAGTGTTTGTCCATTAGTGAAGATTTATAAATTAATATTATATTGAAGATTTGTACAAATAAGAAGTTTGATTATTGTTGTTATATATTTAATAATTGATTAAAACATAAAAAAGAGACTAATAATCGAAGGTTCATGTATTCTTATTTTGGGTTAAAATGTGTGATTATTAGTTATTTTTTATGGATTATAAAAATGAGCAATGTATTGTATGATAGAAAAAGAAGAGTTTTTATTGGGTGAAAAAGGTTTGAGCAGCTAAGTAATCCATATTCAAGAAAATTATGGAATTCTCTCATTATTTGCATGGTATTGCTTTACATATTGTATGCTCTTGCATTATGGTATATTTCTTGCATAGTGCATGTTAGGCTTGCATATGCATTAAAGAGTTGTCTTGATCCCTAAAATTTCTTCAATTGTCCATTGGAGAAGATCCAAGTGGAGGACATTGAGAAAAAAATGAAGATTATTTATGTATTTTTAAATATTGGAGTTTAATATTTTAAGATGACGATTATTATGAGTATTATGATTATGAGGAAGGAATAAAATGTTTTGTTAATACTCTTGTTATAATTATTGGTATTTGCTCAAGAATTTAATCATATTATTTTAAGTTGAAAAATATTGAAAAATAGTTAGTTATTTGTAAAATGGAAGGATGCGATATTGAAGGTAAAGAAAATCTAAATGATGATTATGGTAATAATTTATTTAAATGCTAATTTAATCCTTTCATTGTATGCAAAGGAAATGCTAAATTCTAGTATTATGATTTGGAAGGATTTAAATTCTTAGACTTTAGCAATGTGTTATGTTAAAATTAGTTATGATTTAACATAGCACTTTATTTTATTTTTGTATAAATGTTTATATTATCTAAATATTATGAATATTAGGTTTTTGATGAGGTTTTTTAGGCATTAATATAGAGAAATATTAGAAAACCCTTGAGTCAAGATGTACTCAATCTTCATAGGAGTTGTGGTAAGACAATAACCAAGTATTTATGAATGATACACCTTGAACGGTGAGGCTTAGGTGTCCCAAAGCAATGAGGCTTTTGGGTAGTCCTAAGTGGTGAGGCTTGGATGTATTCCTAGTGGTGAGGTCTAAGAATATAAATGGTGGATTGGTATGGGATAATCCACTAGATCATTCACAAGACAATATAGTGGTGGCACCTTGTAGTGAGGAAAGAGTGACCATACTCATTATAAAGTGAGTTGTAACGACCTTTGTTAGCCAATGAGGTGTAGGTAACTAAGTACTAAGGTATCACGTTAGAATAATCCTACATAGATGGACTTATATAATGTTAGGGAAAAGGTGTCACCCTTTAAGTGTTATGGGACTTAAAGGATAATCCCTATGTTATGGTCAAGTTGTCCTATACTGGTGAGGGTATAGTAGAAGTGGGGGGACCACCGATGGTGTCTTTTTTAAATGATGAGGTTTAGAAAAGTGAACCCTGAAAGTATGAGAAGTTGGCAACTCTTGTCGTCTATAGTGACATTGACCTCAAAATGTGGTTATGCCTTATACTATTGAAAATATTAGGATTTCTTTATGAATTATTTCTTGTAAAAATGAAAAATAATACCTCTCTCCCTTGGGTCAAGTTGGTGGGTTGTTATAGTTGGTATCAAAGCCTAGGTTGTAGGACTAGAAGCTTCCATGGAGAGAACCTAGGTTAAACCTTGACTTGATGTGCTACTTTGGGAAGGATTACTCTTATAAGGATCTTAAGTTGATTTGAAACAAGGTAGGTATTGCATGCCATCTTGACTGGTCATACCAATGAGTAAAATTATTAGAAAGTACTTCTTATTATGGATGGCACCTTGCAACAAGCCAAGTGTGACCATGATCATTATCGAGTGAGTGATAATGATCTTATCAAAGATGACACCTTGCGAGTAGGCAAGTGTATCCATGATCATTATCAAGTGAGTGCTAATGGTATTATCAAAAGTGGCACCTTGCAGGTGAGCAAGTGTGACCATGATTAGTATTAGGTGAGTGATAATGGTTAAAGTTAGTTCATGGGGAGATGAAACTAACCAATTTAGAAAGTATATTTTTGAAGAAATTGTAACTCATCAAACTCATTTTTATGGATAGGAGATGACACCTATTTTGAGAGGAGGATCATCCAAGAAATTGGAGTTAGCTACATATGAGGATGTAGCTTATCCCTAAAATAAATCTATAAGAATAATGGAATCTAGTAAGAAATATGGAAGAACAATGGACTCTAGCAAGATATCTAGAACAACAATGGACTCCAATAATAGGGCTTTCTAGAGGAATCCATGAGGGTAAAGCTTAAATTTAGGTTGAGATTTCCAAGGACCTTAAGAATGTCAAGGTACCTAAGTTTAATGGTAAATAAAGGGGTGATGCAATGGAATCTTGGTTGAATGAGTTGGAAACTTTATTTTTCAAGAATAATTACTCACTAGAAATCCAAACTATTTGGGCAATCCTTCATCTCCAAGATGTAAACTTAGAATGAAGGAGCACATTTAAGGTAGGTATAGGAATGCAAGTAGTGGACCTTAAATGGGATAGTTTTTTAAGGGCATTTAAGACATATCAAATCAATTTTATGTAGAGAAGTTTTGAGTTCTCTACACTCCAAAAGGGTACATTGACTGTGGAGGCATATTATCAAAACTTTATTAGAATTTTGAAATATATTCTTGAGTATGAGACCAAAGAAAAATTGAAAGTTCATCTTGGGAGTGGATCCTAAGATTCAAATAGTGATTAATTTGCTCAATTCCAAAACCTTTTAGAAAGCATATGATTTTACTCGATAGGAAGAGACAAATCAACACACCAAGAAGACATTCAACTATGGAATTTTGATAGAGGTAGAGCTACAAGAACTCAAGAAAAGGAAGAGTGTGGGGTTTAAAAAATGGGACAAGGAGCAAAATAATAAGAGTAAAGGAAACCCAAAGTTTGAAAATAAGAATAATGGGAACAAAAATAATTATAAGAAGAATTTCCAAAGAAAAGACATTTCAAAACCCCAACCTTAAAAGTAGAATGACTAAACTCAAGAGGATGATATAGGGAACAAAATGCAAGCAAGGAATAAGGCATCCAAAATAGGTCGTTTCATTTATAGAGGTCTTCATTATGTAAATAAGTGTCCCCAATAACCAAAATAAAGTAGCAACCTCATTGAATCTATGAAACCATAGAAAGTAAGTGTTAGAGTTAGAGTATATTACATCATTTGGATCATGTGAATGTAACACCTTTGGTACATAGTTAGAGTAGGAGATTACTTTAGGAGAAAGTTAGCTAGTTACTTCAAGCAATGTAATAAATGCACAAGTGTCAATGTGTAAGGTATCCCCTTGTACAACTAGGTAGAGTGTTGGCCAAGGAATCTATATTCCTATATAAAGGGCCTCATAGAGACATATCATATATCAAGTGCATTGTAGTAAAGAGTATTAGATAGTAGTAAAACTTTTGAATGGAGTAAAATGTAGTTCTTTAGGTTATATTAGTGGAGTGACTATTTCCTCCATACTGCATTATATCTTTATCACTTTCTATTTATAGTATATTTAAGTCATATTGTAGAAATACTTTATTTCATATTTTTTGTATCTTATTAGGACCTGTGATAGATCTCTCTCACTACATATATCCTCAAAAGCTAACAATGGTATCAGAGCCACGGTGAATCAAGATAGAAATAGGAAGAGTCACAAGCGAGGACTGAAATAAATCTCAGTTACAAAATTTTTGAGATTACATATGGTTGGAGTCTTTCCACAGAGTTGTAGAAAAACTCATGAAGACTAGGACTCAAAATTCATTCCACTAGTTTGATGGATCAACTAGTGAAGACTATTGATCTCAAGAAACCTAGATCTTTTCATGCTAATTATTATCTAAAGTTATTTGTTGTAAAAAAGTAGACATTATGGAAGAGACTCTAAGAGTAGAGTCTTGGTGAAGTTTGGAGATTGGAGATCCCCATTGCTAGATTGAAAAAATTCATGTTACAAAAAGGCCATATAAGCCTTGATCTAGAAGAAAGTCCATAAAAGCTTTGATCCAAAAGAAAGACCATAGAAGCATTGATCCATAAGAAAGGCCATAGAAACCTTAATCCAGAAGAAAGTCCATAGAAGCCTTGATCTAGAAAAGGGCCATAGAAGCCTTGGTTTAGAATTATAATTTCTTCTATTCCAGTTTCTAACAACTTATTGCAGAAAAAGGAGATTCAAGAAAAATATTGGGAAGCTTCCTACAAGAGGTCTAGGAAAATTATCTTCTTAGAATAATTTCAGCACTTGTAGCAACAAGGAGAAGACTAAAGATTTCAAAGACCTTAAAAAAAGGTCCTATTACAAGAGCTGCAAATCCTGTAGATTATAAAAGTAAAGAAAATGTAACAATAGCCTTATATCAAACTCAAGGAAGAAGAGAC
The DNA here is from genome assembly GCA_028583015.1 of Wollemia nobilis. Classification (NCBI taxonomy): domain Eukaryota; kingdom Viridiplantae; phylum Streptophyta; class Pinopsida; order Araucariales; family Araucariaceae; genus Wollemia; species Wollemia nobilis. The sequence continues at coordinate 532,522 of JAQPPZ010002954.1, forward strand.
TCTAGAAGATAAGTCAAGGAGGAGATAGGATATTGGTGATCTCTATTTTAAGATCAATACCTGCAGAGTGTAGAAGCAAAAAAGGCCATAGAAGCCTTAATTATAAAGAAGACTTAAGAGAAAATTTTTTGATTCAAAAGAAGAGTCCTTGATTTAGAAGAAGAGTTTCTTATTTAGAAGAAGATTGCAGAGAAAAAATTTTAATTCAGAAGAAGACTCCAGAGAAAAAATCTTGATTTAGAAGAAGAATTCCTTATTTAGAAGAAGACTCCAGAGAAGAGTTCCTAAAGAAGACTCCAAAGAAGAGTTCACAAAATAGGAGATTGGCGATCTCCATTAAATCCTACAAATTACAAAAGAAAAGAAGGAATAGCAAGGTCCCATTCTAGAATCTAGAAGCAATATATTTTAGAGATCCAAGAAGAAGATATCATCACCAATAGAGGTAAAATATTGAAGAAAAGGTCTCAGTTGGAAGATTAGAGAAGTTGTATGATATAATACCTTGGAGAGGTCTCAAGGAGGAAAAAGAAGGCTTGGAGAGCCTTATTGTAGAGCTCGTAGAAGCATCATAAAAAGAATTCATAGGAGAACTCAACAGAGAAATCCACTACCAAGGAGAAGCTCCTGATAGTGGATAAATTAAAACAATTATCGCCATCCGATAACAAGCCCAAGAGAAGAAGAATTTGGTAAGGAGTACCAAATCTTGAAGAATAATCTAGTGAAGACCTCAAGACATTCAAAATATTGAGAAGAAGAAGATCCTATTTGAAGTCAGAATTCAACAAGTATATTTAAGGAATATTTAGACATAAGAAGCCTACCAAATCAAAGATATTTGTAGATTACCTCTTATAGCAATAAGGCATAGATAAGAGATAAGAGTTTTCTAAATTATAGCAGAAAATAGATGATTGCTGGAAGGATCAAGCCACCAAATCCTAGGCTCAAGACAAAAGGTCCAAGACCACAGTTTGATGAAGCAAGAAGTTGTTTAGGACAACCAATAAGAAGCTTCAAATTCATCCGTTACAAGGTAGCAACTTGGTGAATCAAAACACCAAGATCTACATCTACTGTGAAAAATATTAAAGATAAGAAACTAAGGTGAAATTAGTTGAAGGGTTTATTATCAAATTCAATTAAGCACCATATTTAGATTAGAGTTGCAAAGAAAAAGGGCTTATATTATAGTCTTCAAGAAAGTGTAAAAAGGATAGTTCATCTTAAATATTTATCTGCACATTAAATAGGAGTTAGATATCTTTGAAATAAAGAAAATTATCAACTACCTATTATCTATCTAGAAAGCAAGAAGACTACATCCTACAATATTGATTGTAGTGAAATTTATAGAATATTCATTAAGGGTTCTTTATAGATTACTCTTAAAAGTTGCAGATATTATTAAGTGCATTTGAAATTATTTTGAGAGTTTATTTATAGGAGAAATAAGGTGATATTATTATTACCATTAAAGTGCATTATTAATCCATTAGCACTATACTAGTTAATAATTAACTAGTTACTATCAAAAGGGTAGTTTGTGTTTGTTAATTGTTAAAGATCAAGGGCACAAAATCGACAGATTATCAAAGTGTCTAGATACACTATTTAGTGCACAAAACATACAACATTTCATGGTCCAAAGAAGCCACCAAAATTAGATCAGATTCATCCAAGGATAGGATAAGAAATCCACTATCAAAAATTAGTAAAATAAGCTACAAATTGAGACTTGGTGAATCTTAGACTCGAGGTGCACTAAGGGATATTTACAAAAAAAAAGTAGCATAGAAATTACTTCTACAAAATATACTATCTACGTGGTTATTAGCTTGGGTTTATTACCAAAGTAACCAAGCAAAGGAGAGAGTTATCTAGCAAAGAAGACAACATCAAATCAACCCTTGCCTACAAGAAATCCACTATTAATAACCAGTAGAATAAAGTGCAAAAGAAGGTGCAAAAAGAAGGCATTCTATTTACAAGATTGTTTATATTATCTTGCACCATACTAATATATCCTACGTAGGAATAAGGATAGATTTTAAGTGCCACAAAGGCACATTCTTACTAAGGAAATCAACTCAAATCGATTGTGAAAATAGCATCCTCCAATTAAGGTAGAAGAGCCTCTCAAAGAGCTCATATCATCCACAATTTTGGACAACCGTATCAAGGTACTTGCAAGTATATACAACATAACACAAGGAAGAATAAATATTATCTACAAAGGTAAATACATTATGGGTTGAAAGGAGAAGGAAAACAAAGCATAAAAGAAGCTATAACAACTAGATATATGTCCACAGGAAGCACTCAAGGGTACCATTGGAGTATCTCAAAACTCCACCAAAGCATTACCTATAGCTATCAAAGTGTTGCTCACTATTACAACTAGAACCAGTTTACATCAATAACCATTGAAAGCATACAACAAAGGAGAAGTTGGCCATAATACATTGATAAAAGAACCTTGCAAAGAATACATTGAGATATGTTGAAAAGATAAGGCCCATGCAAAAGGGAAGGTGACACTTGTCACCTTGAAATAAATTCTAATGTCACCCACATGAGTGCTCATCCTTTGCATGTTTGAAAGAAAGTCCAAGTAGGAATTACAAAGGAGGATGTTGGAAGTGTTAGAAGAAAAATAACACTTGTCACCAAGGAATATAAGTGCTCATACAAGACTGTAACACTCCAAGGCATTAAAGAGAAGTTGTTGTAACACTTGTCACCAACTACAATAATTTATCCCTATTTGAGACATAAAATATTAAAAAGAAAGCATATTCATAGAAACATTCATAGTATATTTATAGTAGTGAGGAATAATAGCAAAAAGAGAATTTAAAGCTCTTGGTCAAGAAGATCAAACTTGAGGCATCCACTATCTAAATATTGTAGTCAGAACAGAAGAAAATCAACTGCTGTCTGAGTTCATGATAAGCATTAAAGATTGTTGATCTCATCTACACCCATACATTGAAGAATACATTGGTCATAATAGCTAGGAGGAATACTATAGATTATTGTCATCTACATCGAGTACGTAGGAGTTTGTAGCATTATAAATGTAAGGATTTACCTTATTCTAATTTGCTTTCATTAATAGGAGTTATAAGGGTATAATATAAAGTTGAAATGATAAGAAAATCAACCATATTTGAAAGAAAAATTGAAAGAGAATTATAGCTTAATATTTACAAATTAAAACATAGGAGAAATAAGGATTTCTACCTAGAAAAATTAAAATTATTGCAAATATTATTATTTTTATAATATTCCAAATTAGGGAGTTATAAGGAATACTACACCAAAGTAGGATATTAGAATTTAGAAACATTAAATATCAAATATCAAAAGCTATAAAAAGATGTTCATTAAGAATTATCAAGAGTTGGAGATTAATTGTTATTCTTGTCTCAAAAATACATTAAAGAGGTAAAAGAAATCCAACCATTAGAACATCATTAAATTAGAAAGTGCTTAGTTTAATAGGAGAAATAAGGAGTAATAAATGTTGATTTTGGTATTTACAAAACTTTACAAAATCAACCTAATATTGAACTACTATTCACAAAAATCACTTTATCACTCATACAACATATCCAAAATCACTAGGGAGACATAATACATTCTAAAAAACTTGATAATAATAGCATTCATTCAAAGTTTATCAAGTACTTAATTCATTTGGGAGTCACAAAGTGTACAAAAACTAAAATTCCACCAAGGTATCATCAAATCAATACTAAAGAATTTAAAAGGGTACCACAAGGATCATCATGGCATCAAACAAATTATTTCTTGTAGAATCCCAATTACTTAAGCGTCCATTTTTTTCATGGAAAAATAAGGTAAAAATAATCTTAGTATATGAAAAACTTTGGGAGATAGCTCAAGGAACAACAAAAAAATTGAGCACATGTGATACTGAGATTTAGAAGTTTGAAGAAAATGATGCAAAATACCTAATGATAATAACCTTTGCTATCACTGATGAAATGCAATAATATATTAGTTCATCAAAGAAATCTATAGAAGCATGGAAAATATTAGAGAAGATATTTGAAGGGAAAAACAAAGCCACTATCCTTCATCTTCAAAATCAACTACATTCCCTAAAAATGAATAGTGGTGAGAGCATAGAACTATTCCTAAGGAAAGTAATAGATATTAAAGAGAAATTATTAACCTTAGGAGAGGATATTAGAGATGAATTTCTTACTCAGGTAACCATGAGAGCACTTCCAGATAGCTACAAATATTTGGTTACATATTTACAAGTCCTAAGTAAAGATACTTCTTTTGATGACATAATCAATATTATTCAAGAGTATGAGGTGGAGAATACAGTTAAAGATGAAATGACTAACACTGCATTGGCATCAAAAGACAATCCATAGGAAAATATTGCTTCATCATTAAGGGGACAAAGACCATGGTATAACAGGCATTGTCAGATATGCAAAAGAAAAGGTCGTAGTACTAACTATTGCAGACTCAATCCCAAAAATAAGAATCAAGGAAATCAGATAAACAATGGAATCAAATTCCAACCATGACAATATAAAAATAATTCTCATCAACAAGTTTAATGTCCAACCAATTATACCCAATTGGAGTACCAAAAATAGAATCAGAAAGGACACCTACCTCAAAGGATAGAAGAAATTGAAGAATTGGAAGAACCTATAGATGATTATGAAGTGAAAGCTCTTTCAACAAGAACAAGTTATGAAGACACTAACTACTTGCTTGAATAGGTTATAGAGAACAAAGAAGAAGGATACAAACTCCAAGACCAAGAAGAAGATCCATATTGAAGATTGAAATATTCAATACCCAAATAATGTAATACAAGGGGGTGTTAGAGTTAGAGTATATTACATCATTTGGGTCTTGTAAATGTACCACCTTTGGTACATAGTTAGAGTAGGATATTCCTTTAGGGGAAATTTATCTAGTTACTTCAATGTAATAAATGCACAAGTGTCAATGTGCAAGGTGCCCCTTTGTACAACTAGGTAGAGTGTTGGCCAAGTAATCTATCTTCCTATATAAAAGGCCTCATAGAGACATATCATATATCAAGTGCATTGTAGTAGAGATTAGTAGGTAGTACTAGAAATCTTGTATGGAGTATAATGTAGTTCTTTAGGTTATATTAATAGAGTGAACATTTCCTCCATACTGCATTGTATCTTTGTAACTTTCTATTTATAGTAAATTTTAGTCATATTACAAAAATACTTTCTTTCATATTTATGATATCTTATTAGGACCTGTGATAGATCTCTCCCACTGCATATATCCTCAAAAGCTAACAACAAGAACCTAGATGGTCAGACAACTCCCATGCTATTAAATGGTAATTTGTTTAATAGAAATGTAAAGGTTTTAATTGATTATGGGGCTAGATATAGTTTCATTTGCACTAGTATTATTGGGGATATGCCAAAAAACCCTAGATTTTTGGCACAAGGGTTGAAATTTGAGTATGGGTATAGAAAAAATTACTCAATGAATAAATGTTTACCTATTGCTGAGATCTCCTTACCAATGAATCCATTATTTAGAATTATATGTAGCACCACTACATGCCTTTGATATTATCTTAGGTATGAATTGGCTAAAAGCTCATGGAGCCCTAATCAACTTCCAAGAAAGATGAATGGATTATAATGATAACGATAAGAGAAGATTAAGGGTTCAAAGTAGGTAAGGGTCTTTTTGACCACATTTATTTTTAGCTATGTAGCTTAAGAAGGCAATTAAAAAGGTGGAATGTTTTATATAGTTAAGATAAATGACAATAATAGTGATAATGAAGATGCAAAAATATATAAGAAATATCTAATTTTGCATGAATTTAGGGATGTATTTCTAGAAGATATCTTAGGTATTCTACCTCAATGTGAATTTTATTTCACCATTTAATTTAATGCCTAGAGTTAAACCTATTGCTAGGATATATTACAAAATGACTCCTAGTGAGTTGCAAGAGTTAAAGGTGCAACTACAAGATTTATTGGAGAAAGGTTTGATTATACCTAGTGTGTCATCCCGGGGTGCTCCAATGTTGTTAAAAATAAGGATGGTTACTTAAGGTTATGTATTGACTATAGAATATTGAGTAAAGTAACCATCAAGAATAGGTATCCATTACCAAGGATTGATGATCTCTTTGATCAATTAAAGGATTCCACTATTTTATCAAATATTGATTAAGATCAAGATATCATAAATTGAGAATTTGTGAAGATACTCACAAAAAAACCTTTAAGACTAGATATGGACATTATGAGTTCATAGTGTTACCATTTGGGTTGACAAATGTACCAACAACTTTTATGAATATGATGAACAATGTGTTTAGGAAATATCTCGTTGTTTTGTTTTGATATTTTTGGATGATATCTTGATATATTCTTGCACTAGGTAAGAACATGACTAACATTTGAGGTTGATTTTAGAAGTGGAGGAAGAACCAACTTTATGAGAAGTTATCAAAATATGAGTTCTATGCCTCACAAGTTTAATATTTGGGGCATATTATATCTACATAAGGGATTACAATGGATACCCAAGAAAATTGAAGCAATATTAAGTTGACCTGCATCCACCAAATTATTTGAAGTTTGAAGCTTCATGGGAATAAGTAGGTATTATAGGTATTTTGTGAAAGACTATTCAAAAATTGCCTACTCTATTACCAACCTTAAAAGAAAATAAAAAGAGTTCAAATGGATAGATAAGTGCGAGACTGCCTTTGAAACCCTGATAAATAAATTGAGTACAACACCAATTCTCAAGATACCTGATCCTTATGGGAATTTTATAGTATGTACAAATTCTTCCTAAGAAGGTTTGGAAAGGGTGTTATCCCAAAAGGAAGCTATAGTAGCATATGAATCTAGGAAACTTAAGAAGAATGAGCTGGATTATGCTACACATGACCTAGAGTTAGTAGTGGTTGTGCATGCTCTTAAGGTTTGGAGGCACTATTTTTTAGGATAAAATTACAAGCTAAGGACATACCACCAAAGCCTAAGGTATATACTTTACCCAACCAATTCTAAATGCAAGGTAAAGAAGGTGGATAGAGTTATTATTCAAGTATGAATTTGGTATAGATTATATCAAAGAAAAGGAAAACAAGGTTGTTGATGCCTTGAGTAGGAGAAGGTATATAGCAACATTAAACTAGAGTCATGAAAAATTGATTGAAAAAGTTAGGGAAATGCAGTTACAGGATTAGTATTGCATAGAAATCTAAAAAAATTGAGAGAAATCCTAAGGAAAAGAGGGATTTTAATATAAAATATAGACTTTTATGTTTCAAGGATAGGTTGTCATACCCAAGACTGATGATTTAAGGAGAATGATTATGTAGAAGGTGCATAGTTCTCCATATTCTACTCATCTGGGAGGTGCAAATATGAGAGAAATATGAAAATGACTATTTATTGCCTTGGAATGAAACAAGATACTAATATTTTTATTGCTAGATGTTTGGAAAGCCAGAAGGTAAAGGCAAAATATTAGCATCTAGTAGAAAAATTATACCCACATGATATACCTACTTAGAAGTGGCATGTTATATCCATGGATTTTACAGTGGGTTTACCTAAAACAAGGTATCGACATGATGCAATACTTGTGGTTGTAGTCAATTTGACTAAAGTTATATATTTTATATCGATAAATATCAAGGATGATGCACCAGTTGTGGAAAATAAGTTTACCAAGGAAATATGCAGGTTACATGGTTTTCCTAAGGTGATCATATCAGATAAAGATTCCAAGTTTATATCAAAATTCTAGTAGGCTCTTCATCATGCATTGGGCACTAAATTGAATATTAGTTTTTCTTATCATCTAGAAACATATGGAAAATAGAAAGGGTGAACCAAGTCCTAGAAGACATGCTTCATCTGTATTGCATGGATCAAAATTCTAAGTGGGAAGACTATTTACATCTAGTTGAGTTTGCATATAATAATGGATACTACATATCCTTGGGAATGGATTTGTTTGAGGCCTTATATGGAAGAAGGTGCAAAATATCTCTACTATGGGATATTCTAGAGGATTGGATGGTTATTATATCAAACATTGTTAGAGATATGGAGGAGCAACTTAGAGTGATTCAACAAAGAATCAAGGAAGAAACTAATCGATAGATGAGCTATGTTGATATGAAAAATATCACCATGAGAATTCTCTATGGGAGACAAAGTCTTCTTAAAGGTAAGACCTATGAAAAGTGCCATAAATTCAACTAAGTTGGATCCTAATTTTTTAAGGTCTTTTGAGATCATTGATAAAATTAGTCCAATAGCTTATAAGCTCACCTTACCACCCAACCTATAAAAGATACATGATACTTTTCACATATATCTACTTAGAAAGTATGTTTCTAATACTTCTCATGTTTAAAATATTTCAAAATTAAGATGGTATATCCTTCAACCATTGAGGTGCAACCAATAAGGATTTTAGGTTTTCATTCTAAGATCTTGAGAAAACAAATCATAGATTAATGTAAGGTTTAATGGGACCATTATTTAAAAAAATTTACAACTTGGAAAGATGTTGAGAAAACGAGGAAACAATTCCCATATTTTTTTGAATAAATATATATGATTTATTTAAAAAAATGCAAGGGACTATTAGAATAATAAATTATATCCTAAGTTGTCACTAGGATAATCTATGTGGCTAAGATTAGCTTAGTTTATTATGATCCAATGGATCAAATTGTACACCTTTGCTATTTAAGCAAGGTCTCTTTCATTCAATAATATCAAGTATTTCATTTTCTAACATGGTATCAGAGCAGGCCTTCCCTACCCTATGATCCTGAGGAGCTTTTCCTCATGGGGGGATTTCCCTCATGGAAATCCCCCCTCTTTTTTTTCATTTTTTTCCTCCAATTTTTTTACCAAGGGAGTATGCTCTCCATATTTTGATAGATCAGAAACCAGATGGTTAAAATTTTTTGGAAGGTTAATTTTTTTAGTTTATAGGGTTTCAATCTGCTATTTTGGAGCATCGAACAAGCCTTTTGAGTGGATTGGTGGTCATTGGCAATATTTCTCTAAGGGATATTCATGACAAGGGAGATTCATGACAACCCTTATAGACTAGAATAAGATGGATTCAGTATCTGTGCTACATATATGAATGCATTTCTTCCTTCGTGCCATCAATTTTTTGTGGATAGTGGTGTGTTGCTAGCATTGGCCATTCCAAATTTTAGAGACACCACAAATATGACCCCATTTGCATTAAATATTCCTATTTTGTGACGGTGCTATCGGATGGTGGAACTCTATGCTGGTGCAGATGTCACCAACAATTTGCTCGCCCTTTGACAAAAATTTGAACCCTAATTATGGCTATGCTACTATGGAGAGGCATTTTTTCTCCCATGGTGTAGCACTAGGAACTGAGATTCATTATTAGCCAGATCGTGCCTGCTATCAACCTTGTTTCACTAATGGACTCTAGATACACAGTCTAGAGGCATAGTTTTTTGCTAACATTGCGTGGAGAATGCCAAGAACTAGTCGTCTATGCAAACAAGCTACTTGGAGGGTAACCAACACTGTGGAAAATCCCACATAGACCAATTTGCTATTGGTGTTGATGTCTACGTACGCATATTAAACAACGAGTTGCAGTGACTATGAGATGTGTGTAGGTCGATGATCTGAAGATTATTTTTGAGTAGTGCACTGACCTGAATATTGCAGGGGCAGTTTGATTAGTTTTTAATGTGGTGGTATCTCACTGAAGTTTGAAAAATTAGATGGTTTATATGGTGCATGAGGCAATATTTGTTTTTCAGTTGGGGTTACTGTGCATAAAATGAGATCGTGATGCATTTTATTTTTTTACAACAAACCCCATGGAGGACTACAATGATTTTGAAGACAAGTGCTATAATTTTGAAGAAAAAACAAGATCGTGATGCTATAATTATTTTAGCTATCACTAATATTTGTCTCCTTTGTCCCGATATATATTAAAGTGAAGGAGGAAACTTATTTTTTTTCATCAAAGGAGATGGGCTCACCAAGGCCATCACAAAGTTTACCTCTGTAGTTGCGACAATAAATGTTCATTTGTGGAAGCATGGGGGGGATTATATTTTTTTTGTAAAATGTGTAAGGAGGATGTTGTCTTGTCTATGTTGTAAATAGGGCATGGACAAAACAAATTCTATTTTTTGGAACTTCATATGGTCTTGTTCTAGCCACAAAGGATATTTTTAAACTGTTGCTATGTGTTGTTTATTTTTTGATCATTTCCCTCCGATATCATAGGATATCTATGTTGTTTAATGGTCCCATTACTGAGTGGGATGTATTTTAATGTGGTTGAGGGTGACATCGAGGCAACTACCTATTTTTTGGCTGTGAATTTAATTTTTGGTGGCAGTGACATAATGCACGATAAGCACCACTTGCTAGACCAACTCCATGATTTTGATGAATATGACAACTTTGCATAATTTATCGTTGTTGGATGTGTATCATGGAATGCATTCTCGATTAAACCCAACACTCCCAATACATTTGTTAGAGTTATCCTAGTATTTGGACACATCCTTTATATAACCTATTGGTTGCAATGGTTGGTTACCCATCCATTCTAGTAGGATGAGGATGTCACCATAAGGACACGTTTGAGAGCTACATTGGTGCCCTTTATTTTTTAGATTCCCTTGAAGTAAGTTGTTTGTCCACTCTTTTTGGACCTTGTTATCAGCCCATTATGTTCATATAGGTGGAAACTACTATTTATGCTTATGGCATCAATTTGGAAATCCCTTACGATTCTTGTGGTTATTTCCACACTATCTTCACACTTTAATTTTTGTGAGACATTTTAGTTTCAAGGGGTTTTCTTTAGTGACCTTTTTCATGGTTCACAAACTTGATCTGTGTCACAAGCACCAGTTTGGGAGTATGATTTCAGTCATTTTGGTGACAAGTCCCTACTTTTTTGAGATATCTAATGGATCCTTTTTAGGCTTCTTGATGGAAGTTGTCCTAGGGATATTGAAGAGGACATATTCCTTCCTATCCATACTCCATGCACATCTTCCTTCTTCTTATTCTTCTATTATGACAGGTGGTTTTCTCCCTTATCATTTTTTCTCTATCTCTCCAACAGAGTTTTCTTATGCATATATTGTATATGAGTAACTTATCAGGCCTTGTTGCCAAGACTCATACTTGTGGATATGCCACTTGTTTTGATTTTTTGATTTTCACTATCTCCTAGTATCACTTAAGGGGGGTGTTAGTATATCCTAGTACCACTTAAGGGGGGTGTTAGAATAATAAATTATATCCTAAGTTGTTACTAGGATAATCTGTGTGGTTGAGATTAGCTCAGTTTGTTATGATCCAATGGATCAGATTGTACACCTTTTCTATTTAAGCAAGGTTTGTTTCATTCAATAACATTAAGCATTTCATTTTCTAATAGGGACTATGTTTAGTCCTAGGGGAAGTATGTAATGGCCCACCCTAGCAAGACTTTTCCTTGATGCTTGATTTATGTATTGATGTGTGGATATCAAATGCATAATCTTATTTTATTTAATAAATATGTGTAGATAATTGAAATTTATGCTTTTAAAGTTGGATTATATTTGGAATATAGTATTGTTTATGAAATTTGTGGTTATAAGACCAGGTACTCTCATTGGTGGATTGGGATGGGACAACCACAAAAGTTGAGAGAAAAAGATAAATGATAGATGACACACTCATGGAAAGCTCAAGGATAAAATAAATTCCTTCATATAGATGCATTTATTATGTGTATATTTGATTAAAATTCATCATCGGGAAAGGAGGTTGCTATAAGCAAATAAATTATTTTGTTAGATTTTGAAGCTAAGTACTTAAGATAAAATAACCACAAGATCTAAAATAAAGTTGCAATATGAAATATATGATAATGGTAATATTATAAACATATAAAACTCATAAATAACTCATAGAATTACCATTAAAAAATGCTCATGAAAATTGTATCTCGATTGAATAATCCATACTTCTACAAACTCTCATTCTACAATATATATCTCTCTCACACACACATGGCCTTATATAAGGAATGTGACTCTTCATATGGAGTATTCTTAGCCTTAAATATTTTAGAGACTCTTCATATTACTACTCTATGGACTCATGTGCACATGGACTATTATGCACATTTACATTACCCAAATACTTTACACACTTTAATAATACTTGTGCATTTATTACATTGCATAAAGTAAATACTCACACTCTAATCTAGGACACTCTAATAATCTAAATATGTACCCAAGGTGGTACATTAGCATATACCAAATAATGTAATATAATCCAACACCCCCTTGTATTACATTATTTAGTTATTGAAGACTTTAGTCTTTAATATGATCTTCATCTCGTGTCTTCAATCTATCTCTTTGACATCAATTTTTGAATTTACATAGAATGATTCCTGTTTAACCTTTTTGGTGTGACTCATTTTTTTTCTTTGCTTTTGTATCTTCATTGATGATTTTCCTTATAAGCATTGTGTTAGCAAATCATTATAGTAATACAACTTTGGTTCTTGTCTTGAATTCTTCAAATAAACATCTTCTCCAGTTTTAGTCTTCACCTTGTCTTTCTTGATCTGATTCATTTTCTTGTTTATTTTTCTTCTTTGTTCTTGCACTTCTACCAGTGATATATCTTCAATGTAGTGAGTTAGTGGATCATAATAATTATATTGACTTATATTCTATGAATATTCTATAATATAATCATATGGATTATTTATTTTAACTTGTATCTTTCCTTGAAAGAGTTCAAAAACAATTAATGAAAGACACATCATTAGACAATCTTCTAAAGTAAGTACAATAATGTCTTGAGATTCCCAACAAGACCTAAAAATATTTTCATGAAGATATTCCATAAAGGTAGTAAATTTTCCTTCTTTAGCTTCTTTGAAAAATAAAATCAATTTGTCTTTTAGAACATCAAATATTCAATCTCCATCAATGTTTAAAACTTGAGTGCATGTAACATTTCTTCACTATTTTTATTAAATACTTTCTTTACTAATTCATCCATATTGCTTTTGATGTAGACTTCCTTGTAACTCCCTAGTCTCAAAAAATGAAAGACAACTTTTGATAAGATCTTTCTAAATATCTAAACCTTTGAGGTTGACTACCTTATGGCTCCCTAGTTTAGTTTATCAAATAATTATTTGATACAATATCAAGTTTTCTACTCTTTATTTCTCCTTAGTTTTGAATAATAGACTAAGAACAATTTTTAATTGTTAATCTTAAAGTTGAAAACCTTTTATCTCGCTAGTTAGGCTTGTCAAATAATACCTTTTAAGATAATTTCAGTTTTCAAAACTTAAATCTTTGTCTCTTTAATTTTTGAATGAGAGACTAAATATCAATGCAATTTTTAGTTTTCAAAAACTATGTTGAATTCATTTTATCTCTGAAATCTCAATAATATGGTTTCTAAATTTCCCTATCCTATGTTGGTGTTGAATTCCTTATAACTCTAAATTTAAAAATTTAGAAATTCTATAAAAAGATATTTTCAAGTTTTGTATTCCTAATTTGATGTTGAAAATATTATTTCTCCAAAATAGCAATATTTGCAAATATCAAAACTTTAAAATTCAATTTCAAAGCTTTCCAAAACTTAGAAAAATAACTCTTGATTTTTTTCAAAAATAACTTTATTTTTTATTTTTTGAGTTTACATGGTGGAATCACTAGCCACCACGAATTCGGGTAGACTATTTGACTTTTATGGCCACCATAGTATTTCATGTTATTCACCCTAGAAGATAGGAGCAGGAAAAAACTTAGACTTCTAGCCTTCCCATCTGACATACCCATTAGATTACTAGCCTATCCATCTAGACGACGATGCAAGCTACCTAAACGTCTAGACCCTGAGACTAGATGTCTAAACCCTAAGTCATCTAGCCCTACATTTTATATGTCTAATATCTAAAGATTTATGTCTAATCTAACGTCTACCTTAGTTGACTGACGTGTTGATGAAGTTGACCTTATATGACTACCTTAAGCATCTACTTTGAACACCTTTGATGTTTAAGTCCTAGATGTATAAACTAGACATTAGTCCTTGACGTCTAATTATAACCTTAGATGTTTGATACTTTCAACATATAAAATTAGTACATTGAAGAATGAATCATAGATGATTAACTGTTAGTCCATATTGGTCATCATCATTCCCTCGCCCCGAGAATGTACTCACCCTTGTCTACATTTGACATCATTGCCTAAATTAAACTTAGAGTCAAGAGACACAAGTGATAGGAACAAAATGTGAATGAATGATTTCAAGTTACAAGGAAGGAGTCAAATACCAGTAAGAATAATTGCACTACTAGAAAACTTAAGAACACAAGAGTCAGTAGAAGTCTCTCACTTGAAAGTGGAGAGAGTCTAGAACCCTGAAGACAAAGATAATCCAAGTATTGAAATATTGTTGGTGACTACAGAAAATGATGAGAAAATAGTCAAGGAAGCACCCACAATTAAAAAATTGATGGTAATACCAGAACCAATGAGAGAGAGTTGGTCAAAGGATACTAAAGGAGGAAACCTTGTATTAGGGCAACCACACGAGGGTTCGTGGGGAGGAATATTAGAGCTATATTTTGTATATTTGTGAAGGAGGTCATGAAGTAGAGATCAATTAGAGTTGGGCAGAAGGCTATTTGGATATAATTTTACACCATCAATTGTGGATAGGCAACCAAATTGAACTCCACAACCACCAACACCAGGAATTTCACCCAATAGAACAAATATAATGGCAAATATCGTCAATAGAATAGTACAATAAAAATACCCACCTTTTTTAGGTGAAGGAAATGAGGATATGTCATGACATGTGGGAACTTACGTAACCATATGGGGAGAAAATGAGATCACATAAGACACACAATGGTTACAATTATTCCCAACCACATTGCAAGGCATGGGAATAGACTAGTACTTGAAATGACAAAGTACATAGGTCTTTACATAATGGAATGATTTGAAGACTATATTTAGAGATGACACTGATGTCATCACAAAAATTTATGTCACCAAGAAAAGACCAGACAAGGATGTCAAGAATTATAATAGAAGATTAAAGCAATTAACATATAAAATGAAGATGACACCTATTGATGGCATGGTGAAGTAGTGGTTTTTGGATGGACACTACCAAAATATAAGAAAAAAATACGATAAAGCATGTATCGGTGAAGCATGCATCTTTATATTTACCTTCGAATGAGAAATTGACACCAACAGATGTCTCAAGGGTCCAGACAACCGCCCGGTTCTACTAATACCATCCTTAATGTATGTAGAAGCACTTGAAAAGGCAAAGAAATTTGAAATTGAAGTTAAACAAACAACCACAGGTATTGGAGGATACCTAAAGCATAATGAATATTTAGACAATGATGTGAAAGATAAATTTTAGAGCACAATCCATTCCTTTTGAAGAGAATTCAACAAATTCTAAAGGAAGCAAAAGGAGAAGGCTGCAAAGACCAAAAATATATCTGATGCTCAGTCTGTAAGATAGAAGGACATTCAAATGTCAATTTCCCAAAGAATGCATACTGTAACATATGTGAGATAGCAGGACATTATACCAGACTGTCCATTCAATATGAAGAGTAAAAGACATCATACCCTTGTTGTACAATAGGAGGAGCAACCAAATATGATAAGGAATGGACAAGGAGTCATTAGTGAAGGATATAGAAATAGTATTTGAGAAGGAAGACAAGAAGGACAAATTCAAATACAGTACGACTCTGATGGTCGACTGATTACTCAATGTCAAAATTGTCAAGAATGGGGCCATTTTGTGAAAAACTACTATAAAACCCAGAATGCAGGTAATAATGCCACTCAAATATGTATATGGTGTGGTCCAAGAAACCACAAATAAGCCAATTGTTCAAACAAAGCAAGTTCGAGTGGAACCCAGAATATCAACCTCATTGGCATTGGAGAAGTGATAAAAGTAGAGAATGAAGTCTTGTCTATAACAAGAGCATAGACCAAGAAGATGGAACAATACCCAAATCCTACCAAAGAGAAATAACAATGGTTGGAAGCCCAAGATTTAATCAATATAGAACTAACAAAAGAAAAATAGGACCGACTAGTTCTGAAGAAAGTACCAAAAAGACCGAAGAATAGTAAAAAGTCATCGATAGAATATTTGGTAATAGAGGTACTAAATACGACAGTGGAGGTAAAATTTGCAAATATGTTAAATATAGTACCTTAGTTGTATGATACAATTGGATAAGTCATCAAGAAGAAGGATGAAACTTGACAAGTAGCAACTATCAAGCAAGGGCAATTCATTGATCCTACAATCCTGATGATTGAAGATGGGAGGAGGCCAAATATAGTTTAGATGGAGGTTTTAGACCATACATTGAATTAGGTAATTGTGGATGGTCAATCAAGTGTGAACATTATGCTAGAGAAGACATGGTAGATTATTGGGCAGCCCACCTTAAGATCTCCAAATTTTAAACTGTATGGCATTGATCAATATGACATTGAAACAATAGGCATCTTAATGAGTCAAAAAGTATGCATAATATAATAATATTTAATCCTAGATTTTGTTGCCATTGCTATGTAGAAACCTACATATGATGCATTTATAGTATGAGTATGGTTGAGAACTATAAAAGTCAACCATAATTGGGAGAAAGAACATTTATCTTTTAAGCAGGGAAAACACAAGTATATAATCAAACTGAAAAATAAAAAAGTAAGTCAAGATATAGAAACTTCAGATGATTCAGAATATTCTTCATATAATGGTGAAAAATGATATGAACTAGATGAGGAAGGTGTGTTGCACCTAGAATAATACATGGAAGATGAGTATGGCTAAGATAAAGGTCTAATTCATTGGCAATTGGAATATTATGATATATTTTCTCCCTAGTGTTTATGCATTGATGTGAAAAATGAGATTCAAAAGGATGAGACACAGGAACCTAAAAAGGAAGCTAGCAATAAAATATATAAAACAATAGAGAAATATAAGGAGAGGAATAAATGAACATTTCCCAAGAAATTTGCAGAATATATGATGGGAGACATAGTTACTTAAGATAAACCATCTCATCCCATCGATGTACTAAAAGTAGCAAATGAACCTAAATCTATCAAATATGAAGGTCCCAAAATAATTTAGGTAAAATTGGGAGAAAAGGATGAAGAAAATATGATTAAAAGTGGAGACGATTGGGATCCAGTCCTGAAAGTGGCAACATTCAATTTTTTTTTGGAATATAAGGATGTTTTTTCTTGGACATACAAGGATTTGAAGGGAGTTCCACCAAAACTCTGTGTACACAAGTTTTCTCTGATTGAATGTGCGAAACCAATAATAAGGTGACTATACATAATAAATCCCAAGTACATAGCACAGGTGAATGCCAAAATTGAAAAAATGCTAGATGCAGGCATTATATTTAAGGTTATGACAAGCGAGTGGGTGTCACCTATTGTGATTACCTTAAAAAGAGAAGTAGATAAAATTCAAATCTGTGTGGATTTTAGAAGTTTAAACACTATAACCATAAAGGATCCCTTCCCGATCCCCTTAATAGACTCCATATTAGAAGTAGCAGGCCATGAGATATATTTATTTTTGGATGGATTCTTAGGATACAACCAGATTAGTATAGCAGAGGAAGATAAGCTAAAGACCACATTTGTAGTGGAAAATGGGATATACACTTATAATCACATACCTTTTGGATTGTGTAACACACCAACTACTTTCCAAAGGATCATCTTATATATATTTGACAAGATGTCCACAAGGAACTTCAAAGTATTCTTAGATTATTGGTCACTATATGGAAGGATACATGAGCATTTAAAGGCCTTAGAAGAATGCATGGGATTGTGTAGGAAAGCACAAATATATTTGAATCCAAATAAATGCATATTGATGGTGCCATACAGGAAGTTGTTGGGGCATATTGTATGACAAGAGGGTTTGAAACCTGAACCTGATAAGATTTAGGTAATATTTCTAATGGAGGAGCCACATGAATAATAACATTTTTTGGGATAGTAAGATATTATAGAAGATTTATCCAAAACTATGCACTTACATCTCATCCACTAGATGCTCTCACATGTAAGGGTGTTATGTTTAAATGGATATAGGAGCACCAGGGATATTTTGAGGGATTAAAAGGGCACTTGGTAAAAGCACCTATCCTATTTTACCTAGACTGGGAGAAGGAATTCCATGTGCATGTCAATGCCTCAATCTTTGCCATCGTATGTGCATTGGCTCAGGAAGGCCAATTTGGGCTAGATCAACCCATATACTTTACAAGTTGGCTACTATCATGAGCTAAGAAAAATTATAGCACAACATAATGAGAAGCATTGGGAATGGTGTATGTAGTACAAAAATACAGGTACTATTTATTGGCTAATCCATTTGATTTTTATGTGGATCATCAAGCTTTGTTGTACTTGATCAAAAAAGCAACCATCTATGGATGAGTGAGTCAATGGCTTGTCACCCTGTAGGAGTTCGTGTTTAGGGTGGTAGTGAGACCAATAAAGAAACACGTGATAGTGGATCAACTATCAAGGATTCACTTAGGAGAACTTGTAGAGGGAGGAATACCAAAAAAATTTCTCGATGCCTAGTTGTTTATGATTAATGCAATACCAAGATGGTACAAGCACATAGGGGAATACCTATCGATAGGAGAGCTACCAAAGGAGATAATGGAAACCAAAAAAAGAATGATGATTATGAAATCAACACACTTCACCTTGATTATAGGATTGCTATAAAATATGGGGGAGAACCACATATTGAGAATATGCATAATGGAGGATGAAGTACAGTATACCCTGAAGGAGACACATGAGGGATTTGTAGGAGAACACATGGGACTAGCTACAATAGCTAAAAAAGTGATGTTGTAGGTCTATGATGGCTCACCAAATTTCATGATGCAAATATGTTTTACATCATGTGATACATGCTAAAGAATAGGGAAGCCATTGAAAAGATAATTCATGCCACGACATCCATCACAACCTCAAGAAATATTTGAGATATGGGGGTTGGATTTTGTAGGTCCTTTAAAAACAAGTCAAAGAAGAAAATGCTATTATATCATAGTGACCATGGAGTATCTCATGAAATGGGTAGAAGTAAGATCTCTATCGAAAAAATCTGTAAGAAGAATGACTCACTTTTTGTATGAGCAAGTGATCACAAGGTTTAGAATACCTCTACAAATAAAAAGTGATAGAGGAGGCCATTTTGTGAATGAAATTATTCAGAATTTGTTGAAAGAATTTAGGAATTTTAATTATTCATCGAGTCGATATTATCCTAGAGCAAATGGGCAAGCGAAAGCGACAAATAAAGTCTTGGTTTCAATCATGTACAAGACATGTGGCATGGAAGGATTCGACTGAGAGGAATGGTTACTAGTAATATTATGGGTATACAGAACCATCTTCAATCCCACCACAAATCATACACCTTTTCAACTGATGTACGAATAAGAAGCAGTAGTACCAGTTGAGTTCCTTGTACCAAGTTTAAGGGTGCCAGTCGACAATCAGTTGGATGATGAAGAGAGCATCAAAGAACCACTTACAACATTGGTAAAATTAGATGAAAAAAAGGTAATGGCACAATGGAAAATGGAGATCACATAAAAGAGGAGGAAATTCTGGCATGACAAGCATATTTAAAAGATGGATCTCAAAGCTGGTGAACTAGTTCTCAAGTACAATGACAAGAGAGAACTCAAGCCAGGGAAATTGAAAACCCTATGGCTTGGACCCTTCCATGTGGAGGAATTAGTAAAGAACAAGGTAGTGAAACTAAGAAAGTTGGATGGAACACTATGCACCAAGGTAATAAATGGTTCTAAGTTGAAAGTATACAATCCACATGTTCAGGTAAACATGATTAAATTAGAATAATTGAGGAAATTCTAGAACAAGGATAAAAGAATTAAATCCAGGTATACAATCCCATAATAATGACGAGTAGAGTAGTGTTGTTCAAGAGGATGAAACTCATAACCTAGATTAGTTATTTAAAACTGAAGGAGATCCAATAATTGAACAAATAGAGTTAGAACCTCGATAGGAAGAGCAACAATAGTTGCAACTACAAGTTCAATTTAAAAATAGCAATAAATAAGACTGACTCTAGGCTTTGATAGAGGTTTCTCTACAAGAAATTCTAGAAGAAGAAGAGCAAGAAGGGTAAGGAGCTAGAATTCTGTAGTAAATGGAGTTGGATATAGAGAGGTTGCAAGAGGAATATGAAACCTTGAGATGATATAATAACCAACTGTGAGAACATGTGATTCAAGAATTGGATACAAAAATGCAATGAATGAATGACATGAATCATGCCAACCTGAATGGACTGAGCTAGAACAAGAAGAGATAAGAAGAAGTGCAACAGATAATTATTCATAAAGTAGTCTATTTTTCTTAGCAAATGAAGAGATGAGAGACCTCAAAATAGGAATCCAAGCCAAAGATAGAAGGAGAAAGGAAATAGCAATTGATGCACACTCTAAGAGTTCATCATTAGCCATGTTAAGGATCATGCTCAATTTAGAAGAATCCTCAAGCTCAAATTCAACATTAGTTGTGAACCATAAAGAAATAAGGGAATAACCAGAAAGACCTAGGGTATGGGAAGCAGGACAAAGTTCGACTGCCAATCATTGAATGAGTAGAGAAGAAATGGTAGAAATCATATGGAGGGATGTTCAAATAGCACCAAAAAACCAAAAATTGGAGGTTGGATGGATAAATCAAACAACAATGAAAACCAACCATTTAATCCAAACATACCTTAGGCAAGCCCTAGGAGAAGACCATTGAATTAAGGTAGTGATCAACAAAAAAGGATTCAATTTGAGGAAGCAATTTAGGTAATGGGTAACGAGGATTCCTCAGAAGAAATTACAAGAGGAAATAATTTTGAGACAAGTACAGATGAAGCATTAGGATTGTCAACACCACATTGGTATAGAATCTCATATGAGAGAGCTATGCAACCTCCAAATGAATGCCAATCAATAACCATGTATCAGTTGGCTTTAGCAGACCTATGATGATATAGGAGAGAAGTTAGAATATCAGAATGAAGGGTTCAAAAAACATCCAATTGACCCATGACACCAGAAGGAGAAGAAAATGATTTGAGTACATATTTAGCTTTCTCATATCAATACCAATTGGCCTTAACTCAATGTGCACCTCAACGATACTTTGAGGAGGTAAGATGGTGATAGAGGATAATAAGATATGATAGAAGACTATGAATCCTACATCAACTAAAATCTAAAAACCAAAGACAAGTAGAATGGAGCTCTTGAGCAAAACTTATAAAGGAAGTTTGAAATAGAGGTATTTTGTAGAATCTTGATGGTTCGTCAGAACCACTAGGTGACCAAGATTTTATTGACCAAGAGAGCAGTGTGGTTAACCTCCATCTCGATATCTAAAGAGGTAGAAATTCACCTTTGGGTACTAAAGAACACAAGCTTATACTGAGAGGGAGGGTGAACAGTATAAGACCACTTTTTACTTCTCTTTTCAAAAAAATATAATGCAGTGTATAGATAGTAGTATCAATAGCAATAATCAAAGCAATGCACAAAACACCTTACACAATAGAGACACATTTTTTAATGTGGTTCACCCAATGTGGGCTACCTCCACAGAGAAAATATTTCTTCTAAATATTTCTCAAATAATATCTTGGGAATCCTTCCCAAATTACAATGTTTATGGACTTCTATCCAAAGGATATGCTGATCCCCTAATCTCAAGTTCATGGATCTCTTCCATAGGAGAACTCTTTCTCCTTCTACTTTAGCTAGTGATCTTATAGAAGACTCTATATCTATGTTGCATTGACTGGTGGATCTCTCTCCACTTGAAGAATCCTCACTCAGATCTGTATTCAATTGTCCTGGCTACTGGATCTCTATCCACTAAGACTCTATCCTTTGTCACCTCCAACGCTTTATATAAATACTGTACTAAACATAGTTCAGTTGGTATAGCACAACTTTGCTCAATCTCTTACACTAAACATAGTTCATTCGGTATAGCACAAATCTGCTCAATCTCTTGTACTAAACACAGTACAGTCGATCTAGCACAAGTCCACTCAATTCTACACTAAACACAGTCCAGTTGGTCTAGCATAAACCTGCTCAATAGGTCCACTCAAAAATTTCTCAAATCTGCTCAATAGGTCCACACTGAACCTACTCAATTTTGCTCAATAGGTCCACACAGAACCTACTCAAATATGCTCAACAAGTCCACACAAAACCTACTCAAATCTGCTCAACAAGCTCACACAGAACTTGTCCAAATCTACTCATTAAGTCCTCTCTAGGACTTGCTTAAATATGCATTGCAAGCTTTCATAAAATCTTACGCAAAATCAGTCCACAAGCCTTCTCAAAGACTTTTCTCAAATTTGCTTAACAAGCTCACACAAAACTTGTCCAATCACATAGAAGCATAAAAAGAATTGTTAGCGACTCAATATGTTCTATACTCAAATCCCATTCTCAACTCAATCAATCTCATAGAAGCATAAAGATTATTATATGTTCTATACTCAAATCCTAATATCAACTCAATCAATGTCATAGAAGCATAAAGATAATTGTTAGAGACTCTATATATTCTATTCTCAAATCCCAATCTCAACTCAAATCAGAATATTGAATAGTTTGTTTCAAGGAACTTGAACAACCACTTCACACAATCACTTGACTAGGCTCAATCAAATCTACTCAACCAATCACCTCAAGGATCAATCCTTTCTCACAAAACCTAGTCCAAGCATGTATTAACCAACTCAAAATATTTCCAACAATGCTCAATCACAAATATCACATAACAATGATACTCATGTTCTTCTCTAACTCAAGTTCAAGTTCTTTGCACAACCAATGGGCTTCAACAAAAATGCTTATAAAACAAGGTTTAATCACAACACACAATCCAGAAAACCTTGAAGCATTCACCAACCACTTTAGAAAAGGAAACCATAATCAATCCTTTTCTCTCCAATGATATTTCAGAAATCAACCACCATAAACAATCAATAGGAGAATGTGCCCATACCTTTTATGAGAATGAAGGAACCTCTTTGAAAATCTGCCATAACCACAATATTCTTTTACCAATCTTCATGAGGGTTAGGAGAAATTATAAAACAATTATCATAACCTTTTACACCTTATTTCTCCTAGTCAAAAATCACATCCACCAAAGTCCCTCCATAGAAAAACTCTCTAAAAATAATAATCAACAAGTCACTATAATAAATCTCAATTTTTGCTTTATACTCACACCTTATTTCTCCTAAAATAATACTCTCAAAATAATAAAATCTCAAATCATAAGGCTCAAATAATTATTAAAGTTTCCACCATGAAAAAAAATTATTAAACCTTTAATCAACAAAGTTTATTAAAAATTAATAAACTTTCTAACCCTTATCACTCCAAACTTTAGGGCATCAATAAAAATTAATTAACAAAAAATTTCATACCTCCTCAAGGGGTTTTGACCCCTCAACCTGCCCTCACCACGAGCGCCTTAGCCGTGGCTAAGGTTGCCACATGAGCTAGCCGCTCATTCACAAAGGGAAAGGCACAACGTGCCTTTTCTTTATCAAACTGCCCACATGCACCAAATCACTTTGTGCCTTGGGCGCTCCCAACGCAATGCAAAAATGAACCTTGCCAAAGTTGAACGCACGACCTCGTGCTTCACAATGCCTTCATGTTACCTGAGTTGCCAATAGGCCACAGTGCCCAAGATGACTTGAGTTTCACATGCCGTCCAACTTATTCACTGCTTCCACCACTTAAATTTCTTGCACGAGCTCTTAATCAATTTCCAACGATCGCATTAAACACGAAGAGCAAGGATGATTTAAATTGAAGAATTTAATGGTATATATATATATATATACCTTTCCTTTGCTTGGAAACGTTAGTGCTTCCTCATGATGTCGACGGATAAACTTTTTAATTTTAATTTTAAAATTAAAATTAAAATTTTAAATAATTTAAAATTTAAACTAAATATTTAAAATTAAATATCTCCATCACTGGGGCACATTTTTTGATAAAACGAAAAGCCAACATAGATTTTAAGAAAAACCCATTTCAAATATGCTATCCATGGTTTTAAATAGAACCTTTTATTTTGCCTGCCTTGGTTTTCACAAAAAACCTTCCTTGCACTTTTCACAAAACATAGTGCATGCCATCATATATATTTTTGACATAAAATAACCTTTTGACATCAATGACAATATTTTAGCTTAGGGAATCAAAATTTCCAACAGGTACCTCTAGATCAACTAGTCTATTGGATGAGCTACAAAGCTCATTCGTGGATATAGTCTCAATTAACCCATCACTATGTGCTTTGAGGGATAGACCAATAGGTCCGCATCAACGAGCTCATAGGAACTGAAGACATCGTCAAGAATGACTAAGGGATTGACTGAATCTTGGGAAACTAAGAGTAAGGCAGCCCAAAACTAGGGATATTCGATCGAAAAGAGGCTGAGGAAGCAATAACTAGGTTCACGAGAGAAGAGGAACCTGGAACAAATTTTTTTATCCAAAACAAAGAGAACAAGAAAGGGCGTGTTGTGTGGAATGATGGAGCCCGAGGAAGATGCCAAAGAGCAAGATGAACCCACCAACATAGGGGATAGTGAAGACAAAAAAAACCCAATCATAATGTACTTGATCAACCAAAATATGTAGGGGAGATGTTCCTCTACTTATATGACTACATAATCATCCAATGATATGATGGAAGTACATAATGAATTCCATGGGAGGAAGAGCCTACCTGTACAGAGGATGAAAACACATGCCCAAACCTAGCTAGTAGATTCTTAGAGGATATTGTTGAATGTCTGGATCAAAATAATGATAGCCTAGAATAAGGAGAATTCTTCCTGGTAGATTAATGGATAGAACAAACATGTCTGGCAGTTGAGAGAAGCAAACAATATGTCACTAGTAGCAGGCGTCGAACAAATTACAACCAAAATTTTGTATTAGGAATATGATATCAATAAGAATTTGAACAAATAAAATAGCGTATTGTGCCAAGAAACACCATAAGACATCTGAAACAATCACAATAAGAAAATCCCCAGAGACAAAATAATCACCTAAGACATCAGTCGATAGAGGAAAAAAATTAGAGATGATGATGATTTTGGTAGCTTTGAAAGTAGTAGCCATCATCAAAATCATAAGACATCAAATACATCGGATATACATATTGACTTGGCCATGCGTTTCACCTGTCGACGTTGAGAAAAAGTGCAAGGTGAAAAGAAATTTGAAAAAAAATTAATAAAAATAAAATAAAAAGCAAAAAAAGACAAAGTAGAAAAAGATAAAAAGCAAGTAAGATAAAAGGATAAAAGATAAAATAAAATCCTAGACGTGTCATTTGAATGATGTGGCATGCATGCAAATAAACAATTACTAGGTGGCAATTGGGAAATGGTTCCAGGGGTGGTAGAGCAACTATAAAAGGAGAAGTATGGATGAGCATTGTGTAGAATGTTTCACTTGTGCAGGAGATGAAGAGGAATGAAGGGAAGCATAGGTCTAGTGACTAGAGCGGAGAATGGTTCATCATGCACCAAATTTCTTATGCAATATGGAGGAAAGATGCCATACATTGAAGAAAGACCTGGTTGGCATCGACTTCGTGAAGAAACATATTTTTTTTATGCAAGTGCAAGAAAAAATATCCAAACCAAATCACTACAAGTAGTTAGGACATCCAAGGAAGGTGTCTAGGAGAAAATGAGCAGACGTCTGATGGGTGGTGGACGTCTAGTAGGAGGAGCCAACGTCTGATGGTATATTGATGTCTAGTAGAAGAAGCTAATGAAACATAGTAGGTTAACGTCTAGCAAGAGAAACAAACATTTGAAAAGAGGGTTTATATCTACCAAGAGGAGCCAACATCTAACAAAAAGGTTGATGTCTAGCTAGGTGACATAAATAGGCTTAATGTCTAGCTAAGGATATAAATAATTGACATCTAGGAAGGAGACATTCGATGTCTAAGAGCATTGGGCATAGTTTGAAGTAGATAAATACAGGAGAAATGGTGAAGCAAAATGGGAGACCAAAAATTTGGTAAAGCTCTAATCCGATAAAAACTTGAACTCGAGTCTGTAATAACCAAAAGACTACAATATCAATAGGAGTATAAGATGTGTGGATAGATCGAAATTCTAGAGAAAATATAGACTTTAAGTCAATGGGAGGCAGCTGAGATTACCACTCACAAAAATAGGGAAGCCCAAAAATTACCAAAGCACCATTTCCAGTTGATGAGATTACCTGGACATGCCCAACAGGTGATTATTGCCATCAATGGTGGGTAGAGGCACCAATAGACAATCCAACTAGAGCAAAGATCAAAGAAGTAGGAGTGCACTTCATTTTGCAAGCCCCTAAATTTTTGAAGGAATTTTTTAGAGAGTATTTTTTGTAGATGTTGGAGACATATGATGAAGGGAGGAACATAAGCCTAGTGCGAGTGGGGGATTCCACTTTGGTTGTGAATTTATATTCTACAACATTTCAATACATATTTTAACTTCCTAGGAAGGGCAAACTAGTGGTTAATGAAAGAGTGGATCCAAAGAAAATGCCAGAATTAATCAGGAGTGTCACAATTTTTAAGAAGTGATGTAGGAGCATCCGGTGGCAGTAGAGCAATCTTGCACCAACCAAATTTTTCTAGGTGTTTTGCAAGGAAAAATATGTGTCGCGATATCACGATAGAAAAGGTGTCGCGATATCATGACCAAAACAGGGAAAGAAGCTACAGCCGACGGAGGGTCGCGAAACCGTGACCAAAACAAAAAGCAGGGCTACGACGAACGGAGGGTTGCGAAATTGTGACCAAAACGAAAGGCAAAGGCTACGACGGACGGAGCATCATGAAATTGTGACATGTCATGAAATCATGACCAAAACAGAAGGCAGAGGCTACAGCGGACGGAGGATCGTGAAATCGTGACATGTCACGAAATCACGACCAAAACAAAAGGCAGAGGCTACGACGGACGGAGGGTCGCAAAATCGTGACTGTCATGATTTTGTGACATGTCATGAAATCATGACCAAACAAAAAGCAGAGGCTACGGTAGTACGGAGGGTCATGAAATTGCAACCGAAACGGAAGGGCGAAAGGGCGATGGAGGAATGTCACGATTTCGTGACGTGTCGCGAAATCGCGATCGAAGCTAAAAACGGAGGACGCGATGGAAATACATCACGATATCATGACATGTCGTGATATCATGACTAAAGCAGAAGCAAGAAGGCGATAAGAAAAAAATGTCATGATATTTTGACCTGAAGGTGAGGAAGGCAGCGACGAAGGGAAACGTCGCGATATCGCGACATGTCGCGATATCACGACGAAAAGGGAGAAGGAGCGTAGGGAAGCCAAAATTTCGTGATATCGTGACATGGAAGAGAAGAAGATGAGGAAGAGAGAGGAGATGTTGCGATATCACAACATGCTACATTTTTAGAAGGCTGTTACAAAACGAGGCCAGTGAGCGACACGTGGTAGCTCTAGACAACACGTGGCACCAAGGTGCAGTGAAAGCGGACGAAGACGAAGAGTCACGATAGACAAAGAGGCACAGGAATCTAAAATGAAGGGCCATGAATGGAAGATAGATCATCACACAAAAATTATAAAAGGGCAAGCCGAGGCATGCACAAGGGGTCAAAAAATAGTTGCAGGCAGAGGGTTGCAGTTGCGAGGCCAGAGGGCCATCCTGGCCCTGCTGGGCTGCTGTTTTTATTCCAGAGGAGCTGTGGAGATGAAGGACCATGAGACAGATGCAGCGACTGTTGAGGCAGTTTTAGACTATGTTTCCTTCTAGAGAAAGCTTAGAAATCTTGGGTAGTGTAGACAGATTCATCGAGCATGAGGCAGTCTACACCAGGATCGTGCATGTCAGAGGGCTACGGAGAAAGTGGCAATGTGTTCTTCTAGATGGGAAGTTAATGGTTGCGGCCATTGTTCTATAATTGTTATTCCAAAACTACAGAGGGTCAGGGCCTCTATAAAAACCCAGTGAATGTAATGAGAGGGCATGGAGGCCAGAGATTGCATGGTGATTGATCGAAACTACGCCTGTGGGCTAGTTCTTTGTAAATGTATGGCAAAAATATTGATCAAAAATTTGGATCTGTGAGTGTGCAATTTTTGGTTCCCCATCAAGTGGTATTAGAGCCAGAAGATTCTAAGCGCGCAAGCAGATCGTCGGCTGTGAGGCAGTTTGCGCTAGGATCTATGAAGGGTTGATTTGAGAGAGTTCTAGTCCCGATGCAAAAGACGCCGATCGAATAGCACAAAAGTGAAGGTCACTTCTCCATCAACCTCGGGTGTCTGATGTAGGAGCATCCGGTGGCAGCAGAGCAATCTTGCACCAACCAAAATTGTCTAAGTGTTTTGCAAGGAAAAATATGTGTCGCGATATCGTGACAAAAAAAGTGTCACGATATCGTGACCAAAACAGGGAAAGAAGCTACAACCGACGGAGGGTCGCAAAATCGTGACATGTCGCGAAATCATGACAAAAACAAAAAGCAGGGCAACGACGGACGGAGGGTCACGAAATTGCGACATGTCATGATTTTGCCACATGTCGCAAAATCGTGACCAAAATAAAAGGCAGAGGCTATGGCGGACGGAGGGTCACGAAATCGTGACATGTCGTGAAATCACGACCAAAACGAAAGGCAGAGGCTACAACGGACGGAGGGTCATGAAATCATGACCAAAACAGAAGGCAGAGGCTACGGTGGATGGAGGGTCATGAAATCGTGACCAAAAAAAAAGCAGAGGCTATGGCAGTACGGAGGGTCGCAAAATCACAACTGAAATGGAAGGGCGGAAGGGCGATGGAGGAATGTCGTGATTTCACGACGTGTTACGAAATCACGACCGAAGCTAAAAATGGAGGACGCGATGGAAATACGTCACGATATCGCGACTAAAGTAGAAGCAAGAAGGCAATAAGGAAAGAATGTCACGATATCGCGACCCGAAGGCAAGGAAGGCAGCGACGAAGGGAAACATCACGATATCGTGACATGTCATGATATCACGACAAAAAGGGAGAAGGAGCGTAGGGAAGCCAAAATGTCGTGATATCATGACATGGAAGAGAAGAAGATGAGGAAGAGAGAGGAGATGTGATATCGTGACATGCTACATTTTTGGAAGGCCGTTACAGAACGAGGCCAGTGAGCGAAACATGGTAGCTCTAGACAACACGTGGCACCAAGGTGTAGTGAAAGCGGACGAAGATAAAGAGTCACAATAGACAAAGAGGCATGAGAATCTGAAACAAAGGGCCATGAATGGAAGACAGATCGTCGCACAAAAATTATAAAAGGGTAAGCCAAGGCATGCATAAAGGGTCAAAAAATAGTTGCAGGCAGAGGGTTGCAGTTGCGAGGCCAGAGGGCCATCTTGGCCCTGCTGCGCTACTATTTTTCTTCCAGAAGAGCTGTGGAGATGGAAGACCATGAGACAGATGCACCGAGCGTTGAGGCAGTTTTGGACTATGTTTCCTTCTAGTGAAAGCTCCAAAATCTTGGGTAGTGTATACAGATTTGCTGAGCATGAGGCAGTCTATACCAGGATCGTGCATGTCAGAGGGATGCGAAGAAAGCGACAATGTGTTCTAGATGGGAAGTTAATGGCTGTGGCCATTGTTCTGTAATTGTTATTCCAGAACTATAGAGGGTCGAGGCCTCTATAAAAACCCAGTGAATGTAATGAGAGGGCATGGAGGCCAGAGATTGCATGGTGATTGATCGAAACTATGCCTACGGGCTAGTTCTTTGTAAATGTATGGCAAAAATATTGATAAAAAATTTGGATCTGTGAGTGTGCAATTTTTGGTTCCCCATCAAGAAGGAAGATATGGATGCTATGTTAAGTATTCATGGCAAAAGGGGAATCAAATAGATGTAGCTATGGAACAACAGATTGGAATAATGAATGTTATCATGGCCATATTATTAGGGGAGCAGTGCAATTCAAATCTTCCTATTTGGTAATTCCATACTTGCAAGGGATGGAGAATGGAATAGCCTATGATTGGGTAACACACTTGTCACTTCCTATCCAAAATTTTTTGATGCAAAAAATTAAGAACTTCTCTATGGAATTTCATGCCATTGGCTTTATTTTGGATTCAACCACTAGGGTAGGAGTATAAATCCTAGACTTCGATACTTAAAAGAAGTTAATGGATTTAGCACCCTCCATTTGTCGGTGGAAAGATTCTCAACCAATAAAAAAGTTGACATTAGTCAAGAAGATGGGTGAAACAGATATCGCATAAGTCGCATCAGAAGGAATTGGTGGCTACTTCAAAAGGGAAGGATAATACTCTAGCACAATTTAGGAAAAAGGAATTCAAAAAATAGAATATTTCCCAATCACTCGAAGAGCCCAAAAGGAAGAAAAAGAAAGGGTGATTTGATGAACCATCTCCAACATTCTCCCAGGGTGCACTATAGAAAACAACCCAAAATTTGGAGGCAGCTCGCACTAGGGAGCAACAACTGACGAAACATAGGGAGAAAGTATATTTTGATATCCCCTCAATTCTCCATGACCATATAGTCGGATCCATCATGACTGTATAGATTAGACCCAATGATTATCTAGTAGAGGCTAAATTTTGGGCTCGTACAGGTTCACCTGAACCTATTGGAGAATCTTTGGTGAGACCAACCACATTAGAAGTAACCTTGAATAAATTCTCACTTGAAGAGATGTTTATTGTAGCAGGAGTTTAGGGATCATTTGACACAGGTAATCTAGGAGTAAGTACTAATCCCGTGGTAGAGGAGGGTATCCCATCCCTAAGTATGGGAAATCTGACACTTGAGGTGAAAAATCCCATTATTGTAGAAGAGGTAGAGGTATAGAGTGAAATTGAGACCCCCACATGTGAAGGGGAAAAAACCCCACAAATAACAAATTATCAGTAGTTAGAGGAGCAGGAAGACCATAGTAGCCAGGTTCTAATGCAGTCTAGAGTAGCCACAAGGAAGGTGGATAAGACAACTATTGATCTCTCAAAAGAAGGTAAGGGAGTAGAATAAGAGGAGAAACAAAAGGACACATGGTCCAAAGAATTTTTTGTACAAGTGCCCAACTTTATGGATCCATCATATTCTATGGATCAACAAGTAGTAATTTGTTTTACAAAGTTAGGTGAAATCATGGATAGTTTATGTTTGCAGTTTGATATTGCATGTATGGGCCAATAGAATAAGTGGAAAGGAATGATAGAGGATGAACTAGATTGATTGGTCAAGTGGGCTACACATGGTTCTTGGCATAAAGAAATTTCTAGTATATTCATGGCCCAACCTTGGTCACTACCCACTACCCATTTAACAACTATGGAGGGTATTAAGTGGTTGCCTGAAAAGATACCAAGCCTCTATCTGGAGACAACACATGTGTAAGTTTGTAGCCACAATATTAATCCTCCTTAGCATCCTATGGAGCAAGGTTCACAAGTGGAGTTAGTACCAAAATTACTATCGATATATACTCAGCTTAATTTCCTTACACATTTGTTGAGTTGGCTAGGATAAGGGATCAAGCATTTACATTTAGTAAAGCAGGCAGTTGTAAGAGAATTACAAGTTGCCAATGAAGCCTTGGAGGGAAAGGATCAAATATTAGAGAAAGGAATGGAAAGGATGGATGAAGTAAAGCGGTATATTCAAGGACTAATGTAGAATATACAGAACCTGGCCATCCAACTAGAGAAAAAAGACCAACAAATTTCTCAGTTGGAAGTTGGCGTCTCATAGCTTAAAAGTTCTAAGAAACTATTATTTAAACAAACATAAGCATTTAAAACTCAAAGAAGTCAACAAGAACGTGCTTGGAAATAAGAAAAGGAGAGTTGGCAACAAGAACAGAAAACCTTGAGAGAATAACTGCGATTGCCATAACAACAGTTAGCACAAAAAGCTACTTCTTCTTCATCAGTGTCCGAATAGCGCATGAAAGAAATTTTCCTATGAAGGGAGGCGAACCTGTTATCTAGTATCAGGTAAACTAAAGAACATGCTAATGCCTTGGGAGTGGAATTGGGACAAATATTTTAATTATTCTAAGAGGCTCAAGGAGGAATGCAAGAGCATATAGGCTCAGCTACAAGAGTATGAGAAAGTATTTCAAGTTGCCAATCCACAAACTTTAGTACCCATAGATGTTGGAACTCCTCAAATTAAACGAAGAAAGTCATTGAGGACATCAAATTCTTAAAATGGGAGGATAAATGTAGACATCAGTTCTAAGAAAGACAAATCATAAGAACTGACTGATGATAATGTCCTACAATTTTTATTGTATATAATAATTTTGGAATGTTATGTTGATGTTGTAAAATTAGCCAATCAATGAAAATAGCCTTATTACATAGAAAAATACACTAGAAGATAAAACGACCATTATTTTGTTAATATGCTGATTAGTCAGACATATTGGTTAAATATCTGGTTAAGTTAGATGTCTAACAAATTGCAATTAGGCATCTAAAGCAAGTAGTTAAGGGAAAATAGTTATACGGTTGGATCAAGTAGTTGTAATAAGTACTTTTCCCTCCTATATATATCACCCATTCATTTTGTATGCTATCTATATCTACTTGCTCATAATGCCAAAACTATTATGTGAATTACTTGTTCTGTATGTGATGCTATGAAGTTCTTAGATGTGTTGCAGGTTGTGTTGTAGGTTGTGTTGTAGGATTGCATTGACTAGTTTTGTTGCAGGGTTATCTTGTTGGTTGTCTTATAGGTTGTATTCATCATATGAGGTGAGATAAGGTTTCCTTGCGATTATAGGTGAAAAATATAAGAGCAAGAAAACCCTTAGAAATTTAGCCTTACTGTTTGACCTACCCATAAAATGACCAACCTATCTGTCTAGACGATGATGCAAGTTGCCCAAACATCTAGACCTTGAGACCAGATGTCTGATACCTAAGCCATCTAGCCCTACATATTATATGTCTAATCCCTAAAGCTTGATGTATGAACTAACATCTACCTTAGTCGACTGATGTGTGGATGAAGTTGACCTTATATGACTATCTTAGATGTCTACTTTGAACACCTTTGACGTCTATGTCCCAGACATGTAAACCAAACATCTAGTTCTTGATGTCTAATTATGCCCTAAGATGTATGATACTTTCAACGTCTAAAAATAGTACATTGAAGACTAAATTGTAGATGATTAACTATTAGTCCATCTTGGTCATCATCATTACCTCACCCCAAGAATGTACTCACCCCTGTCTAAAACTACCACATAATTCTTCACATAGTTTATCCCTATAACCTCCATGCCACAATCATTTAAAACATTTTATGTCGTTGAAAGCACCAAGAAAGGCATAAGCATTCAGTCCGATGAGTTTTAAGATTTGAACCTTGGGCCCCACCCCCCTTACTGGGTTTGGTTAAACCAATTGGTCTACACCTTAGAACTTCAAAATTAGATTTATAAATTCTCAAAAACTTTCCAAAAAAGTTAATTTCTTTCCAAGGCATTCAATTTTGATTTAAAGCCTTATCTCTCTAGAAATTAAATTAATCTATATCTTAACCTTAAAAAATAATATTCAATCTTGGACATTATAACTCCACCCATTAAGAAAATAATTAATTTTAATCTTACCTCCAAAATAGGTGCATAATATTTGGTCAAGGATATTTGAATTACCTTGAAATGGTGCTACTCTTCAAAGTAACTCTCTTCTACTACATGAACTCCAACGTTCTCAACTATACCGAACTCAGGTGCATTAACTTCTCTTTCTACCACATTCGAATTTCATTATACAAATGTTTCT
Source organism: Wollemia nobilis (assembly GCA_028583015.1). Classification (NCBI taxonomy): domain Eukaryota; kingdom Viridiplantae; phylum Streptophyta; class Pinopsida; order Araucariales; family Araucariaceae; genus Wollemia; species Wollemia nobilis. Next base: position 566,676 of record JAQPPZ010002954.1, read on the forward strand.
CTTATGGAGTTCAACTCCCATGCACTTTATGGAGCTCCTCTAGAATGTTTGAATGCTCCTAGGGGATTAACACTTCATTTCCTGGTTGACAATTATCTCTAACACCCTTCAAATTCCTTATTGTACATAGAACTTTGCGATGGACATAAAAATCCTTCCTGCTTGGTAACATTCAAAATTTTACTATGCTAGAATTTTTAGTCTCCTCTACGATGATGGCTTGTTGCTCAGACTATGACACATTGTTCTCCAACTCTTCACCACTCGATCTTCAAATATTTGAGATTCACTTGTGAGTAATTGGTGCTTCTCCTTTTGCAATACCAAGTGTCTTCTCAATGCCTATATGTTATAAATGGTATGTTACATACCTTATATTATTAAATTAACTTCTCCAAAATGTTTCAACTAGACTCTCCTCCAAATGGAAGAAATTATGGATATCCCTTCATTGCTTCTCCTTCAACAAACTATTGGACTTCATATGAAGTCCAATTGGCTCACCAAAAATATTCTTTGCCAATGTTGTAACTTCCTCAAACGACTCTTCACTTTCTCATGAAAAATGCTTCTCTTTTGATGTCCCAAAAAACTCTCTGGCTTCTCTGACAGATGTGATGTTATAGCTTTCAACAATATGTAGATTTGCTTTGGTTTAAATGGTAGCTAGTTCTTCTCCACTGGTGGCTCTCTTCCTCGACTCCATTCTCAATCAATGGTGGTTTCTTTTTCAATGTAGTGGCTTCAATATGGTGGCATATCTACGTTGGCTCAGTGGTTTTTCTCCTTTTTTGGTGGCTCTTCTTCACCAATTTTTCTTGCAACTTTATTCACCCCTTTTGGTGTCTTTAAACATCTTTAATAATTATCTTACTTTTTGCACTATCCGGTCTTCTCTTTCCTTCAATAATATTTATAAACATTTGCACTACTTTGGATTATAAAACAACACATACATTATTCTTTTCTTCTTCCTTATTACTCCATTTTCAAACAATATTTAACTCCTCTATTTGTTGTTGTATTTTGTAGATCCTAAGATAACAATGATGCAATAATTTTCAACTTTGAAGTCTTTTTTTTTTTTACTTTAAAATATCAAATGTGATGCTTATAAAAAATTAGAATAAACCAAATTTAATACTTGGATAAAAGTATTTTTATTGCACCAATATTTCTAACCTCTTTGGCCTCCTTCGTAGCTAGCTCTTTGGTTATTTGATTCACCCTTTTGCTATATTAAATTTATAAATTTTACAACTCTCCTTTCTATTCAATTGCTCTCTCAAACTTGTCAATTTTGTATCTCTAATTACTGTCAAAATATTAGCTTGCTCGATGTCAAAAAATATTGTAATTTACAGCTTTGAATGGTGCAATTCCTCCTTTGCTTTTCTGTTCAAATATCTCTCAAATGTGCCCTAAATTTCTCTAAATCGCAACTCTCTTTTCTTCTTCTAATGCTGCCTAATTTTGTAGCCCAAATCTATCAAATTATTGCTCCAAAATATCGATTACTCCTATATCTTGTTGTCCAATAATATCCTCTATCTCCTTCAAATTGCTACCTTATTTTGTTGTCAATATTTCATTCAATTGGATATTCTAGGGCTCTTCAAAATCTATCCAAATATTTTCCAACTTGCAGCTTTATGCCTTCTTAAATTTGTCATTTCGAAAATCATCAATCTTCTCCTTCGTAAATTAGCCTTTAAAATATTTGTGACTATCCTCACACTTCTCAAAATTATGGTCTATTCAATTCTCCTTTCCCCTTAAATATTTTTGTTAGTTCGGACTTCAAATTTGGCCTCTTTATCAAGAATACGAATGTCTTGATATCTTCAAGAATCCTTTTCAAAATTTGATAAACTTCTTGCCAAATCCTTCTTTCTTTTGGACTTGTTATTAGATGGCAACAATTGTCCCAAATTCTTCTTTTCAGGAGCTTCTTCTTCTAGAAAATATTCTATCATGAAATTTCTTCAAGTATCCTCCAATGGCCACTAATTTAACTTCTTCAACAGGGATTTTCTAGCCTTCATCTTCTTATCCAGATTCTCTTGAAATATCTTCTCTTGGGTCTTCTAATTCATCAACTTTTCAATTATTTTCCTTAAAAATTCAATGAGACCTTTCCTTGGTCTCTCTAATATTCCAACTATGGAAATTCTACAATGAGATCTCTTTCTTGGATCTTCAAATTCTGCTGCTTCTCAAATCTGCAATAGAACCTTTTAGCAGTCCTCTATTTCAATATTCACTCTTCAAGAAGGCATATCTTGTCCTCTTTCTTGGAACTCCTTAATATGCAATGTCTACTCTTTTTTTGCAACTCAAAACTAATCCTTGCATGAGGAAAGCACATAGAATTTTAAGCAACCGAAGATGAAATTATTCTCTATCTATTGTAGAAAGCTTCTCAACTTCTAAGAACTAGTTTTTTGCAACAAAAAATTATACGGTAGCAACCAAATACAATAAAATTTCTAAAATTATTTATTTATTTACATGGTGGAATCAGTAGCCACCATGAATCCGGGTAGGCTGTCTAGTTTTTATGGCTGCTATAGTATTTTGTGATGTCTGCCCTAGAAATCACCACACTGATCTTCGTGCATTCTGCCCCTATAACCACCATGCCATAATCATTTAAAACCTTTTACGCTGCTGAAATAACCAAAAAAGGAACAAGAATTTAGTCCAACAAGGCATTTCTAGAATTCTAAAAATAATAAACTTCACTAGTTATTCTCAAAACTAGTAGAAAGACATCTATTCAGAGTCCTAGTCTTCACAAGTTTTTCATTCAACCCTATGGAAAAACTCTAGCCAAATAGTAATCTAGAATCTTCTTCTCTCTATAAAATTTTTCAATAGTACCTCGTTCTTGGGTCTCTTAATCTCATTAATGTCAAGGTCTCTATTCAAGATCTGTAAATTTCTTTCTATTTTAAATTTTCTCTTTGAATAGGTAAATCTTCAATCTTCACTGGTTTTCCTTCAACATAGTGGAAAAATACTATCTTCTCTGGTTTTCTTTTCCAGAGGTAATTTCTTCAACTTCACTAGTTTCTATTTAACCAGTGGAATTCTTCTTTGCAACTTAAAAACATGTGCAAGACAAAATATTGCTATGCCTTTGATACCACTATTAGCTTTTGAAGCTAAGTAATTAAGATATAATAACCACAATATCTAAAATAAAGTTAAAAAATGAAATATATGTTAATGATAACATTCTAAACATATAAAAATCATAAATAATTCATAGAATTGCCATTAACAAATGCTCACAAAAATTGTATCTCCATTGAATTATCCATACTTCCACACACTCTCATTCTACAATATATATCTCTCTAACACACATAGACATATATAATGGAATGTGACTCTTCATATGGACCACTCTTGGCCTTCATTATTGTAGAGACTCTTCATATTACTACTCTATGAACTCATGTGCACATGGACTATTATGCATATTTACATTACCAAAATATTTTACATACTTTAATAAAACTTGTGCATTTATTACATTGCATAAAGTAAATAATCATACTCTAGTCTAGGAAACTTTCCTAATCTAAAGATAAACCCAAGGTGGTACATTAGCATGTACCAAATATTATAATTTATTCCAACACATATTTCATAGGTAGGTGATAACATCATAGTTATCGTAAAACCTCCTACTCGAGGAAAAATATTATTGCACATGTTTTGATTACAAGAGCCTTGTACTGCTGCATGTGTTTGAAGCCTGGAAAAATTGTTTGATTAACAATTTTATCAAGTTAGGTATTAATAATTATGTTTGTATTATTAATAATTACATATCGATGTTAATGGTTAATATTAACAATTAATGTTAATTAAATTAATTAGGTGAGTAATTAATTTAATTACACTAGTGTTAGTAAATAACATTAGTATTAGAACGTAATGATGCTATCAAATAATGTTTAAGAGAATGATTTTATTGTTATTATTCTGCCTTGTGAATGTTAGTAGGCCAATATTAAATTTAAAGGGTAAACCTTTGCAAAAGGGGGGCATTCTAATAAAATAAAAAATAGAAGTTAATAATCTTAGAAACATTGGCCATTTGGAATCTTGGCAATGTAGGTTTGAGAAATGTTACTTTTGTAATGTGTTGGAACACCATGGTAAATAGAATGGGTGGCCAACCTGCTTGGGAAAGAAATGGAAGAAACCTCCGAACCTTTGATATTCTTCCTTCAAATCTATATGTTTCCTCTAGGTTGCCAAGTTTTGAATTGCTAGTAGAAAAAAAATAATTGCAAGGTGGAATTCTTTGGAAAGGAAGAAATAAATATTAGAGATACTATGGAGAAGGTATTTACTTTATGGTTATGCTTGTATATGATGTTTTTAATATTGAATCTTCCTTAAGTTGGGATAGTATTTTGGAACTTGTTCATCAAGTTGTGAGATATTTATTTTGAAGCTTTTGTACTCATAAATGTTTTGTTTTCTTTTGAATGATGGGATAACTAGAAGTTTCTTTTTTTTTGTTATTTTAAGGTGACCAAGGACTTAAGGTGGTGAAGTTACCCTTTTGTTTCTTCTTTGCAAAGAAAAACTATAATTATTATGTTAGTTACTTGGAACTCTAGCATAAAAACACCTTATATGTAAGTGCTTAGAAGTTTTTGCAAGAAGAATAAACATATTTTTGGGTGCATCACCATCATTGATCTATTAAGTGAGGTGACATTTGTTGTCTCTAGATTTGTAGTGGGTCTGTTTTAGATAAGAATACTTGTTAAGCATTATCCTCTTCTTCCTGCTATAAATTTATTTTATTGTTCTAGGATTTTCCACCTATAAAGAAATGTTATCCAGAGAAGAGTAGTTGGTTGATCTTAGAATCCATCTTTGAGATGTTGGATAGAAATTATGATTTGTTCCCTATGATATCATCAACCAAAATTTTTATTTTTTCCCATTAGATTTTGGTCTATGGTGGTTGGGCAATCTAGTTGATCAAGTGAGATGCCTTTATAGATGTTTTATATGGTTTTTAGGTTGTTTTGGCCATATCAGTTCTCTTATTTTATAGTAATGTGTTAAGTTCTCCCAGTCGCTATACATTTTTGATATTGGAGATTGTTTTTTATATAGATTAATGTTTCTTGTTCATATGATAGATGAATGTTAATTAAGGGAACAAGGCTTAAGTGATGGGTGTTTAATGTGCATCCTTTTATCACATGAATTTGAAATCATACATTGTTGTTAGGATTTTTTATTTAAGCACACATATTATGTTTATTTTATTCAATATTAATAAAAGGTATGATTTATTATAAATTATTGAGAAATGAGCATGAGCGTTAGTCGAGAGTGAGTGTAGCTGGAAGCGAGTGCAAGCACGACCCAAGAGTGATTGTAGCCAAAATTGAGTGAGAGCACAAGCCAGGAGTGAATGCAACCAAAAACAAGTGCAAGCATGAGCATGAGCTAAGAATGAGGAGGAAATGTGAGTAGGGAAGCAAAAAGTATAAATAAAAGTGTGATCAAGAAACAAATACCACTTCTTGTTCCAAATATTAGGAGACTTTAAGGGTTTAATTTGAAGAAAATCTAGGTAACATGGAAAGAAAATCATTTGTGAAAGTCCTTACTAAAAGTATGAATGTCCAAGTTGGAAGTATGGATGCCCTAGATAGCAATAAGATGAAGAGCAAATATATGGCAAACCTAGTCTAGGTAGAAAATTCTACACCATAAGTTATTATTAAGGATAAGATGATTGAGCATGATATAATGGTTCTTCAAACTAGAGGGTTAATATGTAAGTTTCATGGATATTGGCCAGTTTTTTCTGAGATTCAAAATTGGATCAAGTGGAAGTGGGGATTGCATTCAAATTATTCCATGAATTTTATTCAAAAGGAATTTTCCTCATTATTTTATCTAGGTCAAAAATAAGGGATAAAACAATGGATGGAGGTCCATGGTTTAGGGGTAAAGATTCATTATATTTAAGACCTTGGACTGAGAATTTTTCTATGGACACAAAAACTATCGAAAGGCTTTCAATATGGATTAGGATTTTTAAACTTCCTTATCAACTCATTAATAAGGAAGTTTTTAAAAATATTGGTAACACTCTAGGTGAATTCATCCAGCAGGGAATGACTGCTAAGGAGAGAATTCATGTTGTATACACTTGAAAATATGTTTCCATGGATATTTCTAAGCCTTTATCATAGTCGATTAGGATTAAATATGAATCAAGAGAATGGGATCAACAAGTGGATTATGAAAATATTATATTTTGGTATCACAAATGTCCTGAAACCAAGCACATTGCTATAGAATATAAAGTGAAAATAGAGGCAAATATAGTAATTTTTGGGCATGAGGGTAGCTTCAGTTTGAAATAAGGAGATCATATCACATGAGAAGCTAGGTCAAATCAAGGATTTTCCACTCCTAAACAATGGCTAGAAAAATCCCTCTACATCATCAGATGGCAAAGACCATTATAGTTCACTCAAATCATCCATTAGAAAAAAATGATATGGGGGATCAGGAAGTACAATGGGAAAGTTCAAATATAGGAGTTAAAGGTGCAAAGGAATAGGGGAATGCAAATTTTAAAACAAAGGAATATGGGGGGACAAATTTTAAATCAAATGAGGTGAAGGAGGTTAAGCTTAATCGAGTTAAATCACATTTATTATTCTCAAGTAGCAATAATATATTCTTCTTACAAGAAAAATTAAAGTAGTATGGAGTATTTTCCTTGCACTTTAGGATTTCAAGAGCAATATACTAAAGAAAATATTATGGAGGATATCCAATTAAATTTAGGGTTTTCAATCCAACATAAGAAAGTGATGACTATGGAGGATCATCTATGTAGTTTAGATTTTTTAGGGCAACATAACAAAGAAAATAATAATGAGGATACTCCTTGCACTTTAAACTCTTTAGGGCAACACAAATATTTAGACAATAAGTCTCATTTTGAAAAATATGAGAAAATAGAAGATATTAATGAATATGAGAGTGTTGGTGGGAATGGAAGAAGGAGAGGAAGGCCATCAAAGCAGGAACAAAGAGAAAAATAATCTCAAAAGGATATTGATCTGGGAAGCTAAATAAAAATATTATAGGTGTTAACAAGAAGTGGGGCTAAGCCCACTAAAAAAAATAAAAAGTGTTGATGATGAAAATGACATCATGGAATATTAGGGGTATGAATAAAACCCCTAAAAAAAAGTATTAAGTAATTCATAGGTTGTTATAGCCTTGAGTTTATTTTAATACAAGAAACAAAATTAAGTTGTGAGGAATGTAAAAATGCTTTTAAGAAGATTTAGAAGGTAGGTGATTGTTTAGCAGTTTCTTCTATAGGAGCTTCAGATGGTATTGCAATAATATGGGACAAATGCAAATGGGATGGATAACTATTAGAAGCAAAAAGTAATTAGGTTACTATATTATTTTGCAAGAAAGAGGAAAACATCAAAGTTGGGGTTATAAATGTATATGCTCCAACTATGGTTACTCCTTGTGAAAGATGTTGGAAGGACCTTAGCATGTTGTTGTTAAATACAATGATAATTCATTGTGATCTATGGATTCTTGGCGGTGATTTTAATATTGTTCTATCTTCTTTAGAAAATAAGGGTGGAATTATAGGATGGTCTAAATAATTGTAATATTTGCTTCATTTGTCAACTCAAATGACCTTTGGGATGTTAGTTCCTCAAGATTTCAATCGACATGGGGTAATAGACACATTGGGAAAAATCATTTAGTAGAAAAACTAGATAGATTCTTGTTATCCAATAAATGGTTTTAAATAAAGTTGAAATATTTAAAGGAGTAAATGAAGATATGGAATGGCAAATATTTTTGTAATATTTTTAAAGAAAAAAAATAAACTAAATCCAATATCAAAAAGTTACAACAGATAGTAAAAATTAATGGAATGTATTAGGATTTTTATATGAAAGAAAAACAATTACTTTCTAATTATCATTGCATTGAAAAACAAGTCATATTGTTCCAAAAATCTAGAGAGAAATGGATCAAAGAAGGATATAGAAATACAAAAAAAATTCATGTTACAACAAAAACAATTTTTTTTGTTTGTCATATAAAAATATTATAACTCCAGATGGAAGAAATATTGAGGAATTCATGTTACAACAAAAATAATTTTTTTTTGTTTGTCATTTAAATTCATGAAGAATTCTCCCTGGTAGGCAAGTTTTTGGGAGGTAGGTCGAACATGGAGACTATCAGGGCTTGGGCGACCGGTAGACAACTTGGAGTTGGTAGCTCTAACTCGAGGGTTCTTCATTATCCGTTTTAACAATATGGAGGATGGTAATCACATTATAATAGGAGGTCCTTGGTTTTTGGGCAAAAGGAGCCTTTTTATCAGATGATGGGGTGAAGATTTTGACCCTAAAAAGCAAAATATTAACATTACCCCTATTTAGGTTTATCTCTCGAGTCTACCTGCCCAGTTATTCAATGAATATTGGCTGCAGGGCATAGCCAAAACTATAGGGGACCTGATCTCCATTGACCATGCGACCTTGGCCAGGACAAGGATGACTCATGCACGAATATGCATAAATGCTAATTTGGATAATGAATTGCCAGGGTTTGTGGAGCTAGAGTATGGAGAATACTATAAAAAAAACTGGTAGAATATGAGAATATACCAAAATTCTATGCAGAATGTAAAAATCAAGGACATCTATGCAATCAGTGCCCTAACCTGGAAATGAATAGAGAAAAGTAGAAGCAAGGAATGCTAGACAAAGGAAATTTGAGGAGTTTTCCTGGCAGAGGTGATTTCAATCAGGCAAACTATGTCTACCAAAAAAAGAAAAAAGAGGGTGCACGATCCCAACAAGACAAAGGAAAACAACAGGTTTTTGGCAACCAAAATACTCAGGTAAGTTCCAATCCTCTAGTTTCAAATAAATTTTCAATTCTATCCAATATGGAAGTAGGAGGGTTATTGAAAGACATGGAATCCTAGAACCTTCAGGCTAACCTTTTTGACTCTCTAGAATCCCAATCCAAGTTAGGATCCTCAAACCCTAATGCTAAAATTACTATAAGCCCCGTGGGCATCACAAAGCCAAACCCTAATGCCCAATCTCTAGAATCCCCATCCAAGTAGGGATCCTTAAACCCCAATTCTAAAAATACTTCAAGCCCAGTGGGCATCCCAAAGCCAAACCCTAATGCTAAAGAACTTAGGAAGAAAGTTGAGGCATTGGAAAATAAAAAATCTTATCTCCCTAACATCATCACTAGGAGCTAGGTGAATCCTACTGAGGGGTCATCCCACAGACCAGGGTAATATAGGAAAAGAGGAGAATATTTTGATGTAGGGGTGGAGATATGTGAAACTCTTTAGACTGAGGAATATGGCAGTCCGGTTGTGCAAAAAATTGCCTCCCCCCAGTTTAGTCCTAAAAAAACCAGGAGCACTGTGAAGTCTCCTATAGATTTTGGTAGTGAAAAAAGAAGAGGGAGAATATCAAATGCTGAGCATCAAAAAATTAAAACTGATAATGAAATTACCAATGGAAAATAGAGAACCTTGTTTCAACAGGTTATTCCGGGTTTTGAAGATAAAAAATTAGGAAAACCCCCTCAAGGGAGGGGGAGAGGAAGAAATCCCAAAAAATCTAAATGAAGTTCCTCTCATGGAATGTGAGAGGCCTCAATGACCTGCCCAAACATAGGGAAGTCAGTGCAATAAGAAATCAAGTGAATCCAACTATTATCATATTGCAAGAAACAAAAACTAACGAGATTCAATAAAAAAAAGTAGCAAAAAAATCTGGAATCAAGGGGAGATGGTTTGCAAATAAGCCAGAGGAGCGTTTGGAGGTCTTATGAATTTGTGGGATCCTCGGATAGTATAAGGCACCATTATTCAAAAATATGACAGGGTTCTTAGTGTTTTATTTAAGGAAATAAATAGCAACAGGTCGTGGATCCTTTCAAATATTTATGCCTCGACTTCAATTCAAGGGAGAGATATACTATGGGAGTACTTAGGCAATCTGAGTGAAATATTCCATAATGTCCCCTGGATTATGGCTGAGGATTTTAACACTCCTCTTTACCCTTCAGACAAAATGGGTGGAAATGGACCACCTATCAGGAGCATGGATGAGTTCAATGAATTTGTGAACTCCAACATGTTGATGGATGTAAAAATTAGAGGAGTGAATTATACCTGGAGCAATCGGTGGATAGGGTGTCATCTCATTCAAGAAAGGCTTGACAGGTTTTTTCTATCAAAGGAGGCTACAACTCTGTTCGGTGATTCTACCTTGCAAGTCCTTCCTAAAATTACCTCTAATCATAATTCCACTTTGTTGGAGATCCTTAACTCTCTGTCCTTCAAGAAACCTTTCATATTTCAATCTATGTGGATCAAACATTCCAGTTTCAGAGATAACTTAATTCAGTGGTGGCAACAGCCTGTCAGGGGTAGTGCAACTTTTAAACTTGTTGGAAAATTAAAGTTTGTTAAGGAAAATCTTCGATCTTGGAACAAAGAGGTCTTTGGGAACCTCTTTGAAAATACAAAATAGGTTGTTGAAAGTTTTAATATAATTGATCAGAGGATTCAACATGGTGATGCTGATGAAACTACTAGGCAGGAGGAATGGAAAAAAACTAGCAGAGTTTTATAACATTTTGGCTTGTGAGGAAATCTATTGGAGGAAAAAATCAAGGCTCTTTGGTTGAAATATGGAGATTCAAATTCAAAGTTTTTTCACGTCACCACGCTTAGAAATAGAATAAAAAACAAGATAATTTTTTTAAAAAAAGTAGATGGTTCTATTACTTAGGACTTAATAGAAATAAAAAAGGAGGCAGTAACTTATTTCAATTCTATCCTTGGTCAGGAATCACAGTGCAATGAGGAGGCCAAATATATTCTCTTGCAATCCATTCCTAGCATAATAAATGAGGATATAAACCTTAAGATTCTAGCTCCATTTTCTGATGAGGAAATTAAGGAAGCCTTGTTTAGCATGGAGCCAGACAAAGCCCCGGGACCCGATGGATTTCCCCCTCATTTCTATCAAGATTTTTAGGACATCGTAAGTGAGGATGTAATTTTTGCTGTCAAATAATTCCAAGCAAACAATCATATTCCAAAATGTCTCAACTCTACTTTTATTTCTCTAATTCCTAAGAAGCAAACCCTTGAATCTATGGTCGACTTCAGGCCAATCGATCTATGCAATGTTTCTTACAAGATCCTAACTAAAGCCATTGTAAATAGAATGAGAGATGTTCTACCCCACATCATAGATCCATGCCAAGGAATATTTGTCTAGGGTAGGTCAATCTTGGATGGAGTTATCACAGTTCATGAAGCTCTGCACTCTGCTCATAAGACTAACATGTCTATTTTTGCCCTCAAGATTGATATGAACAAAGAATTTGACAGGATAAATTAGGAATTTATGATTGTTGTCCTCCTTAAGTTTTGTTTTCACCACCAATGGGTTAATTTGATCAAAGAATGCATTTCTAAAGCATGGTTTTTGATTATTGTTAATGGAACAACTACTGGTTACTTTCAAAGTCGTAGAGGAATTCGGCATGGGGACCCTATCAGGCCCATGTTATTCATCATTGTGGCAAAAGATTTAGGTAGAACCATAAAAAATGCTTGTAGTTCAAGGCTAATATCGGGAATCAAGGCAACATCTCTCACTAGGGTTGTTTCTCACCAAAAATTCGTCGATGATACCCTTCTATTGACTAAGGCATCGGTGGTTGAGGCCAAAAGAATTAAATACATCCAGCAACTCTACGAGGATGCTGCTGGTCAGAAAGTTAATTTTAGTAAAAGCAAGTTATATTTCTTGAACACCCCCATTTAGAGGCAAGGAAGGATTGCAGAAATTTTAGAGTGTGATTTAGCAAACCTCCCCACTTTGTATCTTGGTCTCCCTCTTTTCATTGGTTCTCCGAGAGAGTCAATGTGGGATAGGGTTATTAAAAGAATTCAAAAAAACTTTTTGGATGGAAAGGTCATCTTCTATCTCAAGCAGGAAAGCTGACCCTCACTAAGGCCTCTCTTCAGAGCATTCCAGTATATTTCCTCTCCGCTTTCAAATCCCTTGTGAAGGTTTTCCAGAAAATTGAGAAACTCCAAAAAGAATTTTTATGGACTGGATCAGAGGAGAAAAAAAGATACACCTTGTAGGATAGACCAAAGTGTGTAGACCCAGGGAAAATGGGGGCTTAGGTCTGAGGATAATTTCTCATATGAATTTAGCTTTACTAGCTAAGAAGGCGTGGCACCTCATTTCTGGTGAAGAAAATGAATGGAAAACTATCATCAAATGAAAGTATCTTCAAAATATGGAATTTCTAAGTGACTCAATTCCAATCAGAGGTTTTGCTTTTTGGAAAGCAATTCTCAATTGTAAGGAAATCATCAAAAAAGGTTTAAGATGGGTTTTAGGCAATGGTGAGAGGATAAATTGCTAGAATGACAGGTGGGATAAGGATGAACCACTGATGCAATATCCTAACTTAGCCCGAATAAGAGATATCATAGAAGAACTCATTGGCAAAAAAGTCTTCGATTATATGGTTGAGGACAGAGGTAGAATGAAGTGGAAACAAATAAGGATTCAGGAATTTCAAGCGGAATCAAATGATCTTTGTAACATTCTCGGGCAACAATTTATCCCCATGAGACCCAAGGAAGATCAAGTGACCTAGGCTCCTACGAAAAATGGGCAGTTCACTATTAAATCATCTTACAAGCTTCTGCTTGATGACGAGGATTTTATCCTCCAAAAGGACTTAGTTTGGATAAAAAATTGAATTCCAAAAATTATAGTCTTTTCATGGCTGGTTATCCAAGGAATAATTCTAACCATTGAGAATATTATGCATAAAGGTATTTGTATCACTAATCATTGTTATCTATGCAGGGCTGATTGAGAGACCATTTATCACATTTTCCTTGAGTGCCCTTTTTCCTTAACTGTCCTAAGTGGGGTTTTTTAGGCCTTCAATATTTCCAGAGTTAAACCAGCCATCGTACTTGATTTATTCATCTAGTGGCCTTACCCCTTTTCAAGCCAAAGAGTTAGATACATGTGGAAAATTGGTCTCAATAACTATCTTTTGCAGGTGTGGTTAGAAAGGAACCATAGAGTCTTTAATGAGTCTATCCATGATCATCAAACTATCATTGCCAGGATCCTATCCTTTGCCAACGATAATGTGAACCTTATCCCGTTTGATAGCCATAAACCTCATTTGGAGGAGACCACAATTGCTCAATATTTAAGCTTAACCTTGTTATATGAGTCTGTGCCTAGGGTAGTCAACCCCAGAACCAATGTTAAGTGGTCCCCACCTCATATGGGTTGGTTTAAGCTTAATTTTGATGGAGCGGCTAAGGAAAATCTTGGTAGAGTAGGCGCTGGTGGCATTGTGTGAGATCATAATGGGAATATGATGCTTGTGTTTTCTGAATATTTGGGAACAAGGACGAACAACGAAGCTAAAGCTAGAGCTATGTGGAGAGGCCTTCAAATGACTCAAGACTTAGAAGGCAATTTGATCATAGAAGGAGACTCTATGCATGTTATAAATCTCCTCAATAATTGGAAAAAACCTCCTTGGAGGATTAAAACAATTGTTGAAGAGGCTAGGATCCTTTTCTAGGGAAGATAGGACAGAAAAGCCCAACATGTCTTTTGGGAAGCTAACAAAGTTGTTGATAAGCTGGCCAATTTGGGTGTCGATGGTGACAAAATTTTCAAATGGGAACATGGTATCCCGAGCAAATTAGAGGAGCTTATTCAACAAGAATGCCAAGAATGATAGTCAAATTAGGGAAGGCACTGTGAGTTCGAAGGCTAAAATTATCTGAGCTGTCAGTCTTGGTGGATGTTGCTTGGAAATACCACAAAGACTAATGGAGACAGTCACATGTCAGATAACATGGCTCCTAGTCATCTTAGTAATTTTAGGTTGGTTGATAATCATAGGGTAGGAAAGAAACAATAATATTTGACTTCGAACCAGAGCCACGTGGACCATCAGATAGCCACTGCCATAAATCTAGCCAGCAGGTCCACTTCTCCAAGGCTGATTGGCCAAGACGGGATGTGGTCCTAAAGCATGTCATATACTAAAGAAAGCAATTACCAAATAATTATTAAGAGTAACTATCAATATAGAGCTTGTGGGAGTTTTTTTAGTACTCTGCTATGTGTATCTGCAACTTTTTGTTTCTCCACTATTTCAAGGAAGGGATCCGTGTCTGTTTCTTTTTTTGTAATTATGATGCAGGTGCGTTTTCTCGGGGTATACCCAAACTGTTGTATGGGAAGTTTTTTTTTGATAACATGCTATGTGCCTTACTGGATGTAATGGCTTTGGTGACATGTAGATTTTACATATATAGGATCCTTAGTAAGGACATGTTCATCAATAGCCCTAGGCTGATTTTTGTAAAAGATTTTGGGTCAACCTGTAAAACCTGGTATTAATGCTATAATATCTTATCTACCATAAAATATTGAGGACAAAGAAGATATAAGGAAGGAAGCAATTAAATATTTCAAAAATATTTTGTCAAATTCTAGGTAAGATAAGAAGGCACAAGAAAAAATTCTATAAAACATTCCATCAATTATCATCGAGGGACAAAATGAAAGCTTGATGAAGAAGATATCTAAGAGCTTCATGATGCAACTTTCTCTTTCCATCCCAATAAGGCAACTAGCCCCGATGGACTTCTTGCAATTTTCTTTTAAAATTTTTAGGATTTATTGAAGAGTGATATGTTAGTTGTAATTAAAGAGGCCTGAAAAAGGAAGACTATAATAAGTGATATCCATGTTAATTTTATTACCGTGGTTCTCAAGAAAGACGATACAAAATATTTTGATAATTTTCATCCAATAATACTTTGTAATATGATTTATACAACTAATTAAAAAATTATGGCAAATAGGTTGAAGGGAATTCTAGGGTGTCTTATATTAGAGGAACAAGACAACTTTGTTCAAGGTAAACAAATTCTTGAAGGTATAATGATTGCACAAGAGGTTATACATTATATTTCATTCCATGAAAAAACTAGGTATGCTTTTGAAATTAGATATGAACAAAGCATATGATAGGATAACCTGGAATTTTCTACATGCTATTCTCAAAATGTTTGGCTTTGATTATAGTTGGTTTGAGTGGCTTAAATATTGTTACAGCACTACAAAATTTTCTATTTTGATCAATGGTTCTTGTATCGCTCCAAATTTTTTGCATCCTTACCTTCAGGCTATAGGATCCGTGCCCGGAAGGAGGATGGGAAAAGGATGTCGCGGTACCTCGGACTGAGAGGACTTGCGAAGGTCCCGCCTCTCAAGGGAGGTGTATTTTGATGATTTTTTGATAGATGGTGGGTTCACCAGGAAACATTTAATGGCAGTTTCCACGCCTAGGTTTGGAATGTGTTTTAATGTGTTCGTTTTTAGCCTTAAGCATTCATATCCTAGGTTTGGCCAAATGAATCTAAATTAATCTATATGAAAGTGCAAATTTAATGAATACAGAGAATAAATTTAAGACAAAAAAATAGAGAAATTAAGGAAGAATAAGAAGAATACCTGATCCTGGATGTCTGATGGAGATTCTGATGTTTGAAGCAGTCAGGATCGTCTGGAATTCAACAGAATCATTTGAGATCAGACAAGATCGTCTGAGATCTGAAGAATTCGTCAGAGACCTACAAACAGAAGAATAGATGCAAAATACAGAGAATACTACTGTGCTAACAGGGGGAAACAACACAAAATGACAGTATGAATACTAAAAAATAATTATGAACAAAAATTCAAACAAATTATGATGTTCTAATGATAAATTATGATCTTATCATGCAAGTTAAGCTATATGGGTGAACTCCAAATGCAAAATAGTAAGAAATAAGGATAAACTAACTAAAATGCAGAATAAAACAACGAAAGGAATAAAAGAAAGTGCAAACTCTGGGCACTGATTGCCCCTAATGTAGATTGCAGTCGAAATCGTCTGGAAGTAATGAAATCGTCTCGAATTACGACAGGATCGTCCGAGATTTGAACGAGATCATCTGCGATGATCTGAGCTTGCTCCGGCTAAAGATCAATGAGGTCCCTGCAAGAAAACTTCAAAATAACAAAGGCAAAATAATGTTCTAGGTATTCTGATGCATATAAAATCAAGTTATAGGGAAATTCAGCCAGGGGTTGGGAAGGGAAGGTTCTAAGGATTAAATAGGCTTAGGGGAGTAGTTAGGGGGTTGGAGATCATCCCTATTTGGGAGATCTCCAATGGGGGAGGGTCTCTAATAGCACAGACATGCTTCTGCCTAGATTAGAGGCCCGTTGGAATAGAAGCTAATTATGCAAAATTAGTTTTGTGACAAGATCGTCTGGACATCCTAGCCCAGACGAAATCATCAGATCTGGGGCGATATCGTCTGATCGGCGACGATATCGTCAAACGGTCAAAACAACCTCTAAAAATGGCACGAAAAATGGGGAAATGGATTACCCGACGATTAACGGGCGGTTTGGGAGGTTAAAATTTGAATTTAAATTATTTACTAAGGTGAATGTAATTATGATAATTTTACTGCGCCAATTTTAGGGTGCTACATTTTGCCCCCTCTTTAGCAAATTTTTTGAAGAAAATGCGTTAAAGATGAGTTCTTCTCGATCTACGAGAAAGCAAAAATTATTCCCATTTTTAGGCGACGATTCTTGGTCGAATCGTACGACAGCTTACTATGGTGCCCCCTCCGTGTTTTTACCCAAATCGAACGTTTGAGGAAAAAACGCGAAAAAGCAAAAATTATTTTTGAATAAAATTAAGAAAAATAGGGTAAAACCCTAATTCATTTTTACTATTCATTTTTCTGGTTTTAGAGCTCTGGAAGCAAAAATGGTGGAGACGACGCACAGATCAACAGAGGTCCGGCGCGGTCTACGGGTAAGAGTCTAGACTTAGCTAGAATGCTTTAATTTGATTTTACATGCTTTTTAGGTAGATTTTAGATGAATTTTGAGCATCGCGGCCATTTTTGGGCCGTCGACGTCGTCGGGACGAAATCATCCCGATTTTGACGAAATCGTCTCAATTTCGTCCAAGGGCGAAATCGGCGAAAGGGGGACGATTTTGTCAAATTAGAGACGATTTCGGCTTGTGAAATCGGAGACGATTCTGCTCAAATTTGGGACGATATCGTCCAATAGTGGACGATATCATCAATTGCTTAAATTGAACTTATTTTATTTGCATTTTTAAATACTTGAATTGTTATTAATGTTTGTTTGTTGTTTTGTTGTTTATGTTGCAGAGAGGTTTGCTAAAGAGCAGGGAATGGAAGTATGGAGGGTTGAGAGATGACTTGGCCGCTCTTACACAGGCAGAGCGGGATCAGCTGGCATAGGTCGACTTATAGCATGTGGCAAAGATGCCACAGGTGTCGACAGATATGGGGCTACTGACAGCCCTAGCAAAGAGATGGTATCCGGGTTCCTCATGTTTTCGGCTACCGACAGGGGAGATGACTCCCACTCTAGAGGATGTATGGAGGATTCTAAGAATCCCCATACAAGGACGATTGATCACTCCTACGGCCAATCAGGGCCATGCTATGGGATGATTGTGTGGTGACCCGAGCTTCACCCTGGAGAAGGGCAGAGTTAATATCGAGGCACTACATTAGATGCCTGGGGCATCTAGACTCACACGGGTTTTAGCTGGAGTAGTTGGTGGACTTCTGCTGTGCCACCAGAGCGGGTGTAGGGTGCCGTGGATGCTAGCAGATGTGATCTACGATATGTGAGACCACGGGTACAGGTTCTCTTGGGGCAGTTTTGTACTATGCCGATTGTACAGGATCCTATATGGGGTCGTGTACAAGGGCGGTCAATGTCTGGTGATGACATCGCTCCTATAGGTTTGGTGCTGGGAGCACATTGCAGTGCGGAGGCCGATAGGGCTTCCTCTGATAGGGGTTGATGGGGAGAGGCCTCGAGTCTTCTACTGGTGGCTCCGGAGAGGGTCACAGTGGCGGATCGACCTTTCGATGTCTCGGAGACTACTAGATGACTTAGTCTCGGATCAGATTACCTGGAGGCCATGGAGGGAGCATCCAGGGTGGGCCGAGGATGGACAAGAGTTGGCTCGCGTCAGGCGAGTTTGCTGGCTACGGATGGAGAGGGGAGAGGTGGAGCTCCACCGCTATGATCGAGTTTTGCATCAGTTCGGTCTACAGCAGGGGATCCCATCTCTGAGGGATTATGAGTTTTCTTAGACTGTCCGGGATAACACCACAGTTAGCGGGGCTCCAGACATGCAGTGATTCTGGAGTCAGGACACGGACGATGCCCCCATTCAGCCAGTGGATGGGGACGACGCAGGGGTAGCCGATGGCTACGATGCCTGGTACACAGGCATCCGCCCTCCTCGGATGACGAGGGCATAGGGTCCGATACATGCGGTTGTGTGTCGGATAGGGAGGCAGCACTAGGCGGCTATGGAGGTGGCCTAGGGTCGTGGTGGGAGAGAGCCGAGGAGGCCATAAGCACAGGAGAGGCCACGATAGAGGGAGAGGAGGGAGGCGAGACCCCCATCTCCACAGAGGGAGAGGCCACCATCACCCGATAAGGGCAAGGGTGTCGACACAGGGGAGAGTAGCGAGACCGCTACTCTTCGAGTGGAGAGAGATCATCTGTAGGCATAGGTGCAAACTTTGTAGGCTAAGGCTGCACACCACCGAGCTGAGGTGGCACAGCTTCGAGACGAGATTACACGCCTCAGGGCACAGAGCGGAGGGCCGAGCACTGGGGAGTTGACACGGGCTATTGCCCAACTTAATTTCTACCAGACTTTGTACTATCAACTGGTGCCAGAGGCGGATAGACTACCCTTGCCAGCCAACATCTCAGATCTGATCAGGATCGGGTCGTCGAGGACCTTGTCCCGATCGAGGACTAGGACTCAGTACTACTCAGACTGCGATGGGGCCACCTCGTCCACCTCAGGGTGGGGGAGGAGATGAGGCGGAGAGCTCGAGGGGCTCTCGAGGCTAGAGGACTGCACAACTTTGTACAGATTGACATGTAGCATTGTATTATTATTATTTTGTTGATAGAGGATTGAGTATGCCGAGGTACAGATTGTGGCATACCAATCCAGTTTTGATGATGTATATATACTGTTGACATATATATGATATGTTTTTGATCATATGACTTGTGTTATGTGTATGCTTATGATGCTTTTATGTTTGATTGATTGATTTGATAATTGGATTGAGGATTCATGAAATTATGTCATTTGAAAAATTTATACTTTTGATGTCATGCTGTAATATTTTAAATGAAATAATCTGATGTAACAAATTGATTGTTTGTAATGTGATGTAATAAAAAATAAAAAGAGACTTCTAACAATAATTTCAAAGGACATTGTCGCTATTATAGACCATTTCATGGAGTCGCTCGCTCACTCGGTCGTCAAGCTAATCCCCAGTATAGAAATATTGTTAAAAGTAAAAGAGTGCTTAAGAGACTGTCTTAAGACTTTGGTGCAATAGTGAAAATGATGGTGATGATGGTTTGTTTTTCAGATTTTCATGAAAATAGTATGCATGAAATGATGTTAAAATGATTTTTGCTAGGCATAAATTCCTAAGTGTGATAAATTTTTTGGATAATTCTTTAGGAATTATACCATCATTGCAAAATTGAAGGTTGACATAATGACATGAAATAATGAAAATGTGTTTGCTTTTTAAAAGCATAATTTGTGTAACATAATGAATTAAGTCATATGGTTTTCATGATTTTTAATAAATGGGGAATAAAAATTGTTACAATGGTTTGCGCTAGGCATAGAATATGTAGGTATAGACTTATACCATCATCGCGAAAAGCAAAAAGAGATAGTTTTATTGCATGGTTGATTTTTTAATAAATAGAAAATATGAAAATGAGGACTTGCGCTAGGCATAAAATTCCAATTTTGGTTTTGGAACTATACCATCGTCGCGAAAGTCAACCAGATATATATGTTTTGATTGTATAGTTTTAAAAGAAAATTTTTGATTTTTCTATTATATAGTTGTCTTTATGGTAAGCAACTGTACTTGATTTATTCCAAACAAGTTGCAAAAAGAATATTTCAAAGTATTTTGAAGACAAAAGTTAGATTTATAAGGAATCCCATGTGCATATGTGAATTCATTTCCGATCTTGATTTATCATAATGATACACAAAATCTCTCAAATACAAATGTGTGTGCAATTGCTTTGTGCATTTACCGATTTTGAGCAAGATAATATGATACAAGTGATTTGAAGAAACCAAATAAGTGTTCATTAACCATGATGTAGATGCATATAACCATACTAGACTACTATGTAGGTCGGATTATCAAGAGCTAGCTAATCCATAAGCGGACATAGGTCTATACAAAAGAAGGTCGCTAATGTGACAGACATATCACCACGCTAGGAGTTACCCAAGGCCAAGCGGGTTGGGCACAAACCACTTGTTATGGGGCTTACCTCATAGTTTTCGAATAATTGAGAATTCCAGGGATTCAAGCTCATCAACCCTTCTTTTCTTTTCAAAGGGTAGGGAAAGGGATTTTATTGCTTTCTTGCTTTCTGCTTTCTTTTGAACTTTGCTTCTTTTTCTTTTTGTATTTTTGTTTGCTTGATTTTTTGAGATAGTGCTTGAAATATTGTTGTAATGATATAAAAGAACATTTTTCTTTTCTCTTTTTCTTGAACTTTTCTTTTCTTTTTCTTTGCTAGGGATACTTGCTCGGATTAGTCTGTAGAGCAAGGGATTTTTATTCGGGTAGGGGTGAGCTTGTCCTTTTGCCAATTCTCAAAGATTCTAGACCATGTGCATGATAGGATAGCAGGGGAAACTTTTCGCTCAAGAAATCACTTCTACTATGTAGAAAAACATGGAAATTACAAATATAATCATTTTATTGTGAAAAGATGTGCTTGGTTTAAGTAAATAACAAGATCAATTCTCTATGCTCAAACTTTATTTAATTGAATTTTGTGAACTTTGATATAAGAGAGATTAGTAATCATGCTAGATAAAATCAAGATATTTATTTTTGTGAGTGTGCAAGTGAGGGATTCCAAATAAATGCTAATTTATCCAAAATAATTTGAAACATATAACCACAATAATTGTAAGAAAAAATATATAAACACTTTTGAAAAGTTTTGAGAATGTTCCCCCCCCCCCCCTTCTTTTTTTTTTTTTTGTTAAAAAAAAAAACAAACATTTTTTTTTTTTTTTTTTTTTTTTTTTTTTTTTTTTTTTTTTTATTTTATTAAAAAAAAAAAAAAAAAAAAAACAAAAAAAAAAAAAAAAAAAAAAAATTTTATATATTTATTTATATATATATATATAATAAATAAATATAAAAAAAAAAAAAAAAAAAAAAAAAAAAAAAAAAAAAAAAAAAAAAAAAAAAAACAAATATGCATAGTAACGTTTAAGATGCAAAATATTCATGGGCTCTTTAAGTTCTTTACCATCTAAGGTAGATAATTTGTATGCTCCTGATTCAAATTTAGCAGTAATAATATATGGTCCAAGCCAGTTGGGCTCAAATTTACCTTTAAGGTCCTTAGTTGCATTTGTATTTTTTTGATTTTCTTTTAAAACAAGGTCGCCGATCTCAAAGGATCGATGACGCACTTTTTTAGCATATGATCTTTTAAGCTTGTTTTGGTAGGCATGGAGATGCTCCAAAGCATTGATGCATTTTTCATCTAGGAGTTCTAGTTGATTGAGTCTGCCAGCATGATATTCATCTCCTACTTCGGTATCTTGAAGTAGCAGAGCCAAAGAAGGAACTTCCAATTCAAATGGAAAAACTGCTTCAACACCGTAAACCAAAACAAATGGTGAAGTTCCAGTGGGGGTTCGAACACTAGTTCGATAGGCCCACAAGGCTGGATATAACTGGATGTGCCAGTCACGACCAGTTTTATTGACCAATCTTTTGAGAATTTTGATTAAGGTTTTGTTAGATGCTTCGCTTGACCATTACCCCGAGGATAATAGGGAGTGGACCAGCGATGTTGAATCTTATATTTTTGGCATAATTTTTTAACATCTTTATTTTTGAAACAAGTTCCATTGTCAGAGATGAGATTTGCAGGAATTTCGAACCTACAAATGATTTGATTAAAAATAAATTTAGAGACTTGTGTGCCAGTGCAGGAAGCTAAAGGCATAGCTTCGACCCACTTCGTGAAATACTCAGTGGCGGTTATGATGAACTTGTGTCCATCAGATGACACAGGATTGATTTTGCCAATAATATCTAAGCCCCATTTAGAAAAGGGCCAAGGAGATGAAATAGCCTACGGCTCTTGTGCAGGCGCATGGACAAGGTCAGCATGTTTTTGGCACTTGTCGCAATGGTGCACATACTCATGTGCATCCGTTTCCATGGTAGGCCAAAAGTATCCTATCCGAAGGAGCTTTTTAGCAATGACACTACCACTAAAGTGTCCTCCACAAGATCCATCGTGGGCTTCACTCAAGGCTGATTTAGACTCTTCTAAGTTTAAACATCTTAATAGGATACCTTCAAAATATCTCCTATATAAAGTATTGCCAATTATTACAAATCGACTTGCTCGTCTACGTAATAACCGACGCTGGTTTCTATTAGAATTGGCAGGGAAAGTCCCATTTTGGAGAAAATCAAATATGTCCGTATACCAAGGTTTAGGAGTAGTTTCATTGATTAGAAACACATCCAAAGGCTCTAAGCATGACTTATTTGAAGTGGGTTCCTGGAGTCGATGAATAATGATAGTGGCATATTCGTCATCTAACTCCAAGGGTAGGAGAGATGCAGCTGCGGCCATAGCATCAGCTACACGGTTGCTAGTTCGAGGAATAGCTTCCAAGGTAACTTGATCAAATAGAGACATTAATTGTAAAACATAGGCCTTATATGGGCGTAGTTTATCATCTCTGGTCTGATAAAATTCATTAATTTGGTTTATAACCAGTTGAGAATCACCAAAAACTAAAAGATGTTTGATTTTGAGGGCCAAGGCAGCTCGTAATCCAAGGATTAGAGCTTCATACTCGATAGTATTGTTGGTGCAAGCAAATGTCAATTTGAAGGACAGAGGAATAAGATGTTTTTGTGGGGATATTAAAATAATACCCGCACTAGCCCCACTCATGCATCGGGCTCCATCAAAGTATAAGGACCATTGTTCAATGTGGTCTGCCTCTAATTGAAGGCATTCATCGAGAAACTCAATGATGAGGGGATGGGTAGACTCTAAGGGTGCAGCGACTAATTGATCTCGCTATGATTTGAACCTTAACGGACTTTTGTCCTATGAATGTGAGATCAAACTCGCTTAGAGCAAGAACCCACTTGGCTGTGCGACCCGATAAATAAGGTCGACTCATGAGATACCTTAAGGGATCGTATTTGGCAATGACATAAGTTTTTTGACTAAGCATATAGTGTCATAATTTTTGCATAGCAAAAACAACTACTAGACATAGTTTTTCTAATGTTGTGTAGTGGGTTTCATAACTGATGAAGGTTCGGCTAATGTAATAATTAGCACGTTCTCTCTTTTCATCATCAAGTTGAGCTAACATAGCTCCTAAGGCAGAATCTGAAGCTGAAATATATAGGAGAAATGGGCGATCAGGTTTAGGTGGTGAAAGCACGGGTGGATTAAGGAGGTATTGTTTGAGAAGTTCAAAAGCTTCTCTACATTCGGTGTCCCAATTAAAAGGGACATCCTTCTTAAGGAGTTTAAGAAAGGGACCAGTTTTGTCCGCTAGCTTATCAATGAAGCGACGGATAGCTTGAAGTTTACCTTGTAAACTTCGTAACTCAGATATATTAGTAGGTGCGGGCATATCAGTGATGGCCGCAATCTTGAGAGGGTCGATTTCAATACCACGTAAAGAAACTAAAACCCCTAATAGTTTATTGGACTTAACTCCGAATATACATTTTGCTGGATTTAATCGAATGAGATATTCTCGTAATCGATTAAAAACTTTTCTCAAATCATCTAAATGGTTATCTTCAATAATAGAGCGAGCTATAATATCATCTACATAATCATGTAGGATATCATGCATCATATCATGAAAAATATAGGTCATAGCTCGTTGATAAGTTGCACCTACGTTCTTTAAGCCAAATGGCATCACTTTCTAGCAAAAGGTACCCCAGGGGGTGATAAAGGCTATTTTAGCCTGATCTTCAGGAGCTATCCTAATCTGATTATAACCGGAGAATCCATCCATTAAGGACATCATCCCACTCCCGACAGTAAAGTCAATGATTTGATCCATGTTTGGAAGAGGAAAGTCATCTTTAGGGCATGCAACGTTAATATCTCTAAAATATGTGCAAACCCTAAATTTGGTAGCTTCTTTCTTGGTGACTGGAACTACATTTGAGATCCATTCAGCATAATCAATAGCTTGTATAAAGATAACATTCGGGAGTTTTTCTAACTCCCCTTTGACTAGCAGAGCCACTTTGGGATGCATTTTTCTAAGTTTTTGTTTAACAGGTTTAGCATCCGGATGGACCACTAGATGATGCATGACTACGGAAGGGTCTAGACCTGGCATATCTTCATATGTCCAAGCGAAGACATCTTCATACTCTTTAAGGAATGCAATGTATTGTTCTTGTTTTTCTTGACTTAATTCTGATCCAATATTGATTATGTGAGGATTATCCTCAGTTCCAATATTAATTTTAATGACGTTTTCTACCTCCATGTGTAGATCTCTTTCAAAATTAGGTGGGGCGGGTGAAACGCCCAATTCTTGTAATTCTTGTAAGGTTAATTTAGATAATTCATCTTGAGGATTAGTGGCCTCAAGTTGGGCTATAGTTGGTATAGAACCATCAAAATAAAATCCATTGTGTAACATCTCTTCAACAGAGACATCATGGAAGATATCTCCTTCCAACTCTTCATCGGGGTCAACAATCATTTCGGGGTAAGCTATGGATAGCATGTTGCATGAAAACGACTGATTTTTAAGAGGCAAATCAACATGCCTATCCAAATAATCTTGATAACATATGAGTTGATCATCATCTTCAAAAGGAAAGGGTTGACCCTTACTAGGAAATAGGCCCACACCATAGCGGGCAGGCCACGGTTCTACCTCGAAAGGTTCTTTCATGCCATTTTGGAAAGGTCCCAAGCCTTTCCATTTATATCCCATTTTAAGCATCATGGGTTTAGCTTTAATATAATCATTGGTAAAATAACACCGAGCGTATCCCTCATGATGAGTTTTGATATTTCGAGGGATTCTTCCCCAGTCATATCCTTTATAAATGAAGGCACAACTCCCGACTTGGTAAGTACTTCCCATAGGTTGTGGGAGGCCCAAAGTACGAGGAGATGGCGGTAAATTATTCAAAAGAATTGAATCTTGCATGAAAGCATTTGTCTTTTCTGATATTAAGGTTGTGGATAAATCTGGTAAAAGTTCATCAAAAAGGGCATAAGATGTAGAAGGCTTATTCCCTATATCTTGAGATGTGGAAGGTATGATTGATGTTTCTGTAGGTTTTGAATTTATAGGGATAGAACTTGAAGGATTGGTTGTAGATTTAAGATCTTTTTGAGGTTCTAGAGTGATTTGTTTAGAGGGTTGTTGATAGATATAGGAGGATGAAATTAATGGAGGGGGAATAGGTGAAGTTATGGGTGTGTGTTTCACATTTTTAGATGAAAAATAAGAACTAGGATGTGTGGATGACAGAGCAGGGCAAAATTGCACTCCAACGGGTTCTACCAAAGCACACATATCAAAAGGTCTAGGGTCACCATGGATAGTGACCAACTAATTTTTAAACTCAAATTTAACACATTGGTGTAAGGTTGATGGGACCGCTCGCATGGCATTGATCCAAGGGCGACCCAAAAGTATATTGTACGATGTTGGGCAATGTACAATAAACACGGTTGTTTCTAGGGTTCTAGGACCAACTTGCAATGGGAGGGTAATAACTCCACACGTTTCTTGTGTTTCGTCATTAAAAGCTTTGATAATCATATCGCTTTTCTTCATTTCATCACTTCTAAAGCCAAATCGTTGGTAGAAGTCAAAAGTGCAAATGTTTAGAGATGAGCCATTATCAATCAAGACTCATTTGATAGCTACATCTCCAATTAGAGCAATAATGTATAAGGGATTATCCTTATGTAAACTGTGTTGTGGGATATCTTTATCTCAGAAGTCAATACAATCAACCTCTCGAGTGATGATAGTATTGGCCATAGCTTCAGAGTTGAATGTTTTGAGGTACCATCATTTGGCTCAATGTAAGCATCAACTCATCCCTATGGGTGGGAGAGGATCTTAATAAATCCAAAAGGGAAATTCTGGCCGTAGTATTGGACAATTGCTCATTAATATTGTAAGGGGGTTTAGGTTGAACATTAGGAGCATGATTCCATTTATTAGGGTTTTTCAGAATGAATGGAGCTGATCCATCATTCTGGTTTGGTTCTTGTTGGGAATTTTGAGCTTGTTGTCGGGTGACGACTCCAATGGTACCTACAATGTTATAATGAGGACGTTGAACTGGTCTCGGTCTAGCATTGATGGCTTGTTCATTAGAAAGGAATATATTAGAAGAAGGTCGAGTAGTAACTCTTCTAGGAAATGGTTCTTCTGGAACCATAGCATCTGTGACGGGTTGAATAGGATCTGATTCGTTTTTAGAACTATTCGATTGGTTTGAAGTAATGTCTAGTTCACTTTCACTATCTGATTCTACATCACTAGAATCAGAAGTTTGAAAATTATGTAAGGGCCTGGTCGTAACCAAGGATAAGGTTGTGTCAAATATTTGAGGATCCTGAACAGGTAATTGTCCGCTAATGGTTCCTACATATCGGGTAGGAGGGGGAACATTATGATGTTCGATTTGATTGGCTACCTCTTTACCATGTCTTGGTAAAGGGTGTTGAAATATGTCTAGAGTTTGATTGGCATTTTGATTTTGATTTTGGGGAATGGTCTTTTGAGTATTATTAGGAGGGTTTTGTTTAGGTTGGAAGGCTTGCACTTCCATTTCATTATTGTCAATCAAATCTTGTATTTTATGTTTCAACATTTTACAAGCGTTGGTAGAATGTCCAGGTCCTCTATGGAAATCACAATGTAAGTCGGCTCTGTATCCGGGTATAGTTGGATCAGGTTCCCGGATAGCTGGTAATTGGATCAAACCTCTTTCGAGTAATTGAGGTAAAATAGTTGATAAGGGTTGGTTTAATCTAGTAAATTCTCGAGGAGGCTTATCAGGAGGTTTCAATATAAATTTTTCTGTTGTCTTCGTTGCATTGATATTAGCAACATTTCTGCTGTCAGTGACTCCATCACCGACAACTTGTTTATTTTTATATTGATTTCTGGATGTTTTCTCATCATCCTTCTTCCTAAGTTGGCCTCTCCTAATGAGGGCATCTTCTACTCTTCGAGCTAAATCTATAGCTTGATCGAAGGTAGTTAAAGTAGTAGTTGATAGCTCATAAGATATTTGTTCTTGTAAATTATTGATAAAAATGTCCAACATTTCCCTATAAGGTAGCACAAAGTGCAGTTTGCCTGTCAATTGCCTCCATCTAGCTAAGAAATCGGCAAAGCATTCATCCTTGTCTTGTTTTAAATTGTATAGATCTTTAATGGTTACATGCCTCTCGATGTAGGCACTAAATTGATGGACAAATGATTCAACTGTTTCTTCAAAGTTTCTCAAAGAATGAGTGGGCAATTGATAGTACCACTCTAATGCCATTCCACCTAAACTTTTTGGGAACATTTTTAATAATAGCAAGTCATCATGTGATATGTCATGACATGCTATCCTAAACATGCGAAGATGCTCTATGGGATCTTCGGTTCCTTTATATATAGGCAAGATAGGCATGGGAAAATGCTTAGGGTATGGTTGAGCTACAACTATGGGATCCAAAGGTTGACTACATATCTCTCGATAATTATACGAGGGACGGTAGGGATCTATCTGGTCCATACGTGAAGCTAATTGTTTCACCATGGCTTCCAGATTACTAGTTTGCCCCCCATATTGGTTTGGTAGGGCATTGACATGGGTTTTATGGGCATATGATGGAGGAACATGAAGATTAGATGCCATGTTACTATTGTGTAAATTATTGGTAGGAAAAGTATTATGAAGGAATTTTGAAGTTGTATTATGATGTATTTCAAATTGTTGAAAATTGGTATTTGGCTTCGTTTTAGGTTTTTGTTTACTTGAAGCATATTGCTCAATAGTTTGGCGGAATAAAGTAGTGAAGGAAGGTTTCTTTTGTGTGGGAATGATTTTAGGTTGAATAACAGGTTCCTTAGGAGGTTGGATAGCCTATTTTTTTGACATGTTTTGAATCATAGTGACCATGTCCGTATTGGATTGTCTAGCCTTATCACTTTCTTGATCAATGAAAGACAAGGGATTAGTGCGTACATCAAACACATGTTCCAAGGCTGCTTGAGTGTTACTAATTTGCCCTTTATCAATATGAACTGCCACATTAAGGGCATCAATGTTATCATTAAGAAATTTCTTGAAATGATCTATGTTGTCAAAAGCAATAGTTCCATCTGGAGCTACTCTAGGGGATGAGGGTCCATCCTCTTTAACACTTCCTTCTTGTTCATTATCTTCACCTAGGTCATGTTCTGATTGAGCTAGAGTTTTTCCTTCCGAAGTTGGATCTTCGGGAAGGACATTTGGGTCTCTAGTTGTATCTTGTAACCAATCTTCTTCTTCTCCTAAAGTTTCTTTACCATTCCTAAGTTTAGGCATGGTGCTAAATTTTGATTTCAGAAAATATATATATATATATATATGCAACAAAATTAAGAGGTATATATTTACTATATACCTACTACAATATTTGAAATGAAATGTTTAAGTTTTTGCTATGTTTTTTAGTTTTGAATTTTTTTGTTTGTTTTTAATTTTTAGTTTTTGAAATAATATTGTAAAGACAATCAACACAATAAATGCAAGAAATAAGACTGAAAGTAATAATCTAGTTTTCTACAAACAATTTATAAATATCATTAATAGGCTCGAGTTGTTCAGGAGTCATGAAGTGTTCTTCAAATTGAAAGTTTTCTTTTAAAAATTTGATGAAAAGAGCTATAGTGATATTATCTGTCTCAGATGCTGGTTGATAGAAGTAAAGCTCATGGCAATACTCTCGATATAACATAGCTCGAGGAACTCTATTCCATATTTCCCTATCTGTAAGAACAACCTCTTGGTCTTCTACACAACCTAGGAACTGGTGTACAATGGCTATGTTCTCGAGGTATTCCTCGAAGGTGAACAATTTTGAAGATACTAAAGCTCTCCTATAAGCTAACCATCTATGGCAGGCTCTCTGAAGTTCATGATAAAAAACTAGTTGATGAGGATCCAGGATTCTATCTAGGACTAGCCTCTTGATTTGCTTAAGTTGTGTGGACCTAGATGAGATGAGACTAAGTCTTCTATCAAGTTTGTTCCACAAGAATTGATTTCTACTTGTTTCAGGCACATTAAGCATAGAGTTGATTTCTATGGCTGCCAATTGGTTTTCTACATTTATGGTAACTGCTAATATTTTCTTAGGAGCTACCATCTAAACATGATATTAAACTTTAAATGATTTAAAATGCATCTATGTTTTAGTTGTTCTATTTTTTTTGTTTTGTTTTGTTTTTTGTTTTCAAAAGGTTATGATGCATTCACGTTGGGTTCACCAAAATGTATCGCTCCAAATTTTTTGCACCCTTACCTTCAGGCTATAGGATCCGTGCCCGAAAGGAGGATGGGAAAAGGATGTCGCGGTACCTCGGACTGAGAGGACTTGCGAAGGTCCCGCCTCTCAAGGGAGGTGTATTTTGATGATTTTTCTACGGATGGTGGGTTCACCAGGAAACATTTAATGGCAGTTTCCACGCCTAGGTTTGGAATGTGTTTTTATGTGTTCATTTTAGCCTTAAGCATTCATATCCTAGGTTTGGCCAAATGAATCTAAATTAATCTATATGAAAATGCAGATTTAATGAATACAGAGAAAAAATTTAAGACAGAAAAATAGAGAAATTAAGGAAGAATAAGAAGAATACTTGATCCTGGATGTCTTATGGAGATTCGGATGTTTGAAGCAGTCAGGATCGTCTAGAATTCGACAGAATCATTTGAGATCAGACAAGATCGTCTGAGATCTGATGAATTCGTCAGACGAATTCGTCAGAGACCTGTAAATAGAAGAACAAATGCAAAATACAGAGAATACTACCTTGCTAACAGGGGGAAACAACACAAAATGACAGTATGAATACTAAAAAATAATTATGAACAAAAATTCAAACAAATTATGATGTTCTAATGATAAATTATGATCTTATCATGCAAGTTAAGCTATATGGGTGAACTCCAAATGCAAAATAGTAAGCAATAAGGATAAACTAACTAAAATGCAGAATAAAACAATGAAATGAATAAAAGAAAGTGCAAACTCTGGGCACTGGTTGCCCCTAATGCAGATTGCAGTCGAAATTGTCTGGAAGTAATGAAATCATCTCGAATTACGACAGGATCGTCCAAGATTTGAACGAGATCATCTGCGACGATCTGAGCTTGGTCCGACTGAAGATCAATGAGATCCCTGCAAGAAAACTTTAAAATAACAAAGGCAAAATAATGTTCTAGGTATTCTGATGCATACAAAATCAAGTTATAGGGAAATTCAGCCAGGGGTTGGGAAGGGAAGGTCCTAGGGACTAAATAGGCTTAGGGGAGTAGTTAGGGGGTTGGAGATCATCCCTATTTGGGAGATCTCCAATGGGGGAGGGTCTCTAACGGTGCAAACACGCTTCTGCCCGGATTAGAGGCCCTTTGGAACAAAAGCTAATTGTGCAAAATCAGTTTTGTGACAAGATCGTCTGGACGTCCTAGCCCAGATGAAATCGTCAGATCTGGGGCGATATCGTCTGATCGGCGACGATATCGTCAAACGGTCAAAACAACCTCTAAAAATGGCACGAAAAAGGGGAAATGGATTACCCGACGGTTAACGGGCGGTTTGGGAGGTTAAATTTTGAATTTAAATTATTTACTAAGGTGAATGTAATTATTACAATTTTACTGCACCAATTTTAGGGTGCTACAGTTCTCCTATTGGGTACTTCAAGTGATCTTGTGGACTTCGTCAAGGTGATCCACTTTCTCCTTATCTATTAATTATTCTAGTAGAAGCATTAGGGAGAGCCTTTTCAAAGGAAAAAATAGAAGGAAAAATCAAGGGTATTCAAGTTGCAAAAAATGGTTCCTTTGAATCTTGTCTCCAATTTGTTGATGATACTTTTATTTTGGGCCATCCCTCAATCAGTTAGGCCATGGAGTTTAAATCAATATTATCATGCTATACGAAGGCTACTAGATAGTTGGTAAATACTACAAAATCCAAGATTTTTCATTAATATTGCCCTATATTTACAACAAATTATTGTGAATATTTTAGGGTTTAAAATTAAAAAATTTCCATCAACCTACTTAGGTATTCCTTTGTATAATAAAGGAAATAAAAAGGATCTTTGGATCTCTTTTTTGGATAGAATGAAAGCTTGCTTGACAGGTTGGAAAGTTAAGTTCTTAACCATGGCAAGAAGGTTACAACTCATAAAGACTACATTGCAATCCATTCCTATTTATATGATGTCACTTTTAAGATTGCCAATAGGTATTACACCAAAAATTGATAAAATTCAAAAGAGACTTTCTATGGAAAGGTTGTGAAGAAAAAATTAGGTTTCCTTTTTGTAAGTGGGATAGGGTTTGCAAAGGAAATAAAATTGGAGGAGCAGGCTTGCAGAATTGTAGAATTATGAATTTGGAATTAGGACCAAATCTTGGGTGGATATTATTCAGAGATCAAGGAAATAATTGGGCAAAAATATTACTTCAAAAATATATAGGTTCTCTTGATGCAAAAAAATTATTTAGGAAAAGAACTCTACCCAAAGACTTATCAACATGAAACTTCATATCAAATATTTTGCAATTGATAAGTCAATGAGGGGAGTTACACAAATTTTTGGTCTGATTCTTGGTTGAAGCCTTATCCTGTTATCTCTAAATCAAAATGGAAACCATTGGTTCAAGCATGCCTAGCATGTAAAGGTCCAAAGGTCAAAGATTATATTATTATGAGTAAAAACTCCAGATCATGGATTTATTTTAGTAAATTGGTTGAAGGAGAGGGACTCAAACAAATTGTAGATGAACTTCAAAAGATTCTTCGAGAGTTTTATTTTTTGATTTTTATACAAAAGGATGAGTTGGTTTGAAATTTATCAAAGGACGATGGATAATCGATCAAGTTGAGATATGAGGATTTAGAACAATCAAAATTTTCTTCTCCCAAAAATTTTCCTTGGAAGAATTTTTGGTCATTAGAGGTTCTCCCTAAGGCCTCAACATTTCTTTGGTTAATAGTTAAAACTAAGATTCTTACAGGAGAGAGTCTACAAAGAAGAGTATATTATGGAATTTTCATATGTACCTTTTACATCTTCATTAGATCATTTACTCCACCATTACATAGAAGCATTAGACCATTTACTTCTTCATTGCCCATTTATTCACACCATTTGGGGTTATTTTTTAAAATATATGAAAATATATTGGGTAGCTCCGTCAACATTGAAATATTTGATAAAATGTTGGATATATTTTTCAAAGCTAAAGCATTATGTATTATTTAGAGGATTGGCCTTGCCATCATTTATTGGAATTTATGGCTTGAAAGGAATAACAATTTTTTAAAAATAAATCTTAAAATCATGTCCAGATTTGAAACCGTATTAATGCCTCTCTTGTAGAATATCTATAAATATGGTGCTCATCATGGGAAGTCTCAATTGTAGAAAAAGAGGTGCTAATAATTTGTCTGCTAGATTTGAACATAAATGGAAGAGTCATCTATGACAACAAAATTAAAAAAAAAGGATCTACTTTATGGTAAAATGGAAATGTTTATAAATTAGGTTTATCAAAATTAATTTTGATGGTGATTCTAAAGGAAATCCAAGAAAAACTGGTGGAGGTGGTGTTTTAATTGAGGCAAAATTCTCTTCATTTATTTAGAATCATATGGAACTTCAACTAACAACTATGTAGAGGCTTGGGCACTTCTTACAGGGATTATAATTGTAGTAGAAAAAGGATGGAAATATATTTCAATGAGGGGGAATACATAATTATAATCAATGCTATTAAAAAAATGGATGTGGAGATTGGATAAAAAATAATATTATTGCTGATGTTCATCATCCATTACTAGGGGTAATATTATGGTAGTGTGAGCATATTTATAGAGAAGGAAATTGGGTAGTAAATAAGTTAGTGAATTATGGTGTTGATCTTAATCTCAGTGAAATTCAAATTTTAGAAGGCAACTGACCAAGAGAGATTTTATGTCTTAATAAAAATGATGTTAAGGAGTTAATTGTGAAAACATAGCACTTGGAGGAAGTTGAAGAATATATTTAAGATAAAAAGAAAAAAAATAAATTGTCATAAAAAGGTATGCTGCAACAAATCTAATATTTTGGTATTTTTATGGGAGTGGCACCCAATGAAGCCACATATAACTTATTAAAAACAAATAAGGTATGATTTATTAGTATTGAATTAG
Organism: Wollemia nobilis; assembly: GCA_028583015.1. Taxonomy (NCBI): domain Eukaryota; kingdom Viridiplantae; phylum Streptophyta; class Pinopsida; order Araucariales; family Araucariaceae; genus Wollemia; species Wollemia nobilis. The sequence goes on from JAQPPZ010002954.1 coordinate 600,530, forward strand.
AGTGCTTGTCCATCAGTGAAGATTTATAAATAAATATTATATTGAAGCTTTGTCTAAATAAGAAGTTTGATTATTGTTGTTATACATTTAATAATTGATTAATTAGACATAGAAAAGAGACTAATAAACATTGAAGGTTCATGTCTTCTTATTTTGCATTAAAAATGTGTGGCTATTAATTATTTTTCATGGATTATAAAAAGGAGCAATGTATTGTATGATAGAAAAAAAAGTGTTTTTATTGGGTGAAAAAGGATTGCATAGCTAAGTAATCCATATTCAAGAGAAGTATGATATTCTCTAATTATTTGCGTGATATTGCTTTACATATTGTATGCTCTTGCATTGTGGTATATTTCTTGCATAGTGTATGTTAGGCTTGCATATGCATTCAAGAGCTATCATGATCCCTAAACTTTCTTCATATGTCCATTGGAGAAGACCCAACAAGTGGAGGACCATGAGAAAAGATGAAGATTATTTATGTAATGTTAATTACTGGAATGTAATATCTTGGGATGAGGATTATTATGAGTATTATGATTATGAGGAAGGAATAAAATATTTTGTAAATACTCTTGTTATAATTATTGATATTTTCTCAAGAATGTAGATATATTATTTTAAGTTAAAAAATCTTGAAATATTGTTAGTTATTCGTAAAATGGAAGGATGTGATATTGAAGGAAATGATAGAACCTAATTGATGGTTTATGGTTATAATTTATTTAAATGTTAATTTTATCCTTTCATTGTAAGCAAAGGAAATGCTAAATTCTAGTATTATGATTTGAAAGTATTTAAATTCCTAGTCTTTAGCAATGTGTTATGTTGAATTTAGTTATGATTTAATATAACACTTTATTTTATTTTTGTATAGATATTTATATTATTTAAATGTTATGACTCTTGGATTTTGGATAAGTGTTTTTGGGCATGAATATAGAGCCATATTATAAAACCCTTGAGTTAAGATGTACTTAATATTGGTAGGAGTTTCAATGAGTCAATATCAAGATATTTGTGAATGATACACCTTGAAGAGTGAGGTTTGGGTGTCCCAAAGTAGTGAGGCTTTTGGATAGTCCAAAGTGGTGAGGCTTGGACATATTCCTAGTGGTGAGGAATAGGAATATAAATTGTGGATTGGTATGGGAAAATACACCAAATAATTCACAAGATAAAATAGTGGTGGCACCTTGCAGTAAGACAAGAGTGACCATACTCATTACCAGGTGAGTAGTAATGAGCTTAGTTAGCCCATGAAGGTGCAAGAAACTAAGCACTAAGGCATCCCACAAAAATAATCCTACATAGATGGAATTATATAGGGTTAGATAAAATGCACCCTCATTTAAGTGTTATAGGCCTTAAAGGATAATATCTACACCATGGTCAAGTTGTCCTATATTTGTGAGGGTATAGGAAATGTGGAAGGACTACTAATGACATCTTTTCTAAATGGTTAGGTTTAGAAAAGTGAACCCCATAAGTATGGGAATTTGTCCACTCCTATCCACTTTAGTGTCATCTATAGTCACATTGAACTCAAAATGTGGTTATGCCTTAAATTACTACAACATATGAGGACTTCTTTGTGAGTTATTCATTGTGAAAATGAAAAAATCTCTCCCTTGGATCAAGGTTGTGGGTTGTTAAACGAAGTGCCATGCAACATGATTTGTATATCTTTCTCTAAACTTGTATATTCATATTATCATAACACCCAATCAATTGAAGCCTCTCTTATTGTTTGTATACTCTAGCTAGCCTATCCAGTGGGCTAAGGAGTCATAATAAGTTAAGGAGAGTGTTGGAAGAATTAGGAATGAACAAAGGTGGGTGCGCAACGATCAAGAGGAAAGGGGGTGAATTGGGATAAGGATAGTGATAGGAAATGAGATATGATAAGTAATAACAAAGGGAACATTGGTGTATGGTTGGAAGGAATAACCTAAATGATAAGGGTCTCCAAATCCCTCTTTATGATATCTAGTTTTGCTTTCGCTTTGCCTTTTACCTTATTATTTTTTTCACATTGAAATATCAAGGGATAAAATAGAAATAAGGAAAAAATGTGAAGTTTTTCACCTTAGCCTAGGGATTATTCTATATTTTAGGGTTTTTATTGCTCCACTAATTAAGAGAAATCTCAATTTAATCAATTTTAGAGAGTGTGTAGAGTTATGTGTTTTGGAAGCTTGCTTCAAGGCACATACTCCACACATTGCTTAGAATCAACCAAATAGAGCTTCATCTCAACTTGTGGATGTATTTGTTGGTTAGTCATAAGGTATAATAATTGTAGGCTTGTTACCCTTACCAACTTCTTGAGTTGTCTCTCTTATTTCCTTTGATCTTAAACTTTGCTTCTTTGGCATAATTCTAATATGCTTGAGAGATGGAAAAATCAAAGGTCAAGATAGAAAAAAGAGGGATTATCAAATAAGTGAGACTATTTTTGCTATACTTTATTGTAGGTTGAAGAGCTTATCAAAATTATGATAAAATAGCATAGTCCTTAGCAAAATAATCATAAATGCTACAATTTTGAAGGAGATAGGCCATCTTATATAAGTTCTTATTTATAGAGGATCCACCAATATAGTGTTAGATTCATTATTTCATTCTCCAACCTAGAGCTTACCTCTTTTCAAGACTAGTCATTGCCTATATGATTACATCAACACCTCTCAAAATATATATTGGGATTTAGAATCCCACACATGTGATCCACTTGGTGTTCTTTTCAAGGTGTCACTATTGCAATTTAGTTGCTATTTATCTAGCAACCTTATTCTTATCTATATATACCTATCTATAGGATTTATTTACATGCTAACTATTTACACAATTTATGGAATGCCTCTTCATGCTAGAGGAGTTGGGCTTTACCTTCTCATTAAAATTGGTAATGACATGACCATATGATACCAAATTTGAGCTTCTCTCTCTAATATACTTATTGAAGTGTGTATCTTATCCTGATTGAGCATTTTCAATGGGTTGACTTTGCATGACCCCCATATCCAGGTATTTCTTGGCACACGATATCAAGAATTAGCATAGGCTATTATTATTGAGTGCATGAATCACTAGGCATCTTCCCTATATGCATTGGTCTGTATGTAGGACTAGCAACCAATATTTGCAAAGTTTTCAAGAGCATGTTTATCATTAGCTTTGGGTCTATTATATAATATTATTATACTATACATTGATTTTATGATGGCTTCCCTTGCTTTTTTGGTTGTGTTCATTGTAATCCATGATTCGTGAAGCCTCAAACCTATTTGTATCCATACCTTGAATTTTGTTGCTTTCCTAGGTTTGACAAAATTATTATCTCGATACTACAACCACTTATAAAGAAATCATGCCAAATATGTTTTCCCTCCTATCTTGGCCAATCAACTACCTCCATTTGTGTATGCTTGACGACTTCCTTTTCTAGATAAGTCTTTTGATATTCATACCTCTCAATAAGATATGACTTAGAAAACTTGACATATATCCAAACCAAATTATGGATGTAGGGGATAGGTATGTGATGTGATCTGGGGCTAGGTGTCCCCTTAATTGATCTACAAATTCATTCAATAAGAAAATCCTAAATAATGAAAACAAGTTGATAACTATCATGTCCTATACTACTTCAAGGTTTGGGAATCTATATAGAAATATTGAAACCATTTTGATGATGTCAACTGCTTAGATTTGCATCTCATTGAAACAGTGTTTTGGAATCCAACTCAACATAATTCAAGCACATGACATCATAGATTGCTTGGGGTATCATTGTGATGATAAGTCTTGGGTATACTATACAATTATGTAGCATCCAACCTTCTAGGCATAAGGAAAGATAAAAGGGAAGAGACTTAATCTTACCCATGCCAAGCAATGGTTGCTTACATATTGCTTTTGGATCCTACATAGTAGTTTTATCATATTTTGAACCTTTTAGGGCTGTTTCAACTAGATCTACTTGTTTGGGAACCAAATTTTTTTCTTTTAGCCTTTCCATTTATTTTACCATGTTGTCTCTAGTTTTGTTTACCAGTCTAATTTCTTGGATTGATTGGTTGAATAGTTTTGATATCATTTAGCAATTTTTACCCTTTGCTTCCTAGTTATGGCTGAGTAATATAACTTCTAGTAAGTCTCTTTACTTTATTGGTTTAGCTATAATATTTTTAGACTTAGTGTCCTAACACATAACTCTAGATTTATTTTCTCCTATTACCTTCCTTGTGGACATGGTATTGGTTTTGACTCTTCTTCCTTAGCTTGTTCCATCCTTTACTCCATTTTTTACCTCATTTTTTTGGATTTATGGTCTTGTAACTATGTGTTGACAAAGAAATTGTTAGGATCCTCAATCCTAACATTATTAGTTAGTATTAGTTAGTATTATTAATCATTTAATTATTATATTATTAACTTATAAAGTGAACCATCACAACCCTTCATAACGTGAACCATCATGTCTCTTCATACGTGAACCATCATGTCTCTTCACCAACATAGATTTAGGGTAGATATATATATATATATATATTAGATTGGCCATCCATATCAAATCATCCAAAAAGAAGAATATATATTATTTAGACCCATTGGAGGGATTTCCCAAACCAATGCAAAAGGCGATTCATATCTAAAAGCGATTCTTGTAATTTAGATGCTATTTTAATTATTTATTTATTAAAATTGTGCTATAATATTTAGGGTTCTACCATTTGGTATCAGAGCCATGTGGGACCCAGTCATGTGGGAATTGCTCAAATATATTCATCAAATCACTTCTGTGCGTGAGTATCAAACTCGGTTTGAGGATATCACCAAACACAACACAATATTGGATGAATCAATTCTCATCAATGGTTTCATTAGGGGATTAAAAAAGGAAATTTGAATGGAGGTGACAAGGTTCAATCCCTATACCATGATGCAGACCTATGGATTGGCAAAATTAGTTGAAGATAAAATAAATGCACAACAACGATTAGGGAAACCACTTATGGAAAAATCGTCGACCAATTACATCACTCCCAAACCTATGCATAATGTAAGGGCACAAAGCACTTACACAACCCCCAAATCTAATCAAAATTTACAAATTAAACATCTTAGATTTGAGGAGATGAAGGAACGACGAGCAAAAGGACTTTGTGATAATTGTGATGAACAATTTAGACCCCACCATAAATGTGCTACACTAACATTGTATTTATTGAAGTTGATCCATGTCTCTCCATAGAGCAAGCAGATGAGGTAGTTGTATCCGAAGCGACCAGTGCACCTACTCACTGCAATGAAGAAAATGAGGTCGATGTGCAAGAAGTGATGGATGTACCAAGCAATGATGAAGTAGACATACCCAAAGTGATCAATGCTAGCCAAACATGCACTCTACAAGACCTACACATACCTTCCTCACCAATAGTGAGTTCTTACCATATGACCAAACCTATTCGGAACCAATGCAGAGTGACTACACACTCCTTCTCCGTTGGCTCTACGAAGTAACCAAAAAAGGATATGAAATCATTACCATCACTTTTGATGCATCATTATAAAGTATTTGAGTAACCCCAAGGGTTGCCCTCCCATAGTCATCATGATTTTCCTAAGGGATATTCTACTATTATTCTTGGAAACCCCCCGCTAATGCTTCATCCTTCTCGATATCCCTACCTACGAAAGGATGCCATTAAAAGAGTCCAAGAACTTACACAAATCCTTCTTGGAAAACAAAGGACAAAGCTTCTCACTTTGAGCTTTGAGGACAAAGCTCTTTTTAAGGAGGGTGGCATGTTAGGATCCTCAATCCTAACATTATTAGTTAGTATTATTAATCATTTAATTATTATATTATTAACTTATAAAGTGAACCATCACAACCCTTCATAACGTGAACCATCACGTCTCTTCATACGTGAACCATCATGTCTCTTCACCAACGTAGCTTTAGGGTAGATATATATATTAGGTTGGCAATCCATATCAAATCATCCAACAAGAAGAATAATAAGCATAGATTCTAAGGAGGGAGCCTCCTATAGTGGTAAAGCGATTACAAGGGAGCCCCCTTTGAGTGGCTTGCAATTACATTTACATTAATTTGTTAATAATTTTATAGTAAGACCTTGGGGTCTTACCAGAAATAGAGCCTAACTCTACATCCATACTAACCAGACTAGCTATGGATAATTCCTTCTTTATGCAATATTATTTTGGATTCATTGTAAGATCTATAATATCACTTATTACCTGAGCTACCTTTACGTAGAAGTGAGGCTGATAGATCTGGTAATTATTACCATTATAACGATTGTTGAACATCGAGCACTTAGGCATGGTTGGGCTAGAGAATTCTTCTTATATTTGATCTCCTTTGTTAATTTTGTTACTACACATCACTTGATATTTTAGGGAAGACACATTTTGAAGATATACCTCAATCCTTGCTTTAGAATCTTGTCTTTCTACATCATTGAGCTAATTAGTCAAGCACTAAATCAAAGCTCTCAATTCTAATATTGTCTAGGACTCTAAGGTGGGAATGGTAGGTGTATTCTATATTGAACATGGATAAGAGGGATATGTTTTGGACAATATGTCATGTAATGGAGAAGGCAGGGTTATAAAATAAAATTGTGGGTTAATTTTTATGGGTTTGAGAGATATTTAATATGATGATTATGGAAGGGAGTTTTCCCATTGAGATTAGCATATTCTCTGTCATGATGGTCATTTGGAAGATTTTTGAGAATTGTTTGTCATTGGACTATTGGATTAGAAGACTTAGGTCCAAGGTAAGTGCATGAATGTAGTAAATGTAGGCTTAGACATGTGATGGTCATATTTACTAAGGGGTCCCTCTATAGGTTCTTCTAAGTTATATGTTAAAATTGGTAATGTTGTCATGAGGACATATTTGGATAAAGGAAAACTAGGTGAGCAATAAGAATGGATCTCGTAGGTCATCAAATTCTAATATAAGAGGCTCAACTAGGTTGGCCCATGTCCTGATGCTATTATATTCTAAGGAGAAATACCATAACAACATTTTTCCTTGGAAAGATCAAGTAATAAGCCTCACCATCACATCTATGAAGGTGATATTATAGTTGGTAGATAGGGTAGCAATGCCTTGAAAGTGCTTATAAATAATCTTCCCACTACCATAATTAATAGGAAAGGCTTTTAAAGTGTCTTAAAGAATTTCATGAAGGTGTAAAATATTGAGAGGTCTAACATTATTCCATATTGGACAAATTTTTGAAGCTATAGATATCAACATCCATTCTTGTCACTATGCAATTATGGGTTTTGCTACTAGTGGAGCTGCCAATATATTTGGTTATTGCATTAGTGGAGTCACTAGGTGAATATGTATTATATGCTTAAGATATCAAGACTATTCAATAGTATCTTGGGTCCTCCAGGTGAATTTTATGAATTTTTGAAATTTATCCCATTAGGCATGCCAAGACTCTTGGGTAGTATGATGGAAATTCTCTTTGAATATTTTAGTATTCTCTTTTGTGGGTGGGACAGATCCATCCCACTGGATGTGTCAAAACTATTGGTCTAAAATTTTCTTAGTCTATAAAATACACCCTATACTTTAACCAATATTGGATGACTCAAATATCTCCCAAGTTGAACCTCTTAAGAAGACAAGCTCCTTGTAATGCTTAAAAAAATTAAAATAGGGTTTGAAGACTAAAGTTAAAAAGGAATGGTTAAAAAAAGATAAGGGTTTAGAGGTTGCTTAAAGAATGGATGAGGTATAGCATAAAAACACTAAAGATACACTGCATAAGAGTCTTACACAATCGAATCTAAATGAAAATTAATAGATCAACCATTAATGAAAGCATCACAAAGTTCACAAAATTTCAATGATATACTTTAAGCATTCGAAATATTATATTAAGAACAATCTAGATAGTGATCCACTTTGGTAGAAATTGCTTTAGAAAAATCCATTAATCATAAGTGTAAAATAAATGCATTAAAATATAAAATTAATTCATAAAATCCTGAGAATGATAACATAATGAAGGTTAAACAAATTTCACTTTTCATTAATTACCAACAATCATCATACAATATACCATAAAGAAATTTCTATAGAGCTGACCCTGTTTATGTGGTGAATTGATCTATTTATAAGCTATTACATGAATATTGTAGCTCAATATTTTTAAAATTTTGTTACAATTTTGTTAGAAATAGCCTAGTAAGAAACGTTTATGGGAGCAAATGTCATTTTCATATTTCACACCAATCAATTATCTACATTTAGGTTGAGCTACTATGTTCAGTCCAAATTTCTTGTTTTAGCATTTGCTTATGTGTGTCTTCAGTAGTTCCATTGATATTTAACTATCATCCTTTGCAATTTGCTTGGTCATTGTAACAATCTATCAGAAATGTCACTTTCAATCTCAATAACTTTGGCTTGAGTAGCTAAAAAGCTTTGGGTGATTAAATATTTTGAAAGAAGCAAGCTAGGATGAAAGAAATATCCTAGGGTAGTTTTGAGTCAATGTTGGTGTTTGTAGCGACACCTAGTTATTTTAATTGATTTGGAGGCCTTTTGAGCCAAATTTGGGCTATCAAGAAGGTTTGCCTAATTTTTTCTTCTTCAAAAAGCATAGATTCTCATCTTTTTGGATTGTGACTTGATATTCTAGGATTGTGTATCTTTGGAATTTTATAAAGCTTATGCTAACATAAGTATAGTGATTCCTCACTACCATGACTAAGGTAAAATCTTGATCATAGGCAATCAAGAATTTTTATATTGAAGAGGAAGAGGTTAAAATAAAACCTAATAATCAACACTTGTGAAAAATTTTGCTCAGCAAAAAGTCCTGATAGTTAAAATGAAGTGTCAAGGTATCTCCTTTTTGAAACAAGCTTTGATACAAGAGATTTTATAATCCATGATAAAGTACCAACAACAATACTACCGACCAGTTTGTAAGATGACCTCAAATCTAGAAGATGCACTAGAAAGTCAAGAGAACATTGACACCTATGTCAAATTTAAAAAAATAGAGGTAGATTAGCCAAGTTAATGCTTCCTTGACTAAGGAGATAAATATAACCTACCAGAATACCCCTTGAGTAAATGCTTTAGAAATTCATTTAAGATGAATTATGGCAATGATGGTCTTAGGATTGATAGTTATTTTGGTCAAAGAGTATTTCATTCAATGACCAAGATCCTTAGAAAAAGTAAATGAGATTATCAGATTCATTTATAGATAATTTTTGAGGGAAAATTTTCTTGTTGTAATATATAAATAGCTATAATTAAGATTTTAGAAAGGATCACCAAATTTGCAATTGTATTCTCTTGTAGGCTTTCATTTCATTTATTTTTGTAAAAATAGTTGGATCCTAAGAAGCTTGTGGGTAATATCTATTGGAGAATATTACATTATTTGGTAGATTCTAATGTACCCCCATAGTACCTTCATTGTACATCTTGTAAATATTAGATTAGGGTTGTATCCTAGATTAGAGTGTGAGTAATATTTTGTGTAAAGTAATAATGCATAAGTGTTATGCAAATGTGTATGTGTAGGAAATGCACAAGTATCATGTGAGCAAGTGTGCAAGTGTGCGAGTGTTATATGAGTATATATGCACAAGTGTATTATATTTAAGTGTGCACAAGTATCTCTAGATTAGAGAATTCTATGTGAAGAATCATGTCTAGGTGTGCATACAAGATAGAGTCATGTGTATGCAAGTGTCAAATAGAGAAGCCAAGAGTCATGAGACTTGGCATATGGAAAGGAATAGTCAAGTATACAAATATTCATTCTACTATGGCTATATATTACTCCATGGGGGAGCATCATAGGAAGACAACAAGTAGTGAGGTATAATTCATAGAGTCAAGTACTATATTATGTAAGAGAAAGAGTAATAAATTTTGCATACATTTGAGCAACTAATATTGTAAGTTGTGCTACATGCTTTGTACATGTATGATTCAGGCTATTTACATTCATATTTTTGCATATTAATGAATGTTAGTTGATATATTATAAGCCTTGATTTACATATTAGTTTGCTCATATTATTCTACTTACATCATTATCTTGATCTTACTATATTATGGCTATCTTATATTTGATCATGCAAAATTTATTTTATGAGTTTTACATTAATATTAAGGATTCAAAAGGCATCAATGGTATTAGAGCTATTGCGAGTAGTTTCTTGCATAGGTCAAATATTTTTAGCTACATAATCAACTTTGTCAAAATTTATTTAGAGTCAAGACTACCCAAACTTTCAAACTTGTTTCGGCCATATCTCACTCATCCGGACTTGGATTGAGCTAAAATTTTGAGGGTAGATTATTGAAAAACCCTAAAAGGTCTCCAATTTTTTTTTAGATCATTTGGAAAAACACAAATCCTAGTGTATCCCAATATATGAATAAGATTTTTGGCAAGCGACTATGTGAGGGTTTCATTTGGGTTGAGCAATATCGAAGGTGATGGCGAGTGAACGAGTGGTGTCAGGTGATCATATGAATTTAAGGGAGTGATGGGAAGGTATAAATATAAATGTTTGAAATATTTACAGGTGGATTTTCCCATCATAACTCATCAAAGATAGGTAATGCATGCGACAACGAGAAAGCAGTTTTTGATTCAAAACCAGATGGTAAGGATCCTCCTAATAAGGGACACATGTTCAATGGGTCCCTCTCTCAAGACTATGATTCCTCTCCTTGATATTATATTAATAAATTTAAAGGATCTACAAATCTCCTTTGGGTAGTAGAACCCTCTTATTCCCAGCGGGTGAAGACCTGGTAATTATTGGAACTCTAATGGTGGATTACATTACTATTGAATCCCATAATTTAGTAGGGAAATTTGTCAGAGGACAACCAGATATGGAATATATTTGGTGGTGGGCCTATACCAAATGGAAAACCCTATGTAATATGGTGCTAGTTTCCCTTTCAAAGGGCATTTTTCTCATTCAAATCAACAATGAAGAAGATGCCTCCAAGATTCTTACTAGGGGTCCTTGGTTCTTCGGTTAGAAGAGTCTCTTTCTTCGGACGTGGGGTGAATATTTCAACATTGAGATGCAGAGCATAAATTTTACACCAATCTAGGTTTTGTTTCCAGATTTACCTACCCATTTTTGGTATGAAGATATTTTAAAGGATATTGGAAAATATATAGGAAAGCTGGTTGCAATCGACCCAGTGACCAGAGCATGCACTTGCATGGTACATGCTAGAATTTGTGTTAATGCCAATATGGATTCCTAGCTTCCCACTCAAATAAATTTGGTTTATAGCTCCTATCATAGATGTTAGGCCATATAATATGAGAATAAACCCGCTTTATGCATTGAATGCAAGGCTTAAGACCATCTCAAAACCTAATACCCATTGCTAAGAAATTCAAAGTAGATGAAATTCCCCAATACCTCTCAAAGTGGGTTGCAGATTGGGTGGCAACAAGGCAAACCCATGCAGGGCAAGCAACAAAGCAGGTACTACCAAAATAAGGATCAAATTCCAAAAAATTCCAAAGGAAAGTATATTGAAATCCAAGATTCAAATAATGATCATCTAAAGGTGAGTTCCATTTGTGCCTTCAAAAATTATTTTGATATTTTAAAAGGAACTAATTTTCATGGGCCTAAACCTAATGAGGATGATATTACCTTACATATAGATGAAACCCTAGTTTCTAACAAATATGAGCCTCAATCCCTGACCAGATCTGGGCCCTCCAATACTATCTCAAAACCTCCATCCACCCTTGAGGGGCATATAGAAATTGGTAGTCCCATATCATACAAAGTGGAGAAATAAGATAAATATGATTTTAGTCCTATTAACACTAGAATTATTAAGAAATATTCTATTGAAATCGACAATGAAAAAAAAGGGAAGACCCTCTATAAACGATCAGAAGAAAAAGGAAACATAAAATGATATTACCCAAAAAACCCTATTCCAATATCTTCTTAAACAGGAGAAGGATGAATAAAAAAGATCCAAAACTCCCTTGTAGTAATCTAAGGGAGGCCAAAAAAATTTCAAAAATTCTAAATGAGGATCCTCTCATGGAATGTGAGAGGCCTCAATAGTGCTATCAAGAAAAGGCTTGTTTGCACTCTAAGGAAAGAACATAGAACCACTATTATAGTTATACAATAAAGGAATATTAACCACATTAACATCTAGAAAATCACAAATTCTATCTATAAAAATGGTGAGTTTGCTTTTTTCCCCACTCAAGGTACGTTTGGGGGACTTCTTTGTATTTGGGACTCAAACAAGTTATAAGGTAAAATCATTTCATCTTCTGACAGGGTCCTCAATATGATGTTCTTTTGTAAAAGTAGTAATTTATATTTGGTTCTGTCTAATGTCTACATCCCTAACAATCCTCTCAGTAATAGGGGCCTATGGGATACTTTGAGTTATATGAGAAGTGCTTTCTAAAACCTTTCATGGATTATCGTTGGAGATTTCAACTCTTCCATTTTTCTTTCTTACAAGCAGAGAGGGAACCTGATGCACTCCAAAAGCATTGAGAATTTTTATAACTTTGTCATTAATTGTGAGCTGATGGATGTTCATACTAAAAGGGAAAAATACACCTAGAGCAAGAGGAGAATTGGGGATTAACACATTCAAGTTAAAATTGATAAGATTTTTTTTATATTAAGAAGCTATACCTATGATGGGTGATGGCACTCTTATCTATCTTCCTAGAGTTGGATATGATAATTTTCCTTTACTATGTGAAGTCGATAAAGGTCCTTGTTTCAAAATCCCCTTTAGATTTGAAGCCATGTGGACTCAACAAATATATTTGTAGATGCAAATTGCTGATTGGTGGTAATTTGGCTATCATGGATTCTTTATTTTCAAGGTTTCTCAAAAACTTAAGTGTGTCAAAGAAAATATCGGAGTCTGGAACAAATAATTTTTTGGTAACATATTTGAAAATAGGGAGAATATTTTGCAAAAGCTAAAAATTATTGAAATCTAAATTCAAAATGGTAGCTCAATGAACAACTAAAAAATGAAGAGAGACAAGTTCTTGCAGACTTTCATAATGTACTAGCTAAAGAGAAGACTTTCTAGAGGCAAAAATCAAGGGATATTTGGCTCAAAGAGGGGGACTCTAATACAAAATTCTTTCTTGTCACTACCCTTAGGCATCGAAGCTCGAAAAAAATTAAATAATTAACTAAAAGTGATGGCACCATCATCAAGGATATTTTTGAGATTCAAAATGAAGCTTCATATTTCTTTGAAGGCCTTTTGGGAGCCAACCCCAAAAATACTACCCAGGCTAGTAGATAATTGCTCCACCATATTCTCAGCCTGGTCACTTTAGAAATGAATTTGAATCTTATGAAACCCCTCACCCCTGATGAAATTAAAGAAGCCTATTTTTACATGCATCTTGATAAAACCCCAGGCCTTGATGGGTTTTACCCATGGTTTTAAAAACATTTTGGGACATCATTGGACCTGATATTTGTAATGTCATCATTGAAATTTAGCAAACTAAATCTATACCCAAAAGTATCAACTCCATTTTTATTGCCTTGGTTCTCAAAGGGCTTGTTTGTAAATCTATGTCAAATTTTAGACCCATTAGTCTTTGCAATGTTCTTTACAAAACTCTCACGAAAGCCATGGCTACAAGAATCAAGGAGATCCTTCCTTAGATAATAGTCCCTTTTCAAGGTAACTCTATCAAAGGAACAAATATTACTAATGGTGTTATCACATTACATGAAGTCCTTCATTCTGCCAGCCTTAACAAAAAATCTACCATGTTTTTCAAAATCGATATGAATAAGTCATTTTATAGGGTTAAAAAAATTCTTGATTGTTGTGCTTCTCAAATTTGGATTTCATAGGGAATGGGTTGATCTTGTTCACAATTGTATCTCTAATCCTTGGTTTTTAGTCCTGGTAAATGGATTTACAACAAGGTTTTCCCCTAGTAACAGGGGCCTCAAATAGGGAGATCCTCTCGCCCCAATCCTTTTTATCATTCTTGATAAACCCTTGGATAGAGTGCTCAAAAATGCCTGCACCAACAACATAATTTTAGGCATTAAGACTGCATCCAATTTAAAATCTCTATCTCACCAGTAGTTCATTGATGATACCACCATTACTACTCATGCTTTTGTATGGGAAGTAAAAGCCATTAAGAGTATTCTTGATAATTATGAGGAGGTTGCAGGTCAAAAAATAAATTATATTAAAAGTAAATTCTATTTCATCAACATTACCCAAGAGAGAAAAGCAAATATTGCACATATTTTTCAATGTGTTATATCTCAGTTACCTACTCAATATTTGAGCCTCCCTCTTTTCACCAATACTTTGAAGGAATCCATGTGGAGTAATATTATTGAGATGATTAATAGAAAACTTGTAGGTTGGAAAGGGACCCTCCTCTCTCGAGCAGCCAAAGCCACCTTGACAATGGCTTATCTCTAAAGTGTTCCTATTTATTTCATGTCCATCTTCAAAGCTCTTGCCATTGTCTACGTGAAAATTGAGCAAATCTAGAAGAGATTTTTGTGAGTAGGAGTCGAGGATAGGAAAAGATTTCATCTGGTCAGTTGGGATAAGGTGTACTCCTAAAAAAGTTAGGGGGATTGGGGCTTTGAAGAGTTTTTAATATGAACACAACCTTGTTAGCCAAGCAAGCACGGAAGGTTTTCACCAACAACCTTGAATAGGTCTCAATTGTCAACATAAAATATATTCAAAATCGTAGTTTCCTGGATGATGATATTCCTAGATATGGGCTAACTTTTTGGAAATCAATTATCCAAACTAGATCTTTTATTCATAATGGGATAAGGTGGAAACTAGGTATAGAGAGCAAAATTAATTTTTGGATTGATAGGTGGATTTCTAATCAACTAGTTTTAGATAATAATGAAATTGCTATCTTATAGCATTTTCTAGACACTTTAAATGGTAGCAAGGTTGAAGATTTTATTGAAATTTCATTGGATTCCAAGTTTTGGAAATATTTTCATATTCCATGTGCTAATGGTCAAATATTTGCTACCTTAGAAGTTCTCAAAACCATCCTAAATGCAACAGTCATCCCCACTAGTAATTCCCCTAAATCTCATTTTTGGAAATAAACTGATTTTGGGTTGTTCATTGTTAAATTTGCTCATGATCTAACTTTTTATTATCAATTGGTACATATCCATTATGATTGAGAGTGGATAAAATATCTCATTGTGAAAGTTGCTCATTTCATTTGGTTGGCCATTCAAAATAATATTCTAACAATTGATAACATTATGAAAAGGAGCATGTCTGTCCCCAATAGATGCTATTTGTGCATGAATGCCTGGGAATATACCAATCACCTCCTTCTGTATTATCGTTTCTCCAAGATAGCTTTGGATCAACTTATGTCCACTTTTCATATCTCTTGGGTTCCTCCTAATTCGTTGAGTCACCTTTTCACCCAATGGCATGCTCCATTCAAAAATCTTAGATTATCTTCTTTATGGAAAGTGAACCTTCATCATATCTTATGGAAATTGTGGCTTGAAAGAAACAATAGGGTTTTCTCTTCCTCCTCTAAGGATCCCATATTTGTAGCCAATAAAGCTATTGCCTTTGTTGTTGAGAATTTCTAGCTCTTCCTTTATCCCAAACCACCTGTTTCTAGATTGAAGTCTATTATGTTATCTTATTTAAATATTCCCTGCAACTTTAGTTCTAGTTTACCAACCCCCCATCCCAGAGTAGGTACCCATTGGATTCCTCCTCCAAGTGAGTGGCTGAAACTTAATTTTTATTGTGCCTCCAAAGGAAACCCAAGGGATACTAGTGCAGGTGGTCTAGTATGAGATAGTAGTGGTTAAGTTATTATGGCTTATGCTGAGTATCTAGGATGCCAAACAAATCATTTTGCTGAAGGTTGTGTAGTGTGGAGAGGGTAGATATTCTCAAGGATTATAAAGGTAATATTTTTATTAAGGGAGATTATTTGAAAATTATAAATGCTCTTAAAATAATAGGGTATCCTCTTGGAATGTCAAAACTATTATTCAAGAAGTAAGAAGTTGTCCCAAAATTTCAATGATATCTCTATCAACCATGTGTACCGCAAAGATAATAGACTTGCAGATATTATTACCAATTGGGGAGTTATCCATAAATCTCTGTCCATTTGGATGTTATCAAACAATATCAATATGCATCAAGTATTGAGATGCTTAATTTTATGTCTTTTGAATTTTGAGATTCATTATTTCAATCATTTGGCACTTCCAATCCTATCCCAACTCTATCATGTGCAAAGTCTATCCTATGCCATGTTTTTTTTCCAGTGTCTATTACCTAAGGATAATTATTATGTGGTCTACTAATCACACTAACTCAACTTTCGAAAAAGACATCTATTGTACCTAAAATGTCTATATTTACATCCTTGGTTTGTGTTAGTCCATTATCGTCTAGTTTTGTTCATCATTGTGTGTCCTAGGCAGTAAGAAGCTTATGTGGTCTTCCTTTCTCCCTAGTCTTGCCAATATGGCCCTGATTGAGCCATATACCCTTCAGCTTGATCCCATGTCTCACACCTTTCTGGAAGCTCATGGTCTCATTCTGTTTCTAAGCAAGTTCAAATGGGTTGAGTAAGATATAACTAAATCCTTTGTCATTTAGTGGAATAATTGTTATGTTGTTGTGTGTAACCTCCATTTCAAATTTACTACTAAGCTAATGGCTGAGGTGATAGAAATAATAGTAAAAGAGTGAGAAATGCGAAGAGATCATCATAATTGGGAACTTGAGCTCCAAGGTTTCCCAAATTATTTGAATATTTTCAAGTGGAAGGGTGCTACTGTTGATCGTGAGTCACTGCCTACGCCTTGGACCATGGTGTCTATTATAGTTTTTATGGATATTTTGCGAGCTTCCCCTACATGGGTTTTTGTCATAGCTCCTTTACAAGTTTTGTAGATAGTTAATTCTCTTAAGAAACCCCTACGTGGGTATTGCTTGGACTTCATTTTTGTTTTTCTGACATTAGGAATCCATATAGCCTTCTCTACTATTGTTTGGACCTTTTTATTCAGGTTTTTGTTGGAAAATATGTAGGCTTGTGTCATCTTATGCTATTATTTTAGCTACCAATTTATGTACTTGGGTTTGGGACCCATTTAAACCCCGCACTTAATCAATTTTACCTACCAAAGAAAATTTTATTTAGAGTCTATCTACTTTAAAGGGAGTTAGAATTGGATTCAATTGTAATATCAAAGCGAGTAGAAAAGGCTAGAGTCTTTCCATAGTTACAGGAACAACTAGTGAAGACTAGAAATCAACTATAGAGTCTTTCTATGGTTACAAAATAACTAATGAAGACTAGGAATCATCTAAAGGATCTTTCCATAGTTATAGCTAGTGAAGAAAATGACTCATCTATATTGGAGGCAAATAAAATTTAAGATGTTTGATCATTCATGAAAATATCCAACCCTTGACATCAAAATATTCTTCAGTGAGATATAATTCCTGACACTGATTTCTATCAACATAGAAGAAAGTTGAAGGATTTGGTACAATCAAGTCATCTTCATATTGATTTAAGCATTAGGAAAATTTATCATCACCTTAACATTGAAGGATTGAGTTCTTCAGTGCGACCTAATACAATTATAGTAGAGATTGATTGAAATAAGAGTGAGAAGATTCCTACAATAGATAGAGAATAATTCCATCTTCTAAGGGTAAGAGAGAGCAAAATAGGAGAGGGATATCTCTATCTTGTAGAAATATTTCATCAAGTTGAGATTAATTAAAGTTGAAATATATTAAAGGGATTCAAGGCTTGAAGGCAAACCTTGACATAGTGGAATTTTAGGTCTTGAAGTGAGACCTTGGCTTAAGAGATATTGAATACTCAAGTCTCAAATATAGACCTTGATAGAGATAGAAGAGCAAAAAGAGATAGAGGTTATATATTTTGAAATAGAGATATTGATAAAGTTTTAGGAATATTTAGTTCATATTGACCTTGACGTTGGATCAAGAAGTCAATATTAAAGGAAGAGACCTTTCAAATAAAATGGGTATGAGTAAGAAAGGCCCTTATAAGGATAAGAAAAAAGGCCCGTATAAAGTTGTAAGAGAGGCCATTAAAGAAAGGCCCATGATAAAAGAAAAAGATTCATAATGATAAAAGGTTAATAAATTAATTCTATTTGGCCAACTAAAGAAGGAAGAAAGATGACAAGAAGTCATCTAGTAGTAAGGTAAAGCCTTTAAACATGCAAGTGAAGAGAAGAATATAAGCTATTTGGCCAGTGAATAGAGAATATATTTCAGCCATAGAATATAAGGATATTTGACCAGAGAATAAAAATATTTTCAGCTAATGAATAGAATAAAGACCATCCAAATAGCATCAACACACATCTAGAGGCTATCCAAACAATATTAGAAGACAACAATTGCATCATACAACTAGCTTGAACATAAAATTTAAGTGAAATCTAAAATTTTCTAAGTATGTATTCTACATAGAAAACATTAGGACAATAGTGTATTGACAAAGGTTAAGAGAAAAGAGACAACCATGTACTACTAGAGTGCCTACTCATTGAGGTAGAATCGAGAACATGAGTATCAAGGCAAAACACTAGGTTTCATGAAGAGAACATATAGTAACCGATGTAGAAGATATTATGTTATCTAACATTAAGGTAGAGCACCATTGTTAATGGAAATAAATGTACTATAGAGTGCATCATTCACTAGGTGGAGAGCACAAAAATTAAGTTCAATCTACCAAGCTACTAGGTAGTGAGCATAAATAATGAGCTCAATCCACCAAGCTAACAAGCAAAGAGCATAAAATATGAGCCATTTAATCAGCTAAAACAAGGGCATTTGGAATGTCACTTGAGACATAGAGCAAACACTCAAAAGGAAATATTTGAAATGTTAACTAAGACATAGAGAAAACACTCAAAAGGCAAAATTTAGAATGTCACCTAAGATATAGAGAAAACACACAAAAGACTACATTCAAAATATCATCTAAGGAGGATAATGAATAACCAACAGGTAGGACTTGAGAAAAAACATCGAGGCAAAGGCAAAAGAAGTTATTAAATGGTTCTTGAGAAAGAAAGCATAATTTTTTCAAGCGTTAGAATGCCGAGCACATTAGATAGTGTCAAACAAACCTAAGTAACATCAAGGAGCATTACATAAGTAACAAGAAAGGATATAATTACAAGAATAATGCTTGACACATTTTACCCTACCATGTAAGAAGGATTCAAAAAGAACAAGCAAGCATCAGGAGGTAAAATATTTATTAAAGCCACGTAACGTATTATGCATGCAGATTAAAGAGCTTTCCAAGGTTATTTCAAAAGCAATCAAGATATTACAATGAAGCAAAGAAAAATTGGCACATATGAAGAGTGGAGGTAAAATTAAATTCAAATTAGGATTTGCAAAGTTTAATTTTGGAGAAATAAGGTTTAGTGAAAGTTTTTAATTATTAAGACCTTAGGAGAGATAATTTATAAGTTTTTAAATTATTAGGGTTATTAAGTTTAATCAATTTTAGGAGTGATAAGTGATTAAAAAAGAGAATAATTTACTTAATGGAGAGATGAGTAGAGTTATAGTTTCTTAATATTTTTTGATTGATTTTATTTATTAATTTTTGAAATAATAGATTACTGATTTTTTTGCAAATTAATTATCTAGGAGTCAAAAGGATTACAACTTCAAATTTAGAAAATTTAAATTTACAAAATTCATATTTTTTAGTTTCTAATATTTAGGAGACAAGTATTTTTACTTCATAGGATTCAAATTTAGAAAATTTGATTTATTCAAAACTAGGGAGTCACAAGGATGTCTACTTTAAAAGATAATATGGAGTTCATGACAAGAAAATAAAAAATAAATATCATAAAATTTAGGATCAAAAATTTGATTGAAAAATCTGAGGGAAATATAAATCTAGTCTCAAAGTTAATCTATGTTGAAGCTATAGATGAAATTTTGAGATATTTGAATACTATTTACATACAAGAATTGTTGAAGCAATTGCTAATGAAAAATATAGTATTATGATACCTTTAGATGTTGGGAGCATAATGTATATGGAATTTATTATACTCAAGTTTCATAAAGAAGAAAATGTGAAACAAAAGGAGTTGATTGAAATTATCAAGAAGAAATTAAAAATAGATGAATCGTTTTTATAAAAGTTTTTCGTTCTTCTTGTAGTATTGATATTCTAAGTTCATCTAACTCAAGAACCTATTATGATGATTTAAGTGAGTGTTCAAAAGCCTCCATATAGGAAAATAAAGAGTCATGATTCTAAGTACAAGGGAAAAAGAAATATTATTATACAAGAATATCATGATGCTGAGAAAGTTTAAGAGACCTGTAATCTTGAAGCTACAAATACTGAACAACATGAATCTAAATTCAAAGATGAAGTCAAGAAATAAGAAGAACCAAATGAAAAGAAAAAAAATATCAAATCCATTGCAAAGTCACTTGAAGAATGAATACTATGATTGAAGACTAAAGTCTTCAATAACCAAATAATGTAATACAAGGGGTGTTGGAGAATATTAAATTATTTGGTATATGCTATTGTACGCCCATTGTACCTTAATGGTAAATCTTGTAAATATTATATCAGGGTTGTATCCTACATTAGAGTGTGAGTAAATATAATGTAATAATGCTCAAGCCTTATGTAAGTGTGTATGTGTAGGAAATGCACAAGTGTCATGTGAGCAAGTGTGCAAGTGTTATGTGAGTATATGTGCACAAGTGTATTATATGTAAGTGTGCACAATTATCTCTAGATTAGACAGTGCTAAGTGAAGAGTCATGTCTAGGTATGCATACAATATAGAGTCATGTGTATGCAAGTGTCAAGTAGAGAAGCCAAGAGTCCTAATACTTGGCATAATAAAAGGAATAGTCAAGTATACAAAGAGTCATTAGACTATGGCTATATATTACTCCACGGAGGAGCATCATAGGAAGAATTCAAGTAGCGAGGTACAATTAATAGATTCAAGTACTATATTGTGTAAGAGAAATAGTAGTAGTAAAGTTTGCATAAATTTGAGCAACTAATATTGTAAGTTGTATTACATGTTTTGTACATGTATGATTAAGGATATTTACATTCATATTTTTGCATATTAATGAATGTTAGTTGATATATTATAAGCCTTGATTTACATATTATTTTGCTCATTAGTTTGATATAGTTTATTCTACTTACATCATTATCTTGATCTTACTATGTTATGGCTATCTTATATTTGATCATGTGGAATTTATCCTATGAGTTTGAAATTAACATTAAGGCTTCAAAAGCCATCAATCTCAAACCCTTGATTTTGGTACAATTTATGTAAAATATTTCCTATATATAGATATACATGGGAGCCTATGTCATTTTTTTGGAGTAGCCATCTATGACCTCCTGCTAACCTATTTCTATGTGTATGTATTTATTTGTGACCTTTTGCCTATTTTGGATTTTATTAAGTGTATGTATGTATGAGGGGCTTGTGACTATTTTTAGACCATTCATTTTTCATTGGATATCCTATAGGATCTACCTCTTTATACATACCTATAAATGGTAAATCTCATTTGTGCTTCACTATGTCGAGGAGAGAAAGTGTTCACCACTAGATCATGCATATTTTTGTAGGAAGATCTTAGAAGATATTAGTACATCACCACCCCTTTTATTTTGTTGAGTTATTTTATTTTATATCTCATAGCTCTTTTGCATTTGTTGAGTTCAATTGTACCTTGAAGATCACATCCTAATAAGGAGTCGGCCTTGTAAAAACTCTTAGAGGTCTCTAATTGAGCCAAACCCCATGCTATCGATCGTGGATCTATTGTATCACTTCCCACAAAGTATGATTACCTTGCTAGGGATAATTAGAGATGTTAAAAATTTAATGGCATGCCTTATGGGATCCCAATGACACATCATTGATTCCAAATTCACAAGGAGTAGGTCTTAGACTTGGTGAGGATCTTGGTCTATTTTTTATTGTAGAAGTGCCACTCCACTCACCTAGAAACTCTATTCTAGAATGAAAACAAGAAAATATCATTGCTAAAGACACCAAATCAAGGTTTGGGTGAAGACCTTAGTCTACCGACTTTCTAGAAGCACAAGGTTGCATTCACCTAGTGACTCTACAACAATAAAAGAAACTCTATGTTATATAGGCAAAGTATGATTTCAAGGATTTATTACTATATTTGTAAAATATGGCTTGCTCCCTAGCCAACATCCCCTTAGATTATGAAGGTTTAAGTCCTTTATGACTCCTAAATACACCTAGTGTATGGAAGAAAATACCAAGATTCACACTAGCAATATTATCAAAATATACCAGGAAAGGTCCAACCACTTTGCTAGATCATTTTAGAGAGCTAGTATTTATATACCAAACATATAATATTGTGAGTAGGATGTGGTATTAAGGCTTCTTGTGGCATATTTTAGAGAATATGCACTCAAGAAGTATGAATCTCTTCCTCCTCACTCAACCAAATAATGGGATTAGTTGGCTTTGTTACTCATGAATGACTTCACCATAAAAAGTGAATAAAAGATAATTGAAATTAGAAATAAGCCAACCCAAGAGGAAGAGATCCTTCCTACTTATCATGAAGAATAGAGTAACCAACTAAAATCCATCTAATTGGAAAATAGCCAACAACCCTAGGTCTATAACAACGAGAACCTATTTGAGCAATTGGTTAAGGAAGAAATCATCATCCTACTCAAATCAATTTTGAAAACTAAGGAGATAAGACCTAAAGTAGCATGGTGGATAATATAAAAGTAAACCCAATTGGAAAACTTATCTTCCTTGCCACCATTAGTGTATGAAAATATGTTATCATGGTTAATAAGGTGTTTGGAAGTGAGTTTTTTAGAGCCTACATACTACATAGGTATGAAAATTATAAAAGTGTTATGTTTTATTGATATCAGCCTCAAAGTGGTCATGGCCAAATTAGGAAAGGTGAAAATAAAAAGCTTTCTATATTCATGATGAAAAAAAGTGCCAACGATTGATCATAATATGGAATCTTCGTCCAAGCAAACCCAAAGTTAGAGATATAGGCTAGTTAAACGCCATGTCTCACACAAAAAAAGAAAAGAAAAGGGGGTGAGAAAAAAAAATGTCATACACAACCCAAAGCAGACCAACCATAAGATAAATAAATAGTATTTAAAACTAGGAATCTCTCCCACTAGAAGAAACCTTGGTAAGGAAAATTTAATAGCCATGCTAGAATATCACATTATATGTTACCCCAAGTTAGAATCCTATTTGTAAACAAAATCTGACAAGGAATATTATGGGAATAAATTAGTCTTGAGAAGTGTAAATATACATAAGGGAACTCCATGAGAAATGTGGTGTCCTTTAAAAATCAAGTATACAAGGGGCAATAAATATTGAACACGCAGGAGGTAGGGTAAAATAAGCAACCATTTGAACATAAAAAACACAAGCATTCTACTTTGTAGTAGAAACTATAGTTAAAGACCCTACAATTTGGCACCCACTATTGAGTCAAATAAGGAAGCCAACTCTAAGATCAAAATGATAAAGACAACTGGCTCTCATGCTAAAGATATGCCTGAAGTGCCTGTACACACATACTCTTCCAATATCAAAGTGCTGATTGACATAACTGAAGATTTCTTTGATCCTAAAATTTGTAAGGGAGCTAAAAAGGTAAGAATATATGCCTATGAATGCTTTAGAGCTAGCAAAAATTCAAGCTTTGAAACACAAATATGGACTAGTTTCTTGGTATAGTACATGGTGTCTGAAGTGCATATGTTATGAATTGATAAAAACATGTGCAAAGTTTTATAAACCAACTAACCAAGAAATTAGTTCCCTAGAAGGAAAGTTTAAAATAAAAATTGAAGGCCCAAATATCATAAATATGGTATTGCTTCTAGAGGTCTAAATACACATCAATGAAAATGAAGAAAAAGAAAACTTTGAAAAGCTTTTGCAAAGTGAGAAAATGACCCTCTTGAGGTTAGAATATGAAAAAGCAAGACAAAATGACCTAGTTTTATAAAGTTTCATTTTCCTTGATTTATTTAATGAAAGCACAAAGGATGCACTGAGAAAAATGGCCTTCCTCTTGGGTAGGGAACATGATAGAATCATTAACATGAATCATTTGGGTATTTTATATAGAATGAAGTAGGGGCCAAAACCTTATATTTTTTCGAGATGATAACAAAACAAATCAAAGAGGGCCTAGGGCATTTTTTGTCAATACAAATATTCAAGTACTCATTATTTTTAGTATATCTCATTTTGTATCAACATTCAAGCATGTTTCCTAAATTAAGAATAAAACATAAGGATTTAAAAGGGAATGATATACCAGTCTATAATTGGTAAAAATACCTAAAGAGGGGTTCTTCCTATTACTTTCTTGTCAATTATTTTTCTACCCTAGTCATTTCCTCCATAAAAGGGTCTTGAGTACTAAAAATTTCAAATGGCTGTAAAAGTTTTCTAGAAGGTACAATCCTAAGGGACTGGTTCTTCACTAAAGAGGGGACTATAATTAGAATGTATGGATATAGTTTCTTGGTTTACATCTTACCAATATATATTCTTGATAGAGTATTTTTCCTAGATATCTTTAGGTAAATTTAACCCTTAGATTTTAATCATGGAAGTGGTAAGCAAAATATATCATATTATCTACAACCTCTCAATTTAGGAGGAGTAATGATGTATAAAAATATGGGAGCCTCCCTCGTGAGAGGAATATTAAAGAAGTTGGGTCTTGAACAAATTAAGGATACGTGGGAATATGATATTGAATAGAAATTCATTGCATACCTAAAAGGTATAAAAGTACAAAATTTCATTCATGAGCAAAGACCTAAGATTCAGATATTTAAGAGCCGTAAAGATGAAGAAACAATTTATCCTCTGAGTAAACTAACTAGGCCTCCACCTGTATTGAAACCCTATAAATGTTTCTATGAAGTAAAAGGGGTTTTTAGTCTATGGAAAAAAACAAATCAAGATGATATAGAATATTTAAGGAAATAATATTGGAAAATACCTAAAATAGAGGTATGGTGGAGGATGAGGCAATTGAGTGGAGAGAAAGAGGTAAAACCTGGCTCGATAAAAGAGGATGTAATATTTAGTGAATTTTATAATGAGGAACATGTGGATGTTGAAAGTTTGGAATCCTTGGAATCTAGCGAAGAATGACTTATTGGAGAAGTGCCTCAAAAAATAGGGGAATGTAGAACAAAACAATAATTTTTTTTGGAATAGTTGTCTAATCCCATAGGAAAAAGTGTAATTCCTTGCAGTTACCAAAAGAAAGAAATTTTTTCCTCATTGGAACAACAAAAACCCTTGCCCAAGTCACATAGGAAAAATGCCTAAAGATAAACAAATTAATAAGAAAAACCTATAGATAGTACTAGTAAGACAAAGGAAAGGAAACATGATATAATGATAAAATAAGTGAGTGATAGCAGAATCTCAATTTCAAGCTATTATCATCCCCATGTAACGAGGGAGAGATATAAAACATTAGGAGAAATATCTCACCAGAATAGGGCCAAGATTCCCTTACTAAGCATATTGTATTGTCCCTAGAATGTTCAATGAGCTATCTTGACTATAAGGAGGGACAAATATTGCCTTTCTATAAAATTTCCCCTCTAGCTTCAGCTCTAGCCACTCCAATGTATTATGATGTGGCTACCCTACTAATCAAGCCATTAGAAGCATTTGCATCATTTTCAAAATTATGGAAAGGAACATCAGAGAACATAGCAACCATTACCCCTTAGTATAAATTCCAAAGAATCTAGCAACAAGCGACAAAATGTAACTATGAGAGGTATGCCTAGCGATATTTGTAAATAACTACAACCCAAGTGGATTTTTATTTTGCTCCTTAATAGAGATTATTATTACTTTTAAGAATTCTATTGGTAGCTAAAACAATACAAGATATGATAGAGCAAGATTGATAGACATCGACAACATGAATGAATTAAAGGATGCTTAAACAAGAGATATGTTAAAAATTCACCAAGGCAGCCAAAAGAATGGTTGAACATGATTATTAATTAACTAGCCAAAAATTGGAAAGAAAAGAATAATATCTAGAACAAACCAAGAGTTTCCTAAAAGACTCATAGAATGAAGCCAAAGCCCTAAAGAATAAAATCAGTTTATTTACCAAGAAACTAAAAGAGCAAGGGTCTAAGGCCATCTTGAGAGAAAAGAAGAAACAACTAAAATAAATATCAACCCAAATTATCATCCAACAAGACCAATTTAATAAAGAAAAGGATATCCTACTGAAGGAATTAAAAAATCTCAAACAACAAAGAAAAGAAAGGGGATGGCTTGAAACCAAGAATATCATTAGACAAACTTGAGATACCCACTAGGATTATACTAGAAACACAACATTAATACTATTTCTAGTCTTTGAGTTTATAGATTCAACAACACTATTGGATATTAGGGTAGATGAGGACGTAAACATAGATTTGAATAGAATTAGCATGAAAATCAGATAGAATAGAATCTATTGAGCTCAACTAGCCAAAGCACCTGATACTAATATTATTGTCATTGAAATACAAAATAGAGTAACCATGGCACAAAATTTAATCAACCTTTTCAAAAGAGAACATATAGTTGCATAGTTTATCAAACATGTCAACAACCTATACAATACTATATGAAGACTTAAGGTAAAAGTAGTCTTGTTATTGACTACAAGGCTACCTTCATAATCAAAACAATAATGCAGTAAATTGTGCTCAAATAAAATTCTTCTACTTAGATCTAGAGAGCATACTACCCCCATAAGTGTAGAATAAATAGCCCAAATTATTGGGCCATTGGAAAATATTAAGGTGTAAGTGCATGAAGTGGTGATAAAAAAAAAAAGAATTTTCCAAGATGAAAAACATGAAGTAATTGCTCTAGACAATGAGTTTCAATTAATTCAATGGCCACAAGATGAAGAATTGGTGGGGATTAGAGGAGTTCTCGAGAATATCTCTAAATAAGTAACATTTTATTCATAATTATTTTAGTTTTTTATGTTTTATTTTGTAGGGATTATAAGAATTTTGACTTCAAAGCCCAAGGATAAAAGTAAAATTTGAGTTCTCCTTCAAGTAGGCTAGAAGGGCCTTGTGAACCACCAAAATTGTACTGATACTTACTACTATGACTAAGGTAGAACCCTAATCATAGGCAATAAAGACTTTTTTATCTTAAAAAATAAGAGGCCAAAATAAATCCCAACAATCAAGACTTGTGCAAAATTTTGCTTAGCAAAAAGTCCTACTAGTTAAAATGAAAAAGCATCAAGGGATATTCCTTTTAGAATAAGTTTTGATATCAAATATTTTGCAATCCATGATAAAGTACCAACAACAAAACTCTTAACTAGTCTGTAAGATGACTCAAGATATAGAAGAGGTGCCAAAAAGTCAAGTAGACACTAACACCTATGTCAAATCAAAGGTAATAGAGGTAAATGAGACAAGTTAATGCTTCCTTTAATAAGAATATAAAGATCACCTACCAAAATGTAGCTTGAGTATATATGTCATTAATTCAATAAAAAGTATGACAAAGATAGTTTCAGGCTTGATAGTTATTATGGTCAAAGTGTACTTCATTCAATGACTAGGATCCCTAGGAAAAGTAGATGGGATTGTCAGATTCATTTATAAATGATTTTGGAGGGAAATTTTCCCTATTGTAATCTATAAATAGTTGTAGTTTAGACTATAGAAAGGATCAACAAGTTTATAATTGTATTCTCTTGTAGGTTTTCCTTTCATTTATTTTTGTAAAAATACTTAGCTTTTGAATAACTTGTGGGTAATCTTGAACCCCTACTTATGGCACAATCTATGTAAAATTTTTATTGCATATATATACATAGGAGCCTATGTCAATTTTTTGGTATAACCATTTGTGGTCTCCTATTGACCCATTTTTGTGTGTATGTATTTGTTTGTGATATTTTGCATGTTTTAGGTTTTATTAAGTGTATGTATGTGTGAGGGGCCTGCATCTATTTTTAGATCAATCATTAGTCATTGGCTCTCCTATGGTACTTGCCTCTTTATGCATACCTATAACTAGTAAATATCATTTGTGCTTCACTGTGTCTAGGGGAGAAAGTGTTCATCACTGGTACATATCATTTAGACCTATTTTTACAGGATGATCTTAATGGATCTCTTGGTGCATCGCCACCCCTATTATTTTGTTGAATTTTTATTTTTATTTTATCTTTTGCATCCTTTTTTCCTTTGTTGAGTTCAAGTGTACCTTGAATATCACATCCTAGCAAGGATTCAACCTTGTAAAAACTCTTTATGGTCCTCGATTGAGCCAAAACCCATGCTCTTGATCATGACACCATTGTATCATTCCCTATGAGGTATAATTGCACCACCAAGGATAATCATATATGATATCAAAAAGCACTTATAAATCATAGATTTGTGTTTGTCTTAGCTTTGTGCCTCAACTTTATCAATATCAAGCCCACTCCATCCCAGTTTTCTTGTTCCCAAAATTTGCTAGAGCTTTGGATGATTTCATCTCTAAATAAGTATAAAATTTATTACTCATAGATTTGCACATTGCCAGAGTCTTTTGGGACCTAGCTATTATTATTTTGATAAAATATATTATGCTTCACCACATTTTCATGATTTTGGATCTACTAAAAAGCACTTTAGCTATCCTATATTTTAGCTTTGGCTTGATGCATTTGAGCCCCTGCTAGCTTGCTTGTGTTGATATCATGTTTTGGCCATTCTCTAGGTCTTTTGCCTTTGCTAAATTTGACAAAGTCTTCAAAAACCGACGTGATGCCAAGCTAGCTTAATTCACAAGGACTCATGCATTTGGGAAATCATCTTAAACTATTATATCTAGATACCCCTATGTCCATATAGATAGAGGAAAAATCTCTCCTTTTGAAATTTGTATTATCTAATATAACACCTATAAATGTGTATTGATAGAATGCTGCTAATGATAGCACTAATGAAACTAATAAAAGTTTCCTAATATTGTGGCATTTTTATCTACAATATGGTAATGCTTTAGTCCATGATATTATAAGATAAGATAATAGTGCAACATCCTATATAAAGTAGAAACTTAAAAAAATGGATCATAATGCAATGATTAGTTCAAAAGAATGAAATATGATATATGGACAAGATATATTAAATTTAAATTTTGATAGACAAAATAGAGGAGAGAAAAGTTGAGTTAAAAGCAATTTCAAAATATTGAGGTAGGTATCTAGCTACCTCTGTATTTATGCATGAACTAGTTCCAAAAGCTTCTTTCTATAGGATTTTGGTAAGGATTTAGTGCACATATAGAACTTGGGTATTTTTACCTTTCGTAGGATTTCCTTTATATAAATGGTTGATTAACTATTCATCCTTGAATATTAAATATTCTAATTATCAATTTAAGACTATTAATTACCTATGCCCTAAGAAGAAGGTAATATTTTATAGAAGATGTGTTATATTCTAAGATTTGATAAGATAATGAGATGCAAACCTATCAATGTGATTAAGAGTTGCATGAGATGGGATGAAGAGTTAACTAAGTTGCATGAATGTTGATTGAGAGTTAACAAGATTGAATAAATAATTAGAATATATGAATCTAGATGCATTGATGTGATTCTCAATTTAAGAGGATAAGATTAGTAGTTATAGGGATTTGCATGGAGATTAATGTATGGTGATAAGATAAAGAATCATGCTGATAGACAATTAACATCAGACAACTACCTTTTTTTTTGGTTCATGATCAAGCAATAACACTAGTGTCAAAAGCAAAATGGTACTAATATGTCCTAGTGCTAATGTAGAGATATGACTATTGGTCAATCAACTAGATGTGGAAAAATTATGTTTAATTTTAGGCAATAACACTATCCCTATGTCAAAAATACCACTAGCACTATTGATTTGGGTACGATGATTTCAATTTAAACCATTAAATGCACTTTTTATTAGCTTTAATATTTATTTATTACTTTTTATGTTTGAAAATATTGATAGGGTAGATGTTGTCTTGATTTCATAGTGATTATTTGCTCAAAATTTGGTGTCTAAATTTACCCCTTTTTGAGTTTATATGCCCCAATGTTTTTATGAATTATTTGCATGATAAATGAGATTCATATTTTAAGATGATTGGTGTCTTGTATCAGCTGATCATTTATGATGTAAAAATCACCTTTATAACAACATTAAATGCCATTGTAACCCCTTAAATTTTTAAGAAAAAAATTAGTCTAAACAAGAAAACTTGATTTGATTGACATGCACACAAGAAAAATAATGAAAAACTATGATAAGGAAAGAAAAATGGCCAAGAGGGGGAAGATAAAATGGATAGGGGGTGAAAACACAATTATTTTTTGTATTCATGATCATGCAAGGATAAATATAGAGAAGTGTTCACATGTTAATTTATGATGGTTTACTAGGTAAGATGGTGCATCCCAGTGATAGGGCTATTGGAAAGAGTTTTTTTTTTTTTTGTATTTTTTGTTAAATTTTTAGCTTGAAAGCAAAATTAATGCTTTTGCATAGTGCTAGCACTAGTGCATAATGATTTTACAAGCACTAGTGCATAATGCTTTTGCAAATACTAGCACTATTGTGTAGTGTTTTTCTAATGTGATGACACTTTTGTACCAATATAATTTTTGTGCAATAGTGGTACTTTTGTCAAGATGACATTTTTGTACAACTATGGTATTTTTGCTTAGCTTAGGCTTGGGTTGAAAATTTCAATTGTTAATATGAATTTAATTGGATGATACTGACAAGTAATAATTATTTTGTGTAGGTGAGGCTATAGATACTAGACTATTAAGAGTTATGACCATGTGTTGGACACCATGCTCACTTTTTTAGAACTTAAATATTATGCATTACTATTGGTAGTGGTCTTGAAAGGTCAAGTCAGAATGGACCCTACTCATGAAATCAATAAAAGATGATATTTAGATAGGAATACCTTCCAACTACCCTATGGAGAGATGATCATAATGTTGGAGGATGTTGGAAAATCATGTGTACCCACTAAGTGTGCCCTAATTTACTTGAGCTAGTTGCACTAGTGTAAATTGAGACAAATAATGAGAGACATGAGGCTCTGTTAGTGATATCTAGAACTAATATAAATGCTCCATATGCTAGGGGACTATTGGATTGACATTATTTTATTGGAATATTTTATGTTAGGAGTCCTAATGGTAGATACCAACAAACAAGTGGTAAATCAGGTATTGGGGAGTTAGTGGTAGACATGATGGAGATGTAGACCATATTTGATTCTTTGCCTAGGGGTCCATCATCTTGGACAATATTTATAACTTCCTTTATTGTGTTGCCTATAAGGTAACAAGATCTTGATCTAATACACATCACTTTAGGTGTAGGTTTGGGAGAATATTATAGTGGCACAACCATCAAATCCATGAGTATAGATAGATGATAGAGATGTACCCTTGGCTTACTAATCATCCCATTAGTTTAAGGTCAACCAGATCCACCCATAGGGGGTATTAGGTAGAGAATGTTGTGTTATTGGTGATATGTGCTACCAATATATAACTTGAAGACCATACACTAGACATCCATGCAAGGTAGATAATTAATACTAGCTAGTTTGATTGAGGAGACAAAGATGGTTGGTTGGACCATGTGGTGAGCATGAGTTGTTTCACTAGGAGCATGTGGTATACTAGTTTGGATTAATCTAGGAAATCTAAATGAATACAATTTAGTATAAGACATCCACTAAAAAGTGGGGGTTTAAGGAAGCATATAAACCAAAGTATTTTTCAAGGCTAAACATGTATGACACTACTATGGTGGGAGGTCTATGGATGGACCAAAAAATATGTCCAAGGAGGAGGCTATGGGAAGCATAAAGAGTAGTACCACATTTTCTAAAGTAGTGGAGAAGTACAAATAAAGGAGGATATCAAAAACAATAACGATAGTTGCTCTATAGGGGGTAGGATCTCTAGTATTTATTAATGTAGAAGAGGATGAGCCAAGCTAGTCATCATAGTCAAGGATGGAGTCAAAGTAGGATGCATTGGAGGGATGCAACTAGGGAAAATGTGGTGATATGTAACTAGAAGCAAGACTACCTAGTGTAGTAGATCTTAGTGATGTAGTTGGTTATCATCAATATGACTACAAAGAGGGATGCAGCTGTGAAAAAATCCATGACTCTTGCTAGTGGAAGGACAAATAAGTGATTAATTTTTTTTAGACTAGATGACTATGATGTAGTAGTGCCACACAATAGGGCTAGCATGAGCTTAGGTGGATGTAACACAACTTAAGTAGGAGCTTACAATAGGTGTAAAGTGGTCTAGCCACTAATACATGGACTACAATGTTGTTATTCCTATTGATAAATAACCACCTTCCATGATCCACATATGGTTGAAAGTATAAAAACATTGGCCTACAATCATACACCACTCATAGAATTTAGTGATGATGTTATTGCCATAGGGAGGATGAGGAGCAACCCTTGTTACTAGTTCATAGTGGTTGCATTTTATTGATGATGTATTATTGATTATCAATATATAATATTAGGATATTAATGTGTGTACACACACACACACACACACACACACACACACACACACACACACACACACACACACACATATTTGATTTTTTTTGGCCCATGGTTTTGGTGTCTAAATTTTTAATGGGTGCTTAATTTTATTGTTATGATGTAATTATATCATAATTTTTTATGATCATGATGATGATAATGATATTCTGATGTGGTATTAATATGCTAGATGATGTATAATTATTATGATGATATTTTTTGTGAATTATATGATTTTTATGTGGTTATGATATTAACACATAACAACTCAAATTAATGATGTAAAGAGGGATTTTAGATATACCATAATGACATTATTATAGTACAAATATATATAGATATTCTTAGAGTTAGAGTATGTTACATCATTTGGATCATGTAAATTTACCTTTCTAAGTACATACTTAGGACATTAGATTACTTTAGGGGGAAGTTATTTAGTTACTTTATGCAATGTAATAAATGCACAAGTTTCAATGTGCAAGTTGTAAATGTGCAAGGTGTCCCTTGTACAACTAGGTAGAGTGTTGGCCAAGGAATCTATCTTCCATTATAAAAGGACCTCATTGTAAGAGATTGTCAAGATAGTAGGTAGTATTAGTATTATTGTGTAACTCCATTAGTGATGGAGTACAATATAGTACTGTAGCATCTTGCATGGAGTGTCCATTTCCTCCATAGCAATATTGTATTAATTTCTATCATTTCTATTTATAGCATATTTCTACAATCTCGTAATTTATCTCATATTTTTGCATCTTATGATTTCCATATTCCATTTTGATCTACCTCAAAAGCCAACAATGATATCAGATCCACAATTGATCTAGTCATAGTAGAACTAACTATTTTAGATTTAGAGGAGAACCACCATTATTATTGAGCCTAAAGTTTTGTGAACCTCATTCACCACAGTGCACAAGCTATTACAAAAATATTTAGAAGAATAAAGGTGGTAGTAAGTGCTTAAAGAAAGTACTATTATTAAAATAGTGCCAATTACCATAGCTTCAATTTTTGTAAATCGGATGTTCCATTGGTCCCGTTGCATGTAAATTTCATTTTTTAAATATTTTTTGGTAGAATAGGCTGGAAAGAAAAATTGTGAAATTCATTTGGCTCAGAGTATTACCATAGATTTACATAAAAAATCATGAAGATAAGGACTCAATATTTGATCCACTAGTTTTATGAATCAACTAGTGAAGCTCATCTAAGAGATCTGATAAGTTTACTATTACCTAAAGTTTATTTTATTATAGGAAACTAACTCTCAAATTATTGGGACACCTCCTACAAAAAAAATCTAGGAGATTTCAACTTCATTACCTTAAGGTCAGAGTGACTTTATAGTACAAAGATTAGTTGTTGCAAGAAAAGAATACTACCAAAGAGACTCTAGGAGAAAGAGTTGTGGTGAAGTTTGAATATTAAAGATATTTATCGATAGAATAAACTTCACAATAGAAAAGGCTATAGAAGCCTTGATATAATAAAAGGCCATAGAAGCTTTGATACTAAAAAGGATATAGAAGCCTTTATCTAATAAAAAGGCCATAAAAGCCTTGATATAAGAAAAAGGCCACAAAAGTCTTAATCTAAAAAAAGGCCACATAAATCTTGATCTAAGAAAAGGTCGCATAAGTCTTGATCTAGAAAATGGCCATAGAAGCCTTGATCTTAAAAAAGCCACAAAAGTCTTGATCTAAAAAAATGCCACAGTAGCCTTGATCCTAAAGAAGACTCGAGAAGAGAGTACCTGATTTAGAAGCAAATTCAGATTTAAGACCTAATAATTTATTGTAGGGAAAGGAGATTCAATGAGTTGGAAAACTTCCTACAAGAAAGTTAGGAAGAGTATTTTCTTCAAAATCAATCCAGCACCTGAAGTAAACTTGAAGGTGAAGATATCAAGTGAAGATCTCATTGAAGAAACTTCCATTATTGGAAGGACGAGAAGGACTAAGAGAGTCTTATTAAAATCCAGAAGCAACAAAATAAAGAGATCCAGAAAGGAGATCTCAATTTTATAAGTTGAATAAGAAGGTCTTAAGGAAGATCAAAGAAGTCACAAAATAAAATACCTATGAGAGGCCTAAAGAAAAAAAACTTGGAGAGCCTTGCTGCTGAAGCAAGATCATAAAAAGAGCTCATAGAAGAACTCATTGGAAAATTTTCCATCAAGGAGAAAATTTTTGATAAGAGAAAGAATTGGGAAAATTATTGCCATCCAAAAATAAGCCCAATCAAGAGAAGAAGAATTGGCAAGAAGTGCTAAAGAAGATATAGAAGATCTTAAGACATTCAGAGTCTTAAAAATAAGATCTTGCTTGAAGTCAAAATTCAATAAGAAGACTTGAATATAGAAGAAGCTTGTCAAATTCAAGAGATTTTAAGATGGCCATTCACAACAAGAAGGCATAAATATTCCTCCAAATCCACAACAAAAAGAAGAATTTTACTAGAGAATAACAAACCACCAAATCCTAGGCTCGTGAAAGAAACTTTGAGATCTCTTTTGGGTGAAGGAGGAGATTTTTGGAAAATCTAACAAAATTTGTAGAAATCTAAAGCAACAATCTTGATCTACATCCTCTACAAAAAGCTTTCAAAAAGGTAAGAAACTATTGGTGCAAATAAATTCATTAATTAGATTACTTATCATATTTGTTAAAGCACCTTATATTAGATCAAAATTTGAAAATATAAAAATTGAATCACAGTATTCAAAATTCCAAAAGAGAAACATTCCTTTTAAGATTCATTTGCACATTAGGAGTTAATTAGATTTCTGATTTACAATCAACTACCTATCTTATATCTTGAAGAGAAAAAGAAGACTAGATCCTACAACTGTGTTTGTAGTGAAATTCATTCCAGATTATGCTTGAAAGGTTTCAGTGGAATTGTTAAGAGTATTTTTGAGAAATAGTGGAGAAATAAGGTGAAATTATTGTTACCATTAAAAGTACATCTTTTAAGCACCATACTAGTTGATTTTTAACTAGTTGCTCTCGATTAGTTTGTGTTGTTAAAAAAGACACAAAAACTATAGAACAATATGTAGCACTTTCATGGCCAATAGAAGCCACCATAACAAGAAAAAATATGGAGTAGAAAACCACCATTGAAGTCCTTGAAGTAAGCCTCAAATAGAGACCTTGGAAGTCTCAAGATTCAAGGAGAATATAAGGGTTTCATTTTTAGCACATAGTGCAGGAATACTTATTCAAAATAACATTTCATTATATTAGATTGACTATCATACAAAGAAGAAGAAGCAAGAAGGATTACATGAAAAATTATTCATTTTGGTGCAAGATCTATCTATTACAAAAGGCACCTCTTTTGTTCCTTTGGAAGATCAAAATTATTACTATTTACAAGGGGCAGTAAGTATGTGTTATCCAGTAGATATCCAACAAGAAGAAGGATCTCACATGATCGTTATTCAAGAAAAAGTAAGGAGCCACCAAAGAGCTCACACGATCAATATATTTGTGGGTAGAGGAAGGAGGCATCGAATATCTCCATCAAATCTAGCCCTATAAGAAGTGCATCACCTACAATAGTAGAGCCATTGAAAGAAGTTATTATAACTCATGCTTAAATAGAAAAAGGAATAGCATTTAGTGACAAGTTATCTACGTAAAAGACAAAGCAAAAGGGCTACCTATTGGTTGTTATAAACAACACTATTTTTCAAGCACTGAAGAAGGATACAAATTGGCATTAATAATGAGCTACAAAACCTACAAATAGGTGTAGAGAAAAAATCTATACCTAATGCATCCATTGAAGTGAATTTCCACCAAAAGGAAAGCTCAAAAGTGTGCCATAGAACTATAAAGTAATCCAGTTATATCCATCCATCATCCTCACTAAGCCAAAATGCAAAAGGAAGCTTGCATATCAAGAAGATCATATAGGATGCTAAGATAAAGGAAGAATTAGGGTTGCAAGCTTATCTTTGAAGCATTAGAAAGGAGACTTGCATGCATAAGCCTTGAGTGCCACTTGGCATAAATTTTCTAATATTCCTAACATTTAAGAAGACCCAAGTACTCACCTAAAGGGAGTTACATTCATTTTGAGGGAGTTAATAATATTTAGAGGTTACCACCAACCTCGTCATTGCTAAAGGTACGTTGAAGACACCTACCTTGTAATTCTTTGTGTGACAGTTGTCATGAAGTCCATATTACTTAATATATATATCTTGGATAATGAAGAAGAATACAGTACAAAACAACAAAACAAGGCTAAAATAAATTCATACTAGCATTAAAGCTTGCTTAAGGCCAATTCAAGCCATACACCATTGAAAGGTGTAACTAAAGCATTTAAGATCCTGTCATATAACTAGGAAAATAATGCTTGCATTTAGAGGAGCTCTATCATATTATGAGTGCACATCAAGGAGCTTTCGACACCATATGCAAAAGATAAGTGTCAACATAAGAGAAAACCAACACCGATCAAAGAGGGCTTTGAATGCTCATGAATGCTACCCTCCACAAAGCTTCTAGTCGGCCACTGCACAACATTAAAGGATTATTAAGGTAAAGGTTGATTTATTACTTGCTTGCTTTAAACCTAAGGTTTTGGAGTAATAAGGGTATATTGCATCTCCCATTGTAATATTTAGCATTAGTGACCTATTAAGCAAACATATTTTAGAATTTTTAATATTTGCAAATGGTTACCAAGGATAAATAAGGGTTATTATTAAAATTTAAATCACTTGCAAATATTATTTTCTAATCTTTCCAAATTTGGGATTTATAAGGAATACAACATCAAATTTAGGAATTGGAAATTATAAAACATTAAAAACCAACCAAAAGGGGTATGAAAGAGGTTTATTAAAGTTTTTCAATGGTTGGAATTTTTTATAATAGTATTGTCTCAAAAACACTTGGAGAAGAAAAAAATAAATCCAACATCAAAACCTCTTCAAAAATTGAAATAGTAGGAGTAATAAGGAGATAAAAAGTTGATTTTGGTGTTTACAAAATTTTACAAAGTCAAACTCAAAATTGAACTACAATTAAAAAAAAAGCACTATATTGATCATATATCATATCCAAAACATCCTAGGGAGTCATAAGGCATTCTACAAAACTTGGTAATATTAGCATCCATAAAAAATTATCAAGTTCTAAATTCATTGGATAGATGTAAGCTTCCTTAAAAACCTAAAATTTTATTAGGTTTGTGAATTCTCATCATTAGGGAGACAAGGAAGTCCACAAAAACCTAAGAGTTAACAAAGGTTTTATCAAATCAAGCTTATATACTATAAATGTTACATATACCTTAATATTAGGAGCTATAAGGTAGACTACTCAAATTAAAATAATTTAGGTAATACAAATGCCTACTAGCATGCTAAGAATCACTCTTAGAATTGGAATAAGGAAAATACCAATTTGGATTAAAAACCTGATAGACTACAATGATTAAAAATAAAAGAAAAGGAAGAACCAATATAATACAAAATAAGTTCTAAAATTAACAGCTATGTAAAGGAAGATTCATCTAGTGATTTTGATGAAAACTATACCAAAGGAGACTCAAAACAGGAAAAAGTGATCAACAATATTTTATACAAAAATAAAAATATGGAATAGCTTCAATTGTGCACATATGGTTAAAAGGTCTTATCAAGGAGATAGAAAAACATGATATTCCTAAAATAGACTTCAAAACTATCAGATCATCTCTATTGTGCACCTATTGCAATCAATATGGTCATGAAAAGACCAATTATTG
Source organism: Wollemia nobilis (assembly GCA_028583015.1). Taxonomy (NCBI): domain Eukaryota; kingdom Viridiplantae; phylum Streptophyta; class Pinopsida; order Araucariales; family Araucariaceae; genus Wollemia; species Wollemia nobilis. Next base: position 639,176 of record JAQPPZ010002954.1, read on the forward strand.
GAGTTTCCATCCATGCAAATATTATGATGGGATAAATCACTCATAATTTTCTTATCATTTCAAATACAGGTACTATAAGGGTTATGAAAGAATATTACTACAAAGAATAAATTGTTTTCTTTAGGAACTTATTTTAGATGGATCTACTAACATAAAATTCAAGGTTGATACTTATGAAGGACAAAGAAAAATGCATTACATAGGTACAAAATAAAGGAGAAGAATCTATTCAGATCCACTTATAACATGTAAAATCATGAGAACACTTGTTCATCAAAGATGCCTAACATCAAGGGATAAGGAACTAGAAAAGATCAAAAGCCATGACATGAAGACTGAAGTTGTTGAAGAAGAAGAACCAATTCAAAATAATCCCTTGGAAGACGATCCACATTGAATATTGAAGACTTCAATACCCAAATAATGTAATACAGGGGAGTGTTAGAGTAATTATCCCACCACTTGGGTTGTTACCATAGTGTATATTATTATTACATTGTATTTTACCTAGGGTTGATATTTGCATTGTTGAAAAATATTATTTTGTTAGTTATTAGTGCTTATTTATCAAAGCATGTTAGTTAGCATAATTAGAGGGATATTATTTCATCCCTATAATGGCTATCCTTAGCCTATTATTCTTGCATATAAACCTATGCTTTATTAATAATATAATCACTTACCTATTTTTAATAATATGGTATTAGGTCCTGCATGGTCGAGGCTCATTTCATAGCTCAACCACCTAGCTCACTTGGAAGCACACAACATATCTACCTGACCTATATACTGACCTGATAGTGGCAACTCTTACAAGATCAGATCTCACCTGGCATCATTCCCTAGATGAACTGCTTGGCATGGTTACCTAGATGGACTGGGCACCACTGTTAGAAATGGATGGCTTGAAAATGGAGGAGCCTTAACTCTGATGTAGATCTAATCTATCTAACAAGGAGATGCTTAACTCGGATGCAGATATGATCTATCTAACAAGGAGATGTACTAGAACCATGCTGATTTGGGTCTAGATGGTGGATCTATGACTTGGGACCTAGACACACTGGTGAAACTTAAGCCATAGATACCTCTACCACAGACCTCAACCATAGTGGAGATGAGGGCTAGACCAGATAAACCAAGCATATGCGGTGTGGAAGTTGATCTATCTCACCGACATGGCAACAAAGGCTAGATCGGTGTTTGTTAATGTGGCATTCTAGATTGAACTCAATAGGGGGAGAACATGACTTGGAAGTGACAACAAGGAACGGGTGATGTGGATCCAATGAAAACCTATAAGACTAGACTCATCAAGTACTGAGTGATGTGAACATGCAATGGTAACCTGCAAGACTAGAACGAGTGATGTGGAATCAACTAGGTGCATACATGGAATACGATGACAAAACAACATGGAAGAGGAATAGTCCACTATTAGGTGAACATTAACCTATATGTGCTTCTTTATTTTTAAAGAGCTACGAGAACCCTTCCACCATCAATATGGGATGATTATCCTAGGTTTCTTTTGTCTACCATGATAGCACAGAACATAGTCACCTGGTTTCGTTGGACATACTGCATACCAGATATGACAAACTTTGTTTGAGTAACATATGATGCCATTACTACTACATAGCTCCAACAATCATGCCCAATATTGAGCCCATAATCGCTCTTGAGTAGCTCGATGCAAATTGGTAGACCGCTTGTAACTTCATAGACACATAGACTTGATCATTGGAATTATTAGCCTATGTTTTTTATAGATTTGTACAATGGAATATGTGGTAAAAATATTAAACCATCGAGTTACATATGTGTGCAGTGATGTTGTTCTGGACAAGATAGGATGGTTCTCCTTGCCTCCTATCCATGTCCAAGGGCTCCTTGCTTGTCACTGCTGTAGGTTTGTACCACTATTCAAGAGGATGGAATTGGTTACCAATAAGTTTACATGGGTCGTGGTGAAGGTTGCCATGGCTAAAGCAAGGGAGAAGGATATGTTATTAAGCATGTAGCATGAGTTGGGTGCATGTTGTGGTAACATACCAGACCTAAGGAGGGGAATCCGTATGCTAGTGTGTCATGTGCCACGTAGCGGGCAGACTAGTAAATGATTTGGTTGAAGATGTTATTAGGAAGGTCCTTGTGTCTAGTTCACTATATGTTCTCTTATGCTTGGGTTTTATGTTAGGCCATACGATTCTATTAGTTTACCATCACCAGTTGGGCTGGAATGTTAGAAGCATCATGTGAGATTAGTAAGTGTCGTGTTTGGCTAAGTCAAGTGCTATTAGGAGGTTCTTTGTGCTACCAAGAGTTAACCATTGGGTTCATGCTACCATATGGGTATGTATTAGGGTGTGTCTGCAAGGTGCTATGAGAAGCCAGGTGAATGTCTATGTTAGAAATCTGGTGGTCAGCAAGTGCAGGTTTGTTGAGCCATCTTTGGGAATGTTGTGCTACTAGAAGGTGTTGTGCCATCAAGGGTCTTGCTGTCGTAGTTGGTTCTCCTAAGCTGAAGGCCTGAAGAGCATCCAAAAAGGGGTGTTGTCTTGCGAAGGAGCCAAGTATACTGGGGCTTGCCTTGGTAGGTTAGTTGGCATATTCATAGAGGAAAGGAAGGCATGCCATTGTACCACCATTTTTTTGGTCTTCGTTCTAGTATTGAGTGTATGGCCATTGTGCCATATTGTATGGCTAAGTGCCAGGTTGTTGTTCTAAGGATGTAACCGTGTGCGGATGTTATAAATATAAATGTTAGTTGTACATTGTGTAAAGATGCCTTGTGTTGGTCGACTTAGTGTATGGGTGCTTTGTCTTGTTTTGGCTAACCTTATGCTATGAGATTTTACTATCATATATGTATGCTCTAAGTTGTATTTGTTGTAGGGATCTTGGTGGGTAAGGCATATTCCCAATTGTCTAGAAGGAAACTAGAAGCTAGGGTGCCATATGGGAGATCAATCGAAACATAGTGGTTAGTTGTGGGCCACAGAGTGGAGATCTTGACCCTATATCACTATTATGTAGATTTGTTTTTCACCAATGCAAACCAAACCATTGTAGATCAATTACCAAAGGTGAAAAATTTGTTGTGTTTTTGATACCTTTCTGGTGTTTTCCATTGACGTATTCTAGAGTGCCGCTCTTATCCAGTTGATGCAGACAGTTTTGTGATCGTTGCTTGCATTTGTGCACTGATCAGGAAAAGACGATCCTACCTTGAAAGTTTTTTTTTGACACTCTAGACATTGGCAACCACACTAGCTTGACATGCAGACAATGTGATTCATTGGATGTCACACCAGAGTGCAGATCTAGTTGGAGCAGTAGAATTCCTGATTGTATAGAAAATTTCCAGCTTTGAAATACATTTAGAAAAATCCTAATTTGCTGCAAAATTGCCAATGTAGCATGAAATCAAATAGAGAGACGCAAATCTCTCTTCCTATCCAGATTTCTAGTTGGAGTGGTTAGGCAGGCTAGTAGTTAGGGTGCTACTATGCAATCGATCATGGGTCAGCTCCTGTCGAGGCTCAACATGCCTCTATTTTGCTCCCAAGAGAGTGCTCAATCAATTGCACTCCAAAAGGTACATATTTATTATTATTCAAAATTAGATTTTTAAAAAATTATTTAATTAATAATTTATTTTTATTTAGCTTTATTATCAATTCATTGATTTTTAAAGCTTATGATAAATTATTTTTTAATTTAATTGATTAAAAATTTATTTTTTGAAATAAAAAAAAAAAAAAAGGAAGCTAAAACATTGTTCAAAGGCATTCAGAAAGGCAACAATCATCACCATATTACTTTTTTTAGGCTTCATAAATAGAAAATTATTTTGTTTGAAGTCTTTATACAGGGGGAATTCTCTCTTTTTAGGATTCATAAATAGCAAAATTCTTTTGTTTTAAGTCCTTATAATTAAGGGAGGATTTTTTGTGGTGAACTTGTCTGCCCCTTGCCTAAGAGGAAAATTTGTAACTAGCCTTATTGGCTTCCTAGTTGCCATTTTTTTGCACACAAGGGGGATACATTATTTTGCAAAAACAAGGGGGGATAACCTTGTAAAGGTGCATTTTTGGTAGAGACCGACACCTTAGCCATTTATTTTTGTAAAATTTTATTGTAAAAGGTGCATTTTTGGTAGAGACCGACACCTTAAAAGATGGGTAGATCAAAGAAAAAGCAAGCCCCAAAACCAAATGATGATGTTGTTACATCAGTTAAAGGTCCTTATTTTCCACCAGATATGGATGGGCCAAATTTTTATGAGGAGGGCACATTTCTCACACTAAACAATGGTTTAGTAGCCCTACTCGAAGATTCTAAGTCTTGTAAAGACCTTCAAACAAATGGTGCTCAATTCACTATTGGTGTTATAAGGGGAATATACATGTCATTGGTTGCACTTGACCTTGACCAACGTAAAGTGAAAATGGACATAAGTGAGGAAAAAGAGGTCCTAATGGTCAACACTCATTGTGAATCAAGTGATCTTCAACCCATTATGATGAATTCTTGTTGTGGCATGAGTTACCTTCAGCCCATTATGGTGAATGCTTGTTGTGATATAGGCAACCTCATACCTTCAATGGTAGATATCAGTTGTAGCACAAATGATCTCATCACAGTAGTAGATTTTAATTATAACACTAGTGACTTAAAAACTAAACCTCCTAAAAATGAGCTCCATAATCTCATTAATAGTGAAAAATGCCATATTGTTAAAAGCATTGACAAAGATGATGAAATTGGGTGTTTTGAAAAACACACCACAGGATTTGGATCCAAACTGATGAAGAAAATAGGATTCAATGGTGAGATACTAGGTAAAAAGGAACAAGGTATTAAAATTCCAATAATGCTAAATGTCAGGGCAAATTATGAAGGCCTTGGCTATTTTGGACATGCAAGTACTAGTGATACCATATTTGTAAAACCTAAATCTCCTACAACTCCTAAAAAGAATTATTGCAGTCATTGTGGTAGAACATGACATGTAGCAACTAGGTGTTGGAAATTACATCCTTGTGATTGAATAACACAAACTTATACTGAGAGGGGGGGTGAACAGTATAAGACCACTTTTTACTTTTCTTTTCAATTCAGTATTATGCAGTGTATAGATAGCAATATCAATAGCAATAATCAAAGCAATGCACAAAACACCATACACAATAGAGACACAAATTTTAACGTGGTTCACCCAATGTGGGCTACCTCCATAGAGAAAATATTTCTTCTAAATATTTCTCAAATAATCTCTTGGGAATCCTTCCCAATTACAATGTTTATGGACCTCTGTCCAAAGGAGATGTTGATCCCCTAATCTCAAGTTCGTGGATCTCTTCCACAGGAGAACTCTTTCCCCTTATGCTCTGGCTAGTGATCTTCTAGAAGACTTTGTCTCTATGCTGCACTGACTGGTGGATCTCTCTCCACTTGAAGACTCCTCACTCAGATCTATCTTCAATTGTCCTGGCTGTTGGATCTCTATCCACTGAGACTTTGTCCTCTATACTCTGTCACCTCCAAAGCTCTATCTCAATATTGTACTAAACATCAGTCCGGTCTAGCACAACTCTACTCAATATCTTGCACTAAACATAGTACATTCAGTCTAGTAAAATTATTCTCAATAGGTCCACACAGAACCTGCTCAAATATGCTCAATAGGTCCACACAGAACCTGCTCAAATCTGCTCAATAGGTCCACACAGAACCTGTCCAAATCTGCTCAACAGGTCCACACAAAACTTGTCCAAATCTGCTCAACAAGTTCACTCAAAACTTATCCAAATCTGCTCAACAAGCTCACTCAGAACTTGTCCAAATATGCTCAACAAGCTCCACTCATAACCTATCCAAATCTGCTCAACAAGCTCACTCAGAACTTGTCCAAATATACTCAACAAGCTCACTCAGAACTTGTCCAAATCTGCTCAACAAGCTCACTCAGAACTTGTCCAAATATGCTCAACAAGCTTCCTCTCTAGGACTTGCTCAAATCTGCTTAGCAAGCTTTCATCAAAGCTTGCCCAAATAGCACAAGCCTTCTCAAAGACTTGTCTCAAATATGCTTAACAAGCTCACAGAGAACTTGTCCAATCACATAGAATCATAAAGAGAATTGTTAGAGACTCAATATGTTCTATACTCAATGTTCAATCAATATCTCAACTCAATCTCATAGAAGCATAAAGAGAATTGTTAGAGACTCAATATATTCTATACTCAAATCCCAATCTCAACTCAAATCAATCTCATAGAAGCATAAAGAGAATTGTTAGAGACTCAATATGTTCTATACTCAAATCTCAATCTCAACTCAAATCAATCTCATAGAAGCATAAAGAGAATTGTTAGAGACTCAATATGTTCTATTCTCAAATCTCAATCTCAACTCAAATCAGAATATAGAATAGTTTATTTCTTGGAACTTGAACAACCACTTCACACATTCACTTGACTAGGCTCAATCAACTCTACTCAACCAATCACCTCAAGGATCAATCCTTTCTCACAAACCCTAGTCCAAGCATGTATCAACCAACTCAAAATGTTTCCAACAATGCTCAACAACAAATCTCACATAACAATGATACTCATGTTCTTTTCTAGTTCAAGTTCAAGTTCTTTGCATGACAACTCTCTTCAACAACAATGCTTATAAAACAAGGTTTAATCACAACTCTCAAACCAGAAAACCTTGAAGCATTTAACCAACAACTTTCGAAAAGGAAACCACAATCAATCCTTTTCTCTCCAATGATATTTTCAGAAATCAATCACCCAATCAAGTCAATGGAGAATATTGCCCATACCTTTTTGATGATGAAGAAGATCTCTCAAATCTGTCAAGATCATAACCACTTCTTTGCCAAACTAGAGAGGGTTAGTAGACAAAGAATATTGCACAAATTTTCACAATAATATTCCCTTGAAATATCTCAACAATACTTTATTTTATTCTTCCACTCAACAATACAAAGCATGTTCCACATACACCTTATCAACTCCAATCTCAAGAAAGAAGCTCATCAACACATGAAAGCAATAACCACCTCTCAAGAAGAAATTACCACCATAGCATTTAGAAACACTTTAAAATAATATCAAGGTAACTTAGGGCATCCTCCAATAACATTTGCACAACATTGATTTAATGCAAAAATAATATATGACATATACTCCCTTATTACTCCATTGCCAAATTTAATCAAAAACCCTTATTAAAATATTAAAGCTTGCTCAACCTTATATCTCCTACAAAAATTATAATCAAACCTTAGCAAGCAAATATTTTAATTAAAATATTGACCCCCAAAAATATCGGAGTCGGAGCGCATACCTCAAAAGAGCCCTCGAAGGACTTTGGCGTTTCGAACCTCTGCCCACCATGCTGCCAAGCGGCAGCTAAGCCGCGTGAGCTAAGACTGCCCACGTGAGTGCCTTGGGCACTCTCTTCCTTAAGCCATGTGTGCTTTCCTCACAAGGCACCAAACTTGACTACCCACGACTTGACCATCCACTTCACACTCCACGAAATTCATTGCGCAATATTTAGATGTGCAATTACTTTGGGTTTTCGAAAATCATGCGACTGGACTTGGTGTATTAAATGAAAAACCTTTGGCTTATTTATATAAGCCATCCTTAAATGTGAATACATCAGCCCTTTTAAAATTTCCCTCATGACGTCGATGGCGCCAATAAGAAAGGAGGGAAAACCTTTTAAAATGTTTTAAATTTAAATTTAAATTTTAATAAAATTAAAATTTAAACCTAAATTTCAAACTTTAATAACTTTATCACCGGAGGTCCTTTTTCGATGAAACGAAAAGCCAACTTGGGTTTTAAGAAAAACCCATTTCAAATCTGCCATCCATGGTTTTAAATAAAACCTTTCCTTACCTTTTCATAAAAACATTTTGCTAAGCTTCCCTTGAAGCTCCTTTTGGAACCAAATGCCATGCATCCCTTCTTGAACCTTTGATCAAAACCTTTGCTTCTCATGAAGCTCTTTGTGGAGCAAAATCATAGTGCTTACTTACATAGGTCCTTTTGACATCAATGACAACTTTTAGCTTAGGGACTCAAAATGTCCAACAATCTCCCCCTTTGTCATTGATGGCAACCCATATCCTTTTACTAAAACCTGACCTTCTTTTCTGCTCCCCCTGGGACTTTGCTCCCCCTGGCTCAATGCTCTCTCAAATATCAAATCTCTCCCCATATCAAATCTCTCCCCAATACACAAATCTCTCCCCCTTTGACATCAATGGCAAAGGGTCACCTTTGGGGCTCCGGGGCTAAGAATGAGCCTCTTAGCTTAGCCCCTCCCCCACCTCCACATGAGGTGGTTAATTCTAGGGTGGGAGTATTTCTACTCCCCGAAAGCACTATTCTCTGCCTTTATCTTTCTCTCTTCTTTTTTGAGTTTTCTGAATCTTCTCACTATTTCTTTCCAAGTCATCATCCCTGTTCTTGTCATCACTTTTGTTCCTATTCCTATTCTTATTCTCATCCATGTTCCTATTCCTATTTTTGTTCCTATTCTCATTCTTTTCTGAGTCTTTATTCTTGTTCATCTTCTTGTTTCTATTCATGTTCTTGCTCTTGTTCATATTCCTATTCCTGTTCATATTCTTGTCCTTGTTCATGCCTATTTCTAGAATATTTTCTCTACACCATCTTGCTATGTGACCATCATTATTGCACTTATAACACTTAATGTTATTATTCCTTGGATGTGCAATTGTCTTAGGATTTCTCCTAGTGAAGCCATATCCTCTTCTATCATGAACCCTGCAATTCATTGCCTTGTGACCAAACTCATTACATGAATAACAATATCCTTGGAAAAGCTATCCTTTTCCATATTCCTATCTTTGATGTGTCCTGCACTGTGAAGCCATGTGCCCAAACCTGTGACATGAGAAACATCTTCCATTGAAGCTTCCTTGTCTTGACCTCATTGGTCTCCTATTCTGATTGTTGTTCCATCTGTATCTTCTTTGCCCATTGTCTCTTTTCTTGTTGGACTCACTGCAATCTGACTCATCCTTAGAAGTTTCACTTTCACTTCCACTTTCATCTAAGAATCCCTCTTCTGAAGTGTCTTCTTCTGAAGTTCCTTCTTCTTCAAGACTTGAGGTAGACTTTGCTTCCCATTTCTTTTGAACCTATTTAGAACCAAGACCTATCTTGTTTGATGCTCCTCTTTGTATCTTGACTATTTTATCCACATTCTTTGCACTGGTTACATACTTGTATAGCTTATTCTTGGAATCCTCTAAATCTTCCTTTAGTAGTGCCACTTCTTGTGTTAACTTTTCACATTCCAAAATCTTTGCTTCTAACTTATCTTTGAACTTGCTTGCCTTAGCTTTTGACTTCTCTAAATCCTCTATGAGCAATAATCTTTCTTCATCACATTCTTGAAACTGACTTTCAAGCTTAGAGTGTTGCTTTCTTACCTTCTTTACTGTGTCAAGAGCATAGATAAGTTCTCCCTTGAGATCATAACCATTCTCTATTGAATAATCCTCTATTTTTTTACCTTTGTCCATATCATTTCTTTCTTTTGACTTATCTTCTATAGGATCACTCACTTCTTCTTCTAATGCCATTAGAATATTCTCATCTGGTCTACCAAGTGCATCTTCAAAATCATCATCACTAAAACTATAACCATCCCTTGTGCAATCATCTTCAAGATGTCCAAATTTACCACATCTAAAACACTTGAGAATAACTGGAGTCTTTTTCTTAATTGGATCTTTTTCTTCAACCATAAATAAGACTTCATCTCTATCATTGTCTGAAAAACTAGCATCACTATCAATTGAGTACTTACTTGCATTATCTGCATAGTAGCTTCTCTTTTGCCTTTGGAAGAACTTCTTTCCTTGTCTATTTTGTCCATCCTTGCTTTTCTTTTGGTACCTGTATCTTTTAGATTCCTTGTACCTGTGATCTTGTTTTTCTTCATCATTGTTATTCTTTGGCTCTTTGCACTCTATTGCAAAATGTCCATACTTTCCACAATTGAAGCACTTAATAGATCTTATATCTATGGGTCTTCTGGAACCTTTATCTCTTCTACCATAGTTAGCTTCTTCATCACTAGAATATTCATTACTTGATTCTATCTTCTTACCCTTTTTATTTTTGTCCACTTTGAATGCAACTTCTTTTGGAGGAATAGGATCTTTTGTTCTTATCTCAAAAGTTGTAAGCATACCAAGCAAAACATTTCTTGTTAGACTATCACTATCAATTGATGTTTCTATAGCAGAAACCTTTTCACTATACCTTTTTGGAAGAGTTCTCAAGATCTTATCACAAGCATCAGATTCATCAACCTTCATTCCAAGACCTTTCATCTCATGTATAAGTTCATCAACCTTGTTGAGATAGTCATGAATATTTTCATCATCCCTCATTCTTAGATTCTCAAATTCTCCTTTGAGATTTTTGATCTTAGCTTTCCTGACACTTTTATCTCCTTCATATATGGTATGCAAGAGTGTCCACATATCTTTTGTTGTTCCACATTCCATAACCTTCATAGATTCTGATCTACGTAATCCTTTTATAATTGCATTCATAGCTCTTGAATTTGCATGCATGAGAAACCTACCTTCCTTATCTGTAGGAGGATTAACTATTGAATCATATCCAAATTCCACTGCATCCCAAACTTCATTTCCAAGTGCCATCAGGTGAAATCTCATCAACACACACCAATACAAGAAGTCACTTCCATCAAATATTGGTATTGCATTATTGAAGAACTCATCCTTTTGATCCATTGTGTTCTTAGACCGCTTTTCCTTCAAGCTATCAAACTCTTCTGAAGGAACCCACTCTGATACCAATTGAAGAACACAAGCTTATACTGAGAGGGGGGGTGAACAGTATAAGACCACTTTTTACTTTTCTTTTCAATTCAATATTATGTAGTGTATAGATAGCAGTATCAATAGCAATAATCAAAGCAATGCATAAAACACCATACACAATAGAGACACAAATTTTAACATGGTTCACCCAATGTGGGCTACCTCCATAGAGAAAATATTTCTTCTAAATATTTCTCAAATAATCTCTTGGGAATCCTTCCCAATTACAATGTTTATGGACCTCTGTCCAAAGGAGATGTTGATCCCCTAATCTCAAGTTCATGGATCTCTTCCATAGGAGAACTCTTTCCCCTTCTACTCTAGCTAGTGATCTTCTAGAAGACTCTATCTCTATGCTGCACTGACTGGTGGATCTCTCTCCACTTGAAGACTCCTCACTCAGATATATCTTCAATTGTCCTGGCTTTGGATCTCTATCCACTGAGACTCTATCCTCTATACTCTATCACCTCCAAAGCTCTATCTCAATACTATACTAACTATCTAAGCACATTCTCAATATCTTACACTAAACATAGTACATTCAGTCTAGTACAATTTCTCAATAGGTCCACACAAAACCTACTCAAATCTGCTCAATAGGTCCACATAGAACCTGCTCAAATATACTCAATAGGTCCACACAGAACCTATCCAAATATTCTCAACAAGCTCACTCAGAACTTGTCCAAATCTGCTCAACAAGTTCACTCAAAACTTGTCCAAATCTGCTCAACAAGCTCACTCAGAACTTGTCCAAATCTGCTCAACAAGCTCACTCAGAACTTGTCCAAATCTGCTCAATAAGTCCTCTCTAGGACTTGTTCAAATCTGCATAGCAAGCTTCACAAAAGCTTACTCAAATCAGTCCACAAGCCTTCACAAAGACTTGTCTCAAATATTCTTAACAAGCTCACAGAACTTGTCCATCAAAAAAAATACCTAATAAATCTCATAGAAGCATAAAGAGAATTGTTAGAGACTCAATATGTTCTATACTCAAATCCAATATCAACTCAAATCAATCTCATAGAAGCATAAAGAGAATTGTTAGAGACTCAATATGTTCTATACTCAAATCCCAATCTCAACTCAAATCAATCTCATAGAAGCATAAAGAGAATTGTTAGAGACTCTATATGTTCTATTCTCAAATCTCAATCTCAACTCAAATCAGAATATAGAATAGTTTGTTTCTTGGAACTTGAACAACCACTTCACACATTCACTTGACTAGGCTCAATCAACTCTACTCAACCAATCACCTCAAGGAACAATCCTTTCTCACAAACCCTAGTCCAAGCATGTATCAACTAACTCAAAATATTTCCAACAATGCTCAACAACAAATCTCACATAACAATGATACTCATGTTCTTTTCTAGCTCAAGTTCAAGTTCTTTGCATGACCAACTCTCTTCAACAACAATGCTTATAAAACAAGGTTTAATCACAACTCTCAAACCAGAAAACCTTGAAGCATTATACCAACAACTTTCGAAAAGGAAACCACAATCAATCCTTTTCTCTCCAATGATATTTTTAGAAATCAATCACCCAATCAAGTCAATGGAGAATATTGCCCATACCTTTTTGATGATGAAGAAGATCTCTCAAATCTATCAAGATCATAACCACTTCTTTGCCAAACTAGAGAGGGTTAGTAGACAAAGAATATTGCACAAATTTTCACAATAATATTCCCTTGAAATATCTCAACAATATTTTATTTTATTCTTCCACTCAACAATACAAAGCATGTTCCACATACACCTTATCAACTCCAATCTCAAGAAAGAAGCTCATCAACACATGAAAGCAATAACCACCTCTCAAGAAGAAATTACCACCATAGCATTTAGAAACACTTTAAAATAATATCAAGGTAACTTAGGGCATCCTCCATTAACATTTGCACAACATTGATTTAATGCAAAAATAATATATGACATATACTCCCTTATTACTCCATTGCCAAATTTAATAAAAAACCCTTATTAAAATATTAAAGCTTGCTCAACCTTATATCTCCTAAAAATTATAATCAAACCTTAGCAAGAAAATATTTTAATTAAAATATTGACCCCCAAAAATATCGGAGTCGGAGCGCATACCTCAAAGGAGCCCTCGAAGGGCTTTGGCGTTTCGAACCTCTACCCACCATGCTGCCAAGCGATAGCTAAGCCGCGTGAGCTAAGACTGCCCACGTGAGTGCCTTGGGCACTCTCTTCCTTAAGTCACGTGTGCTTTCCTCACAAGGCACCAAAATTGACCGCCCATGATTTGACCGTCCACTTCACACTCCATGAAATTCGCTGCGCAATATTCGGATGTGCAATTACTTTGGGTTTTCAAAAATCATGTGACTTGACTTGTACCTTTAATGAAAAACCTTTGGCTTATTTATATAAGCCATCCTTAAATGCGAATACGTCGGCCCTTTTAAAATTTCCCTCATGACGTCGATGACGCCAATAAGAAAGGAGGGAAAACCTTTTAAAAGGTTTTAAATTTAAATTTAAATTTTAATAAAATTAAAATTTAAACCTAAATTTCAAACTTTAATAACTTTATCACCGGAGGTCCTTTTTCGATGAAACGAAAAGCCAACTTGGGTTTTAAGAAAAACCCATTTCAAATCTGCCATCCATGGTTTTAAATAAAACATTTTCCTTACCTTTTCATAAAAATATTTTGCTAAGCTTCCCTTGAAGCTCTTTTTGGAACCAAATGCCATGCATCCCTTCTTGAACCTTTGATCAAAACCTTTGCTGCTCATGAAGCTCTTTGTGGAGCAAAATCATAGTGCTTACTTACATAGGTCCTTTTGACATCAATGACAACTTTTAGCTTAGGGACTCAAAATGTCCAACGGTGATTCATGTGGATGTACAAATAACTCTTCTTCAAGTTGTTGGTACAAAATGAAAATGGCCAACAAGGTTCATATAGATTATGGATTGACAAATCACACACAATGGACTATGATGAAATCAATGTTGTATGGCTTGTATAGAAAAGGTAAAACCTATGGTAGACCCAGAAGCATATCTAGTGATAGACCGAGTGGCACTCCCAAAGGTAAAGACCTAGAGACAAACTGAAAGATATACCTAGAGACAAAGTTCCAGAGGTAGATCTACAGGAATATCCAAAGGCATTGATACAAAGGCAGATTCATAGGTAGATCTAGAGATAGACCCAGAGATACTTATCTAGTGGTAACCTTAGAGCCAGAGCTAGAGCCAAATATAGAGCCAAAGCTAGAGCCATAGCCAGAGCCCAAGACAACACCTTTCATTTATCTTCTTCTTCACTGTATTCAGATAGTTATATTATTACCCAAATAATGGAATAAGGGGGGATGTTAGAGTAATTATCCCATCACTTGGGTAATTACCATAGGGTAGATTATTATTACATTATATTTTACCTACGGTTGATATTCGCATTGTCGACAAATATTATTTGCTTAGTTGTTAGCACTTATTTATCAAAACATGTTAGTTAGAATAATTAGGGGGATATTATTTCATCCCTATCATGACTATCCTTAGCCTATTATTCTTGTATATAAATCTATGCTTTATCAATAATATTATCGCTTACCTATTTTTACTAATAGTTAGAGTCTATTACATCATTTGGATCATGTAAATGTACCTTTCTAGGTACATACTTAGGATATTATATTAATTTAGGGGGAATTTATCTAGTTACTTTATGCAATATAATAAATGCACAAGTGTCAATGTGCAAGTTGTAAATGTGTAAGGTGTCCCTTGTACAACTAGGTAGAGTGTTGGCCAAGAAATCTATCTTCCATTATAAAAGGGTCTCATTGTAAGAGATTGTCAAGATAGTAGGTAGTAGTAGTATTACTGTGTAACTCAATTAGTGATGGAGTATAAAGTAATCCTGTAGCATCTTGCATGGAATGTCCATTTTATCCATAGCAATATTGTATTCATTTTCATCATTTCTATTTATAGCATATTTCTACAATATCATGAATTAAATTTCTCATATTTTTGCATCTTGTGATTGCCATATCCTATTGTGATCTACCTCAAAATCTAAAAAATATGTATAAAGATATGAATCATAATGTGTTATTGCGATACAAAATATTGTACAAAATAGTCACGCCCAAGGGCAATTTTTATGCACCAGAAGGAATTGCTATTGTACAAGATATGATATAAAATATTTATGCGTATGGAGGACTTTAGATATGCCATACGGTGTTATTTGGATACAAGATATGACACAAAATGACCATACCCAAGGGGACTTGAGATATGCATAAAGTGTTTCTATGTTACAAGAAATAATATAAAATAAACCTTGTGCATGGGGACTTTAGATATGCTATGATATAAAATAGACATGCCCCCAAACAAATTTTTAAGAGGAATTTTGCTATGCCTTAAAGGTAGTAGAATTTCCTTAAGATAAATGTCTATAAGGACTTTTTCTATGTTGTAAAGGCAAGAGCCTTTCCTCAATATAAATATTTTTAAGGACTTCCATTGTTGTATAAAGGTGATAGCCTTGCCTCAATATAAATATCTTTGAGGACTTATATTGTTCCATAAATATGATAGAATTCCCTTAATATAAATGTCAATGAGCACTTCTACTATTCCATAAATATTATAGCCTTACCTCGAGATTGAATGTCTTTGAGACATTATGCTATGCTATAAAGGCAATAACCTTACATAAAGTCAAATGTCTTTAAGGAATTCTACTATGCCATAAAGGCAATAGGATTACCTAAAAACAAATGCCTTTGAGAGATTCTATTATGTCATAAAGGTGATAAAATTACCTCAAGATAAATGTCATGAGGAGTTCTACTATGGAAAAAGTGGTGATATATACCTAGAAGCAAGAATACCTAGTGTAGTAGACCTTAGTGATGCAATTGGCTATCATCAGTATGACTACAAATAGGAATGTGGCTATGAAAAAATCCATAACTCTTGCTAGTGGAAGGATACCTAAATGATTAAAAAGTTATTAGACTAGATGACTATGATGTAGTAGTGCCACACAATAGAGCTAGCATGAGCTTAGGTGGATGTAACATATTTTAAGTAGGAGCTTACAATAGGGGTTAAGTGGTATAGTCACTACTACATGGACTATCATGTTGTTGTTCCTATTGATCAACAACCACATTCCTTGATCCACATGTGGTTGAAAGCACAAACACATTTGCCTATCATCACCTACCAATCATTGAATTTAGTATTGATATCACTACCATAGGGAGGAGGAGGAGCAACCCTCGTTACTAGTTCATAGTGATTTTATGTTATTGATGATGTATTATTGATTCTTAATATACACTATTAGGACATTGATGTGTATATATATTTAATTTTCTTTGGCTCATGGTTTTGGTATCTAAATTTTATGTGGGTGCTTAATTTTATTTTTATGATGTAATTATAGCATACATTTTGATGATCATGATGGTGATAATGATATTCTAATGAGATATTAATATGCTGGATGATGTATAATTATTATGATGAGATTGTTGATGAATTATTTGATTTTGATGTGATTATGATATTAACACACAACAACTCAAATTAATGATATGAAGAGAGATTTTAGATATGCCATAACAATATTATTATAGTACAAGTATATATAGATATGTACAAAGACATGCATCATAATATTTTATTATGATACAAGATATTGTACAAAATAGTCATGCCCAAGGGTAATTTTGATGCACCAGAAGGAATTTCTATGATATAAGATATGATACAAAATAGTCATGCCTATGGAGGACTTTAGATATGCCATAAGGTGTTATTATGTTACAAGAAATGACACAAAATAACCATGCCCAAGGGGACTTGAGGTATACATAAGGTTTTGCTATAATATAAGAAATGATATAAAATAAACCTTGTGCATGGGGAATTTAGATATGCTATGATATAAAATAGACATGCCCCCAAAAAAATTTTTGAGAGGACTTTTGCTATGCCATAATGGCAGTAGACTTGACTTAAGATAAATGTCTATAAGGAATTTTTCTATGCTATAAAGGCAATAAGCTTTCCTAAATAAAAATAATTTTTAGAAATTCCATTGTTGTATAAAGGTGATAGCCTTACCTCAAGATGAATGTCTTTGAGGACTTATATTGTTCCATAAAGACAATAGACTTCCCTTAAGATAAATATCTATGAGGACTTCTACTATTCTATAAAGATGATAGCCTTACCTCAAGATCGAATGTATTTGGGAACTTTTGTTGTGCTATAAAGGCAATAGCCTTATATCAAGTCAAATATCTTTAAGGACTTCTACTATGCCATAAAGGCGATAGCCTTACCTAAAACAAATACATTCAAGGGCTTATATTATGCCATAAAGCTGATAAAATTATCTCAAGATAAATGTCATTAGGACTTCTACTATGTCATAAAGGTAATAACCTTACCTTAAGATAAATATCTTTGAGGAATTCTACTATACCATAAAGGCCATAGCCTTGTCTTAATATAAATATGTTTGAGTATTTTTGCTATGCCATAAAGGTAGTGGGTATGCCCAATGGCATGGGTGGTCCATAAAAATTAGAAACATGCAAAATGGTGTTAGATTGATGATATGAAAGGATCACTTATATGAGAATGACAACAAAATTTCCACAATTAATAGAAAGGGAAGATAATTCATTAATATATAATATTCCCATGCCTATATGTGTGTATATAGTTTTGATGATGCTACATACGTGGTCAAAACATCCTATTAAGGCTATCTAATATTTTGCATGGATGCAAAAGCAATATGATATAAGAGTGATGAGTTTATTGTCAAAAATATTTATGGAATTGTGATAGTTTAATTCCTATAGGGTGTTAAGAATCATGCTACTTTATTTTATGGATGCACTATCCAATGTAGAAGATAAATCTTTCATATTTAAACATTTGATAGGGCATCTAGAAGATCTGGCATCACAATTATTATTTCCCTTGTATATAGTATAACAAAGAATATATCATTTAAATATTTTTATACTCTATCAAATACACCAAATAACATCTTACATGATATGCATTATAGAGAATTCATAAATTTAGGTGATATAATCCTTGGAACCCTACTATAGATAAGAAGTAGATGAAATATTAACTATGATATAAGGTAAATGATTGAAAAATTGAAGATAAAGGCTTAGATAATGGTGCTAGATGATTAGTGCATTTACCACTTGGTGATGTAGGATGAAGATAGTTTAGTAATATTAAAACTAGAAGTAAGGTTGGGAAGGATTACATCACTCAAATTTATAGGTACACTATAAAATGCAAAAGATAATGAAGAACACAAGCTTATACTAAGAGGGGGGTGAACAGTATAAGATAAAACTTTTACTTTTATTTCCAAAGCAATATCATCCAATATTATCAATTGCAATAATGAAACAATGCACAGATCATCACACACATAAGAGACATAAATTTAATGTGTTTCATCCAACATGAGCTACATCCACGAAGAAAATATTTCTTATAAATTTTCTTGATAAATATCTTGGGAACCAATTCCCTATCACAATATATATGGCCACCAATCCAAAGGAGACACCAACCCCATATGCTCAAGTTCATAGACCTCTATCCACAAGAGACGCCAATCCCCTTTGTTCTAGTTTGTGGACCTCTATCCACAGGAGACACCAATCCACTTTTTTCTAGTTCATGGACCTTTATATACAAGAGACACCAATCCATTTTGTTATAGTTTGTGGACCTCTATCCACTCCCCTTTATTCTGGTTCATGGACCTCTATCCATAGGAGATACCAATATCCTCTACTTTGGTTCATGGAACTCTATCTATATGAGACCTCAATCCCTTTGATCTAATATACTCCAATCCTTTACACATGGCTTGCTCAAATATGCTCCAAAACCTACTCTTAACTCTACTCAAATATGCTCCAAGCCTATACAAAAGGCTTGCTCAAGTCTACTCCAAACCTACACACAAGACTTACTCAAATATGTTCTAAGCCTACACACAAGGCTTGCTCATAACTCTTCTCAAATTTTCTCCAAGACTACACACAAGGCTTGCTCACAACTCTACTCAAATCTACTCCAAGCCTACACACAATTACTCATAGCTCTGCTCAAATATACTCCAAGCCTACATACAAGGCTTGCTCACAAATCTACTCAAATTTTCTCGTAACTCTGCTCAAATATCCTCATAAAAATTGCTCAAATATGCTCATAAAACTTACTCAAATTTTCTCATAACACCTGCTCAAATATGCTCATAAAACATGCTCAAATCTGCTCGTAACACTTGCTCAAATCTGCCTCAATGTTGCTCACAGAAACTACTCAACCTGCTCACACACTCTACTCAACATGCTCATAAAACCTGCTCAACCATTTTTAATTCTTACATAGAAACAATTTCATATATATTTACCAAAAGTTCTTTCTTTGACTAAATTAATTCAAACATATTCTACATAGAATTATTTTTCTTCATGAACATATAGAGAATGATATGCATTACAAATAATCAATATGTTCTTATCATATTCATTAAGTCTATCGCTTCCATATTTCTCACATTCATTGCATTCAAAATGATACTCTAGTCTAGCACTTGATAGTTGACCTTCTTATGTACTTCCAAAATTAATCAAAACCAATGTACATACTTGCTTCACAAAACTGGTCTATAGCCCTTGCAAATTTTCTCTCAATATCAATCACAATAATGCACAAATTTATTTCACAAAAACTGGTCTATAACCCTTGCAAATTTTCACTTCAATTTCACTCAAAGCAATGCACAATTATGTTCTCAACCACTTGCACTTTTTATTCCCAATATCATTCAATACTCATGCACAACTTATTCTCAAACCCTAGCTCATATATTTTTAGTTTCAACCAAAGTAATGCACAATTACTCTCAACTTCAATCAATCACTAATGCACATCAAATCAATCCTTATACCTCCATCCATATTTCAAAGAAATATTTTCCTCAAACAAAACCACCTTGAGAAGGAGTTAAATCACCATACCTCTAAAAACTGCCTTGATGAAGATATGCCCTCAAAACCTGTCATAAAATAGTTTTCTTTTCTTTTGCCACTTCAAAACAGGTTAGAACTTCTCCCTTTTTAATGTCAAATCAATATACTCAAAATTTCTTATTAAAATATAAGCAATACAATTTCAATCAATATCCAAGTAACCTTTTATCCCTTCTTTTATAATATTCAAAATATAATTTTAAAATACCAAAGATACACCTAATTTCTCCAAATTTAAAACATACACCACACAATTTTATAATACTAAAAAATACACCTTATTTCTCTAGATTTAAAACATAAAATATAATTTTAAAACAATAAATAATTACTCCTTATTTCTCCAATTTAAATCATACAGTACACTTTTTAGATAATAAAAAATACACCTTATTTCTCCAACTTGATCACATAAATAATGCAATATAAATAATTCACAATGAAGCACTAAAATCAATGTGGCACCTTATTACTCCAACTTTAATGAAAATAAAAATTATTTTGCATACCTTTCACCTAAAAGACTTTATTGTAATGGATGGGGTTTGACCCCTAAATCTCCCAAACCGCAATGCCTAGCCACCACCACTGTGACGAGTAGCAACCAAAAGGGTTGCATTTATATCTATATCCTCACGTGCTTCTAAATTGAAACTGCCACAATGTCTTCTCAGCCAAAAATGCACCTGATAGGATTCGACCTTTGGATCTCTCCCACGATAGGATCTTCACGTGGCCTAGCCAATCGGCTGGGCTAAACACCAAATTGAGAACCAAACACACACAACAAAAATTTCAACCCTTCACACTTCACAAAATGGATACACAACAAAAATATCATGCAGCTAGGAATCCAACTCAACACTCCTTGCTCCATAGCACCCTATCCAGGGCTGGAAAACTGGTTGGGATACCCCAACAGTTGAAACAACACAATAAAACCTCCTTTCCTTGTTCAAGCTTCAGAACCCTATGAATTATACCTTTTTGTTTGTTGTCCTCTCCTTGCCTTGAATTTTCAAAATGGAACACAAGGAGATATCATAATCATTCGCATTAGAAAATAATTTGCATTAAAATATTTCAAACATTAGCAATCATAGTGAGTAAATGAAATATTTTATTTCATATAAAAATGCCTTTCTTTTCATTATCATGGAGTTGGATTCAAACTTTATATTTTTTATTTTTAAATCCTTCAAAGATGTTGGCACCAAACCCTTATTTTTAAATTATAATATAAAAATATTATAATAAATCCTTTGGCCTTCTCTTGTAGTATTTGGACCTTTGTCCAAGCAACTTTTATAAAATCCACTTTTAAACCTTTTAAAAATTTTTGTCCTCTCTATAAAATTTTAAACCTTCTTAAACTTTTGGCCCTCTCTATGAAATTTTGAACTTTCTTTACAATATTTAAATTAGTATTATAATCCTTTTATTTTCAAAAATTTTCCTTGCTTTGAGATATACCTTGCCTTGAATAATTGTCCAACCTTAGAAGAATATTTCTGCATTGAATACCATGCATCCTTTTGACATCAACCCTTTGATATCAATGACAACTCAATATTCTTAATATTTCCAACAAAAAATTGCTTCTATCCATATACATCTCATAAGGCATCTAGAAGCTCAGGTACTATAATTATTATGATCCTTATGGAAAAGTGGATTGGGAAAGAATATGTATCACCATAAACACTTACAAATATTATTGTATTCAACATATGTAAGGGCCTTCAAGAATTGGGGTAATGATCTCAAATTTAATCCAAACTATTTTTGATGATTAATTTTAAGAGACAAAGGTAATTTATCCCTTTACATCTTAAAATTCATATAAAAACACAATATGATTAAGAAAAAGCCATATTGTTTCTTAGTTCATTTAGATCCTAGAAAACAACAATTTTTTGATAATGATAAACAAGATAGAAAAAATGGTGAATATTTTATAGGGATCATGTGAATGAATGAATGTTGAAAGAGATAATGGTGAGAGGTATTGTTAAAACTGATACCTATAAAATCATATAGTATTCATCATGCAATAACATAGGGTGATTAAATTATGTCATAGTGGGATGAAGACTAAGGTCTATATGACCTATTAACCTTTAAGATTTGGATTTAATAGAAGAATATTGATCTAAATTTATCATTTAAATACAAATTGATGAAGTTTTTAGGCATAAGAGGTATAATTATTTTATTATATAGATCCATTGATATCAAACTCCCAAACAAAAAGGAAAAAATAATCCCTTTCCAATTAGATAAAATAAAATATTAAAGGGAGGAAAGTTTTAGGAAAGGAGATAGAGGGGTTCTTATGCCCGTAAGTCTCATTGCTTTACATCTAAGATAAGGAGCAACATATGACATACTTCTATAACTTGGGTACAAAGTGGTGAGAATTAGGAACCATAGATCAAAGGACTATAAAATATAAGAAGATTAGAAATACCCCCATGTCTTACAAGGGTGTAATGGCCCACCTTGATAGGACTTTTTCTTGTATAATTAATGTACTGGTGTGTTGATATTTAATGCATGATCCTATTTAATTCTATCAAGATGATTTGATAATTGTATTTTATGCTTTTTAGAGTCATATTATGCTATTTTTTAAATATATAATGTCGATGAATTTTGTGGTTGTAGGATCAAGTACTCTCATGGGTGGATTGGTATAGGAAAACCACCAGTGTTGAGAGAAAAGAGAAGTGATGGATGAATTCTCATAAACATACACAAGGGTAAAACCCTCATGTAAATGCATTTGCATATGTTTGATTAAAATGCATCATCAGGGTTGTGCAGAGGTAATAGACCAACCAATATTTTGTTAAGTGTTTGTTATCTTGAGGTTTATGATTCAAATCCTGAGCCCCTCCAGGTACCCCTCACTGGAGTAAACACTTACCAAGATGGTCCAGGTGGAAAAAACACTTGTATCTTAGAATATAAGGTCTAAGGTGTAGACCAATTAGTGTGGTGAAACCCTATAAGGGGATGAACACCTAGGGTTCAAATCTCGAGCCTTGTTAGATTGAATTATTATCCCTTTCCTAGTGCTTTTAGTGATGTAAAAGCTTTAAAATGATTGCAACATGATGGTTATAGGGGAAGACTACATAAAGTATTGTGTGGTGTATTTTGGGGTGGACAACGTAGAATACTGTGGTGGCCATAAAAGATAGACAGTGTGCCCAAGTCATCATGGTGGCTACTGATTCGACCATGTAAAAAAATGCATCATCGGGCAAGGAGGTTGCTATAGAAGCAAAAGAGCCCTTACCCTATGTGCAAGGTATCCTTAGTAGGCAGGTGTTATCATTGCAGTTATTGTAAAACCTCTTACTTAACGAAAACACATTGTTTATGCATATTAATGATTGACATATTAGATTTTTAATTTATTATTGGGATGCATTTATGCATGTGTTTTGAAGCATGAAAATTGTTTGGTTAATAATTTGATCAATGTTAGAGTTAGAGTCTATTACATAATTTGGATCATGTAGATGTACCTTTCTAGGTACATACTTAAGACAATAGGTTATCTTAGGGGGAAGTTATCTAGTTACTTTATGCAATGTAATAAATGCACAAGTGTCAATGTGCAAGTTGTAAATGTGCAAGGCGTCCCTTGTACAACTAGGTAGAGTGTTTGCCAAGGAATCTATCTTCCATTATAAAAGGGCTTCATTGTAAGATATTGTCAAGATAGTAGGTAGTAGTAGTATTACTGTGTAACTCCATTAGTGATGGAGTACAATATAGTCCTATAACATCTTGCATGGAGTTCCCATTTCCTCCACAACAATATTTTATTCATTTCCATCACTTTTATTTATAGCATAATTTTGCAATCTCGTAAATTTACTTTCTCTCATATTTTTGCATCTTGATAATGCCATCTCCCATTGTGATCTACCTCAAAATCTAACAATCAAGATAGGTATTAATAGTGTTAGTTTTATTAATACTTAAAATATTAAATATTGATATTAATGGTTAATATTAACATTTGGTATTAATTAAATCAATTCTAAGAGGTGAGTAATTGATTTAATTATTATTATCCTAATGTTAGTAATTAACACTAGCATTAGAAAGCAATTGAATTATTGATATGAGTAAATGATTTACTTATTAATGTTAGTCTTAAAGAGTATTAGTAAAATTAATGCAAACATTAATAAATTAACCTTGTAAAAGGGGGATACATTTAATAAATAAATAAATTCTATATTTTAATGCTGGAAATTGGAAACGTTGGAAAATTTGGCAATATTGAAAATATTTTTAGCATAAAATTTTGAAGCGTTACCCTAATGGTATAATTGGCTAGTGAAAGAGGAAGGATAGATGGGTAAGACATGCATGAAGAAGCCACTCCCAAATTTTTATTTCGCTTGTTCCTTTGAGGATTATTTGATTTTTGAATTTGCCAAGTTTTTGGGCATTTCTAGCTGGAGAAGATCTAGAAGAGGAAGATTGCAGAAGAAAGAAATAAAGTCTTTATAAACTGGTTAAGTACCTCTTAATGATGTTAAGATATTTTCTCCTAGTTGAATAAATGTTTCCTAGGATTATATGCATCCATTGCTATAGGTCCTCTTCTATGCTAACATAAGATTTGAGAAACTATAAGCTCAATCATAAATGAATTCATACCTTGAAATTAAAGAATATTTTTATCCATTAACCTATGGATAATTTCATACTTTATTTTATGAATATTAATATACAAAAGTTAGGCAATTTAATTAATAGTCTATTTAATTAGATATGAACTATTAATTAATCTTGGAGACTCTTGCTTCATTAGTTTGATTGAACATTATGTGTTTTAATAGGTTATGGAACTATTAATTAATCTTAAAAGGATTTTGTCTTATTATTTATTAAATAATGTGATTGCTTATTTTTCAATGTTATATTAGTTGTATTTAATTAATTAATAGTCACTGGGAAGAAGCTATTAAATATATTAAAGATTTTTGCTTTATTGATATTGATTAAATAAGGTGTTGTTTATTAGTCAATATTATTTAAAAGAAATATGAGGATTATAATTTGGTATATTAGTGAAGCAATGTACTAATGTTTGAATATATTCTAGATGAGAAGATGGATGAGGCTTGAGTAGCTAAGGAATCCATAATTGAGAGAAGTATGATATTATCTCAATATGCTTGCATGATAATGCTTTTCATGATGTATATTATTTCATTGTTGTATGTTTTCTTTCATAGTGCATTTTAGGCTTGCAAATGCATTCAAGAGCTATATTGATCCCTAAAATTCCATCCAAGTTTGAAAAATAAGATCTCTCAAGTAGAAGAATTGAGAAAGAAGATGAGACTAGTTAAATTTTAAAATGTAATATTGTTTATGGGATGAAAAATATTATGAGTATCATATGTAAAAGTTATGGAGAAGAACTCTCAATAGAAGACTTGAGAAAGAAGATGAGACTAGTTAAATTTTGAAATGTAATATTTTTATGGGATGAGAAATATTATGAGTATCATATGCAAAAGTTATGCTACGCAATGATCATATGTAATATATTGGAAAGACTTGTTAACCAAGAAACCAATAAAAAGAATTCAGAGGGTAGACAAGAAGAGAATCCTGCTAGAGGAGTCCATGAGGGTAAATTTTGGATTGAGGCTGAGCTTGAAAAGGATTTAAAGAATGCTAAGGTACCAAAATTTAATGGAAAACAAGGGGATGCTATAGTTGAATCCTAGTTGAACGAATTGGAAACTTATTTTTCCATTAAGAATTACTCCCCCAAAACCTAAACTATTTGGGCATTCTTTCATCTCCAAGATACCACCTTGGAATGGTGGAATACATTAAAGGTAGGTAGAGGGATCCAATCATGAAATCTAAAATGGGATGATTTTGTAAGGGCATTCAAGAAAACATTCTTGACTGATCAATTCTATGGAGAGAAATTCAAGGAATTTTCTATGCTCCAACAGGGCACATTGACTATGGAGGCATATTATAAATAAATCATCAAAAATTTGAAATATGTTTCTAAGTATGATATTAAGGAATATTTGAAGGTATAAAATTTCATCTTGGGAGTGGATCCTAATATCCAAATAGTAGTTAATTTGGTTAAGTTCAAAATACTATAAAAATATATGATTTGGATCAATAGGAGGAGACAAATCAACATACCAAGAAGACCTTATTTAACTATGGAGTGTTGCCAAAAGGAGAGAGATAGAAACTAAGAAAGAGAAAGAGTGTTGGATTTACAATATGGGATAAAAAAAAAATAATAAAGGTAAAGGAAATCCAAATTTTGGAAATAGGAAGAATGGGAAGAAGGAAAATATAGGAAATTGTTTTAGAGAAAGGACAATCCAAAATCCTAGCCTCAAAATCAGAATGATTCAACTCAGAAGGAGGATAATAGGGATATAATAAATGAGAAGAATCATACTCCCAAGATAATTTTTATTTTATTTTAAAAGGTCCTCACTATGAAAACAAGTATCCCCAATGACAAGAGCAGAGTGACATTATAGAGGAGCAACCTCATTGAATCTATGCAACCATAGGAAGTCAAAACCTATATGGTCAAGCAACTCCCATGCTATTAAATGGTAAGTTGTTCAATAGAAATATAAATGTTTTAATTGATTATGGAGCCACATATAGTTTTATTTCTACTAGTATTATTAGGGATATGCCAAAAAAACCTAGATTTTTGGCACAAGGGTGGAAAGTTGAGTATGGGCCTAGGAAGACCTATTGAGTGAATCAATGGTTACCCATTAATAATATTTCCTTACCCAATGGATAAAATATTTGACACTTATATGTGGAATTACTATATGCCTTTGATATTATTTTAGGGATGGATTGGCTAAAAGTTCATGGAGCCCTAATCAATTTCCAAGAAAGATGAATGTATTATATTGATAAGGATAAGTGAATATTAAGGGTTCAAACAAGAAAATATATTTTTGACCATATTTATTGTTATCTATGCAACTTAAGAAGACAATCAAAAGAGAATGTGGAATGTTGTATCTAGTTAAGATAAATGGAAAGGAAGTAAATGAGATTCTAAAATTATCAAGAAACAACTAATTCTGCTTGAATTTAGGGATGTATTTTTGGAAGATATCCTAGGCCTTCCACCTTGGTATGAATTTGATTTCATTATTGAATTAATGCTTGAAGCTGAACCTATTGCTAGGACACCTTATAGAATGACTCTTATTGAGTTTTAAGAGCTAAAGGTGCAAATCTAATATTTGTTAGAGAAATGTTTGACTAAACCTAGGGTGTTGCCTTGGGGTGCTCTAGTGTTGTTTATTAAGAAGAATATGGTTACTTAAGATTATGTATTGACTACATGATGCTGAATAAGGTGACCATCAAAAATAGGTATCCCTTACCAAGAATTTATGATATTTTTGATCAATTAATGGATGCCACTATTTTCTCAAAAATTGACCTAAGATCAGGATATAATCAGCTAAGAATTTGTGAGGTCACTCACAAAACAACTTTCAAAACAAGATATAGACACTATGAGTTTATAGTTCTACTATTTGGATTGACAAATGCACCAATGACCTTCATGAACCTAATGAACAATGTGTATAGGAAATATTTGGATCATTTTGTTTTGATATCTCTAGATGATATCTTGATATATTTCCATACCAAAAAAAAACATGACCAACATTTGAGATTGGTTTTAGAGGTGTTGAGGAGGAATCAACTTTGTGGAAAATTGTCAAAATGTGAATTTTATGCTTCACAAGTAGAATATCTAGGGCACATTATATCTCTAGAAGGGATTGTTGTTGATCCAAAGAAAATTGAATCCATATTAAGTTGGCACGTACCTAATAATGTGTTCTAATTTAGAAGTTTCATGGGAATGACTGGTTATTATAGACTATTTGTGAAATACTACTCAAGAGTTGCTGTTGGCAATTTGAGTTATTTTTTGTTGTCATTGATGTCACATGGATCATGTTGAGTTTTGGTGGCAAAAGCACTTCATAAATAATCATTTGTGATATTTTGGAGAGCAAGGATATATATAGGATTTTGTGGCACAAGAGACATATAATATTTAATTTTTTAAATATTATATTGATGGTTTTTATTAAAACCAATGGTAAAGGTTTTTATTAAAACCAACGTCAAGGGTTTTTATTAAAATCGACGAAAAGGTTTTTTATTAAAACCAATGGAAAAGGTTTTCATTAAAACCATTGGAAATGATTTTTTATTAAAACCACTATGCTAAGACTTCTCCAAATTATAATGTATGAAAATGTTTTCCAATAAAACCTAGGTGCAAAAAGTTTCATGGCAAAATTCAAAATAATGAAGGAGATATCCCAATTCAAAGTTAAGAGGTGAATTATTAAATTTTTATTTAATAATTCTAAGGTCTAAAGTTGAATTACATTATCCATCGACATGCAAAGGTTGGGGAGATTAATAAAGTTCACCGACTTCATTCGAAGGATGGAGGTGCATATAAATAAAAGGTTAAAACCTTTGTTTTTTGTAGACTTGACATAGCACATGAGAGAGAGTCGTCGAAAGGGGAGTAGCGAAGAAAGAAGGATAAATAACTTTCGATTTGAGAGCAAGGTCAAGTAAATAGTGTGGGAAAGTAACGTCACAGAGGACTCCTTAGTGCAGTTGGTAGCGCACAAAATTTGCACAAGGTAGGTTCACTGTTCAAATCCCACCAAGGGAAAAGTGTTTTGCTAAGAAATTAAAATCAACTTTTATATTTGAGCGCATGTTAAAGTTGGGTGTTTGGGATCAAAATCCCAATGTGGGCTAGCATCCACATGGTAAGCACTTCACAATGCTAAGCAAGAGGAATGGAGTTTGACTCCCGCAAAGGTGTGAAGGCACATTAATTTTGGCAAGGCATTTTGGCAAAGATGATTTTGAAGGTTACAAAGGCAACGAATTTCATATAAAGGTATTTATCTCTAGCGCATGGTAATATTTTTTATTACAAAAGTTTTGGTGAATTAAATAAATGCTTGATGTATGTGTTAATGTGCTTAGGGAGTTATAAGGTGTAAAATTAAATTTTTGTGATTGATTTGTGTGCTTAGGGAGATATAAGGTGTGGAAATAAATATTTGTGTTTACTGTATATGTAGTTATAAGGTGTGAAAACAAATAAATAAAAGCATAGGTGCTTGCTATTTATGTTAATGAAATTAGGGAGTCATAAAGTTGTAAAGTGTTGAACATGTATATGTCCTAGTGTATGATTTGATTATGAAGTTAAACTAGGAACTTGAGACCTAGTTAATTGCTATCTTGAGTTAGAAGACATGCATATGAGTTAGGGTTTGAAGTTGAATACAAATTGCTTGATTATGTGCCTTGGATGTTGAGAGAAAGTAGATGGATTAGAAAATCAATTTTATGGATAAAATTGATGCTTGAGTTTCATGATTGCTTTAGTGGAGTTCATTGAGAGTATTGCCATTATTGAGGAGATCTTTGCTATTGCCTTGAGAAGCATATTGTTGGTTACTTGTTGAGTACATTGCCATTAGTTGAGACCATTGAGGAGATCATTTGCTAGTCACTTGTGGATACATTTGTCTTTCATTTTGAGGAGATCATTGTTGGCTATTTGAGAGCTCTTTGCTTGAGAGAGTTGTGCTTGTTTCTTGAGAGCTTATTGAAATTGCATGAGGAAGATATTATTGAGAACATATTGCTATCACTTGTGGAGATTTTCCTTGGTTGGTTTAAGTCCTCATTGTTATTTCTTGGAGAGGTTTCCATTTGAGAGATCATTTTTCATCAATTTGAGAGTACCTTGTTGAGAATTTTTGTCATCCATTTAAGAGGACATTGTTGAGCATTGTTGTCATCCATTTGAGAGATCATTTGTCATACATTATTGAGATCATTGTTGTCATCCATTGAAGAGTACATTTCCATTCATTGTTGAGCACATTGTTGAGTGTTGTCATCATTCATTTGTTATCCATTGTTGAGTTCATCATTGAGCCTTGCCTTCATTGATTTGTGGTTGAGATTTAAGTGCTACTTGAGAGTCATTGGTTGAGCCTTTGGGAAGGCTTTTGGGACAGAATTTATGGACAGATTTGATACAATTTTTGTGCATGATTGGTTGAGCCTTTGGGAAGGCTTTTGGGATAAAATTTTTGGATAGATTTGGGACAACATTTGTGCATCATTGGTTGAGCCTTTTGTGAAGGCTTTTGGGATAGATTTGTGGACAGTTTTGGGACAACATTTGTGCATCATTGGTTGAGCCTTTTGTGAAGGCTTTGAGGAGTTTTGGGACAACATATGAGAAGGATTGTGTGAGCCTTGTGAGAAGGTATTGAGGTAGATTTATGAGCGATGAAAGAGATATGATAAAAATAGAAAACACATCAACACCAGTTGTCTAGTTGAGCAGATCAGTGGATAGCCTAGTTGAACAGATTAGTGGATAGCCTAGATGAGTAGATTAGTGGATAGCCTAGTTGAGCAGATCAATGGATAGCCTAGTTAAGCAGATCAATGGATAGCCTAGCTGAGCATATCAATGGATAGCCTAGCTAAGCAGATCAGTGGATAGCCTAGCTAAGCAGATCAGAGGAGAGCTTAGCTAAGTAGATCAATGAAGCCACCTGAGCAGATCAGGACAACCTAGCTTTGAGAATATCAAAGTAATTATTTTTATTGGGATAAGGATACTTATTTATTTATGAAATATTATAAGGATATTATCTTGTGGACTACCCCACATTGGAGGAACCACGTTAAATCTTGTGTCTCAATTGTGTGTGGTGATTTGTGCATTTGATTACTATTGCTATCTATGTTATTAATGCACACTGCTATATTTGGTTATTGCAATTGAGGACACTAATTGACATTGGTTTGAAAAGAAAGTAAAAAGTGGGCATTATACCATTCACCCCCCTCTCAGTATAAGCTTGTGTTCTTCAATTGGTATCAAACTGGGCTCCTTAGGATAGGCTAACAACTTAAGGGAAGATTCTACAAGAACACATATGACTTCAAATAATGGATCATCTACAATTAAGGCTCCACCATTTGACGATAACAATTATGCTTTTTGGAGCATGAGAATGAAGAACTATTTGATATCACAAGGATATGAGGTATGGAAGATGGTTGCAAAAGAGTATAAGGTTGAAGGTGATCCCAAGATAGATAAGACTATCAGGAAATTGATTGAGATATATGCAAAGGCAATGAATTGTATTCTGAGTGCGCTTCATGAGACAAATTTTACAAAGGTCATGGTATGTAATTTAGCTAATGAGATGTGGACCAAGTTGTGGAATACTTATGAAGGATATTCCAAGGTAAAGTTGGCAAAAATACAAACTCATAGAAGAAGATTCAAGGAATTGAAAATAGAATATTATGAAGATATTACAAAGTTCTTACTGTTAGGGTAAAATAGGTAGTATATTGCATTATACTACATAGGTTATTACATCTACTTTTCTACCATAGGAGATATTTACTATTCTATGAATTACCTTCTAGTTAACTAAGGTTAATAACTAAATATCTTATGATATTTAGTTAGGTTGTTAGAATAAATCTATTATTAATCACCGTTAGCGCTTCTAATGCTAAGTGGTTAATAAACCTATTTTGTAACCTACTTAAGCTTCTAAATTGAATGCAATTTCTAATGTTCGATTGATAATTATTTTGCTTAATATTTCATGCATTTTGCTTCATTGGCATTAGAGCCAATCCCTATTTTGCTCACCCGGAGGACTGGTGATGGTCGGAGCGCCCGTAGGCCCATCACTGGCCAGGCCAACTCGACCTACCAGTGCCTAGGCGTGCGCCCATAGGATCCACCCTGGCCAGGTCAGATCGACCTGCCAGTAGCGAGGCATCCTTGGTGATCGACCAGGGCTAGCCGATCCACCTAAGCCCGATCGGGCTAGGCGATCGACCGCCCTCATGATCGACCAAGCCCCTAGAGTCGACAATGATTCGCTGTCGATGGGCTCCATGGTCGAAGCCTGAGGCGGTTGGAGCCTCGGCTCCCGCTAATGTAGCCAGGGCCCATAGAGCCACGTGGGCCCAGGAGCCACGTGGCTTCATCACCACTCGGGAGAGCCGAGAGGGCAGGAGCGCCCTCCCCCTCCCAGCTGGACACATGCGGGACCCAACATCGAGATTCGAGAGGGTAGGAGCGCCCTCCGATCCTCGACAACCTCAAGATCCGCAAGGGTAGGAGGCCCTCCGATCCCTGAATCCGACCTATCGCATCGGGACACGTGGGACAGACTCAGATCGGACACGTGGTGGACAGCCACTGGACTGGACCCGACATCGACCGAACACATGGTGGACAACCACTAGACGGGACCCGACGTGATGACACAACTGGCCCCACCCCCTGGCATGACGTGGCGACATCCAAAAGGGTGGGCATGACACATCGATTGCCCATAGGCAATCGACATTTGAGGGGAGGACTCAGGCTTATAAAGCCTTATGCATCCCAAATCGGGATGCATGTGGGATAAATCCCATAGAACAAATTAAGGGGCCACGACCACCTTAAATACTAGCCCCGCCACCTTCGTATCAAACCGGTCGGTGGCTTGGTTGGCCAAGGCGACCGCCTAGCACCCATGAGGGCGCGCGATCGAGTCCCGACGCCTCCAAAACCAGGTTTTTTAAAAATCTTTGGTGTTTTTCGATCAAATTTTTCATTTTTCTAAAGTTTTTAGCTATATAAAATATTTTTTTTGATTTTTTTTATAATTTAGTTAAAATTGGTTTTAAAAATTCAATTTTTAGCCAAATTGAATTTTTTTTTCCAATTTTTTTCTTAAATTATAGGAATTTGATCTTAAATAAATATTTTTGCTTTATAAAACTTAGAAAACTTGAAACAAAACACCAAATCATTTTGCCTTAAAAGTTTCATAGTCAAAATTGTGTTTTCTCTCAATTGGAGACAAAGGAGACATAGGAACCTCTTTTTTGCAAAATTTAAAACCTTCTTCAACATTTTTTTTGCAATAAACTCCTCAGAAGTTCTATAGTTTTCTTCATTCATTTTTGGAGATATAAGACATAGAATCTCAACAATTCTATTGCAAAACAAACAGAAAGCCATGATTGAGGAAGCATAAAGGTCATCTCATTTGCAACAAAACAAAAAAAAAACTTTGCTTTTGTTTTCTCCTTCAAGAAAGGAGACATAAGACATAAAATAGCAATTTTTTTGTTGTAAAATTGAGATCTCTTAAACCAATTTTTTTTTCTCCTCATGCTAAATTGTTGACGAAAAAAAAAAACCAAAGTCGTGTGTCGACTGGTCTGGAAGCCTTTCAAACGCGGGTCGTGTGTCGACTTGTCTTGAAAGGAGTGCTCGAATTTTTTCAATTTTGTAAAAATTAAGGGGGGATAGAAGTCATATTTTTGTGATTCTATTTTTTGCAAAATTGTAAAGAAAAAGGGGGGATATTTCAAAAGCAAGAAAGGTGCATTCTCGATTGTACTCGACACCTTTTCTTAAAAATTGACTATACTAGGTGCATTTTCGGTTGTATCCGACACCTATAGTGATAATAATTTGGGTTGCTCTCTTGTTTTGATTATTGCACTAACAATAATGTTTTTTTTTGTGTGTGCAATTAAACAATCATATAAAACATTGAAGAAGCATTTCACAAAACCCAAATTTCACTACAATCGTGCTACACCTTGCACAGGTTAAACAAAGTCAATTTTTTTTACTCCTCACCAAAGGTCAAAATCCAAACACCTTGATTCACTCTCTTTGTTTGGCTTAATTTCCTCAAAATTTCCATCCTTCTTGAAGGGTGTTAAGGCAGGTGCCATTAAATATCCTAGAGAGCAAAATCAGAAGTCTTTCAAAACCTACCCCTTTAATTTGCTCTATTTTGTTTGGCTTAATTTCCTCAAAATTTTCATCCCTTGTTAAGGGTGTTAAGGCAGGTGTCATTAAATATCTTATAGAGCAAATTAAAATCTTCCATATACTCTTTTGAGGGTATACTGCAAGATAAAGTCATCTTAGTCATATCAATTTGAAACCTTCACCATGGCCATGATCAACAAGTATCTCAATGAGAGCCAACTGCTCAAAGGTTCAAATTATTCTGCCTGGAAAACTAAGATGAAAGCCATTTTAACTGTAGAGGAGATGTGGGGAATAGTGGATGGCACTGATTCTAGACCCACATCAGCAGGAGCAGATCAGACAACTTATGATAAAAAGGATAAAAGACTTTCCTTATTGATCTTGCTAGCTATTACCGATGACATACAACCTCATATAAGTGAAGCTAAAAATGGTAAGGAGGCATGGAATGCCTTAGCAACCATTTTTGAAGGAAAGAATCAATCAACAATTCTTAACCTTCAAACACAACTTCATACTCTTCATATGAAATCTGGAGAGACAGTAGAGCTATTCCTCTGCAGAGTCGTAGATATAAAAACAAAACTGCAAGCCTTAGGAGAAAAAGTGGAAGACAATGTCCTGACCTCAATCATTTTAAGGGCTCTTCCAGACTCCTATAGAATGTTGATCACTTCACTACAAGTCTCTGGGAGGACAGTGACTTTTGTAGAGTTGGTAAATTTGCTTCAAACCGAAGAAGCTAATCAACTCCAAAGAGATGAGGCATCCAACAATGCACTTTTCTCAAACAAGCAAAGTGGAAAGAAAAAGTGGAATCAATAGAAAGGATCTTCTTCTAACAAAGACAAGGGTAAAGGCAAAGAGATTAAGAAGAAGAAGCAGTATTGTAAAATTTGTGATAAAGACACTCATGAAACCAAAAGATGTTGGTTTAAGAACAAACCACCCAATGAACAAGGTCAAAATAAGGGCAAAGGTAAACCAAAGAACAAGAATAAACAGCAACAGGGACACATTGCCGCTGAAGATTCTAGTTCGGACTCTGAACGAGCACACAAAGTGCTCATGACACATACATAATCCTCTCACAAGGATACTGTTTGGTACATAGATTCAGGCGCTAGTAAACATATGACTGGCGATAAGTCCTGGTTTGAGACATTTGAGGCTCGAGAAGGTAGACCGGTAACCATTGTTGATGATCAGACCTATCGAGTTTAGGGAGAAGGAAGTGTTTATGTCTCCCTTCCAGATGGAGAATGTAAGATTCAAAAATTTCTTTATGTACCAAGATTGAAAAATAATCTCTTGTCAGTTCCACAAATCTTGGACAATAACATGAATGTCAATTTCAAAGTGGACAAAGAAAAGAAACGTTGCTTTATCACTCAGAAAGGAAAACATATAGCAATAGGTTCATACAAACATGGTTTGTTTATCTTAGATGCAATTACCTCTACACATACTGCAATGGCAGTAACCACAAAAGAGGCCACTTCTCTATGGCATAAGAGATTTGGGCATCTAAGTTCAGGGTATTTACTAGAACTCAGTAAATATCAAATGGTGAAAGGACTGCCTACTCTTTCATCTACTTTGCCAGTGTGCTCAGATTGCTTGTCAGGAAAGCAACATAGAGTACCTTTTGAACCTAGCTCCTTTCGAGCTAAGGTACCTTTGGAGTTAGTTCACACAGATTTGTGTGGTCCTATGTCTACTAGTTGTGGAGGAAAAAGGTATTTTCAATTGTTTGTAGATGATCACTCACGAAAAATGTGGGTCTTCTTCTTGTAGTTGAAGTCTGAAGCATTTGACTATTTTCAACAGTTCAAGAAGCTAGTTGAGAAAGAATCAGGATGTTTCATAAAGACCCTCCATTCAGATCGAGGGGGGAATACACATCAAAATAATTTTCCTCATTTTTACAGAAACATGGGATAAAAAGATAGTTAACAACAACCTATTCTCCTCAGTCAAATGGAGTTGTTGAGAGAAGAAATCATTCCATTATGGAAATGGTTCGATGTATGCTTAAGGGAGCCAATCTTGAGCACATTTACTGGGCTGAAGCTGTAACAACTATAGTATATCTTCTAAATAGGGCACCCACATGGGCTCTTGAAGGTATGACTCCTCAGGAAGCATGGAGTGGAAGGAAACCCTCCATATCTCATCTACGAGTATTTGGGTGTAAGGCTTTTATGCATATACCTAAGGAGAAAAGAAAGAAGTTAGATGAGAAGACCCTACAATGTGTTTTTCTTGGATATGATGAATTCTCAAAAGGCTATCGGTTGATAGATCCATTCACCAAGAAAATACATGTTAGTAGAGATGTAGTGTTTGATGAAGCTTTCACATCTAACACTACATCAGTATACCTGGAAGATGAGGAGCAACAACCACAGACTCCTCCACAACAGAAAAAGCCTCCAAAATGGTATACAAGTACTATGAGAGATTCCAAACTCACTTCACCACCAGATCTCACTCTCAATCATCCAAAGACACGAAGCATGTCTCGACAGAGAACGACAGAAGCATCTACTTCAGTTGATGATCTTTGTGCAGATTTTCAAGAGCTTTATGTTGATAGAGATTTAGAAAGTGGAAATGATATGGAAATTGATGAGGAGAGGGTTTACATGTCTTCATATGATGAAAATGAACCTTCTACAGTTGATGAAGCACTTAGTCAACCTCAGTGGAAGGCAGCTATGGATGTTGAACATAAATCCCTCATTAAAAACAAAACATGGAAGCTGGTCGATTTGCCTAAAGGAAAGAAGCCCATAGGCTGCAAATGGGTTTACAAAGTCAAATATAAGGCAGATGGTACCATAGACAAGCATAAGGCCCATCTTGTGGCAAAGGGCTATGCTCAAAAGGAAGGCCTTGATTATGAGGAAACCTTTGCACCCACTGCAAGGATGACCACCATTCGAGTTCTTTGTGCTATGGCAGCACAATTCGGATGGAAATTACATCAGATGGATGTAAAAAGTGCCTTTCTAAATGGTGACTTAAAAGAAGAGGTATACATGACTCAACCTCCAGGATTTTTTGAGGAAGGCCATGAGCAACAGGTTTGCAAGTTGGTCAAATCATTATACGGGCTAAAACAAGCCCCAAGAGCATGGTACATCAAAATGGATAGTCACCTCCTATAGCACGGTTTCAAGAGAAGTCCATCTGATGCAAATCTCTATATCAAGAACACAGGTTCTGAAATAGTGATTCTTGTATTATATGTAGATGATCTGATCATCACTGGCAATTCAGAGAAATTGATCAACGTCGTGAAAGATGACTTGAAAGAGTCATTTGATATGACAGATCTAGGACTTCTCCACTACTGTCTTGGTCTTGAGATAGAACAAAAAAAGAATCATCTTAGGGTGACTCAGAAAAAGTATGCCAAGACTTTAGTAGAAAAATATCGTATGACTGATTGTAAGCCCAAAGCAACACCGATGGAATCGGGGCTTTAGTTATCATGGTATGATGACTCACCATAGGTAGATGGCACGCTATATAGACAGATGATTGGAAGCCTCATCTATCTGACCAATACTAGACCAGACATTACTTATGTTGTAAACTATCTTTCTCGGTTCATGCAGGAACCAAAGGTCTCTCACTGGAAAGTAGCTAAGTGTGTTCTTCACTACATTCAGGGTAGTGTAGAATATGGTCTAGAGTATAAGAAGAATAACTCATTCTTCTTACAGAGTTATACTGACTCTGACTATGTTGGATCCTTAGATGATAGAAAATCAACTTCAGGATATGTATTTCATCTTGGATCTGGTCCTGTCTCATGGCATAGTAAAAAGCAACAGGTGGTTGCTTTATCTTCAACAGAGGTAGAGTATCGCGTTGCACGTGGAGTTGTGTGTGAAGCGATATGGTTAAGTCACATCTTGGCTACCATGGGCCTACCAAAGAAACTTCCTATTCACATGTTTTGCGACAACTCAGGTGTTTTGAACTTGGTCAAGAATCCAGTCCATCATGAACGCACAAAGCATATTGACACGGATTGTCATTTCATTCATGATGAAGTTCCTAAACACAGGATCAAGCTCCAATACATTCCCACCGATGAACAGGTTGCTGACATCTTCACAAAGGCTCTTGGACGTGTCAAATTTGAACTGTTTCGAAGTAGACTTTGTATATCAAAGTAATGTAATAAAGGGGGGATGTTAGGGTAAAATAGGTAGTATATTGCATTATACTACATAGGTTATTACATCTACTTTTCTACCATAGGAGATATTTACTATTCTATGAATTACCTTCTAGTTAACTAAGGTTAATAACTAAATATCTTATGATATTTAGTTAGGTTGTTAGAATAAATCTATTATTAATCACCGTTAGCGCTTCTAATGCTAAGTGGTTAATAAACCTATTTTGTAACCTACTTAAGCTTCTAAATTGAATGCAATTTCTAATGTTCGATTGATAATTATTTTGCTTAATCTTTCATGCATTTTTCTTCACTTACTTCGAGTTGATGAGATTGCTAACACCATGAGAGGCTTAGGATTTGAGATGAAATAATCATATGTTACTCAAAATTTTTTGAGATCACTTCCCATGAAGTATGATGCAAAGGTTTCATCGATAGAAGAAACAATGGATATCGACAAGCTGACGATGGAAGAACTACAAGGAACTCTCACAACTTATGAGATGAGGATAGATAAGCATCAGGATCCAATGAAAGAAATTGCATTCAAGGCTTTAGAGAAAAATAAAGGGAAATATTCAGAGATAGATAGAGATTCAGATAATGATGAGGAAGCTAACTTCACAAAAAGAAAAAGGACTCAAGGAATTATAGGGATATGAAGAAAGTCAAATGCTACAAGTGTGGTGATTATGGTCACTATGCAAATAAGTGTCCACATGAAGAAAACAATGATGATGAAAAATAGGGTCATAGAAGAAAAGAAGAAGGAAAGCATAAGCATGACAAAGATGATAGGTACAAGCAAAGCAAGCATGATAAGAAGAAAATTTTTTGTAAGCTAAAAAAAACTTTCTACATTGAAGAAGCAAATGATAACTCAAATCACATCAATAGAGACAAGTTATATGATGAAAAGGAAGAACATCTATTCTTAGGAATAGAAGGTGAAAGAGAAAAATATTTGTGTGTGGTCAAAGAGATCATAGATCAGGATATTGCAATGGCTTCAATGATAGTGAAGATGAAATGACACATCAAGGAAATAGGCATTTTCAAAGAATTCATGAGAGTTTGTTTGCTATAGAAGATGATAATGATCTCAGTGACAGTAAATATGAAGAAGTATCACTTTTGGTAATATAAAAAGAAGAGGATGAGCCAAGAAAACAAAAATTAGAAGTCAAAAGGCTAAAAGAAGAAATCAGGAATATTGAAAACAAGATTTGAATAGATGTCAAAATCAGAGAAGAACTACTTTAGAAAATCAGTGATCTAATAGATGAGCTTAAAGATCCAAAAAGGATAGAGGAAAGGATGAATGAATAACTAAGGGTAATGACAACAAGACATGATAGGTTAGATGAAAAGGTTGATAAAGGAGTAGAAACATATTTCAAGGCTTTATCCTATCTTCAAGAAAAATCAAAAGGAAAGGAGGAAGCTCCTGAGAAAGATGAAGAAAGTTCCAAAGCTCCTATGGCTTCAAATATCCAATTTGGATCTTGTTTTGAGATAGGTGAATCAAGTTCAAAAGGCAAAGAAATTCTTGAAGAAGAAATCAAGGAATAATTTAAGGAAGAATATTTGGATACCACAAAGAAGGATCAAGGATACAATGCACAAGTCAAATATGATCACAAGGATAAAGGTCAAGAAAGGGTCTATGGATCAAATAAAAAGTTTGATTTCACTAGAAGGATCTTCAAAGGAAGAAGATATGGTTTTCAGGGACATTGCTTCTTATGCAACATGATTGGTCATAGAGCTTCTCAGTGCAAAGAAAATTAGCAACATGGTTTTGGTTTTAGAGCTACACAATTCAGAGGTTATGGTCATAATGATTATGGAAACAGAGCTTCACAATACAGGGTTCAGGAAAGGAATGGATATGTAAATGATTTCAAAAAAGAATTTAGGATATGGGCACCATCCAAAGGCTACAATATCAAGTGTTTTAATTGCAATAACTTTGGACATATTTCAAGATGGTGTAGGACTCAATTCCAAATAGGTTCAAGGCAAGCAGGTCAAGCAGTTTCAAGGCAAGAAGGTCAAACAAGTTCAAGATAAGAAGATCAAGTAACTCATCAATAAAAGGATATCAGAAATATATGAAAGGAATTTGAAAAAGGAAAGAAACAATGTAAGATGGGAGTAAATGTATTCCCACCCAAAAATTAATCACCTCAAGAGTGAAGGTGGTAGGTGGGATAAGATTAAGAGTCATATGTTTTAGCCCCATAAATGTCCCTTTTGCTATTGATGTCAAAGGGAGAGAGATTTGAGTAAGGGGGAGAGCATTGAGTTAGGGGGAGAAGCCTCCAAAGAGAGTATTGAGATAGGGGGAGCAACCTCCAAAGATAACATTAAGATAGGGGGAGAAACCTCCATAGAGAGTATTGAGTCAATGGGAGTAGCTTTGATTTTCAGAAATGGCTTTTGCAGTGATTGTGGTGATTTGCATTAGAGGTGTTGCCATCAATGACAAAGGGGGAGATTTTTGGCAATTTGAGTTATTTTGCGTTGTCATTGATGTCACATGGATCACATTGAGTTTTGGTGGCAAAAGAACTTCAAAAATAATCATTTATGATGTTTTGGAGAGCAAGGATATATACAGGGTTTTGTGGCACAAGAGGCATATAATATTTATTTTTTTTAATATTATATTGATGGTTTTTATTAAAACCAAAGGTAAAGATTTTTACTAAAATCAACGGTAAGGGTTTTTATAAAAACCGACGAAAAGATTTTTTATTAAAACCAACAATAAGGGTTTTCATTAAAACCATTGGAAAGGGTTTTTAATTAAAACCACTATGCTAAGACTTCTCCAAATTATGATGGATGAAAAGTTTTTCCAATAAAAACTAGCTGCAAAAAGTTTCATGGCGAAATTCAAAAGAATGAAGGAGATATCCCAATTCAAAGTTAAGAGGTGAATTGTTAAATTTTTATTTAATAATTCTAAGGTCTAAATTTGAATTACATTATTCGTAGATGTGCAAAGGTTGGGGAGATTAATAAAGTTCACCGACGTCATTTGAAGGATGGAGGTGCATATAAATAAAAGGTTAAAACATTTATTTTTTGTAGACTTGCCATAGCATAGGAGAGAGAGTCACCAAAATGGGAGCAACGAATAAATAAGGATAAATAAATTTTGATTTGAGAGCAAGGTCAAGTAAACAGCATGGGAAAGTGACATCATGGAGGAATCCTTGGCATAGTTGGTAGTGCACGAACTTTGCACAAGGCAGGTTCGTTGTTCGAATCCCGCTAAGGGCAAAGTATTTTTCTAAGAAATTAAAATCGAGTTTCAGATTTGAGAACAGGTTAAAGTTGGGTGTTTGGGATTAAAATCCCAATGTGGGCTAGCACCCACATGGTAAGTGCTTCACAGTGCTAAGTGAGAGGAACGGAGTTTGACTCCCATGAAGGTGTGAAAGCACATTAATTTTGGCAAGGCATTTTGGCAAAGATGATTTCAAAGGTTACGAAGGTAGAAAATTTCATATAAAGGTATTTATCTCTAGTGCATGGTAATATTTGTTATAACCAAATTGTTTGGTGCATTAAATTTATTTATGCAATAACTATGGAGTCATAAGGTTTTTAGGGAAATAAATGCTTGTTGTATGTGTTAATGTGCTTAGGGAGTTATAAGGTGTAAAATTGAAATATTTGTGATTGTTGTGTGTGCTTAGGGAGATATAAGGTGTGGAAATAAATATTTGTGTTTGTTGTATATGGAGTTATAAGGTGTGAAAACAAATAAATAAAAGCATAGGTGCTTGATATTTATGTTAATGAAATTAGGGAGTCATAAGGTTGTAAAGTGTTGAACATGTATATGTCCTAGTGCATGATTTGATTATGAAGTTAAATTAGGAACTTGAGACCTAGTTAATTGCTATCTTGAGTTAGAATACATGCATATGAGTTAGGGTTTGAAGTTGAATACAAATTGCTTGATTATGTGCCTTGGATATTGAGAGGAAGTGGATGGATTAGAAAATCAATTTTATGGATAAAATTGATGCTTGAGTTTCATGATTGCTTTAGTGGAGTTCATTGAGAGTATTGCCATTATTGAGGATATCTTTGCTATTTCCTTGAGAAGCATATTGTTGGTTTCTTGTTGAGTACATTTCCATTAGTTGAGACCATTGAGGAGATCATTTTCTAGTCACTTGTGGATACATTTATATTTCATTTTTAGGAGATTATTTTTGGCTATTTGAGAGATCTTTGCTTGAGAGAGTTGTGCTTGTTTATTGAGAGCTTATTGACATTGCACGAGGAAGATATTATTGAGAACATATTGCTATCACTTGTGGAGATTGTCCTTGGTTGGTTTAAGTCCTCATTGTTATTTCTTGGAGAGGTTTCCATTTGAGAGATCATTTGTCATCCATTTGAGAGTACCTTGTTGAGAATTTTTGTCATCCATTTAAGAGTATATTGTTGAGCATTGTTGTCATCCATTTGAGAGATCATTTGTCATACATTATTGAGATCATTGTGGATCATTGTTGTCATCCATTGAAGAGTACATTTCCATTCATTTTTGAGCACATTGTTGAGTATTGTCATCATTCATTTGTTATCCATTGTTGAGTTCATAATTGAGCCTTGCCTTCATTGATTTGTGGTTGAGATTTGAGTGCTACTTGAGAGTCATTGGTTGAGACTTTGGGAAGGATTTTGGGATAGAATTTTTGGATAGATTTGAGACAGCTTTTGTGCATGATTGGTTGAGACTTTGGGAAGGCTTTGGGGATATAATTTCTAGATAGATTTGGGACAACATTTGTGCATCATTGGTTGAGTCTTTTGTGAAGGCTTTTAGGACAGATTTTTGGACAGTTTTGGGATAGTATTTGTGCATCATTGGTTGAGAATTTTGTGAAGGATTTAAGGACATATTTGGGACAACATATGAGCAGGATTGTGTGAGCCTTGTGAGAAGGTATTGAGGTAGATTTATGAGCAGTGAAAGAGATAGGAAAAAAATAGAAAACACATCAACACCAATTGCCTAGCTGAGCATATCAGTGGATAGCCTAGATAAGTAGATTAGTGGATAGCCTACCTAAGCAGATCAGTGGATAGCCTAGTTAAGAAGATCAATGGATAGCCTAGCTGAGTAAATCAATGGATAGCCTAGTCAAGTAAATAAGTGGATAGCCTAGTTGAGCAGATTAGTGGATAGCCTAGCTGAGCAGATTTGTTGATAGCCTAGTTGAGCAGATTAGTGGATAGCCTAGCTAAGAAGATCAATGGAGAGCTTAGATGAGCAGATCAGTGGAGCCCACCTGAGTAGATCAGGACAACCTAGCTTTGAACAGATCAAATTAATCATTTGTATTGGGATAAGGATCCCTATTTCTTTGTGATATATTATAAGGAGATTATCTTGTGGACTATGCCACATTGGGGGAACCACGTTAAATATTGTGTCTCAATTGTGTGTGGTGATTTGTGCACTTTATTACTATTGCTATCTATGTTATTAATGCACACTACTATATTTTCTTATTACAATTGAGGATACTAATTGAAATTGGTTTGGAAAGAAAGTTAAAAGTGGGCGCTATACTCTTAACCCCCTCTTAGTATAATCTTGTGTTCTTCAATTGCCTACTCTATTACCAACCTTCAAAGAAAAGAAAAAGAGTTAAAATGGATGGAGAAGTGTGAGGCCACCTTTGAAATTCTAAAATAAGCTAACTACACCAATTCTCAAAATACCTGATCCTTTTTGGAATTTTATAGTATGCACAAATGCTTCTTTAGAGGGGTTGAGAGGAATGTTATCCCAAAATTAAGATATAGTAGTATATTAATCCAAGATACTTAAGAAGCATGAGCTACATTATGCTATACATGACATGGAGTTAGCAGTGGTTGTCCATGACCTTAAGGTCTAGAGGCACTATTTGTTGGAAAAAAATTTGAGCTAAGGATAGATCACTAAATATTAATGTATATCTTTACCTAACCAATTCTAAATAAAAGGAAACAAAGGTGGA
Organism: Wollemia nobilis; assembly: GCA_028583015.1. Classification (NCBI taxonomy): domain Eukaryota; kingdom Viridiplantae; phylum Streptophyta; class Pinopsida; order Araucariales; family Araucariaceae; genus Wollemia; species Wollemia nobilis. The sequence continues at coordinate 683,406 of JAQPPZ010002954.1, forward strand.
TAGAGTTCCTAGTTGAGTATGACTTCGGTATGGAGTATATCAAAGAAAAATAAAACAAGGTTGCGAATTATCAAGAAGGAGGAGACATACGGTAGCATTAACTCAAAGTCATGTTGACTTGATTGAGAAATTAAAGTAAATGTAATTAGAGGACTAGTATTGCATTGGAATATATTCTAAAATTAAGGTAAATCCTGAGAAAAATTGGTATTTAACATAAAATATGGGCTTTTATGTTTCAAAGATAGTATTTTTATACCCAATATTGGTGATTTAAGGAGAATGATTATACATGAGGTGAATTGTTCTCCATAATTTTCTCATCCAATAGGCACAAATATGAGAGAAATTATGAAAAAGACATTTTATTAACCTAAATGAAACATGATGTTAATGGGTTCATTCCTAGATGTTTGGAATTCCAGAAAGGAAAGGCATAACATCAACATACAATAGTAAAACTATACCCACATGATATACCTACTCAAAAGTGGTAGGTCATATCCATAAATTTTATTATGGGTTTACAAAAAATAAGGTACCAACATGATGCGATTCCTGTGGTGGTAGACAAGTTGACTAAGGTTACACATTTTATACCGAGGAACATCAAGGATGATGCATCAGTTATGGCAAATAAGTTTTCCAAGGAAATAATTTTATTACATGGTTTTCCAGAGGTGATCATATCAGATAGAGACTCCAAATTTACATAAATTTTTTGGAAAGCTCTTCATCATGCTTTGGGCACTAATTTGAATATCAATTCTGCTTACCATCCAAAAATAAATGGGCAAATAGAGAGGGTTAACCAAGTTCTTTAATACATGCTCCATATGTATTGCATGGATCAAAGTCTAAGTGGGAAGCCTATTTGCATATGATAGAATTTTCTTATAATAATGTGTACCATGCATCCTTGGGAATGGCTTCATTTGAGTCCTTGTATGGAAGATGGTGCATAACATCTCTATCTTGCGACAATATAAAATAATGGGTGGTGATCAAAACAAACACTGTCAAGTATATGGAGGAGCAACTTAGGGTGATTCGACAAAGGCTCAAAGAAGTAACTATTCACTAGAATATCTATGTTTATATGAAAATATCACCAAGAGAATTTTCTATCGTATATAGAGTCATCTTGAGGGTGAGACCCAAGAAAAATGCCATCAAGTCAACTAGGTTGGATCCTTTTTTTGTTGGGCCTTTTGAAATCATTGATAAGATTAGTCTAGTAGCCTATAGGCTTGCCTTACCACCCAACCTATCAAATATCCATGATACTTTACAAATATCCCTACTTAGGAAGTATGTTATTTATCCTTCACATATTTGGAATGTGTTAAAATTACAAATGGTAGATCCCACAACCATTGAGGTACAACCTATCAAGATTCTAGGGTTTCATTGTAAAAACTTGAGAAAATATACCTTAGATCAATGTAAGGTCTAGTGGGACCATTTTTTTGAAAATTGTGCTACTTGGGAAGATGCTAATGAAATGAGAAAGTAATTCCCATTTTTGTTTGAATAAAAATATTTTGTTTTTAGAAAACACAAGGGATTGTGTTTAGTCCTAGGGGAGGAGTATGTAATGGCCCACCTTGGCAAGACTTTTCCTTGTTTAATTGATGTATTGGTGTGTTGATATTTAATGCATGATCCTATTTTATTCTATCAATATGAGTTTATAGTTGTACTTTATGATTTTTAAAGTTGGATTATGCTATTTTTAGAATATGGTACTACTAATGAATTTTATGGTTGCAAGACTATGTACTCTCATAAATGGATTGGTATGGGATAACCACCAAATTTGAGAGAAAAGAGAAATTATAGATGAATTCTCATCGACAACCACAAGGGTAAAATCCTCATGTAGATGCATTTGCATATGTTTGATTAAAATGCATCATCAAGCAAGGAGGTTGCTATAAAAGCAAAAGAGCCCTTACCCTATGCATAGGGGATCCTTAGTAGGTGGATGATAACGTTGCAGTTATTGTAAAGCCTCTTGCTTAAGGAAAAAACATTGTTTGTGCATATTATTGATTGACATCTTAGATTTATAATTTATTATTGGGATGCATTTATGCATATGTTTTGAAGCATGAAAATTGTTTGATTAATAATTTTATCAAGATAGGTATTTATAATAGTGCTAGTATTATTAGTACTTAAAATATAAAATATATATGTTAATGGTTAATATTAACATTCAATATTAATTAAATAAATTCTAGGAGGTGAATATTTCATTTAATTATTATTATCCTAATGCTAGTAATTAAAATGAATATTAGAAAGCAATTGAATTATTGATATGAGTAAATGATTTAATAATCAATGCTAGCCTTAAAGAGCATTAGTAAAATTAATGTAAGCATTAATAAGTTAACCTTGTAAAAGGGGAATATATCTAATAAATAAATAAATTCTATATTTTAATGTTGGAAATTGGAAACATTAGCCTTGAGTATAGGAGTGATTAAAATGAGGGAATTCCAATGTCAAAAACCTGATACCTTCTTGGTTATTAGTATTACCATTGTTATTGTTTTGTTGGCTTGAGGATTTTTGTCTCCTTAAGAAGCTATCTTTCTTGTTTATTATATATGTAACTTAAACAACTACACAATATGTCAATCATGAAAGTATGAGGAAGCCACTCTCAAAGCCTCCTAATAGCCATTTTTTGTGAAAAACTATTAGTTATATTGATATTATATCACTTATTGATATGTAATGCTTGCTTTTGGCATATTCTATATATTAGATTAACATAGCTTATATGGGATGCATTTATGTAGACAAGATAATATATCTACTAGTAGTGGTATTGATAATAATATGTTATGAGCATGCTCACATCTTGGTTTATCTTCTTTAATACTATAACTAATTTTGCACACAACTTTCAACTTGCATTATGTTGATAGTGGTGATAATAAATGCCTATTTTTCTTAGTTGAGCATAAGTATGAATATAACATGGAGTGATTGTATGGTAAATAATGTTGTATGGTAACTTGGTAGTTGACGTCTGTAGTAGTAATATACAAGCAACACAATACAATTTATATTGGTGCTATATACTACAAAGCTTAGGCACATTAAATATAATTAATAAGAGGTGCTACTTGTACAATGTATAGTTATATTATGTAGTGATTTTGTTTTATAATTTATGCAACACAAAGATATATATATATATATATATATATATATATATATATATACATACATATATATATATATATATATATATATATATATATACATACATATATATATATATATATATATACATACATATATATATATATATATATATACATACATATATATATATATATATACATACTATATATATATATATATATATATATATATATATATATATATATATATATATATATCACAACACAATGTTTTACTAAATAGTATACCATTTCAACATGAGTGATGTGAATATGCATGCAATACGTTGATATATATAAAAATTTGCATATTATGAATATTATGCATGGGTTTTAGTGATTCCATTATTATTTTATAACATATGGCTTAACTTGACTAGCAAATATTCATTGCATAGTTTATTTACCTTGTTTTATTTTTTGTTGGATGGTAGGGGTTGTAAAAGCAAGGGCACTGATCAAAATGTCTCCTCAAAAAATTGTTCTTCATAACTCGATTAAGTACCTCTCAATAATATTAAGATTTTTTCCCTAGTTGGGTAAATATTTCCTAGGATTAGATGAATCCATTGCTATAGGTTCTCTCCCATGCTAACATAAGATTTAGGAAACTATAAGCTCAGTCATAAATGGATTCATGCCTTGAAAACATTGACTATTATGCATTAAAGAATATTTTTATCGATTAACCTATGGACAATTTTATGAATATTAATATATAAAAGTTAGGTAATTTAGTTAATAGTTTATTTACGTAGAGATGAACTATTAATAAATCTTGAAGACTCCTGCTTCATTAGTTTGATTGAAAATTATGTGTTTAATTAGGTTATGACACTATTAATTAATCCTAAAAGGATATTGTATTATTATTGATTAAATAATGTGATTGCTTATTTGTAAATGTTATATATTAGTTGTATTTAATTAATTCATAGTCATTGGGAAGAAGCTATTAATTATATTGAATACTTTTGCCTTATTGATATTGATTAAATAAGGTGTTGTTTATTAATCAATATTATTTAAAAGGAATATGGGGATTATAATTTGGTATATTAGTGAAGCAATGTTCCAATGTTTTAATATATTCTAAATGAGAAGATGAATGAGACTTGAGTAGTTAAGGAATACATAATTGGGAGAAGTATGTGATTCTCTCAATGTGCTTGCATGGTAATGCTTTTCATGATGCATGTTGTTGCATTGTTGTCTATTTTCTTGCAAAGTGCATGTTAGGCTTGCATATGCATTCAAGAGCTATAATGATCCCTAAAATTCAATTCAAGTTTGAAGGAGAAGATATCTCAAGTAGAAGACTTGAAAAAGAAGATGAGACTAGTCAAATTTTGAAATGTAATATTGTTTATGGGATGAGAAGTATTATGAGTATCATATGCAAAATTTATGCTATGCAATGCTCATGATAAAGGAATGGATGTATTGTAAACATTATTGGCATTGTATTGTGATTTTTTCAAAGAATGAAAATCGATTAATGTTTTTTTTATTAGGGTAAAAATGAGATTTTGAAAGGGCATGAACCTTTTTACAACACAAAGTCAACCCATCAACTGCATAGCTACCAAGGATAAGTAGCCAAAAATCCTCTGGATGCAAGATAAACAATATCCATAATGGATTCCAATTAGTTGTAGTCCTCCCTTGTAAAATTTTCTAAGTCCTCATAGACCACCCCAGGGGGGATCCATCTCATATCCTCTTCTTTAATGGTACCAAAGTTTTCCAGCTAGTCTACTGGTTTGTTACCTTCTCTAAAGATAAGAACAAAATCAACTTTTTAAAACATGATTTACAATATCTCTAATATCTTGCATAATATAATCAATTTTCCAATTAGCTTCTCTCTCCTATTTCAAATATTGACAATATTCAAGGAGTCTCCTTCAAATATAATTTTTTTGGCACCTAAATCCTTAGCTAGGTCTACACCCATATGTAAAGCATTAACTTTAACTTTATGACTAGTAGTAATTCCAAAAAACTTGTAGGGTATCCCCACCACTCTACCTTGATTGTCCCTCAAAATTGATCCTACTTTGGCCTTACCTGGGTTACTTTTGTATGCCCTATACAATTTTAACTTCAACCATTCATCTCGGGGTGGTTGTAATTTTACATCAGTTCTAACCTAAGCATTTGCCTCTCTACCACTAATGGGTTCTAAATTCCATATCTTAGCTATCATAGTCTCTTTAGTATTCTTTGGCTTGATAGAGTACTTTATAGATTTAACATTCTCCTCTAAAAAATGGGTGACTCTTCCAAACATTCTCATTGCTGACCTTTTTTGTCCTCTAAAAATTCTTCTATTCCTCTCTAACCATACTCCACATACAAAATGAAATGGAATCAGGTTACATTAATATGAGGACTAAAAAAGGGGTTCCCTTAATATTGTAACCACAAAATCATATTAGAAGGCATGACCCATGAGATGCTCATCCTATTGATGAGGAGCTGGAAAATATTTAGAGCATAGGGATATTCCAAGAAGATGTTTTCCACTGATTCTTCTACCTTTTCACATAAATTGCATCTATTAGGTAATTGAAAACCTCTCTTCTTAAGATTTTCCATCGTTAGGATCTTATTCTAGATTTATTTCGAAAGAAAAATCTATAGTTTAGGAATAGCTCTCTTATCCCAGATTCTATTCCAAGGGAAATCATTATCTACAATAGGATCTAAAAGATCATAGGATATCTTCACATTGAATTCACAATTCTTAGTTCTACTCCAAACCATAGATTCTCTTTGCTTGAAAAAACCTAAGTAATAAGCCTTTAGTTTAGCTTTAAGGAGGTTTAAATCCTCCAAATTCTTAGGGCCTACCTCTAAATATTTCCAGCTCAACAAGTTATCCAATAAAGTTATGTTAGGTTCTTGAAAATAATTAGTTATTAAAAAATGGAAAGGATGTTTTATTGAAGAAAATAATAGAATCTAATGGATTATGGTTATGATTATTTTAGATGTTGATTTTTTTATTTCATTATAAATAAAGGAAATGTTAAATTCTAGTGTTATGATTGAAGAAGTATTTAAATTCTTAGTCTTTAGCAATGTGTTATGTTGAATTTAATTATAATTTAATATAGCACTCTATTTCCTTTTGAGAAATGATTATAATTGTTGGGACCTTTGGGTTTGAAGGGAGTTATTTTGGGCATGATTTTAGAGCTATGTTAGTAATCCCTTGAGTCAAGATGTACCCAATCCTAGTCGAGTTATGATGAGGCAATCAACTAGATTTTTGTGAATGATACACCCTCAACGATGAGGTTTGGATGGCCCAAAGCAGTGAGGCTTGGGTAGTCCTAGTGACGAGGCTTGGACAAGTCCTAGTGGCAAATATTAGATGTATTTCTAGTGATTAGGATTAGGAATATTAATAATATACTGGTATGGGATAATCCACTAGATCATTCACAAGGTAATATAGTGGTGGCACCTTATAGTGAGGTAAGCATGACCATGATCATTATTAGGTGAGTGGTAATGGTCTTAGTTAGCTCATGATGAGGTGAAGCTAACTAATCACTAAGGCATCATGATATATTAATACTACATAAATGGACTTATGTAGGGTTAGAAAATAGATATCACCTTTAAGTATTATATGCCTTAAAGGTTAATCCCTACACTATGATCAAGTTTTCCTATATAGGTGAGTGTATGGAAAAAGTGGGCAGATAACCGATGGTATATTTTTTAATGGTGAGGTTAGAAAAGTAAACCCAATATGATTACGATAAGTTGGCCACTCCTATCCACTTGAGTGTCATTTGTGGTGACAATGAACTCAAAAGTGGTTATGCCTTTATACTAATGAAAATATTGGGTCTTCTTTATGAGTTAATCCTTGTAAAAAATAGCTCTCTCCCTTGGGTTGAGTTTACAGGTCATTATAAAGGGGAATGCTCTTATTTCTTTGCCTTAGATGCAAATGAATCCTCTTGTTAAGATTGAGGATGTGATTAAGGAGGAAGATAAGCTACACTAATGAGTGACTTTGATGACTTGATGTCTTGAAGAGGGTGAGGATAAGAATGATTTTGATTAGTTGGCATTAGATTCCTAGTGAAAAAATCTAATTTATAAGAAATTTCATCCTTTTATAATTATCATAGGGTTTATGGAAGTAAGAATTATTTTACTAAGGAATAAAACCTCATGTTTTTAACTTAACACAAAGGAGTATGAATCACAACTATATAATCATGTTGGTTAATATCTGGAAGAGAAATATAAGGAATTGTGATGGCATCCACTTATGCCGTAAAGGCACATATCCTCATGGGGAAAGGTAAAAAAACTATAAGCAAGTTACAATTTTACTCCCATATCATATGATATGGTCCTTGTGAATGACATTGCTAATCAAATAGAGAGGGATCTACTCCAATTAGACACCTAGTGAAGGGAATATAATGCTGTATTCTGTTGGAAGAGTAGGTCTTGGCCCTTTTTGTTGTCAATTTAAACTTTTAGGGCTTGGCCTTTGTCCAGTTGGTCAGTGGACCCTATTTTGTAAAATGGTTTTGGGTCAACCAGTTAAAACCCGGTGTTAATTATAATATTCTCTTACTTACCAAAAAAAAAAATATATCAATATTCCTTAAAAAAATACATTACATGAAGCTTTGTCTCCAATATATAAATTTACATGAATTTTCAATACTCTTAACTTTTGCTCTCCTCAAACATCCAGGAGATGCATCCTTTCACATTACTCATTTATGACAAAACTCTCATGACTTACCACATATTATGTGGCTCTTCACTCTCTCACTTGACACTGCATTTTATTACATATTGACATGTACATTAGATAAAATATAATTATACTCCTAAACTAATATTTATAAAGGGATTAAATAATGTAATACCTCCAACACCCCCTTGTATTAAATTATTTGGTAAGAAGGCTTTTTTCCTTCAATATTTGATTCTTCTTTCTCTTGTATTTGTTATTCAACTCTAACTTTGGTATTATTGGATATATGCAACCTTTATTAGGTATGCCTTTATAAATTGTTTATGGCTACCTTTGGGTCAATGCATATGAGTTACCTTTAGGTTGTCTTTGGATCATCATTGCATTTGGGTCAGTCATTGGAACAATCATAAGACTATTATTTCTATAGAATCATCACTATAGGTCACTTTTAAGTTGTGCTTGGGTTATAATCATATATTTTCTCATGGTAAGACTGACATTATTCTTTACATTAAAAAAAAATTGATCACACTTGGTTTTCTCCTATAGAAACCATACAACATTCTTTTCATCTTATCCTATTCATTTGTACTTATCCATCCATAATCTATTTTTAATATAATATTTTTTCTTTTATTTATGTAGACAATATTTTTTAGAATGATTATGTCCACAAATTTCACAACAATTGGGATTTCAATATTTTCGTATATTGTGTCCATATCTACCATAATGGTTACACATGTTCCCTATTATACAATTTATTTTATCATTTTATGATTCATTATTTCTTGTTTGTCCTTCATTGTTAATAGTTTTATCAATACTTCTCAAAAAATTTAATGTCATTGTTTCTTGTCACAAATTTAGTCCTTGATTCATTACTACTTGTTAGTCTTATATATCCAATATCTTCACATTCTAGTCTTATTTTTGGTACAATTAGCTCTTTTATTTCTTGTCCATATTTTACCAAAAATGTATTTTGGTATCCCATTTTATTTAACAATTTTAAACCAATATCTTTAGTATACCTTTCAAAATAACCAAATTCATCATTACACTGATCAAGACAAATTTGAGCATCACTATCCTTGTCATAATTTTAATCCATGTCATTGTCATTATTAATTTTGATAGCATAAGATTTCTATGAACTATCATAAACTATATGTAAATCCTTTGGGTCACAACCAAGTTCTCCTATGTTTTTAATGGCTCTTAAATCACAAATATCATAAATTGCATTAGAATTCTCTATTTGATTTTGATGAATATCACTAGTATCAAAACAAACATTTTTAATTTTGATGAAGATCACTAGTGTCACAACATTAATTCGTCATCGTTGATTTTAATTCTATGATATCACAATACACATTTGTTGTCATAAACCTTAAATCATTTTCTTCACAGGTAACATCTATAAGCTTGTTCTCCAAATATTTACTTCTTTAGTGTCTTCTATTATTGTCTTTAAGGACTTAATTAAAGAGTAATGCCATATACATTACCTTTCCTATATCAATAGGTAATGTAAAAGAACCTTTAAAGTCTTAATTTGCTTCAATAAACTTTGAGCTTAGACAATTACCAAGCATTGAATTTTTTTCATCTTTGGCTTCTCTTAAAATTGATTGTAAGACCCTCTTTAACTTTATTGATGTATCTTCTTGTCCTTATATATTTTCTATCATGCACTGTGTACACAACTTTAGATTTTTTAACATTTCTTTAGTATCTTCTAGTGAAGTATCCTAAATGTCTATTTGTTCTTGAAAATGTAAATTTTGTTCTCTTCTTCATTTATTTTTGACAATCCATGTTCTTGTATATATGAATTTTTATTATTTATTTGTCATTTTGCTTGTTTTTGCCTTGCCATGTTGCATTCAAAATTTTCACTTTTGAATGTTCCTTTTATTTGTTTATCTCCAAATAAATTTTCCTTCAACCAATTGTTGAGCAAGGTGCAACAACAATATTGTCATTGTTGTCAACATAGTCAGACAGATCGGTTGATGCAGTGGACAGGAGTTAAGAGGTTCTTCAGAGTATGTACAGTGATTTTCCAAAAGATCGAAGTGGCCCATATGCTAAAAATCAAAAGAAAATCACAAGGAAGAAAACTGTCGCGATATCGCGACATGTTGAGCAAGAAAGAAAAACTGTCGCGATATCGCGACATGTTGAGAAGAAAGAAAAACTGTCACGATTTCGTGACATGTTCGAAAAGAAAGCGCAAGCAAGAAAAATTGTCACGATTTCGTGACATGTTCGAAGAGAAAGCACAAGCAAGAAAAACTGTCACGATTTCGTGACATGTTCGAAGAGAAAGTGCAAGCAAGAAAAATTGTCATGATTTCACGACATGTTCGAAGAGAAAGCGCAAGCAGGAAAAACTATCGCGATTTCGTGACATGTTGGAAGAGAAAAAGGCAAGTAGAAAAAGTGTCACGATTTCATGACATGTTGCAAGAGAGAGAGTCTGAAAGAAAAAGTTTCACGACATATTGCAAGAGAGATAGTACGGAAGAAAAAGTGTCATGATTTCATGACATATTGGAAGAGAGAGAGTACGAAAGAAAAAGTGTCGCGATTTCATGACATATTGCAAGAGAGATTGTACGAAAGAAAAAGTGTCACGATTTCACGACATATTGCAAGAGAGAGAGTCTGAAAGAAAAAGTGTCATGATTTCGTGACATATTGCAAGAGAGATTGTACGAAAGAAAAAGTGTCATGATTTCACGACATATTGCAAGAGAGAGAGTCCGAGAGAAAAAGTGTCGCGATATCGTGACATGTCGCGTTTTCGTGACCCGAAGGCAAGAGAAAGAGCAAAGGAGAAAAAGTGTCATGATATCGTGACATGTCACATTTTTGCGACTAAAGGAGGAGAGAGAAAGTTAGAAGGCAAAAGTGTCGCGATATCATGACAAAAGTAAAGAGAAAGAGTACGAAGGGAAAAGTGTCACGATATCGTGACATGTTGCATTTTCGTGGGACCCGAAGGCAAGAGAAGGAGCAAAGGAGAGAAAGTGTCGCGATATCGTGACATGTCTCGTTTTTGTAGGTACCAAGGCAAGAGAAAGGAGCAAGGAGGCAAAAGTGTCGCGATATCGTGACATGTTGCTGTTTTCGTGAGTACAAGCCGGAGAGAAGAAGCAAGGAGGCGAAAGTGTCGTGATATCGCGACATGTGTTTTCATGGGTACAAGCCAAGAGAAGAAGTAAGGAGGCGAAAGTGTCATGATATCGTGACATGTGTTTTCATGGGTACAAGCCAAGAAAAGAAGCAAGGAGGCGAAAGTGTCGTGATATCGTGACATGTGTTTTCATGGGCGAAATCCGAGAAGAGGACAAAGAGGCAGAAGTGTCACGATTTCATGACAGGTCACTTTGGCACGAGCTAAGAAGAGAACCCAACCAAAATAAGATATGTGATAGTTAACTAAAGTTATATGGCAGTTACAGGGGCCATTGCAGAAGAAAATCATGCAACTAAAATAAGAAGAGTTAACTAAAGTCGGTACGACAGTTACAGGTGCAGTTATAGAGAAAAATCATGCAGCTAAAATAAGAACAGTGAACTGAAGTTAGAACGACAGTTATAGGGCCAGTTACGGAGTGAAATCATCGAGCGACGGTTAAACTGAAAGTCATCAGTCGAAGACCAAACAAAGAGCCGTAACTATTAATAGGCTGCATGAGAGAATACTGTGTGATAAAGGAGTTACATATAGAAGTTTCTATTATAAGTTGCATGCAAAAATATGGAAGTTAAAAATAGAGTCAAAACTTTGTTATAAAAGGAGGTCTGCATGGAGAATTACAGAGGCGCTGAAATAGAGTGAAAGTGCTGCAAAAAGAGGGTTGGAAGAGTGCCGTAAGAGAGCGTTAAGCAGAGCCGTGAGAGCCGTAAGAGTGCAATAAGAAGCGCAACAAGAGGGCTGTAAGAGGGCCATAAAAGTGTAGTAAGCAGAGCCTTAAGTGTGTGTGGTGTTTTGGTGAATAGCGAGAGAGGTTGGGTTAGCAATAGACCAATCAGGGTCTTGTATAAGCGAAGGCATTTTTATGTCAATCTTATAGTTTCAAAATTGCAGTCCAAGTTGGTGCTTGGAATTAGGGGTTGGTGCTCCTTTCTGTTGGTGCAGATAAATTAGGGGTTGGTGCTCCTTTCTGTTGGTGCAGATAAATTAGGGGTTGGTGCTCCTTTCTGTTGGTGCAGATAAATCAGGGGTTGGTGCTCCTTCCAGTGGGTGCTAGTAAATTGATTGTAAAATTGGTATTTTGCAAAGGTTGGATTTGGATGGGAGTCCAAACAGTCAATTTTTGAGGAGTAGCCAAAACTGGTGAACCTCGGTACATCTTGTGTTGTGTGATGCTCTCTTGTTATATTTGCTTTATGTGGTTTTAAGTTTTCATTGTTTTGGCTTTAAGAGTTGAAGTTTTTAAGTTTTAAAGAGCCACACTGATTCACCCCCCCTCTCAGTGTCATTGTGAGACTAACAATTGGTATCAGAGCCAAGTTCTTGAACAAAGCTTAACCAGCTAGGGTGATCTTGGATTAGTACGCAATGGTAGGTGGTGAAGGCTTCTCATCAAACAAAGCACCATTGTTGGATGGAACTAATTACACATTTTGGAAACTCAGGATGCAGACATATCTTTGTGCTTTGGGATACGACATTTGGGATTCAGTAGATAGTGGATACACAATACCCACCACTTCTCCAACCGATGCTTTCGATAAGAAACTGTTTGAGAATAACTCAAAAGCAAAGAATGCTATCATGTGCGGATTAGTGGACAATGAACTAGTAAAAATTATGAGTTGTAAAATGGCAAAAGAAATATGGGACAAACTGAGGAGCATTCATGAAGGAGACGATAAGATCAAGGAGGCCAAGTTACAAACACATCGAGCTCAGTTCGAAATATTAAAGATGAATGACGATGAGAACATAGAGTCATATATGCTGAGAGTTAATGGAGTAATTAATGCGATTAGAGGACTCGGCGAGGAAATCGAAGATTCTATCATCGTGAAAAAGGTATTAAGATCTCTTCCCCAAAGATTTGATTCTAAAGTTTCAGCTATAGAAGAAGCTAAAGATCTAAATTCTTTTAGTATGGATGAGATGCATGGTTCTTTGACTGCATATGAGATGAGAATAGGAAAATCTAAACCCATAGACAGAGAAGCTACTTTTAAAGCCCATAAAAATATGAAAGCAAAACAAGAATCCGAGGAAGAAGAGACATCAGATGAAATGGAAGCAAACTTTGTTCGAAAACTAAAAATGGGAAAAGGAAAATACAGAGGAAAGTTACCGTTTAAATGTTTCAATTGTGGAGGCGTTGGGCATCTTGCAGCTAAATGTCCACTTAATGAGAAGAACATAAGTGATGAAGGATCACACCAAGAAAGAAGTGACTGGAAGAACAAAACAAATTTCAGAAAAGGCAACTTCAAGAAGAAAAGTTTCATCTCCAAGAATGTCAGTTCATCGAAGACAACTGCAGTGAGGATTCCGAAGAGGAAACAGGTGAAGTTCTTTATATGGCACTCAAAGAAGAAAAAATGGAAAAAGAACAAGTATGTGATGAAAACCTAGAGGTTGAAGTAGATCTAGAAGGTGAGTTGATCGCTGCACTTGAAGAGTTGGGTTTAGAAAGGAAAAAGAACAAAATATTGTCCAAGAAGTTGGAAGAATATGGGGATAATATTGAAGATCTCTTCTTACAAATTCATAAAGCCAAGAAAATAGAAGAAGCCTTGAAGTCACAGATCAATGAGAAAGAGATTGTTTGCTGCAAACAAGAAGAGGAGATTGTTTTATTGAGGAAACAACTAGAAGAGGCCAATACAAATCTCAAATTTGAGAAGAGCACAGAGTCGCTAGATAAAATGATAAGGCAACAAAGAAGCCCCATGTGTAAGCTTGGTCTTGGATGTGAAGTTGAACAACCTTCATCTTCTAAATCTACAGAGAAGAAGAAATCCACTGTTGAAGGATCAAAGCAAGAAAATCTTGAAGTTGAATCCTCAAAAGGAAGAAAATCTCAAAGGAGATCTACAACGAAAGCAATCACAACAAAATAGGTTCTATCACTCTCACTTTATTCATAATAATGCTTTTAATGGCTATTGTTTTAGATGCAACCATTATGGTCACAAGGCAATTTATTGTGGATTGAATAATAGATCAAAGAGTTATGCTTGGTAGAAATACATCTCGTTATTCCGGTTGAACACCATGTGCAATGTTTTAAATGTAATGGTCATGGGCACATAGCAAGGTCTTGTCCAAGAACTTTTGTATCTAATCTAAGGCAAGACAAGAGATTTCATCGGACGCAAAGAATGCAACACAGACAGGGAAGAAATCATGTGCATCAAAGAAAGGAAAATAATCATCCATCAAGGATGTACAAGAGACAACCACCCAAGAGAAATGTTCAAGTTCACGAAAAGGTTCAAAATAGGGATGCAGTTGAAAACCTTCAACCTAAGTTCAAGAAATATTGGAGAAAGAAAGAAGAGAGGAAATCGTGTCTCCTTGGACTGAAGGAGATTACTCCTCTATTGCACTAAGCAGCTCCAGGTAGCACATCCTTAGGGGGAGCAATGTTAAAGTTTTATTTTAATGCTCCTATGTATTTGTGTGGTTATCTCGAGGATGAAAGGAAAGTAGTCGGGGAGTTGTCGTATAGTTGTCAAAATGTGTTTTAGTTCATGTAGATGTTTGTGGAGAGATCCGAACCGGAGGCAGGGAGATAGTGTCAAACTGATGTGCTTTAGTAGAACAACATGGTGAACAACTAGGTTTTTGATGCAGCAGCTGATAGGCATTATCTGAGATAGAACATGCAGCATAGGTCGACGTGTCATGGAAGCATAAGCTGGTAGGTGCTGGTTTTGAAGCCTATAACATTCCCAATCTATAGATAAAATAGAATCCGTGTTGTGAGTACATCTCAATTCATCTACCAATATCGAGGGAGGACTATGGTAAAGCTCTTCATGATCGTTATGAAAATTACTACCAACGTGTAGGTGGGAAGGCGTGAGTTTCTTAACCAAAAATACAACACATCGTTTGGTATAAGAGAGCATTAATTTTCTCTAAAGAAGTAGCCATTATCAAAGAGATGCCAGAGTCAAAGCAAACAATGGCACTAGCACCCAGATGGTCAAGAGTGCCAATTGGCACATGCAAGGCAGAGACGTTGAGAGAATAGCACCTAGGTGGTGAAGCACCAAGGAGGACAAGATGCCTATGCACCTAAGAAAGTCTTGCATTATTTGAGAAATACGAGATATTGCCCGAGGAATCCCTTGATCACAGCGAGGAGAAATGCTCCCTGGAATCGCATGAAGAATGTTCACCTAAGACATTGAGTAGCCCTGACATATGCCCTAGCAAGAAGCAGAATACCGAGTGTTGATGACTACACGTAGATTGAGGTTCCAACGCTAGATGTAACGGTCCACTGTCAATACCTGCGCAAATGATGAAAACATTCATGGTAGCCGTTAGAAACCAGAGACATTGAGCTGCACAACTGATGCGAGGCAAAGTCGTCAGTCACGGAGGAGGTGGCAATCAAAAGGCTGAAGAAATTACGTGTAGGCTGCCTGGAGAGTCGATCATTTTTGATTTGGGAGTAACTTTTGCACAGCTGAAAGTTGAGTGTTGATCATACTATACTAAATAAGTTAAAGCAAGGTACAACAAGGATTCTAATATGATGAGCACAGATATAGAGTTCTAATCAGCAAGGAAGACTAGATGATAGAAAGAGTACCAGTGGAGGTGCATTCTATCTTGGAGATAGGTTGGTCGCGTGGAACAAGAAGAAACAAGAGTCAGTCTCCTTATCCATAGTAGAGGTAGAATATATTGCAGCGACAACGTGTTGTACGTAGGAGAAAGTTGCGAAAGGTGAGGTTAAGTTGGATTTTTGTTCCAACAACAGAGCAAGTAGCGGATATCTTCACAAAACCATTGCCCAAGGAAGTCTGAGTACCTTCGCAATAAATTGTGGAGTGGTCATGTTTCCCAAGAATTGACTAGCTATCGGGACCACATTCTCGGGGGGAGCATTTATATATTTGATTATCTTTTTGCTCATGTTTGTAATTTTTGCTAACTCGTAATAATTTGTGCCTGAGAATGTTGTGCATGGACTCAGGGGGAGTCTACAGTAGCCCTTGGTATTATTGTCAAAGGGGGAGAAGAATTATAGGAAATTGCATGTGTGTTGCCAACAATTCCAAAGGGGGAGATTGTTGAGCAAGGTGCAACAACAGTATTGTCATTGTTGTCAACACAGTCAGACAGATCGGTTGATGCAATGGACAGGAGTTAAGAGGTTCTTCAGAGTATGTACAGTGATTTTCCAAAAGATCGAAGTGGCCCATATGCTAAAAATCAAAAGAAAATCACAAGGAAGAAAACTGTCGCGATATCGCGACATGTTGAGCAAGAAAGAAAAATTGTCACGATATCGCGACATGTTGAGAAGAAAGAAAAACTATTGCGATATCGTGACATGTTTGAGAAGAAAAGAAAAATGTCGTGATTTCGTGACATGTTCGAAGAGAAAGCGCAAGCAAGAAAAACTGTCACGATTTTGCGACATGTTCGAAGAGAAAGCGCAAGCAAGAAAAACTGTCGTGATTTTGCGACATGTTCAAAGAAAGCAGGAAAAACTGTCACGATTTTGCGACATGTTGGAAGAGAAAAGGCAAGTAGAAAAAGTGTCATGATTTCATGACATATTGCAAGAGAGATAGTACGAAAGAAAAAGTGTCATGATTTCGTGACATATTGCAAGAGAGATAGTACGGAAGAAAAAGTGTCATGATTTCGTGACATATTGCAAGAGAGATTGTACGGAAGAAAAAGTGTCATGATTTTGTGACATATTGCAAGAGAGATTGTACGGAAGAAAAAGTGTCATGATTTCGTGACATATTGCAAGAGAGAGAGTCCGAAAGAAAAAGTGTCATGATTTCATGACATATTGCAAGAGAGATTGTACGAAAGAAAAAGTGTCACGATTTCGTGACATATTGCAAGAGAGAGAGTCCAAGAGAAAAAGTGTCGTGATATCATGACATGTCAGGTTTTCATGACCCGAAGGCAAGAGAAAGAGCAAAGGAGAAAAAGTGTCGTGATATCATGACATGTCGCATTTTTGCGACTAAAGGAGGAGAGAGAAAGTAAGAAGGAAGTGTCGCAATATCGCGACAAAATTAAAGAGGAAGAGTATGGAGGAGAAAGTGTCACAATATTGTGACATGTCACGTTTTCATGGGTACAAGCCAAGAAAAAGAGCAAGGAGGAGAAAGTGTCACGATATCGC
Source organism: Wollemia nobilis (assembly GCA_028583015.1). Taxonomy (NCBI): domain Eukaryota; kingdom Viridiplantae; phylum Streptophyta; class Pinopsida; order Araucariales; family Araucariaceae; genus Wollemia; species Wollemia nobilis. The sequence goes on from JAQPPZ010002954.1 coordinate 700,730, forward strand.
AACATGTTGTGTTTTCACGTACAAACCAAGAGAAAGAGCAAGGAGGAGAAAGTGTCGCGATATCGCGACATGTAGTTTTCAGTACAAGCAAGAAAAGAAGCAAGGAGGCAAAAGTGTCGCGATATCGCGACATGTGTTTCATGGGTACAAGCCAAGAAAATAAGCAAGGAGGCGAAAGTGTCATGATATCGCGACATGTTGTGTTTTCACGGGTACAAGCCAAGAAAAGAAGTAAGGAGGCAAAAGTGTCGTGATATCACGACATGTGTTTTCACGGCAAAATCCGAGAAGAGGACAAAGAGGCAGAAGTGTCACGATTTCGTGATAGGTCACTTTGGCACGAGCTAAGAAGAGAACCCAACTGAAATAAGATATGTGACAGTTAACTGAAGTTATACGGTAGTTACAGGGGTCGTTGCAGAAGAAAATCATGCAGCTAAAATAAGAAGAGTTAACTGAAGTCAGTATGATAATTACAGGTGTAGTTATAGAGAAAAATCATGCAGCTAAAATAAGAACAATGAACTAAAGTCAGAACGATAGTTACAGGGCCAGTTACAAAGTGAAATCATTGAGCGACGATTAAACTGAAAGTCATCTATCGAAGACCAAACAAAGAACCATAACTATTAATAGGCTGCATGAGAGAATACTATGTGATAAAGGAGTTACTAATATAAGTTTCTATTAATAAGTTGCATGTGGAAGTTAAAAATAGAGTCAAAACTTTGTTATAAAAGGAGGTCTACGTGGAGAATTACAGTGCTTCTGAAAGAGAGTGAAAGTGCTACAAAAAGAGGGTTGGAAGAGTGTCGTAAGAGAGCGTTAAGCAGAGCCGTGAGAGCCGTAAGAGTGCAGTAAGAAGCGTAGCAAGAGGGCTGTAAGAGGGCCGTAAAAGTGCAGTAAGCAGAGCCTTAAGTGTGTGTGGTGTTTTGGTGAATAGCGAGAGAGGTTGGGTTAGCAATAGACCAGTCAGGGTCTTGTATAAGCGAAGGCATTTTTATGTCAATCTTATAGTTTCAAAATTGCAGTCCAAGTTGGTGCTTGGAATTAGGGGTTGGTGCTCCTTTCCTATGGTGCAGATAAATTAGGGGTTGGTGCTCCTTTCGGTAGATAAATTAGGGGTTGGTGCTCCTTTCTCGTTGGTGCAGATAAATCAGGGGTTGGTGCTCCTTCCAGTGGGTGTTGGTAAATTGATTGTAAAATTGGTATTTTGCAAAGGCTAGATTTGGATGGGAGTCCAAACAGTCAATTTTTGAGGAGTAGCCAAAACTGGTGAACCTCGGTACATCTTGTGTTGTGTGATGCTCTCTTGTTATATTTGCTTTATGTGGTTTTAAGTTTTCATTGTTTTGGCTTTAAGAGTTGAAGTTTTTAAGTTTTAAAGAGCCACACTGATTCACCCCCCCTCTCAGTGTCATTGTGAGACTAACAATTGGTATCAGAGCCAATATTTCCTTTCAAATAAATTTCTCCCTCTAAATTTTACATTATTATTATTTTACCCAAAATAACTTTATTCTTGTGATCTGGAATAAGAAGGTTGAAGAAGACAATAAATAGTGACCAATGGGTATAAGAAATAGTGTCTTATTATGGAACAATTAAATGGAATAATGTCTTATTTAGTTTTCGACTGTCCATATCAAGATGTTATCGAACATTGAAGATATGGAATAAGGAATAATTGGTGACCAATATTTGAATGATTTAAAAAAAATCAAAATAAATTTATTCTTGCAACACTTTTTCAAAGAGTTATACTAATCAAACACACATTCTTATTGTCATTTTCCCTTAATATTCCTGCAAAACTTAATAAATTTTTAAACCTTTTTCTTTAAAAATAAATAATTTCTCCTTCTTCTTAATATCCCATATTAATGTTTCTCACCAAAGGAACATCTATGAGAATAATGCAATGGCAATGACAACTTATACCTTAGCAACTTATAATAGAATTTAATAAAATTACTGTTCATAAATATTTATTTATCGTAAGCCTTTTAATATAAAAAGGATTAATATTACCTTTGATGCATAATGTCTCTATCCATGTTCTGCCTTGCGATTGCACACAATTTGAACTACCTAAATTCTCCTATTTGAGACTATAACATCTTGTTTGACTAATTATTTCTTCATTATATCCATTTCATTAATGATTCCTTATGCAGGATTATTCCAAAAAAATGGATTGTTACGTCCATTTCACTAATAAACTCTAGAATCATATCAATTAAATATTTCTAGGATAAACTTTAGAATTTAAACATTTCTAGAATAAATATTTTTGCTATGGACTAGGCTTTTTAAAAAAAATTGAGTTTTTAAATTATTGTAGACTGAGCTTAAAGATATTACCTTTGGCATTCTTTTTCTCAAGAAAGTGACACTTTTTTAGGCAACTTTGTTGATAGTTTGGTCTACTAGTTTTCTGATAGGTGAGCACCAAAAATTATGGGGTTCACTTATGTATCATCAACCCCGTTATCGATTTATTTTTAATGTTGTAATCCCAAAAAATTTATGTTATCTGAGAGATAGAGTTGTAGGAAAATAATATCTATTTGAATACCTATTTCACAAATTTGAGGAGTTTTCAACAATGTATGCATGAACCTATCCAAATACAATGCACAAGTCTTGCTTATAGGTTATGGTTTACGTCATGACCTTCCACCAAATTTTTTTCATCAATTAATTAAATATTCCTTATAAATATCATGCTTAATTCCCTTCAATAGACAATGCAAGTAAATAACTGGACCAATTTTCTATTTCTAGCTTTCAATAAAATACCTTGCTTAATACTATGTGTAATTTTAATTAAATTTCCTTTCTATTTCCAGTACTATATACACGAGTAAATACCTAGATACTTGGAAAATAATTTTTGTGCTCCATTTTTGACTTTGGCATCTCTGTTATTTGTATTTCATTGTTCCTTCATCACTATTATACACTCTTTTGAAATCAGTATTCTCCTTCCTAGATGGTTGGATCAACCACCAATGTGATTTTGATACCACTATTAGCTATTTAACCAGATTATCTCATAGGCCAATATATTAGTATCATAAAATAAATCACATAAAATGCATTCACATAATAATAACAATATCTCACAATGAAATTTTCACTATTACATTCAATATATCAAGATTATTTAGATAGATTACATTGCATGTAGTTTTATCTCCAATATATAACTTTACATGACTTCTCAATACTTTTAACTTTTGCTATCCTAAAACATTTAGGAGATTCATCCTTTCACATTTCTCACATATGAAAAAACTCTCATGACTTACCACATATCATGTGACTCTTCACTTCTTACTCGAAACTTTGCACTTTCTCATATATTGACACATACATTATATACAATATAAATCATACTTCTAAACTAATATTTACAAAGGAACCAAATAATATAATATCTTAAATATTTTCATCAATTAGTTATAATTGACTAAGGCAAGTGAGACAATAATTGTCTCCTATATATGCATCCTACAAAATAATTTACATGGATCGAGAGTCAACTGCAAAGGGAAAATTGTCTTAGCATTATAGACCAAGGCATAAGGTGTTACACTAGTGGGGGCTTTGACTTTGGTGCAAAATACCCAAAGGAAATGGTACAACTAAAAGTGGTAGTCTCTCCCAATATTATTGAATATCTTCTTGAGAATATTGATAAGAGTTTTGTTGGAGGTTTTGGCTTGGCCATTGCCTTGAGGATAATAAGGTGTAGGTCTTTTATGTTTAATGTGATACTTTGCACAAATATTTTGGGCATATTTAATTTTTAAAGGTATGTTGTTGTTTGAAATAATAATAGAAGGGATGCCATATTGATAGGTTATTTAGATTTACAAACTTAAAATCTTGTTTTGGATCCAAAAGGTATAGATTCAACCCATTAGTGAAGTATTCAATTGTAGTGATGATAAATTTATCCATAAATAGATATGAGATTGATTTTATTACTAATATACAATCTCTAAATGGAAAATGCCAAGGTGAGGTAATGTACTATAGGAATTTAGATGAGGTGTGAATAAGGTTGTAATGCATTTAACACTTATCACACCTCTTGGTGTATTCAAAGGAGTATTTCTCTATGGAAGACTAATAAGAATCCATTTGAAGGAGCTTGTTAGCAATGATGATACTAATGAACTATACATCACAAGATCAATCAAAATTTCTATGTTACATTTCAAGTGTGTGATAGTATAAAATATCACCGATAATAACATACCTATTGGCCCTTTGTTCAGGATTCTTTATTTTATTACAATTTAAAATATTAGGAAAAGCACTAGTCTTGATATAATCATAGATGTACTTATACCAAGGTCTTGGGGATGAGGTAGTTTCAAAGGTAAAGACCTTTGAAGGGTTTGACTAGTTTCTAATATTATAAGATCTATGATTTTCCCTAAAGATAATTATAACTTGTTTATTATCAAGCTCTAATATAATATGAGGTGTAGCAGAAGCCATAAAATCCACATAATATTTACTAGATTTGAGGATAGTGTCGATGGTAACTTTATCAAGTTTATCCATAAATTTATTGATAAATTTTTTATAGGACTTCAAATTGTTATACTTGGTTTGATAAAAACCATTGAATTGGTTAATTATCAGTTGGGAGTTTTCAAAGATGGTAATGACCTTAACATTGAGTGTTCTAGTAGTTAGGAGTCTTTGAATAAGTGCTTCATACTCTACTATATTTTTGGTATAATAGAATCTCAAATTAAAGTACAATGAGATTAGATATTTTTAAGGAGTAACTAAAATGATTCCTTCCCTACACCTTTGATGCACCTTACACTGTGAAAGTATAAGATCCAATAATCTAATTTTTCTTCCTCAAGGCTAATGTCAAGGATGGAATCTCAAGGAATTATGCCACTAAGTATTTACTTGCTTCTAAAGGTGCATCTACTAGTTGGCTAGCAATCACCTTATCTTTCACAAAATTTTAACTAATATTCCCTTTATTAAATTTGAGAGGCCTAATGACCCATCTAGTAATTTTCCTTGAGAGAAGAAGTTTCAAAATGAGATATTGTAATGGGTCTAAGCTTGTGATGAGAAAGATATTATGAATAACCATATAATTTCTAATTTTTTAGGAGGAAAAGACTATTATTAAACAAAGCTTCTATAAAAGTGTATACTTGACCTCATAACTAATAAAAGTCCAACTTAGGATACTTTAAGGTTAAATAATTTACCCAATATGATGGGTAAATTGATGGACATAAGATTTTATATAAATGAGATATGCACCATAACAATATTCATCACTCTAATCCAACCCAAAAAAATAGTATTGGCTAGATAACCTCTATCACAATAATATTCTTGATCAAATAATTCTTTCTTGTTAGAGGAAATATGTGAGATAGGGATCATTATGACTAGGAATATACTCTATCCTAAATCCCTAGCCAAAATTTGGTCTATAATGGATCTTTAATGACCTACTCATGCAAACCCAATATTATACCTTGATATCCTATCTTAACTAATATTTGTTTCAAAATATAATATGCATTTGATTAATTATGAGTTGTATTTTCGTTCGACTAGATAGTGATTACTACCATTGATATTTTCGTTGTTGATAGATTTGGGTATCTTTTTAGATAGAATGAAAGATTTTTTAGAGGGTTGAAAAATTAAGTTCTTAACCATGGTGGGAAGGCTACAACTCATAAAGCCTACATTGCAATTCATATTGCTAGTAGGTATAGAATCATTATTAGATTTAAAGATACTTTCTTTGGAAAGGATGAAAGGAAAAATTTAGGCTTTCACTTTGTAAGTGGGATAGGGTTTGCAAAGGAAAGAATATTGGAGGAGTAACCTTGTAGAATTATAGATTTATGAGTTTGACCTTAAGGAAAATACTTGGGTGAAGATTATTCAAAGATCAAGAAAAGAATTGGACAAAAATGTTAAAAAATATATAGGTTCATTTGATGTAATTAAATTATTTAGGAAAATAAATCTATCCAAAGGATCACAAACATGTAAATTCATCTTAGGTAGTTTTCAATTGATCAAGAAACATATTAGATGATTAGTCAATAAAGAGAATTATACAAATTTTTGGTCTTATGATTGGTTGAAGCCTTATTCTATTATCTATAATTTAAAATGGAAAACATTGACTTGGTCATGCCTAGCTTATATAGGTCCAAAAGTCAAATATTATATTAATATGATGATTTTTATTAGTAACATAGTTGAAGGAGATGAACTTAAAAAAATTGTAGATAAGTTCCAAAAGTTTTATTTATCTATTTTTATATGAAAGGATGAGTTGGTTTTAAACCCATCAAAAGATGGTGAGTACTCAATCAAGTTGGGATATGAGGATTTAGAGCAATAAAAAATTCCTACTTCAAAATATTTCCCATGAAAGAATGTTTGGTCAATAGAGGCTTCCCTAAGGCCTCAACATTCCTTTAGCTAGTAGTTCAAAGTAATATTTTTATAAGAGATTTTACAAAAAATAGGATATCATGGACTTTTTAAATGTGCCTTGTGTGAGAAGGACTTAAAAAATTAGACCATTTACTTTTTCATTGTCCCTTTGCTCACACAATTTAGGGTTATTTTATTTTTATATGAGAATATATTGGGTAGCTCCATCAACATTGAAAGAGTTAATAAAATGTTAGATTAATTATTTTAAGTTTGGGGTGAATATGGAGAAGGAGAAGATAGGAGGAGGGAAACCAGACCTAGGAGTTAATTTTGGAGGTACCAAGGACGAAACCTATGCAGGTAAGGCTGGCAAGTCACTTATGACCAAGAGCAACAACGGAGATAAGGAAAAGGACTCAGAGGACAAGGGAGATAAAGGAGATGGACAATCAATTCCTACCAAGCCTCGGGAGAAAGAACATACTTTTTGGGGAGATGATCCTTCTCAGTCTGAGGCCCCTACCTAGGGTCCCACTACCATTCCTTCAAAAGTACTTTCATATGCTAATATTTTAAATGGACAGGGCCCCCCTAAACCCCCAAGCACCACCATTATCCCAAATGGCCAAAATATCATAATACCTGATGACATTGCTGAAAAATACCTAGCCATGGAAAATTTTACATTGGTTGGAAAGTTTGTAGGAGGCAGGCTTGACATCGACACCATTGGTTGGAAAGTTTGTAGGAGGCAGGCTTGACATCGACACCATTCGTACGTGGGCCTTCACAAAATGGAAGACCCTTGGAGACATGGAACTGGTAGTTTTGTCTAGGGGTTTTTTTGCCATCAGGTTGAGCAATTATGAAGACACAAAGCATATTCTTACCAGTGGCCCATGGTTCTTAGGTTACAAGAGCCTTTTCTTGAGGAAATGAGACCTAGATTTCAACCCGGATACCCAGGATATAAATTTTACCCCCATTTGGGTCCGTATTCCTGACCTACCCTTCCACTGCTAGCATGATGACGTTCTTCTCTCTATTGCAACTACCATAGGAGACCTCCTAGCCATTGATCTGGTAACCAAAGCATGCAAAAGGATGAACATAGCGAGGATCTACATCAATAAAAATTTAGCGTCGAAAATCCCTACTTATGTTACCCTTTCTCACAAGATTTTCTTCCTAAAATAGGCTCTGGAATATGAAAAAAAACCATGTTTCTGTGTGGAATGCCATACTCAAGGAAATTTGAGGTCGTAATGCCCTATCCTCAAAGCTAAGTCTAATCCTAGAAAAATTCAATCGCAAGCTACAAGCATGCCCCAAAGTGAGGTCAGAGGCGAAGGCACCAAACCCCAAAAGAGAGGGCAACAACAATACCAGGCTAGGAACCACCAGCAAAAATCAGCTTCAATCCCTATAGGAGGAATCCAATCTCCCAGATGCAAGGAGAAGATGATGGCAAAGTCAGGATTCACACAGACAATCTCACAGTAAATTCACAAAAATTTTCATTAATTCATTCAATGCCAAAATACAGTAGTAACTTTCCCCCGACACAACACTTCTTCCCCAATCCCGAACTTCACCATCCTCTTTACAAAGATTTTCTTCGAGTTTTTAACGAGGCCTCAGTCCTCCAGGCAATCAATGCCTCCACCAAACAAATTTCAAATTCAAATTTCCCCCCAGGACGAGAATTCAAATTTTGCCATAAATGGGCCACCGCCCGAACCACCATGGAGCTTGCATTAATGGTTTTCCTCGACCTGCAACCGCCGTCTTCGTCAGATCGATCTCTTGTACCGTGGTCTCCTCCATAATGGCCATTACTTGCGTCTGTTCCATTGCCTGTTCCTGTTACTTTGTCAATAAAAGAAAAGAAACGCGGCCGTGGCTCTCATCTTGATTCAATACACGTAGCTGTCCACGTGTTAAATCTGACCTCCCCTGGTTGTCCGCATACATACTTGGCTTTACCCACCTCTGTCCACAATGTTTCCAAAACACGTGCCCCTCTCCATAGTTTTGATACACGTGGCTGCCCACGTGTCCAATCCTGCCTTGTCCGGTCTTCGGTTCATTTTCTTTGGTCATGATTTTACTTGGTCGCGATATCGCGACAGGTCGCGATATCGTGACCAAAAACGCTTCCTCAAGCCTCAACTCTTTGGGGTCACGAAATCGTGACATGTCACGATTTCGTGACCCCTCCCCTCTCTCTCTCAACCTTCTCTTTGCTGAAGCTCCTCGTAAATTTCTCTGCCTTGCGTTGTCTTGTGAAAATGCCACGTGGCGGTTTCTAACCGGCCGCGATATCGTGACAGGTCGCGATATCGCGACAGGACCCTTTCTCCTTCACTTTGCATTGGTGACCGTCGCGATATCGCGACGTTTGGAACCCTTCTCTTTTGCCTTTGAAATTCGGTCGCGATATCGCGACGTCGCGATACCGCGACGTCGCGATATCGCGACGGAACCCGCCAAAGCTTCACAGCAGCTTTCGAGGTCGCGATTTCGCGACATGTCGCGAAATCGCGACATGTCACGATTTCGTGACCCCTCCTCCCTTTGCCTTAAAACTTCTCCAAACCCAAACATTGCTTTACAAAACCTTCTCCGATGCCGAAAATAAAAAGATCAAAGTGCAAAGAACTTAAAAAGAACTAAATTTTTTTTGGATGACGCAGGATTGCCCTACTGTTTCCGGATGCTCCTGCATCAGACACCCGGGGTAAATTAAAAGTGATCCTCACTTCTGTTTTGTTTGGGGAAGACCCAGGCGGTCAACCTCCGTCTTCGACAGCCAAGTTGCGTCCTCAATAGGTTTGCCCTTCCACTTAATTAAATACTCAGAATATTGCTTGTTTCTGGTGCTTCTGCCTTCACGGGTGTCCAATATTTCCTCGACCTCGTCTGTGGTTGGAGTAGAGGCTGGAATTGGCCATAATTCTGCACTTGCTATTTCCGTACCCTCCCCCTCATGATATTCCACTAAATCTGAAACATTAAAAATAGGTGAAATATCAAGCCAATTGGGCAACTCCACTTCATATGCATTTCCTGACTCCCGCCTTCCCAGTATTCTGCATGGTCCAAACTTCTTCATCTTCAATTTGTTATAAGTTTTGGCAGGGAATCTCTCCTTCCTGAGATGCACCATGACCTCATCTCCCACTTTGAACTCCTTGAACCGCCGCTTCTGGTCTGCCCTTGTCTTGTATTGAGTATTCATTTTTATAATTTGTTTTCTTACTTCTTCATGCAGACTTTTCATATGCTCTGCAAATTCTTCGGCCTCGGCACTGCACTTTTCTCTTTTGTCCAACTTCCTCAGTTCAGACACATTTCTTGGGCTGTTCCCGTATATTATCTGGAATGGAGACTTGTTGGTGCTCTTATTAACTGAACTGTTATAAGCAAATTCCGCCTGTGGTAAAACTAAATCCCATCCTTTAGGCTGATCTGATATCAAACATCTCAATAGATTACCCAGGCTTCTGTTCACCACCTCTGTCTGTCCGTCAGTCTGTGGGTGGTATGCAGAACTGAATTTCAGGTCTGTTTTCATCTTCTTCCATAGAGTTCTCCAAAAGTACCCAACAAACTTGGTATCTCTGTCAGAAACTATGCTTCTTGGCAGACCGTGAAGTCGTACCACTTCCTTGAAGAATAACCCAGCAATGTGGACTGCATCACTTGTCTTATGGCAGGGAATGAAATGTGCCATTTTGGAGAACCGATCAACTACTACAAATACTGAATCATTTCCCCTCCGTGTTCTCAGCAATCCAAGGATAAAGTCCATGCTTATGTCCTCCCATGGTCTCTCAGGCACAGGTAATGGCTGGTACTGTCCTGTATTTTGTTTTACACCCTTTGCCATCTGGCATATTCTGCAACTTTGCACAAACTTCCGTACATCTTGCTGAAGTTGTGGCCAGTAGTAATTTTCCTCAATCAAGGCAATGGTCTTATCCCTACCAAAATGCCCAGCCAATCCTCCGTTGTGCTTTTCTTTGATTAAATTCTCCCGCATGGAACTTATGGGAATGCACAACTTACTACCCTTGAACAACATTCCGTCTTGGATTAAGAAATCCAACCATTTTGTTCTATCCATAGTAAGAGGTATTGAGCAAGCCTCCCAGGCTTCTGCAAAATCCGGATCTGTAGGGTATAGACCCTTCAGTTCTTCAAACCCCACTACTTCTACTGTCAATGCGGTCGGTGAGTCGCATTCACGCTAAGGCATCCGCAACTCTGTTTGACTTCCCACTTCGTGCTTCGAGTACAAAGGTATAACTTTGGAGGAACTCCACCCATTTCATGTGCCTTTGGTTCAGCTTTTTCTGACTGTTAATGTATTGCAAAGCCTGATGGTCAGTAAACAGTACAAACTCCTTTGGTAATAAATAATGTCTCCACTTCTTTAGGGCCTGAACTATAGCATAAAATTCTTGATCATAGACAGAATACTTTTTTGAGCATCATTTAACTTTTCACTGAAATAAGCAACTGGCTTGCCTCCTTGACTCAGTACCGCCCCTATTGCACTGCCACTGGCATCACAGTCCACCTGAAATACCTTGTTGAAGTCTGGAAGTGCCAAAACAGGCTGTTCTGTAACTTTTCTCTTCAATGTATCAAAGCTCCTTTCAGCCCCTGATGTCCATTTGAACTCCTTTTTATCTCCCCTCATTGTCTCTGTGAGAGGTGCACAAATACTGCTGAAGTTCTTTATGAACTTCCTATAAAAACTGGCCAGACCATGGAATGACCTCACTTCTGTTGTGCTCCTTGGAGTAGGCCATTCAATGATGGCTCTCACCTTTTCGGGGTCCATCTTCAGGCCTTCTGCTGAGATTACAAACCCCAAGTATACCAATTCCTTCTTGACAAAATTACACTTTTTCAAATTTATTAATAACTGTTCTTCTTGCAGCTTTTCAAAGACCCTCCTGATATGCATCAGGTGTTCCTCCAGGGTCCTGCTGAATATCAATATATCATCTAAATAAACAATAACAAACTTTCCCAGAAATTCTTTCAGTACTTCATTCATCAGCCGCATGAAGGTACTTGGTGCATTGGACAGTCCAAAGGGCATGACCAACCACTCAAACAGGCCTTCTCTTGTTTTGAAGGCTGTCTTCCATTCATCTCCCTCTCGGATATGGATTTGATGATAGCCACTTTTCAGGTCAATCTTTGTGAAGTACTCAGCTCCACTTAAACAGTCCATGATATCATCCATTCTTGGTAACGAGAATCTGTACTTAATAGTAATTTTGTTGATGGCCCGTGAATCTGTACACATCCTCCATTCCCCATCCTTCTTTGGCGCCAGCACTGCAGGGACTGCGCATGGGCTCAAGCTTTCCCGAATTAATCCCTTTTCTAATAATTCTTGGACCTGTCTATTTAATTCCTCAGTCTCTACAGGTGTCATCCTGTGCGCAGCTTTATTTGGCAGGCTTGATCCTGGTATTAAATCTATATGATGGCTAATTTTTCTCACAGGGGGTAAGCCCTCGGGCACATTGTCAGACACAATGTCTGGAAATTCCTCCAGCAGATTTAGAATTTCTGCTGGGGTATCCTGGCATTCCTTCCCCCTAACTCTAGGGATTATTGCATAACATAAATGTTCACGCTTTAACCCGTTCAAAAACTCTCTCCCCTCAACTAAACAGACTACTGGAAATATGACATACCTTTTCATCTCGCATCCTTTAAGGGCTTTATTTTATGGCGTACACCATTCTTTGTCAATGAGTAGGTGTTGGCTCGGCCATCATGTCTTGCACTTCGGTCAAAGCTGCCAGGGTCTCCCCAACAACATGTGGCAAGCATCCATGGGCAAGATGTCACACAGGACCTCATCACAATAATTTCCAATGTTAAATTTAACGGAACACTGCTCATTGACCAAAGCTCTGTGGTCCTTTTGCAACCATGCGACCCGGTATGGGTGTGGGTGCTTCTTCCTTTCTAGCTATAACTTGGTAACCATTTCCTTAGAAACCAGGTTATCCGTGCTACCATTATCAATAATGATATTGCAAACCTTGCCCGCACATTTACATCTAGTGCGGAATAAGCTTTTCCTCTGGTCTGTGTCCTTCTCCCCGTTCAACAGGACTCTTCTTACAATCATTGTCTCTCCCCTCTCTGCTTCTTCGAAATGCTCGGATTCAGCATCCTCCTCCGCCACAGCAGCTCTGGCTGGACCCTCAGGCCTCTTGTTTGTTCTTTCTCGGTGTTGTGGACATTCAAATGCCCGGTGTCCTTCTTCACCACAGTGGAAACACGTTCCACGAAATACTCCTCTTCCAAATCCTCGTCCAGATCCACCCCGTCCTCTTGGGTAGTCTATTACGATCTCGAGGTTGATAAACATCCTCTTCCTTTTGGTCCTGGTTACTACTGGCTTCACCAGTCTTCTTCGGATCCTTGTACTTTTCCCCATTGGTTCTCCCACCAGTCCTTCCACCTCGGCCTCTTCCTCTTTGCTTGCCTTCAAACCGCCTGTTCAGCTTTTCTTCTACCTTCAAGGCAAATTGGTAAGCATCCTCAATGGTGTTTAATCGAACCAGGCTCAGTTCTTCCTGGATACCAAGCCTCAACCCATTAATGTAACGGGCTACCTTCTCTTTGTTTGCCTCTAAATGCCCTGTTCTAATAGAAATTTTGTAAAACTCTTCAGTGTACTCTTGGACAGTTTTGTTTGTCTGTCTCAAGCTCTGCATTTTTCTTAGCAGATCCAACTCATAATCTGCCGGGATGAAGCTGTCTTTTAAGCTTCTCCACCATTCTATCCCATCTCGTTATTCTCTCCTTCCCTCTCCTGTTCCTCTCCAACTGGATTCCTCTCCACCAAATGCTTGGCATGGCCCTTCAACTTCGTCTTAGCAAATCTAACTCGGTTAGGGTCTTCAACTTCCTCATACTCAAAATATTCCTCCAAATCATTTATCCAGTCAATCACTTCTTCTGGATTTAGGTTTCCGAGTATGTAGAAACCTCCATTTTAGGCTGCTTTCCAATACGAGAGATGGCCTTATACAACCGGGCCTGAGCTGGATCCACAACTTCTGCTTCTTCCTCAAACTGTTCTTCCTCTTCAACTTCATCTTCACTTTCCTCTTCCCCTCCGGGTTCGTGCCTTCTGCGTAACTCTGCTTGCAAGGCTTGAACTTGCCTTTGCAAGGCCCGAAAGTCTTCGGCCGGCACCACACCTCCTCCTCCACCTCGGTTCCTTCGTGGAGGCATTATATATATATATATATATATTTTTTTTTAAATCTTCCCACAGATCCTGGTGTAACTGCCTCTTTCTCCGGCGATCTGTTACACGCTCAGGAGCTCCTGCTCTGATACCACTTGATGGCAAAGCCGGGATTCACACAGACAATCTCACAGTAAATTCACAAAAATTTTCATTAATTCATTCAATGCCAAAATACAGTAGTAACTTTCCCCCGGCACAACACTTCTTCCCCAATCCCGAACTTCACCATCCTCTTTACAAAGATTTTCTTCGAGTTTTTAACGAGGCCTCAGTCCTCCAGGCAAGTCAATGCCTCCACCAAACAAATTTCAAATTCAAATTTCCCCCAGGACGATAATTCAAATTTTGCCATAAATGGGCCTCCGCCCGAACCACCATGGAGCTTGCATTAATGGTTTTCCTCGACCTGCAACCGCCGTCTTCGTCAGATCGATCTCCTGTACCGTGGTCTCCTCCATAATGGCCATTACTTGCGTCTGTTCCATTGCCTGTTCCTGTTACTTTGTCAATAAAAGAAAAGAAACGCGACCGTGGCTCTCATCTTGATTCAATACACGTAGCTGTCCACGTGTTAAATCTGACCTCCCTTGGTTGTCCGCATACATACTTGGCTTTACCCACCTCTGTCCACAACGTTTCCAAAACACGTGCCCCTCTCCATAGTTTTGATACACGTGGCTGCCCACGTGTCCAATCCTGCCTTGTCCGGTCTTCGGTTCATTTTCTTTGGTCATGATTTTACTTGGTCGCGATATCGCGACAGTCGCGGAAATCGTGACATGTCGCGATATCGCGACCAAAAATGCTTCCTCAAGCCTCAACTCTTTGGGGTCGCGAAATCGTGACATGTCATGATTTCGTGACCCCTCCCCTCTCTCTCTCAACCTTCTCTTTGTTGAAGCTCCTCGTAAATTTCTCTGCCTTGCGTTGTCTTGTGAAAATGCCACGTGGCGGTTTCTAACCAGCCGCGATATCGTGACAGTCACGATATCACGACCTGTCACGATATCGCGGCCGGACCCTTTCTCCTTCACTTTGCATTGGTGACCGTCGCGATATCGCGACGTCGCGATATCGCGACGTTTGGAACCCTTCTCTTTTGCCTTTGAAATTCGGTCGCGATATCGCGACGTCGCGATATCGCGACGAAACCCGCCAAAGCTTCACAGCAGCTTTCGAGGTCGCGATTTCGTGACATGTCGCGAAATCGCGACATGTCACGATTTCGTGACCCCTCCTCCCTTTGCCTTAAAACTTCTCCAAACCCAAACATTTGCTTTACAAAACCTTCTCCAATGCCGAAAATAAAAAGATCAAAGTGCAAAGAACTTAAAAAGAACTAAATTTTTTTGGATGACGCAGGATTGCCCTACTGTTTTCGGATGCTCCTGCATCAGAAGATGAACCAAATCACCACCAAGTAAGTTCCTATGTCATTACTACCAACAGGTTTAATATACTCAATGAGTCTAATGAACTGCAAGAAGGAAATCTAGAACCCTTTGGATAAAAGAAGGAGATTCGAATACCAAATTATTTCATGTGGCTACCCTTCGCAACAGAAGCAAAAATAGCATCAAGAATCTAACCAAAGAATATGGCAACACCATGTCAGATATTGAGAAAATAAAAAATGAAGCCTGCTCCTATTTCTCAAATCTTCTAGAGGATGATGATTCTTGCTCAATTTTAGCCCAGGAGGCCCTACTTCACCACATCCCTCCAAATTCTATTCCTAAATCAATCAATTCCTCCCTCATTTCCCCTTTTCAGGATGATGAAATTAAAGTTGCCCTCTTTTTGATGAATCCCGACAAATCCCCAGGTCCAGATGGGTTTCCTCCTTGCTTCTTTCAAATTTTTTGGACATTATTGGCATTGATGTTTGCTTAACTATAAAGAATTCCAATATTCTAGAAGGATACCATGTGGGTTTAATTCAACATTTATATCCCTCATTCCCAAACACCAAACAACCAAGTCCTTAGCTGATTTTAGGCCTATTAGCCTCTGCAACATAGTCTACAAAATCCTCACCAAAATCATGGCTACTAGAATGAAAATTATCCTACCTTCCATCATTGACCCCTGTCAAGGGAGTTTGGTTCAGGGTAGGTCAATCCTGGATGGGGTCATCTCTATTCACGAAGCCCTTCATTCTGCCTCCAAATCTAAAAACCCCACTTGCATCCTCAAGCTTGATATGAATAAAGCCTATGATAGAGTGAACTAGAATTTTCTCCTAGCCATCCTTTGCAAGTTTGGGTTCCATCCCGATTGGATTGATATTATTAAAAACTGCATTTTCTCAGCTTGGTTCTTTGTCCTCATTAATGGGTCTACAACAAGCTATTTTAAAAGCAACAGAGGTCTTAGGCAAGGAGATCCCATATCTCCAATGTTATTCATCATCCTAGCTAAAGCTCTAGGAAAAATAATACAGGCTACTTGCAGAACAGGTCTACTGTCAGGGATCAAAGATTCCTCTCAAACCACACCAGTCTCGCATCAACAATTTGTGGATGACACCATTCTTTCAACAAAGGCTTCTGTCCTTGAAGCAAAAGTCATCAAATTTATCCTCCATATTTATGAAGAAGCTGCTGGCCAGAAAGTCAATTTCAACAAAAGCAAACTGTACTTCCTAAATACTCCCATGCAAAGGCAAATCAAGATTGCTAGAATCCTTGAATGCTCCATAGCTGACCTTCCTACCACCTACCTTGGCCTTCCTCTATTTTATGGCCAACCCATAGCTTCTATGTGGCACAATGTTCTTGAGTGTATCCAAAAGCTTTCAAATGTACTTTAAATTTTGCGGTCCTTCAAAGCATTCCTGTGTATTTCTTATCCATTTTAAAGGCTCCCACCCTAATATCAGCAAAAATAGAGCAAATACAAAAAAAATTCTTGTGGACAGGCACTGACAACAAGCAAAGAATTCATCTGGTGGCTTGGGACAAGGTGTGCAGACCCAAAATTCAAGGGGGATTAGGACTCAAGAGGATTCATACCCTCAACACTATACTGATTGCAAAACAGGCATGGAGGTTAGTTTATGGAGACAACAATGCTTGGATCACCATCATAAAAATAAAATGTCTCCAAAATGGCGATTTCTTCAATGAAGGCATCCCAAAAAGAGGGTCAAATTTTTGAAACTCTATCCATGGTACTGATTCCCTCATCATCAAAGGACTAAGGTGGATGTTGGGATATGGAAGAAGCATTAATTTTTGGAGTGATAATTGGATCACCCGAGGACCCCTCCTCAATGATCCCATTTTGTCCAAACTCAAACCTTTTACTGATGATAGAATAGGCCACAAAGTCTTTGACTTTTTCACTCTGAGTATACCTCCAAACTGGATTCCCATTGCTCACCCTGATCTACCTGCCGAATCCAATCTATTAAATTCCCTTATGTCTTCCACTATTATCCCTTCTTCCATGCTACTTGATCATTTCATCTGGGAACATACTGAAAGTGGAAATTACTCTGTCAAATCAGCATACCTTCTCCTTGATTTTGAGGATATTTTGCATCCAGTTGACAAAGTTTGGGTCAAGCACCTCATCCCCAAGATCTCATTTTTTTCTTGGCTAGCTATTCAAGAGAAAATCCTCACAATTGATAATCTCATCAGAAAAGGCATGCCCATTCCTAACAGATGTTATCTTTGCCTTAATGATTGGGAATCCACCAGCCACCTCTTTCTCCACTGCCCCTTTTCCACTTCCATTCTTGATTCTATTTTCCATCACTTCCATATACAGTGGGCCCAACCTTGCTCTATAGGAGATCTCTTCCATCAGTGGCCTACCCCTTTCCATGACCCCCATATTCAATTTTTTTGGAAGATATCCCTCCACCACTTCCTTTGGCAAGTATGGCTTGAAATAAATAATAGAGTTTTCTCCCTCAAGCCAAAATCCCCAAAGCTTGTTTTAGCTAAAATTTTGGCCTTCGCATTAGAGAACACCTTCCTCATCCCCCCTTCATCCAAACCTACTTCCAAGGCTGAATCGGACCTAGGAAAGGAGTTGGGATTATCTTTAGAGGATGTTCGTCCTCCCTCCATTCAACTAGAGATTGTTTGGACTCCTCCCCTAGTTGGTTTGCTCAAACTTAATGTTGATGGAGCTACCAAAGGTAATCCTGGGAAGGCTGGAGCTGGAGGTATCTTGAGGGATCATCAAGGAAACTCTTTACTTGCTTTTGCTCAAGGATTAGGTGAACAAACAAATCATGTGACAGAAGACAAAAGTATGTGGAGAGGATTAAGTCTAGCAAAATATTTCACCACCAATATGATAGTGGAAGGAGACTCTCTCAATATTATCAATTATCTCAAGAACATTAATTCCAACCCTTCTTGGAAAGTCAAAGACTACATTGAGGAAGCTAGGTCTCTCATCCTCAATAGGCAGGAAGTCATCTGCCAGCACACATTTAAAGAATCCAATAAGGCGACTGACAATTTAGTGTTGAGCAAGGTGCAACAATAGTATTGTCATTGTTGTCAACACAGTCAGATAGATCTGTTGATGCGGTGGACAGGAAGGTCAAAAGATTTTCAGATGCAGAAGATAGGAGTTCAAAGGTTACTCAAAGTATGTACTGTGTTTTTCCAAGAAGACCAAAGTGGTCCATATGCAAAAGATCAAAGAAAAAGACAAGTAAGAAAAGTGTCATGATATCGCAACATATACAGTAGGCAAGAAAAACTGTCATGATTTCGTGACATATTGGAAGAGAGAAAAAGTGGAAAAACTGTCACAATTTTGTGACATGTTGGAAGAGAAAAAGGCAAGTGGAAAAACTGTCATGATTTTGTGACATGCTGGAAGAGAAAAAGGCAAGTGGAAAAACTATCGCGATTTCGCGACATGTTGGAAGAGAAAAAGGCAAGTGGAAAAACTGTCATGATTTTGCGACATGTTGGAAGAGAAAAAGGCAAGTGGAAAAACTGTTGCGATTTTGTGACATGCTGGAAGAGAAAAAGGCAAGTTGAAAAATTGTCACGATTTTGTGACATGTTGGAAGAGAAAAAGGCAAGTGGAAAAACTGTCATGATTTCACGACATGTTGGAAGAGAGAAAGACAAGTGAAAAACTGTCGTGATTTCGCAACATGTTGGAAGAGAAAAAGGCAAGTTGAAAAAGTGTCACGATTTCGTGACATATTGCAAAGAGAGATTCTGAAAGAAAAAAGTGTCGCGATTTCATGACATATTTCAAGAGATATTGTACGAAAGAAAAAGTGTCACGATTTCATGACATATTGCAAGAGAGAGAGTCCAAGAGAAAAAGTGTCGTGATATCGCGACATATCGCGTTTTTGCAACCTGAAGGCAAAAGAAAGAGCAAAGGAGAAAAAGTGTAAATTCATGTTTAAAGAGCTACACTGATTCACCCCCCCCTCTCAGTGTCATTGTAAGACTAACAATTGGTATTAGAGCAAGGTTCCTGTACAAGCCTAATCGGCTAGGGTGATCTTGGAAGTAACACAATGGCAGGTGGTGAAGGTTTCTCATCAAACAAAGCACCATTGTTTGACGGATCTAATTACACGTTCTGGAGAATCAGGATGCAGACATATCTCTATGCTTTGGGATACGACATCTGGGATTCAATAGTTAGTGGATACACAATACCCATCACTCCTCCAAAAGAGGCTAACAAAAAGAAACTATTTGAAAGTAACTCAAAAGCAAAGAATGCTATCATGTGCGGATTAGCAGACAATGAACTAGTAAAGATCATGAGCTGTAATACGGCAAAAGAGATATGGGGAAAACTGAGGAGTATCCATGAAGGAGACGATAAGATCAAGGAGGCCAAATTACAGACACATCGAGCTCAGTTCGAAGCATTGAAAATGAACGACGATGAAAACATTGAGGCATATATGCTGAGAGTTAATGGAATCATTAATGCGATCAGAGGGCTCGATGAGGATATTGGAGACTCTGCCATCATGAAAAAGGTACTAAGATCTCTTCCTCAAAGGTTTGATTCCAAAGTCTCAGTGATAGAAGAAGCTAAAAATCTAAATTATTTTAGTATAGATGAGATGTATGGTTCTTTGACTGCATATGAGATGAGGATAGGAAGATCTAAACCCATAGATAGAGAAGCGGCTTTTAAAGCCCTTAAAAATAAAAACACAAAACAAGAGTCCGAGGAAGAAGAGACATCAGATGAAATGGAAGCAAACTTTGTTAGAAAACTAAAAAAGGGAAAAGGAAAATACAGAGGGAAGCTACCATTTAAATGTTTCAACTGTGGAGGCGTTGGGAATTTTGCGACTAAATGTCCACTTAAAGAGAAGAACAAAAATGATGAAGGATCGCACCAAGAAAGAAGTGACTGGAAGAAGAAAATGGATTTCAGAAAAGGCAACTTCAAGAAGAAAAGTTTCATCTCCAAAAATGTCAGTTCATCAGAAAACAGCTCCGGTGAAGAGTTTGAAGAAGAAAAAGGTGAAGCTCTTTTTATGGCATTTGAAGAAGTAAAATCAGAAAAGGAAGAAGGAGTGAACTCTAAAGTATGTGGTGAAAACCTTGAGGCTGAAGTAGATCTAGAAGGTGAGTTGATCTCTGCACTTGAAGAGTGGAAGATAGAAAAGAAAAAGAATAAGAAACTTTCAAGAAAGCTTGAGGATGCAAATGAAATCATAACCAGTTTGAAAGTACAGATAGAAGAATCTAAGAAAATCTTCGAAGATCTCGAAGTGCAAATAACAATGAAAATAGATTATTGCAGCAAGCTAGAAGAAGAGATTGTTGGTTTAAGAATGCAGCTAGAAGAGATGAATAAGAAAATTAGTTGTTATCACAAACGTGAAGAAAGTTCTATGAAGTCGGATAAGATCATAAATGACCAAAGGCCTGCAGGCATCAAATTTGGTCTGGGTTTCATCGAAGGAGAATCATCAAGTGGATCAAAGGCCAGAAATGTAGAATCCATAAAGAATGAAGATAAGAAACAGGTTGATCAAGGAAAAACATCTCATGCAAAAGAAAGCAATAATGCCAGGCATGAAAGGAGAATTGACAATGATGGATTCACCAATGTCACACATCAAAGAAGAAGAAGACCTATGGCTCCTATGACAACATGGCAAAGACCATCACCCAGGTTCAATTATCCTTTTTCTGGTTTTTGTTTTAAATGCAATGGTTATGGACATAAAATCTCAGACTGCAAATATAATGTAAGACCAAGGAATTTCACCAGTAGAAATGTTTTTTCTCCTTTGATGAATTATACAGTAGAATGTTATAAATGTCATAATTTTGGGCACATTGCAAGAAACTGTAGAAATACATTTACATCAAATCAGTTTCAGGGAAGAAAATTTCAACCATATAGGATGAGACAAAATAGAAAGCTTCCCGAAAAACATGCACAAACTACTGATAAGGGAAAGGCAAAACAAGAGCCCAAAACTACTATCAAAATGGAGTGGAAAGGAAAAGAGCGACTGAAGGAAGAAAAGGAATCCTTAATCGTGCAAACAACATTCAAAGCACAGAATAAATATGTACCATGGATACTTGATAGTGGATGCTCCAATCATATGACAGGTGACAAACAAAAATTTGAGAAGTTACAGAAATATGAAGGAGGTTCAATAAAGTTTGGAAATAATGATGGAGCTAAGATAGTTGGCAAAGGTTCAGTTAAAATTAGTGACGAAAAAATTAAGTTAGAAGAAGTCTTGTTTGTGGATGGTTTGAAACATAACTTGTTGAGCGTAAGTCAGATTTGTGATAAAGGTCATGAAGTAGTTTTTATGAAGCAGGGTTGTGAAGTCAAAAAACAAACAGTGGAAAATTGATAGCAACTGGATCAAGAACATCTGGCAACCTGTATACGCTCTCAGAAGATTCAAAAGGAGCTTGTTTTATTGGATAGGAAGAAGAAAACTGGTTGTGGCACAAGAGACTAGGGCATATCAGTTTTGATAATCTAGTGAAAATCATCTCAAAAAGGGCAGTGAGAGATATTCCCACCATCAACAAACCTGCAAACAACATTTGTGCTTCATGCCAAAAGGGGAAACAAACTAGAGTCACATTCAAAACAAAAGAATACTACACAAGCAAACCTTTGGAACTCATACACACTGATTTATGTGGACCCATGAGAACACAAAGCATAAATGGTGACAAATATTTTATGTTGTGCATTGATGACTATTCCAGAATGACATGGATATTTTTCTTGAAGCATAAATCGAAGCTTTTGATATGTTCAAGATTTTCAAAAACCAGGTTGAGAATGAAACAGGAAAAAGGATCAAATGTTTAAGATCAGATAGAGGAGGAGAATTCATTTCAGAGGAGTTTGCAGAGTACTGTGAAAAATACGGTATTAGGAGACAGTTCTCAACAGCCAGGACACCTCAACAAAATGGAGTGGTAGAAAGAAAGAACAGGACAATGCAGGAAATGGCACGGACTATGTTGGCTAAAAGCAGAGTAGCAGATATATTTTGGAAAGAAGCAGTCCATACTGCAGTGTATATCCAAAATAGGTACATGCCGAGAACACATGAAAGCAAAACTCCTTATGAATTGTGGTTCGGTAAAAGGGCAACAACAAAATACCTCAAAGTTTTTGGTAGCAAGTGCTATATCAAAAGAACTGAAGATAATCTTGGTAAGTTTGAAGATAGAGCAGATGAAGGTATTTTTGTTGGTTATTCATCAAAAAGCAAAGCTTACAAATGCTACAACAAGAGGCTAAAGAAAATTGTGGACAGTGTCGATGTTAAATTTGATGAAGGTAAAGAATGAGTAATTAGCTATGAAATGAACTACCCAATTTATGAAGAGGTTATTGAAGGAGATGAGGAAAACGAAATGGAAAAGATACAAAAAATTGACTCAGATGATTTAAGTTGTGATTCAGAAGTGGAAGAAAATAAGAAATTCAAAACAGGCAGTTGGCAAAAAAATCATCCTAGAGAGCAAATAATTGGAGACCCCAAAGTTGGTGTTCAGACAAGAAGAAGAGCAGTAAGTAACTACTCTCTATTATCCAACATTGAGCCCAAAAATGTTACTGATGCAAGCAAAGATGAAATTTGGATGAAGGCAATAAATGAAGAATTAGATCAGATCAAGAAAAATGAAACTTGGGAGTTAGTACCTAGACCTGCAAATAAAAATATAATCGGGACTAAATGGATTTTTTGAAACAAATTGAATGAAGACGGACAGGTAGTCAAAAATAAAGCAAGATTGGTATGTAAGGGTTATGCACAAGTTGAAGGCATTGACTTTGAGGAAACTTTTGCACCAAGTAGCTAGACTAGAGGCAATTAGAATGTTTCTGGCTTTAGCAGTCTACAAGAATTTCAAAGTTTATCAAATGGATGTGAAATCAGCATTTTTGAATGGGAAACTTGAAGAAGAGGTTTATATTGAGCAACCAGATGGTTTCCAACTTGGTGATGATCCAAACTTGGTTTGCAAGTTGAAGAAAGCATTATATGGCTTAAAACAGGCACCCCGAGCATGGTATGCAAGGCTAGACAACTATCTCACTCAACAAAGGTTTAAGAAAGGTATGGTGGATAGTAATTTGTATGTCAAAACAGAAAATGGGCATCTTATTGTTCTTGTTGTATACGTAGATGATATCATATTTGGCAGAAGAGCAAAGATGAGTCATGCAAAGATTTAGCAAATAAGATGCAGAAAGAATTTGAAATGTCAATGATTGGTGAACTGTCGTATTTCCTTGGGTTGCAAGTTAATCAAAGTAAGAAGGGCATATTTATTTCTCAAGTTAAATATGTAAAAGAGATGTTAAAAAAGTTCACAATGGAGGATTGTAAGCCGCTTAGCACTCCCATGATGACAAGCTACAAGTTGAGCAAGGATGACAAATCTCCACCTGTTGATCAAACCATGTACAGATCTATGATTGGAAGCTTACTGTACCTGACAGCTACTAGACCAGATATTTTACAGGCAGTATGCATGGTAGCACGATTTTAGGCTAATCCCAAGGAGACTCATGTGATAGCAATGAAGAGGATTCTTCGGTACCTCAAGGGTACTATGGAGTATGGGTTATGGTATCCAAAAGGTAAAGACTTCACCCTTATTTCGTATTCAGATGCAGATTGGGCAGGATGTGTAGATGACAGAAAGAGTACAAGTGGAGGTGCATTCTATCTTGGAGACAGATTGGTCGCATGGCACAGTAAGAAACAAGAGTTAGTTTCTTTATCGATAGCAGAGGCAGAATATATTGCAACGACAACATGTTGTACGTAGGTATTATGGATGAAACAAACCCTAAAAGATCTTGGTATTAGCTTCAGTGAGCCAATATCAATTAAGTGTGATAACACCAGTGCCATTAACATCTCCAAGAATCCAGTTATGCATTCACGCACAAAACACATCGCTATCAAGTATCACTTTTTGAAGGAGAAAGTTGTGGAAGGTGAGGTTAAGTTGGATTTTGTTCCAACTACAGAGCAAGTAGCAGATATCTTCACAAAACCATTGCCCAAGGAAGTTTTTGAGTACCTTCGCAATAAATTGGGAGTGGTCACACTTCCCAAGAATTGACTAGCTACAGGGATCACATTCTTAGGGGGAGCATTTAAGTATTTGATTATCTCCTCTTGCTCATGTTCATGATTTTTGCTAAGTGTAATAAATTGTGCCTCGAGAATGTTGTGCATGGACTCAGGGGGAGTCTGCAGTAGCCCTTTGGTATTATTGTCAAAGGGGGAGAAGAGTTATAGGAAATTGCACATGTGTTGCCAACAATTCCAAAGGGGGAGATTGTTGAGCAAGGTGCAACAACAGTATTGTCATTGTTGTCAACACAGTCAGATAGATCTATTGATGCAGTGGACAAGAAGTTCAAAAGCCTTTCAGATGCAGAAGATAGGAGTTCAAAGGTTACTCAGAGTATGTACAGTGTTTTTCCAAGAAGACCAAAGTGGCCCATATGCAAAAGATCAAAGAAAAAGACAAGTAAGAAAAGTGTCACGATATCGTGACATATACAATAGGCAAGAAAAATTGTCGTGATTTCGCGACATGTTGGAAGAGAGAGAAAAGAAAAACTGTCACGATTTCGTGACATGTTGGAAGAGAAAAAGGCAAGAAAACTGTCACGATTTCGTGACATGTTGGAAGAGAAAAGGCAAGTGGAAAAACTGTCATGATTTCATGACATGTTGGAAGAGAAAAAGGCAAGTAGCAAAACTGTCACGATTTCATGACATGTTCGAAGAGAAAAAGCACACAAGGGAAAAACTGTCATGATTTCATGACATGTTCGAAGAGAAAAGGCAAGTAGCAAAACTGTCATGATTTCACGACATGTTGGAAGAGAAAAAGGCAAGTAGAAAAAGTGTCATGATTTCATGACATATTGGAAGAGAGAAAGGCAAGTGAAAAAGTGTCATGATTTCATGACATATTGGAAGAGAGAAAGGCAAGTGAAAAAGTGTCACGATTTCATGACATATTGCAAGAGAGAGAGTCCAAAAGAAAAAGTGTCATGATTTTACGACATATTGCAAGAGAGATTGTATGGAAGAAAAGTGTCACGATTTCGTGACATATTGCAAGAGAGAGAGCAAAGGAGAGAAAGTGTCATGATATCATGACATGTCACATTTTTATGACCCGAAGGCAAGAGAAAGAGCAAAGGAGAGAAAGTGTCATGATATCGCGACATGTCGCATTTTCGCGACTAAATGAGGAGAGAGAAAGTAAGAAGGCAGAAGTGTCGCGATATCATGACAAAAGTAAAGAGGAAGAGTACGGAGGTGAAAGTGTCATGATATCGTGACATGTTGTGTTTTCATGGGTACAAGCCAAGAAAAGAGGCAAGGAGGCAAAAGTGTCGCGATATCACGACATGTTGTGTTTTCATGGGTACAAGCCAAGAAAAGAAGCAAGGAGGCGAAAGTGTCGCGATATCACGACATGTTGAGTTTTCATGGGTACAAGCCAAGAAAAGAAGCAAGGAGGTGAAAGTGTCATGATATCACGACATGTTGTATTTTCGCGGTCCAAAGCAAGGAGAAAGAGAGAGAAAGAAAAAGTGTCATGATATCGCGACATGTTGTATTTTCACGGTTGAGTTGAAGCCGACAAAGATCGATGAACAACCGACTAAAATTAGGGTTTACAGTTGTCATGAAAGCCGACTAAGATTAGGGTTTACAACCGACTAAGATTAGGGTTTTCATCACAAAAATTTTGTTATAAAAGGAGGGTTGTTTGGAGATTTGAGGTGTTGTCAAAGTGTGCGAAGTTCGGTCGTAGTGCGAAGAGAGCAGAGTGTGCGAAAGAGAGAAGACGATCGTGAAGGTCGACTGTAATGAAGCAGAGTGTGAAGTGATTGCGCAGAGAAAGCAGAGTGCGCAGAGAGCACAAAGGCGAAGAAAGACCAATCAAGATCTTGCAAAAACAAAGGTATCTTTCTGTCAATCTTATAGATTCAAAATTGAAGTCCAGGTTGCATCTTGGCATCAGGGGTTGGTGCTCCTTCCAGTAGGTGCTGGTAAATCAGGGGTTGGTGCTCCTTTCTATTGGTGCAGATAAATAAGGGGTTGGTGCTCCTTCCAATAGGTTCTGGTAAATTGATTGTAAAGTTGGTGCTTTGCAAAGGCTGGATTTGGATGGTAGTCCAAGCAATCATTTTTGAGGAGTAGCCACATTGGTGAACCTCATTAAATCTTGTGTTGTGTGATGCTCTTGTGTTATACTTGTTGTATCTAGTAATTAGTTTTAATTGCTACTGTATTAAGAGCTGTAAATTCAAGTTTAAAGAGCTACACTGATTCACCCCCCCTCTCAGTGTCATTGTAAGACTAACATTTAGCTAATATCAGGGTCAACATGGTTAATCTCCAAATTTGGCATATGAATATCCCAGAGGAAGTCCAGAGAGTGGTGAACCAAGAGAAGCATCATAGAAGCCTTCCTCAGTAGGAAGCCCATCCCCAGGTCATCCCTCCTGATCCTCATGAACAAAACCAACAATAAATTTTGTCATCTGTCACCTTATCATGTGACGAGCAATTGTCATTCTCGACCCAATCCCCATGCATTACACCACCTTTACCATATTCCCAGTCAAAAAATTCACATCATTCCATTGTATTTAATTCATGCTGGCTCTCGATCCATGCACCACATGTCTCTCACTGCCTCCATTCCCAACCCCTTTTCCATCCACCAACACCCTGCTATCACCACCACCCTTCCACCATGTCCTTACCTTTGGGTAAATTTTTGTGGCTCATCCTCTAATGATCATGGCAATCAATGTTTTTATCTGTCCCACTTGTGTAGGTCTTGGTGTGTATATTTCAATGATGATAGTGTGAAGTTTCATTATTATCTCCAATGCACCACCTCCTGGAAGCTGATTCGGAGGCTTGCTTCCTTGGTTAGCGAGGGTGTTCATCCTAATGCTTAGAATTTGTCTAAGGCCCATGCTAAGATCAACATCCATGTCAACAATCTCCACACGTGGTAGGCGTTAGGTGTGCAAATTGCTATCAAGATCCTTAAACACCTGGACATTCGACCAAGAAAGAAGTGGAAAGTTTGGTTCTACCTTGGAACTCCTAGTCCTTTGCGTGTTGATTTCCTAGCCTATCACATGGTTCCAAAAATTTATTTAGACCTTGGTGATCGACCCTCCTTGGTTAGGCTACCCTTCCCCGCATGTGAGCCATATTTCCTCCACTTGTCCCCCCATCATTGCTTCCACCTTGTTCACTTCATTTTTTCACTTCAAATTACCAACCCCTCCACTCCATTTCTTTTTCAACCTCCCCCTTCCTTTTCCATTTTAACTTTTACCCATTTTTCCTGTGCCTTCATCCCCCTGGTCAACCTGTCTCTTTCCCGCTCTGTCACCAATCACCCCATTGTCCCCACAATGTCGAGTGATTATGTTGAGCCCAATGCCTATGTGTGTGACCCTCTTGCTGACCCAGTCCTACAGGACAAATATTTTTCCCTTTCCTTCACCTCTTCTCCAGTGATGAGATTGAGATAACTATGGCTTTCCTTGAAACCTAGGATAATGGTGATGTATCTATCCGATGGAGGTATTTCATTATCGATACTCACCTTCTTGCTTCAATAACTAGTCAATTTAACAAAGGTGGTCAATCCATCCATCACCACAAGCACAATTGGGAAGTTGAGTTGGAACATTTCAAAGGAAATGAAAAAATCATTAAGAAAGTCAAGGGGTCAGGCCTTTTTAGAAGTGACCTATCCATACCCTGGAATGCTATCATGAAACCCATTATGGAGTTCATTTGCATCGACAACCCTGATAAACCCATGAAAACCTACCATTTGGCCTTCGTCAACCATTTCAGAGAATTAAACCCCTTGAGCATCCCTATGTTGTTCCTAAACTCCATGAATCACTCAATTTACTCCTACAAAGACAAGAAGAACCACGACCTTCCCCGACATCAACGTATGTTTAAGGTTATTTACACTTATATCATTGCCAATAGTCCTAAGGCTAACCCAGACCCTAGCAGCCCTGCCAAAAAGAATTCCCCTGTCGAACGCCTGTCCAAAGCAGAAAAGAAGAAAAAGGCAACTACAATCCTTTCCAAATTGAAGGTGAGGAAAAGCATTACATTTGATAGTAGTGAGGAACTAGTGAGAAAGTCGACATGGATTCAAAACCTGGCTACCAAGAGTAAGGTGATTGATATCAGAGACGACAATGAGGAGAACAAGAAGCTTAAGGATTACATTATTGCCTCTACTATGACAATGATGAACTGCATGATGAATTATACTATGGACATCAGCGAGGGGCTCCAAAAACTATTCTACACTGATCAGATTACTCAAGCTGACATTGATGCTACTAAACTGACCTTGGCGATTGTCAATACTGAAACTAAGGATGACGAACCTAAGGAAATGGCTGAAGAGGACGATGAGGAATAAGAAAAAGCTAAGTCTGAGGAATGACTTCCTCTATCACACCCTATTCCCTTTGTTCCTTTTTTTTTACATTTTTCTGCCCTCTTTGCTTCCCTGCATGGAGCCTAAGTATTACTGGTCTTTAGGTTTTTCTTGTTAATGTTTGTCCTGCGTTTATGTATTTTCTTATTTTAGACTTATCCTTCTATCTAAGTTTGGGTTTTGGTTTTGGATTATAGTATGAGGTTGCATCCTTGATTTTGGGTCTATAGGTTTGTCTCTAGTATGTCTAAGGTTGAGGCTACGTCCTCTTCCATGACCTTTACTTATTTGGTCTTCTACTGGGTTCATTAGTCGTCCTTCTAGCATGGCACTGCTTTTATGATGCTTATGTAAATAGGTTCAAGGATCCTTAAAACCCTTTTTTTGCAATATAAACCTTTTACTTAGAAAAATAAAAAGATTACTTATTTTAAAGCTAAAGCATTTTGTATTCTATGGGAGATTGGTCCTATCATTATTTGTTGGAATTTATGGCTTGAAAGGAATAAGAGAATTTAAAAAATAAATCTTAAAAATCATGCTCAACTTTGGATCTGTATTATTGCCTCTCATACAAAATGTTTACAGGTATGGTGTTCATCATGGGAAGTCTCAAGTATAGAAAAAGATGTGGTAACAACTTGGTAACACTATTTGAATATACATGGAATATTCATGTATGACAATGGCATTTAAACAAAGGATTTGCTTTGATCTATAGCAAAATGGAAATATTCAAAAATTATGTTTATCCATATTTTTTGATGGTGTTTCCAAAGGAAAACCAAAAATCCAGTGGAGGTGTTGTTTTTTGAAATAATAAAGGTAAAATTATCCTCCCTTACTCATAATCATATGGATTTTTAACTAACAACTATGTAGAGGCTAGATCACTTCTTAAATAAAATAAAAATGCAATTAAAAAATGATTGAAATATATTTCAATTAAGGGGGATACAAATATTATCATTAATAATATCAATAGAAATGGATGTAGGATTGGATTAAAAATAATATTATTGCTGATGTTTATCATCTATTATTGGAGGAAATCTCTTGGAAAGATGAGCATATCTATGGAGAAGGAAGTTAGTCATAAAATAATTTAGCCAGCTAGAGTGTTGATCTTCATATTCATGAAATTCAAATTTTATAAGCAACTGGTTGAGTGAAAATTTATCTCTTAATGAAAATTATGTCAAGGATATTGTAGAAACATAGCACTTTAAGAAAGATAAAGAATATATTTGATAGAAAAATAAATGAAAATATCTATAATAAAAGGCAAGTTGGATATAATTTAATTAACCTAACAACAAATGCAATATTTTGGTATTTTGAGAGGAATGCCCCTATGACAAGCCACATATACCTTATTAAAAAAATAAACATGCCCCCATGTCTCCTTCCTTGCATCCTCGCCACCCACCCCCACCCCTACCCCCACTTCCACTCCCTATTATTTTCCTTAATATAAACATTGACTACTCTTCTTGCCCCCTAATTATTTATTTTTATTTTTTAAAATAAAGTAATACCTTGAGTAGGCCTAATGACAAGACTATGGAACTCTAAGTAGGAGGTCCAAGGTTTCAATACGTCGAGGGTACAGTTGTACACTATACTTTAGTTACTAAAGTTTGGTTGGATAAACACATATTGGGTAAACAACATTATTTATGAGGATAATCTCATATGGTGTATAATATCATAGACTTTAAAAACTACTTTACCTTTACCTTCAAACTTTTCTTAATATATCTTCCTTATTTTAATTTATCTTTTTAAAGGGTTTACTTATGTGTTATTCTATAAATGATAACATTAAGTTAATTTATTGTCATTTTAAAGCTAAGAAGCTCAATTTTATTTTTTGATGTTGCTTTCAACATTAGGTTTACTTAGGATATAGATTTTTTCATTTTTATTTTTGTTTTTAATATTTTAAAATGGTTGTTGGCAATTTTGGGTATATTGCCTAGCTTCATGTTTGTGAGTTGTCATTGATGTCAAAAGGAGTTTGTGTTGATGTCAAAAGGAATTTGTGCTGATGTCAAAAAGAGTTTGGTGACAAAAAGATCTTGAAAGTTCCATGATGTTTGTTTATGGGTTTTTAATTAAAACCATGGTGACAAGGTTAAAGGTTTTTCTTAAAACCATCTGGACTCATTAAGGGTTTTTATTAAAACCATCTTGGCTTAATGAAAAGGTTTTTGCTCCTTGAAAAACCTTAAAAGTCCATTTTGATTATTAATAAATAAATTAACTCAAACCTTTGAATTTTTTTAGAGTTAAGTTTATTATTAATAAAATAATAATTATTAACTTAATAATTATTATTGAAAGGGTTTCTAAACCCTTAGTGGTGCTCATGTGGAAGACTTACAGTGTCGACGTCAAATTGCATGGGATGCAAAAGACTATTAAAGGGCATTAATTCCTAAGGTTCAATGCACCTTCGATTTGCACGATTACCTTCGAATTTGTATTGCTCTATGACCTTTGATTTCGAATTGCTCTATGATTTTTAAGTTTTGTATTGCTTTGTGTTTAAGTTACGATTTCGTACGCCTTTGAGGAAGACAAATCTGTTTGTATTTAATCTCTGCAAGAAAAGGGAAGGTAAAACGATGAGTGGCACTTGAGAGGTTCGGTGGGAACTTGTGCTTCAACGACGAAGGCAGTGGAGCGAAGGAACTCTCTAGGCAGAGGTGTCGAGATTGATTCGCATTGGGCGTGTTTCATTTTTTGTCATAGATTATTGTGCACATGGTACAGTAGTTTCTTTGGGCCACGAGTTTGGAGGAGGAAGCACTTTGGTGCTTATGTTGGTGTCTCCACACTTCTCCTAAGGTTGGAGAATTGATTTTTGGCCAAGGTAAATCTTTTGTTGATAATGTGGAATATTTGATTTGACTTGGCAATTATTATTGGTAATTGGATGGAGGTATAAGGTTAAATAGAAATATTGCTTTGAAATTGTTATTATTGATGCTTAATGTTTATATGGTAAATGCATTTAGAAGTAAATGTATTTTAGGAGTTATAAGGGTTTAAGGAATAATTGTGCTTAATGTCATATTGGGGTTAGAAATCCTTTGGAGTTATTGAGTGGATATTCTCTTGTAATTATTTTTGAGGTTGAAGTTATTTTGTGATATATTAAGGAGTTATAAGGTGTAAAGGAATATTGTTGATATGTATATTTGTGAGTTTTGATTATTAATGAGTTGGAGTGATAAGGTATTATTAGGACTCTTATCATTGTGCATTATTCCATTGTTGCTAACTCTAATTTGTGGTAAATTGAGAGTTAATGTTGTGACAAATTTTGAGTTCTCCTTCTTCATCAAAGTAAAGGTATGACCACATTATTCCATGGTTATTATTGATTTATGGTTTTCTGAAAATAAGTTTGGAGTGAAAAGGATTAAATTAAGTTTCCTTATTTGGAGTGGATCTTATTTTCTGAAAGTGGAAGTATTGATTATGCATTATGAGATCATGATGAGTTTATGAGTTATTGTATAATTCTAGTTTATGAGAGTGGAAGCATTTGAAGTTTACTTTAGGGTTTTTGAGTGAGAAGCTTATGCCATTGCTATAAGTTGTTGAAACCCTAATTGAGTTGTTTGGTTGTTGAGAGTTTGGTTTTGAGATTGCTTCCATTGAGATTGAGTCGATCAAGTTATGCTTTACTTGATACATGAGTTGGGCGTGCTCCTTTCATATTTGATTTTATCAAGTTGTACTTTGCTTGATAAACTTGGTTGTGTGGTTAAGTTGAGGATTCCCATTTGAGAGAATTTGGAAATATCTTGAATCCATTTTTGATGCTTAGATAGAGATTGCTTTAAGTTATTTAAAACTAACTTGGCTAGGGTTTGATAGCAAGTTATGGTTCTATGTTGGAGGATTTTATTCCTTGATATTGCATTATTGACAAATGTTGGTTTTTGGTTCAAGATATTATGCAAGTATACTACTTCTATATTTATTCTGATTTGAGAAAGAGTTTGTTTTTGAGTTGAAGGATAGAACATATTGAGTCTCTAACAATTCTCTTTATGCTCCTATGAGATTGATTTGAGTTGAGATTGAAATTTGAAGGATAGAACATATTGAGTCTCTAAAAATTCTCTTTATGCTTATATGAGATTGATTTGAGTTGATATTGAGAGTTGAAGGATAGAACATATTGAGTCTCTAACAATTCTCTTTATGCTTCTATGAGATTGATTATAGTTGAGATTGAAAGTTGAAGGATAGAACATATTGAGTCTCTAACAATTCTCTTTATGCTTCTATGAGATTTATTTGATATGATTGGATGAAACACATTGGGTCTCTAACAATTATCTTTGTGTGTTCACATTGGGCAAGTTTCTTGGTAAAATTGCTTGAGCTGATTTGGGCAAGTTCTTGGTGAGCTTGCTAGGACAGATTTGGACAGGTTCTTGTGGAGAACTTGTGGACTGATTTGGACAGGTTCTTGTGGAGAACTTGTGGACTGATTTGGATAGGTTCTTGTGGAGAACTTGTGGAATGATTTGGACAGGTTCTTATGGAGAACTTGTGGACTGATTTGGACAGGTTCTTGTTGAAGAACTTGTGGACAAATTTGATGAAGTCTTGGTGAAGACTTATGAGCAGTTGTGATTGATTTGTTCAAGCTTTTGGCTTAAGCTTGGGATATATCTGATAGATATTTGAGAGTAGATTTGTGCTAGACCAGAGGACTAAGTTTGGTGTATATTTGTGACAAAGTTTGAGAGGACTTGTGCTATACTAATTGAATGTGTTTAGTACAGGTGTTGATGAGCAACTGTGGAGGCAATCAGTGAGGATAGAAGTCTCTAGAGCTAGAGCAAGGAGAAAAATATGTTTTCTGTGGAAAGTAGTTTCACCTACTAGCGACAGAAGAGGTAGTGATCTTCTGAAGTATCATTTCTAGAGCTTTGGGAGATAGGACATCTCCTTTGGGTAGGAGGCTCATAAATACTTCTTTGGGGGATAGGACATCTCCTTTGGGCAGGAGGCTCATAAATACTTCTTTGGGGGATAGGACATCTCATTTGGGTAGGAGGCTCATAAATATTTGATTAGGGGAAGGATTCTCCTTTGGATAGGAAGTCCATAAACATTGTAATTGGGAAGGATTCCCAAAGGATTTGATTGAGAAAATTTAGTGAAATATTTTCTCTATGGAGTAGCCCACCTTGGGTGAACCACGTTATATTGGTGTCTCAATTATGTGATGACTTGTACATTGGTTTGATTATTTCTTTGATTTTACTATTGGTTCATTGCATTGCTTTCTGAAGTAAAAGGAAAAAGTTAAAAAGTGGTCTTATACTGTTCACCCCCCTATCAGTATAAGCTTGTGTTCTTCAATTGGTATCAAAGAAGGTTCCTTTGAAAGAGTTTCATAGCTTGAAGGAAAAGCTTGAAAAGAACACAATGGATTTACAAGTGGTAATTCAGCACCTATTCTTCATGGGATATATTTTTGTCTATGGAGCATAAAGATGAAGGTTCATCTAATGGCTCCTGGAATTGAAGTTTGAGAAGAAGTTGAGTTTGGGTACACTATTCCAAAGATCCCTCCTACTATTAAAGATGAGAAACTTCTACATCACAACAATTCAAGGGCAATGAATGCAATTTTGAAAGGTCTACAAAAGGTAGATCTTACAAAGGTGATTAATTGTAATACAACAAAGGAAATGTGGGATCAATTACAAATGGTTCATACAGGTGATGCAAATGTCATAAAAGTAAAATTGAGATATTACAAAGGTACGTTTGAACAACTCAAGGTGAATTACGAAGAAAATATTAGTGACTATATGCTTCGTATGGATGATATTGTTAATTACATGAAGGAATTAGGTCTTGAGCTTACTGAAAATGATGTTTGTGATAAAATTTTGAGGTCTCTTCCAAATATATTTAGTGAAAATATTTAAGCTATTGAGGAAGCCAAGGATTTGGATAAATTGAAAAAGGATAAGCTTCATAGTATACTTGCAGATTTTGAGTTAAGAACTAAAGTGGTACCTGATCCTAAGAAGGAGGCAGTTTTCAAAGCTACCAAGAATTCCAAGGGTAAATAACAAGAATACAATGATGAGTATTCTAGTGACGAAGAAGGAAACTACAACATGAAAGGCAAGTTCTCAAGAAAGCACAAAGGTATGAAATCTATTAAATGTTTCAATTGTGGAAAGTTTTGTCACTATGCTACTGACTGTCCAGAACCCAAGGATTATTGTGATGAAGAAAAACAAGATTATAAGCACAAGGAATATGAGAAGCATGGGTATCAAAGGAATAACAGAAATGAGCAAAACAGTCAAGGGAAGAGGTAATTCCAAAAATACAAGAAAAGTTTCTATACTAACAAAGCAAGTAAGTTTTCTAGTAGTTATAATGGAATTTCTTCAAGTGATGATAGAAATGAGATGTTGTTTCTAACAAAAAAGGAAGGAAAAGAAAAGATGAATAGATTTTTTGTGCTTAAGTGCTTTAGATGTGGAAATTTTTGTCACTTTGAAGATGATTGTATAAATGATGGTTTGAATTTTGGTAATATTATGTATGAGGATGCTTCATAAAATTATGAGGAAGATCTTCTTATGGATTTAGATGAAGGTAGCACCTCTAGTGGTAAGAAATCAGAAAAGGATATTGATGTTTCAAAAGGCAAACAAATAGAGGATGTTTCAGAAAAGGGAGAAGTAGATCTTGAGGCTGAACTTGTTAATGCTCTTGATGTGTTAAAGAAAGAAAGAAAGAAAGAAATATTCTAGACTCATTGATAGGTTTTATGAATGCCATTATGAAAGAGATGAGCTCATAGGGAATCTTGATATATCTATAGCAAAGACATAGGAACTCAAAGAAGAGTTGGCAACTAGGTCTCTTGAGTGTAAAGAGTTAAAACATGAAGTAGCTTCCTTGAAAAAGGAAACTAAAGAGTACAAGGAGAAGCTTTACAGGTTTGAAGAAAGTTCCAAGAAGGTAAAATCAATCATCAAGGATCAAAGAAGGACAACATATAAAACAGGTCTTGGTTTTGGAAAGAAACAAAAGGAACATTTTGAGAAATCTAGTATGAGCTTCCAAGAAGAAGATGGTTAAGATGAAGAGAGTAATTCAAAGAGTAAGTTTTCATATGGTGATTCAGATAGCACAAAATTAGAAAACAAGAACTAGCATAAGGGGAGAAAGACTAAAGGACCTATGAGATCAAGGCAAGGAAATTTCAATGGAAGATGTTTTGCATGTCACAGGTTTGGACACATGGCTTCACAGTGCAGGGCTCAAGCAAGACAGGTTAATGGAAATTTTAGAAATGGTAATTTATTTCAAGGGTATTGCTACTCTTGTAATAAGTTTGGGCACAAGGCAGTTAATTGCAGGGTTAACAATAGGAACAAGTTTGGTCCAACAGAGAGGATTCAGAAAATAGGTACATCTCAAAGGAATAACATTGTTAAATATTATAAGTGCAATAATGAAGGACATACAACCAGATGGTGTAGAGTAGAAGTTCCAAGGTACAGGTTCAGGGCTATGAATAGGAATAGGAATAATGGTAGGAACATGAATAATGACAGGAATAGGAATAATGGCTTGGACAAAAATAGGGATGAGAATATGAACAAGAATAGGAACAGGAACATGGACAAGGATATCAAAAAAAATCATGGAAAGGCAGTTATGGACACTGATGATGATCAATGCCTAATGGGAGTTTTACTCCCACCCTAGAATTAATCACCTCAACAGGAGGTGGGGGAGGGGCTAAGCTAAGAGGCTCATTCTTAGCCCTAAGCCCCAAAGGTGACCCTTTGCCATTGATGACAAAGGGGGAGATATTTGAGTAAGGAGGAGAGCCTTGAGTCAAGGGGAGCAAAGCTTCAAAGGATGGTTTTCAGTTGGTTTCAGTTTTGACAGTTGGTAGTTGTTTGATTTTTTTTTTTTTAGCAGTGGTTTCAGTAGTGGTTTGCATCAATGACAAAGGGGGAGATTGTTGGAAATTTTGGGTATGTTGCCTATGATTTGTCATTGATGTCAAAAGGAGTTTGTGTTGATGTCAAAAGGAATTTATGCTAATGTCAAAAAGATTTTGGTGACAAAAAGATCTTGAAATTTCCATGATGTTTGTTTATGGGTTTTTAATTAAAACCATGGTGACAAGGTTAAAGGTTTTTCTTAAAACCATATGGAATCATTAAGGGTTTTTATTAAAATCATCTTGGCTTAATGAAAAGGTTTTTGCTCCTTGAAAAAACCTTAAAAGTACATTTTGATTATTAATAAATAAATGAACTCAAACCTTTGAAAAGATTTTAAGTTAAGTTTATTATTAATAAAATAATCATTGTTAATTTAATAATTATTATTGAAAGGGTTTCTAAACCCTTAGCGGCGCTCATGTGGAAGACTTACAGCATTGACATCAACTTGCATGGCATGCAAAAGACTATTAAAGGGAATTAATTCCTAAGGTTCAATGCACCTCGGATATGCATGATAAAATTCGAATTTGTATTGCTTTGACCTTCGATTTTGGATTGCTCTGTGATTTTTGAGTTTTGTATTGCTCTGTGTTTAAGTTTCAATTTCGTATGCCTATGAGGAAGACAAATATGTTTATCTTTAATCTCTGTGAGCAAAGTGAAGGTAAAATGACGAGTGACACTTGAGAGTTTCATTGGGCAGTTGTGCTCCAATGGCGGAGGCAGTGGAGCGAAGGTGCTCACTAGGCAAAGGTGTCAAGATCGATTCGCGTCGGGTGTATTTCATTTTTGGTCATGGATTATTGTGCACATGGTACAACAGTTGCTTTGGGCCATGATTTTGGAGGAGGAAGCACTTTGGCGCTTATGTTGGTGTCTCCATACTTCTCCTAAGGTTGGAGAATTGATTTTTGGCCAAGGTAAATATTTTTTTGATAAAGTGGAATATTTGATTTGACTTGGCAATTATTGTTGGCAATTGGATGGAGGTATAAGGTTAAATAGAAATATTGCTTTGAAATTGTTATTATTGATGCTTAATGTTTATGTGGTAAATGCATTTAGAAGTAAATGTATTTTAGGAGTTATAAGGGTTTAAGGAATAATTGTGCTTAATGTCATATTGGGGTTAGAAAGCCTTTGGAGTTATTGAGTGGATATTCTCTTGTAATTATTTTTGAGGTTGAAGTTATTTTGTGATATATTAAGAAGGAGTTATAAGGTGTAAAGGAATATCATTGATATGTATATTTGTGAGTTTTGATTATTGATGAGTTGGAGTGATAAGGTGTTATTAGGACTCTTATCATTGTGCATTATTCCATTGTTGCTAACTCTAATTTGTGGCAAATTGAGAGTTAGTGTTGTGACAGATTTTGAGTTCTCCTTCTTCATAAAAGTAAAGGTATGGGCACATTCTTCCATGGTTATTATTGATTGATGGTTTTATGAAAATAAGTTTGGAGTGAAAAGGATTAAATTAAGTTTCCTTATTTGGAGTGGATCTTATTTTATGAAAGTGGAAGTATTGATTATGCATTATGAGATCATGATGAGTTTATGAGTTATTGTATAATTCTAGTTTATGAGAGTGGAAGCATTTGAAGTTTACTTTAGGATTTTTGAGTGAGAAGCTTATGACATTGATATAAGTTGTTGAAACCCTAATTGAGTTGTTTGGTTATTGAGAGTTTGGTTTTGAGATTGCTTCCATTGAGATTGAGTTGATCAAGTTATGCTTTACTTGATACATGAGTTGGGCTTGATCCTTTGAGATTTAATTTTATCAAGTTGTACTTTGCTTGATAAACTTGGTTGTGTTGTTAATTTTGAGGATTCCAATTTGAGAGAAGTTGGAAATATCTTGAATCCATTTTTGATGCTTAGAGAGAGCTTGCTTTGAGTTCTTGAAAACTAACTTGGCTAGGGTTTGATAGCAAGTTATGGTTCTATGTTGGAGGAGTTGATTCCTTGATATTGCATTATTGACAAATGTTGGGTTGTGGTTCAAGATCTTGTGAAAGTATACTACTTCTATATTTATTCTGATTTGAGAAAGAGTTTGTTTTTGAGTTAAAGGATAGAACATATTGAGTCTTTAACAATTCTCTTTATGCTCCTATGAGATTGATTTGAGTTGAGATTGAAATTTGAAGGATAGAACATATTGAGTCTCTAAAAATTCTCTTTATGCTTCTATGAGATTGATTTGAGTTGAGATTGAGAGTTGAAGGATAGAACATATTGAGTCTCTAACAATTCTCTTTATGCTTCTATGAGATTA
This sequence comes from Wollemia nobilis, assembly GCA_028583015.1. Classification (NCBI taxonomy): domain Eukaryota; kingdom Viridiplantae; phylum Streptophyta; class Pinopsida; order Araucariales; family Araucariaceae; genus Wollemia; species Wollemia nobilis. The sequence continues at coordinate 739,805 of JAQPPZ010002954.1, forward strand.
ATTTGAGTTGAGATTGAAAGTTGAAGGATAGAACATATTGAGTCTCTAAAAATTCTCTTTATGCTTCTATGAGATTGATTTGATATGATTGGATGAAACACATTGGGTATCTAACAATTATCTTTGTGTGTTCACATTGGGCAAGTTTCTTGGTAAACTTGCTTGAGATTTTTTGGGCAAGTTCTTGGTGAGCTTGCTAGGACAGATTTGAACAGGTTCTTATGGAGAACTTGTGGACTGATTTAGACAGGTTCTTATGGAGAACTTGTGGATTGATTTGGATAGGTTCTTGTGGAGAACTTGTGGACTAATTTGGATAGGTTCTTATGGAGAACTTGTGGACTAATTTGGACAGGTTCTTGTGGAGAACTTGTGGACTGATTTGGATAGGTTCTTGTTGAAGAACTTGTGGATAGATTTGATGAAGTCTTGGTGAAGACTTGTGAGCAGTTGTGATTGATTTGTTCAAGCTTTTGGCTTAAGCTTAGGACATATCTGATAGATATTTGAGAGCAGATTTGTGTTGGACTAAAGGATTGAGTTTGGTGCAGATTTGTGATAGAGTTTGAGAGGACTTGTGCTGGACCGATTGACTGTGTTTAGTATAGGTGTTTATGAGCAGCTATGGAGGTGATCAACGAGGATAGAAGTCTCTAGAGCCAGAGCAATGAGGACAAGATGTCTTCTATGGAAAGGAGTTCCACCTACTAGCGGCAGAAGAGGCATCAATATTTTGAAGTATCATTTCTAGAGCTTTGGGGGATAGTACATCTCCTTTGGGTATGAGGCTCATAAATAATTTTTTAGGGGATAGGACATCTCATTTTGGAAAGAGGCTTATAAATACTTCTTTGGGGGATAGGACATCTCGTTTGGGTAGGAAGCTCATAAATTTTTGATTAGGAGAAGGATTATCCTTTGGATAGGAAGTCCATAAACATTGTAATTGGGAAGGATTACCAAAGGATTTTATTGAGAAAATTTAGTGAAAGATTTTCTCTATGGAGTAGCCCACCTTGGGTGAACCACATTATATTGGTGTCTCAATTGTGTGATGACTTGTACACTGGTTTGATTACTACTTTGATTTTGCTATTGGTTCATTGCATTGCTTTCTGAAGTAAAAGGAAAAAGTTAAAAAGTGGTCTTATACTATTCACCCCCCTCCCAGTATAAGCTTGTGTTCTTCAAGGGTATATACATAGATTCTTAAAAGAAAATAATATTAAATTAGTTTTTTTTTCTTGATTAAAAAAAGTACAATTTTCTCTTTTCAATGTTACTTGAATTTGGTACCTATTTAATGGGTTTTAAAATTTAATTATTTATTTTAATCCCTTTAAACCCATTATTTTTAATAAGTTATATATTTTAAACCCATTATTTTTAATAAGTTATATCCTTTAAACCCATTATTTTTCAATGAGTTTACATTGGTTTTTATGAGGGGTCTCAGTCCCCTCATACTAAGTGGGGTTTGAACATTGGACCTCCCATAAAGAGAGAACAAATACCTTACCACTACAATAAGCTTATAGCTAAAACATGTTTTAAATTTATTTTTAATTGGTTATATAGAACTGAAAAGGGTTCCACCTATATTTTTCAATGAGTTTACATAGGTTTTTATGAGGGGTCCCAATCCCCTCATACCGAGTAGGGTTTGGATCTTGGACCTCTAAAATAGAGTGTAGATACTCAAAATTTGCACATTACCACTTCTTCCATCTTCACGATTGTTCAATTTACAAAACCCATAAAATTTGCATATATTAGCATCAAAATACTATTTGTTTATCAAAATCACTATTCAAACTCTATTCATAAGCCCCCTTTGGCCACTTATGTCATTTTTCTACAATTAACTTTGGTCCTCCTTCAACCATCACCTTTGATTAATATTGGTCAAACTCTAACCTCTGTCAAGGTCACCTTGTAATCAAATTCTACCCCATGATCAACCTAACCATAGTTAATCAGATATTTGGCCACCTCACCTAGTCTATTATGACTAGCCTAGCCTCCACCTTACCCATTTAACCTTCGTCTAACCTAGGATCAACCTAAGTAGGGTCAACCTTAAACCTTGATCCACACATATCCCATGTGCATTTAGGGATTTAAATAGATTTTGAATACTTTTGTGTCCCAAAGCATGGGTTAAGGATGAGTCACCCTCCATCTCACCCAAAAAGTCAATAATTAAGCTAGGGTTTGCCTAACCTTAGTCACAACTAACCCTTATTGCATGTCAAATCCCCATGTGTATTTAAGTCCATAAATGATATTTGAGGCCTTTTAGATTTCAAGGCATGGGTCAAGGGTGATTCAATTTCCACCTCACCCAAGTCAACCCTTAACTCATGGTTACTCCTACTGTAGTCAATATTTAATCCCAAATCCACTCCACATACCCATGCTCATTTATGACATGTAGGTGGGTGAGATATTCTCTTACCCAAATTCATTTATGAGGTATGCCAAATCAAGGGATACCTCAACCCCTGTAATCTCTCCAAATTTTGTAAATAGAGGGCCATTTCCTCTATCTCAAAGAATCCACCATTTACATATCTAGACTCTATCAAAATCAACCTAGAGGTCACTTGAGCCCTCACTTTTCATTAATTACCATGGAAGTCACTTAAGCCCTCTCTTGCTATCAAAATCCTTCTTTTTGACACCCTTTTTATATTATAGATTCTCTCTATTGCAGGTTCAAAAGGTAACCCAACATGGATAGGAGCTCTAGAAACATTAGAGAGGCCCTTCACATAAGCCAAATTTTTGTCTGAATATAAAAGTCTCGGTCACAACATTTTCCCCATAACTTTTGCATATGAAATCTCTTTGACCTAAAATTTTGAGGGTAGCTTCCTGACGATTAGAGGAAGGTCCCCCAAAAATTTCATTTTATTATAACTAGCATAAATTGATTCTAAAGGTAGGGTGTTACCAACACTATAAGTCAATTTCAGTCATCAAAAAGATAACAAACCCTCAAAGCAAGTAAGCATCACTATCCAAACTAGTTTTAATGCTTTTTGTAATGAATTAGATTAATTTACTTGGATTATTTTTTGTATTCAAACATTATAGGTCTAATAAATATATATCCCCAAACATTCTAACCCATTTTTGTAGGTATTATAGGTCTTGATGATAGGTCAAATTGATAGTGGCACATGAGTAGTAAGCCCACTCAACTTGAGGATCTTTTGGAATACTATTGAGGTGTTTCTAAACTCCTTATTGAAGAAGGGGTTCTCAGTTCTCATAAACCCATTTTGTGGTCTTTGAATGCACTTTTGTAAAATATCATCCCTTGTATCCCTTTAAACCATAAATTACAAATAGCACTGGTTTTCCTTGAGTTCATTTTGGGTAGAAAATCAAAAGAAGCACATTGTCACTTCTCCCATCTTCATGGCTGATCAATTTACAAAACACATTAAATTTTCATACATTAGTCTCCAAATACTATTTATTTATCAAAAGCACTATTTATGCACTATTCATAAGCCCCTTTTGGCCACTTAAGACTCCTATGATTAACCTTGCTCCTCATGTGACCATTACCTTTACTTAACCTTGGTTAAAATCTAATCTTGGTCAAGGTCACTCCATAGTCAAATTCCACCCCATGGTCAATATAACCATGTTCAATTAGATATTTGGACACCTAACCTAGTCTAATATTTTACTATCCTAGCCTCTACCTCACCCATTTGACCTTGGTTTAACCTAGGGTTAACCTAAGCAAGGTTAATATTAACCCTTGCTCCATACATATCTTCATGTGCATTTAAGGCCTTAAATATATTTTGAAGAATTTTGTGTCCCAAAGCATGGGTCAAGGATGAGTCACCCTCCACCTCACCCAAAAAGTTAACAACTAACCTAGGGTTAACCTAACCCTAGTCACAACTAACCCTTGCTCCATTTCAAATCTCCATGTGCATTTAAGTCCATAAATGATATTTGAGGAATTTTAGGTTTCAAGGCATGGGTCAAGGGTGAGTCACCTTCCACCTCACCCAAGTCAACCCTTAACTCATGGTTAATCCTACCACGATTAGTATTTAACCCCAAATCCACTCCACATTCCCATGATAATTTATGAAATATAGACGAGTGAGGAATTCTCTCATCCAAATGCATTTATGAGGTATGCCATATCAGACGACACCTCAACCTCCCCTAACCTCTCCAAATTCTATAAATAGAGGGTCATTTATTTTATCTTAAAGAATCCACCATTTTCTACCTAGACTCTATAAAAATCAACCTAGAGGTCACCTAAGCCCTCACTTGTCATTAACCACCATGGAGGCCACTTAAGCCCTCTCTTGCTATCAAAAGCCCTCTTTTTGCACCCTTTTTTGTATTGCAAATTCTCTCTATTGTAGGTTTAGAAGGTGACCCAATGAATATAGGAGCTCCAAAAAAAGTAGAGTATCCCTCTAGATAGGCTAAATTTCTATATGGATATCAAAGTATCTATCACAAGTTACATTACAACCCAAAATAGTCGTAGGGTAGCTTATGACCCAAAATTTTAGCTAGAATCACCCTCACTATTTTACTCATAACTTTTGCATTTGGACTCTTTTTTATTTGAAATTTTGAGGGTAGCTTGCTTAAAATCAGAGGGATATCCCAAAATAATTTCATTCCATTATAACCAATAAAATTTGAGTTGCATGGTAGGGTGTGACCAACTCTAGAATTCAATTTCAATCATGAGAAAGCAACAAACCCTCCAAGTAGGTAAGTATCACTATCCAAACTAGTTTTGTAAATATTTTTAATGATTTTTGTAATGAATTAACTTAATTTAATTGGAGTATTTTTGTCTTTATACATGAGGGGTCTAATCAAGACAAACCCTCAAATGTTCTAACCCCTTTTTGTAGGTCTTGTAGGTCTTGAGGATAGGTCAAATCAATAATGGCACATGAGCAGTAAGCCCACTCAATTTGAGGATATTTTGGAAGACCGTTGAGGTGTTTTTGACCTCCTTACTAAATAAGGGGTTCTCACTTCTCAAAATCCCATTTTGTGGCCTTCGAAGGCACTTTTGTAAAAGGGCATCCCTTGTATCCCTTTAAACCATCAATTGCAAACACCATTAGTTTTTCTTGAGTTCATTTTGGGTACACACTCAAAAGTCACATATTGCCACTTCTACCATTGTCATGGTTGATAAATTTATAAAACCCATAAAATTTGCATATATTAGTCTCAAAAAATTAATAATTTATCAAAATCACTATTCATACACTATTTATAAGCTCACTTTGGCCACTTAAGCCCTTTTATATGCTTAACTCTTGTCCTCATATGACCATCACCTTTGCTTAACCTTGGTTAAACTTTAACCTTGGTCATGGTCACCCTGTAATCAAATTATACCCCATAATCAACCTAACAATGGTCAATAAGATCTTTGGCCACCTAAACTAGTCTACTCTTTGACTAGCCTAGCCTCCACCTCACCCATTTGACCTTGGTCTAACCTAGGGTCAACCTAAGTAGGGTTAACCTTAACCCTTGCTCCACACATCTCCCCATGTACATTTAGGGCCTTAACTACTTTTGAGGACTTTTGTGTCCCAAATCATGGGTCAAGGATGAGTCACCTCCCACCTCACCCAAAAAGTTAAAAACTAACCTAGGGTTAACCTAACCCTAGTCACAACTAACCCTTGCTCCATTTCAAATCCCCATGTGCATTTAAGTCCATAAATGATATTTGAGGACTTTTGGGTTTCAAGGCATGGGTCAAGGGTGAGTCACCTTCCACCTCACCCAATTCAACCCTTAACTCCACTCCACATCCCCATGTTCATTTATGATATGTAGGTGGGTGAGGTATTCTCTCACCCAAATATATTTATGATGCATGTCACATCAAGGGACACCTCATAGGGGACACCTTAGCCCCCCTAACCTCTCCAAATTCTATAAATAGAGGGTAATTTATTCTATCTTAAAGAATCTACCATTTGCATACCTAGAATTTATCAAAATAAACCTAGAGGTCACTTAAGACCTCACTTGCCATTAACCACCATGGAGGCCACTTAAGCCCTCTCTTGCTATCAAAAGCCCTCTTTTTACACCCTTTTTGTATTGCAAATTATCACTATTGCAGATTGAGAAGGTAACCCAAAAAGGATAGGATCTCTAGCAACATCAGAGGAGCCCTTTAGACAAGCCAAATTTCTATTTGAATATCAAAGTCTTTATCACAAGTTACCTTGCAACCCAAAATGGTCATAGGATAGAGTGTGACCCCATATTTTAGCCAGAATCACCCTCATTTTTTTACCCATAAATATTGCATCCAGAATTTGTTTGACCTAAAATTTTGAGGGTAGCTTCCTAACAACCAAGGGAAGGTCCCCACTAAATTTAATTCCATATTGAACAACAAATTGTTATTCCCAAGGTAGGGTGCGACTGACTCCAGAAGTCAATTTCAGTCATTAGAAAGACAACAAACCCTCCAAGTAGGTAAGTATCACTATCCAAACTAGTTTTGTAACTCTTTTTTATGTTTTTTGTAATAAATTAGCTTAATTTACTTGGATTTATTTTATATTAAAATATGAGGGGTCTGATCAAGATAGACCCCAAAAAGTTTTAACCCATTTTTGTAGGTCTTATAGGTCTTGAGGATAGGTCAGACTGATGGTGACACATGACCAGTAATCCTAATCAACTTGAGGATCTTTTGGAAGACTATTGAGGTGTTTTTGACCTTCTTACTAAATAAGGGGTTATCACTTCTCAAAACCTCATTCTTGACCTTCAAAGATAGTTTTGTTAAAGATCATCCCTTGTATCCCTTCAAAACATCAATTGCAAACATTAGTTTTCTTTGAGTTCATTCTTGCATGCCTAATGGGACCCCCACCATGTAATTTATTTTTGGTTTACTTTCTCACTAGTTGACTAATATTTGTTGTCTTTCTGTGCTTTAGGTGCTACAAAACTAGTGCAGAACCTTACAAAATCATGAAAACACAACTTAGGTCCAATATAGAGGTCTTTCTAGTCTATGAGCCAAGGTTTCAAGGTACCCTAGAACAATTTTCAATCACAAGGTACCCTAGGACCATTTTTAGTCACAAGGTACCCTACAACTGTGCAAAGAGCTCCTAAAACTGGTTCAAAAATTAGTTTCTACATAGTCAACAACAACTCCATAGTTGTAAGTAAGTTTGGGGGTTTGATTTACCCTCACAAGAGATTTCTATCTTCCTTTCCACCATGCCCTCCTAGGCCAAACCACATAATAAAAATGACATCCTTGCATGTGTAATAGAGCACCTCTCTTTCAGTTTTAGGCTTTGAAAAACTCGATATTGCACCATATTGCAAAATTTTCATGTTGGCTCTCATTTATTTTTAGTAGATAGTATTTTTATTGCAAAAAAAATATTTTTTCCTCTATTGTTGCAGTTACCTATACAAAAACTATATACCATACTACAAAATTTATCAACAAGTCCAAATTTTATAGAAATTCAACTTTTAATTGAGTCGTAGGGAAGGGTGCAACCATTTTCAATCATAGGGTACCCTACGACCGGATATGGGAAACAATTCAACCCCAAATATAGTCATAGGCACTTCAAAGAGCTGGAGACCATACGTAGGTATGAAAAACCTATCTTTATGATTCAAAAACAACAAATCTAGTTAGGATTAATAACCTCTTTTGATTTCACAAAATCCCTAAAATCACTTTGGACACTTTACACAAATCATTCCTTTTGCTTCCTAGATTTACAAAATACACCAAAATAGTTTAGTCACTTTTAATTTTACTTCTTATTTTTTTAGAAAGGCTCCAAAATCACTTTGGTTAAATTATTAAAGTCTCTTTCCTTCATCTCTATACATGCTAGCTAGTTGAATCATTGTATCATTTAGAGTTAAAGCATTTGCACAAGGTGCGAAGAGGCATTTTAATATCTTCATCTGCATGAGCTAAGAGAAATATTCTAATATCTGCATCATATATAAATCTATATGAGACATCTATCCATAACCTTAATAGAAATATCTTGGCTAGTGTAAATATATTTATGCCTAAGCAAGTCTTAGAATATCTCATTGAGATCAAGTGTCTTCCTTCATTAATCCATAGCATAAGGTTTCTTTACTTTATAAAATACAATTTGCATTGCTTCTCTTACATTCCTTTCATTCTAAAAAGGTATTTCATTTTACAAAAATATTGAAAAAAAGGTATTACTTTTGCTTAATTTAGTTTACTTTTCAATATTTCCAATTTTCCTAAGTAGGCTACACACACTGTACATCTCTTTTACATTGGTCAGGTTGGATTTCATCACCAACCTCCAATTGAGACCAATGATGTTGGAATTAATCTCCTTCCATTGGATCACCCCCTAAACACCATAGTAACCCCTACAAGTGATTTTTTGGACTTCATCACTATATAATCCCCTACTCTTGAGAGATCCTTGAAGTAGGTTAGGATTAGATGCCCTTGCTCATAGGAATTTGTATAATAAGTAAGTGTGCAATTATTATTTATGACTAAGCCCATCCGAGGGTGAAGTGAAAGCTTGATTGGGCTAGTATCAAGTCTTAGATAGTGTCACCTCTTTCTTAAGAGGTTCTGTATATTTCCTCTATAGGTTTGAGCCATTACCTTTATTAGAAGCCATTTTCTTGTTTATATACAATTAGCCCTCATATACTTTTTGGTATAATAGGAAACTAAGAATGAACATACCTTCATAGGTTACATCTATCACCTCTTTATTTGTTTTAGAGTTTGTTGAAACATATCAAACACACTTTTACAAAACTTGTATGTTCATTGTTTTTCTTGTTAATTAGGTTGATGTCAATTACAAAATATCTTACAAAACCTCCAAAATAGGTTGCACAACCTCCAAAATAGCTTTCTAAACATATATGGACATAGTTCGAGCACCTTTACTACCTCTATAACCAATTTCATCATAATCATAGGGTACCCTATGACCCAAAATAGTTGCAATGTATCCTATGAATTAAACCTATGTTTCATAGATAGGCTCAAGCACCATAGAAAAACACACAACTACCATATTTACCTGAAATTCTCAAAAACTTAATTTTTTTGCCTGTCACTCTTTAATCATTTTCCTTACCTAAGGTTTAGTATTGAGTGCAAAAAATCCTAGCTATAGAGGTGTCTCCCATGATCCTTTCTTCTCTAACCAATTTGTTAAGGCATTCATAGGAAACCACCTCTACCCATTCTTAAAATCCATCTATTTCCTCTCATTCCTCATGCCTACCTTGTATGTTAGGTAATAGGATTTCATCCTATGATCATGACCTCAGGTATTGGGCTAGTCACATTACTCCTCTCTCAAGATCTCATGTGAGAACCACTTCCTCCTCTCTATATTAGTATCCATTGCATCATCAATACCCTTTTCAAATACCACCTTCTCCACCTCTTCTTCCATAACCTAATTTTCAATTCTAATATGGTAAGCCAATGGGCATACCCCAACCCTCTTGCCCCCATTTTCCTTATCTTTCATCTTACTCATATTCACATTATTTCCCATATAAATCAACCTCAACCCCTCCTTTGATTGATATGCAACACATCTTAGAGTACCTCAATAATATTGAGTTTTAGATGAGTAACTATAGGAGTCATACACCCAATCATCATCCATCCATGTGAGGTCCTACAATGCCTCCACTTCAACAAACTCCTCACCCTCCATGGTGGGATCCTTCACAATCTAGACAAGCAATCACCCCATCACCACCTACCCAATCTTCCACTTGATTGCAAATAATTTCTCGACCACCCTACAATTGGACTCCCATATTAGAGCCATTTGTCGGTGTCTTTTAGAAGCTATATGATATAGGTCACATAACCTTGCCTGATGTAAGACCAGAAGAGACAAATCGGGTAAAACCTAAATTGATAATGCACAACATGTTTGCTCTTACCAGTTTTAATTTTTTTGTGTTAGTAAATTTTTTCTCAACCAAAAGCAATTAACACAATAATATTTCTTTATATTGAATTAATTTCAAAATATTGTAGCTTCTTGTGGTGAAACCTAGCAAAAAGGGTGAAGATGCTAAATTTGCTCAGTTGTGAAACCAAGTGATTACTAGTTTTTGAGTAGAGAATTTGATAAAAAAGAAGTAACATCTCTTGCCATTGTGTAACAACCCTCATTTTCAAACCCACTTGAGAGAGTAATTTTTTTTGGTTATATATATATTATAACATGACACAACATATCTACCCTTAAGGTAGAGTTCATAATCAAGGATACATATTCTAACATCAACCAAGGTAGTAAGTAGCCAAGAGATTTACGACATGGTTAGTGCCAACCCTTGTGATAGGAGTGACCAACTCCTATCTAACCTTACGTACCTTCATGGTGCTTATTAATCCATCATTTTATTATTTCTTTCTCTCTCTTAATTATGAAGTTTAATTAAGTCTACACACTTAATTAATTGATCATAATTCAATTATAAACTTACTTCCTATAAATATTTTCATTGCAGTAGAAAACATACATTATTAACCAATACATAAAGGTTACCTCATTCATTCAAATACCATTTCTAGAAATATTATAGGTAGGCATAAACCATTGCATCATAATTTAATAACCATTCATGGAGAAGTAAATGCAACATCATTGGATCTAACAAACATTGCTTGTTAACAAAAATCATTGCATCACATAACACTTTAGTAATCATCTCATGAAAATGTAAATGCATCATCCATATTATAAGTTAACAAACAAGAAGTGCCAATCCACATAATAAATATCCATAACACATTATTTATCTTGGGAAAAACCCCGAAGGGAAACAACCCAGCCTCAAAATATGCATCCTCATATTTTATTAATATTTTTGGTCTCAATTTACAATGATACAAATAATCCTAAAGATCCTTTTTCAAACCATCATTAAATACATTGATATAGGAGAATCCCACACATTCCTATTTTTAGGTCATCATTACAATTGAAACACAAATGAAATGTTCACTGGATACATATACATTGAGAATGAAGGGAACCTCATAGTTCCCTCAAGAATGAATCTCACATTCATTCTTCAAAACATTCAATCCAACATGGAGTGAAAGTTATCTAAAAGTCTTATAATACAAGAAGAGACCCCATAATCTCTTCAAGAATAGATTCCACATCTATTCTTTCTAAATTTATTCATGTTTCTACATAAGTACATAAGCACTATGCAATTTTTATTTTAATCTACATAAGTACATACTAAGAGGAAACCCCATAATTTCCTCAAGAATGAATCCCTATCCATTCTTCCCAAGAATAATTAGAATATGCTTTCACAAATAAAATCTTATCTCATTAGCGAAGAAATAACATTTAAACAAATGGATCTAAATGTTCCATTCTCGCAAATTTACTTGTAAGTAAGCATTCATTATTTCCACAAAAATGCACCAAAATATTTCCTTAAGATTTCACTTATAGTTATTACAAATTTACCATAAATTTGTACTATAATATCCTTCCAAGATTTCACTATAGTGTTTACTAATTTACCACAAATTTATCTCATTATATATCAAACAAGATTACACTATAGTTCTGACAAATTAGGTCACAAATTTGTCTTGTAATCTATCAAACAAGATTACACTATATTTCTTACAAATTTTATCACAAACTTACCTCATAATCTATAAAAAAATATTACACTATATTTCTCACAAATTTGTCTCGTTATCTATAAAACAAGATTACACTATAGTTCTCACAAATTTAGATATAAATTTATATCATAATCTATCAAACACGATTATCATATAGTTCTCCAAAATTTTGACAAAAAATTATCTCATAATATATCAAACAATATTACACTAAAGTTTTCACAACTTAATCACAAATTTGCCTTGTAATCTATCAAACAATATTACACTATAGTTTTTACAACTTTATCACAAAGTTGTCTTGTAATCTATCAACAAGATTACACTATAGTTTTCACAACTTAATCACAAATTTGTCTTGTAATCTATCAAACAATATTACACTATAGTTGTTGGAAATTTGAGCATGTTTTGTTGTCATTGATGTCAAGAGAATAGGTGTCCTAATTTAATGGAATTAATGTCAAGAGGTTTGATTAATATGAAAAGGTTTAATATCCTAAAATTATGGAAATAAAGGTGAAAATATTTCTCTTGGTGGAATATGAGGTATAAGGTAGTAAGGAGAAAGGAATAGCTCTCCATAATATTTGAGAAAGGATTTATAAATTACCTTGGTGGTAATTTGGCAAAGGTTAAAATATTCATTAATGGTGGCAAGGTTATCTCTAAATAATTTACCTTGGTGGTAATTTTGCAAAGGTTAAAATACCCATTAATGGTGGCAAGGTTATCCCTAAAACAAAAAGACCAAAAGGTTTTTAAATATTTAATTTATAATATTTAAATCCTATAGGATTTAAATTATTATAATTAAATATATTAATTCAAAATACCAAAATTCAAATTACAAAAAGAAGCCGACGTCAAATATAAGAGTGGGCATGTGTATTAATAAGGCTAAGGTTTAGCCTAAGCTTGTGTGTATTCGAATTAAAAATCCCCCAAAGTAATTGCCTTGCACGTTCGACGTGACGAAGGAAATAGAGTGGATATAACACAAATCGTAATGCAAAAGACTTGTCAAAGTGTGGATAGGGTGTGCACCCACTTGTGTGTAGTGGCAGCCAAGTTGGTAAGCCAATATTACGTAGTGGTGTAGGAGGCAGAAGTCATAGGTTCGATTTGCGTAAAAGCCCTTTTGATGTGTGTTCGATTTAAGGTTTAGCATCGACAATAAATAAAAGAGGGATGTCTTGTATTTTTATTGCATGTGGGTTATCTAGCCCATGCGGTAGCCTAGCGATGGCTAGGGTGTGGGGCTAATAGGTAGCAAGGGTCTGACTCCCAACAACAGGCGACAACAAAGAAGGATTAATTTTTTATTAAAAAATTAAATTATATCCTAATGTCTATGGTGGCTAAGGTATGTGCCAGGAAGATATAAGATGTTTTGAATGATTTTCATTTTTGCAATAAAAGGATTATAAAAGTAATTTATTTTTGAGAAAAAATTAAGGTATTTTGTTTTGTTAATGCATTGGAAAAAAAGTGAAGTGATATTTTATTTATCTTTTGAAAATGCATTAATGACAAGTACGAGATATAAGGTGTAAGTGAAATATTTGCTTATATAATTGGTAACTATTGTTGATGAAATTTATTGTTAAAGTTAGGAGTAACAAGGTGTACAAGTGGTTTGGAATTTTATTAATTTTTGTATGGGGAAATATTTCTTGAGGTGAAATATTCATGTGGAGGTTTTGAGATAGAATGTTGCTATCTAACCCTAAATTGGCACAAAAGGATTTTCTTGTGAGTAATACAGGTTTTGAAGACATATCTCCATAAAAAAAAAAGACATGGACACATCATATTTTGTTTGAAATGATTGTTGGAATGAATATTATGAAATATAAGGTGGAGTGAAAAGGATTGTTTGATAAGCATTGTTGGAAGTATTTGAGTGAGTCTGATATGCTTCATTGTTGAATGTTTAGAGAACATTTGAGATAAATATTGGGAATTATTTGAGTTAGGGTTTGAGACCTATATTGTGATTTTTGTTTGAAAAATCATGAAAAAACTTGTTTAGGGTTTATGAGAAAGTTGTGTTTCATTGGTTGAATGACTGAGTGAAACTTTTGAGTATTGGTTTGAGTGCATTTATGAATAATCAAGTATTGGTGAAGACTTGAAAGTAGATTTGAGCAAGTCTTGGTGAAAACTTGAGAATAGATTGAGCAAGTTCTTGAGAGGACTTGAGGACATATCTAAGTAAAGTTGATTTGTGATTTGTTCAAGATTTGTATTAAGACTTGGGGAAAATTTGAATAGAGTTGATTGGTTATTTGATAAAGATTTGTATTAAGGCTTTAGGATAGATTTGAGACAAATATTAGTGTAGAATTGTAAGAATATTTTTGAGCAGAGTTAGAGCATATTTGTACTAGAATTAGGATAGAGTTTAGTGCAAATTTGAGACAGATATAAGATCAGACTTTGGAGGTGATAGATTAGAGGATAAAAGTCTACAGTGGATAGAGATCCATTAGCTAGGGGCAGTGAGTACAAAGGTCTTCTATGGAGAGATATCCACAAGCCAAAGCAATGGGGGTAGAAGTATTATAGAAGACCACCAACCAAAGTAGAGGGGAAAGGTTTCTATTGTGGATAGAGTTCCAAAAACCAAAACAAGGGGATTGGTGTCTCCTTTGGATAGAGGTCCATAAAAATTGTAATAGGGATTTGATTTCCAAAAGAATTCATTGAGAAAATTTAAAGGAATATTTTCTCTGTGGAGTAGCCCACATTGGATGAACCATGTTAAATGCTGTCTCTCATGTGTGTGATGATTTGTGCAATGTTACTGCTTTGATATTGTTGATGCTATCATATGGATTGAAAAGTAAAAAGTTGTATGTTATACTTTTCACCCCCTCTCAGTATAAGCTTATGTTCTTCAATAGTTTTCACAACTTAATCACAAATATGTCTTGTAATATTTCAAATAATATTACACTATAATTTTCACAACTTAATCATAAATTTATCTTGTAATATTTCAAACAAGATTACACTATAGTTTTTACAACTTTATTACAAAGTTGGATTGTAATATATCAACAAGATTACACTATAGTTTTCACAACTTAATCACAAATTTGTCTTGTAATATTTCAAACAAGATTACACTATAGTTTTCACAAATTTATCACAAAGTTGGCTTGTAATCTATCAATAAGATTACACTACAATTTTTGTAACTTTGGTCTCATAATAACCTTACAAATTCTCACCAAATTTGTACTATAGGTTCTCAAATAAAACATTCATGTATTTGCTTTGTTTGTCCCTCATTTTTCTTTTACTGAAGCCATTATTTTATAAAAAAGTCTTTAGCTGACTCAAATAAAAAGGAATTAATTATGAATAAGTAAATTTAAAAGGGTGGTTATACATGTAAATCAGATCATAACACAGTCAAAAATCCCTAGTAATCTACCCGATCAAGGGTCAACAACACAGTCAAGATAATCGAGATCAAACCCACTAGAAACCAACCACTAGCACTCTAGTTTCTACGACTAGGTGACTAGTGCATTCTAGACTCGACAACCACCTATGGTCGACTATTAAGGGGTGAATCCTTTATTAATATCACCACATGTCTCCATTGGGAGCATGTGGTATAATAACCCACAAGTTAAACAAGGGAAATTTTTAAGACAAGATAAATGACAAAATTGGGTTTGCAAACCAAGAGGTTAATAAATCATCAAAGGATATGTGGACCTTAAGAAAACCATAGGTCTAATTAGTTCCAAGCTACCAGTTCTTAGCATTTTATCTAGCGGGGCCACTACTAGGTTGTTGCTTCAATAGGAGAGCCTTCTCCTATTTGAAGTCCCCACATACTCCCATAGGATGCATGTGGGACTAATTTCGTATTAGATCAAAAATGTTTTACATTATAACAACTATCAATTTAATCAATGGTATACAATTAAACAAATGACCAATAAAAGTAAGCCACATGGTGGATAAACACTTAATTAGAGTTAAACAAGTGGTTCAGTCCTCAAGGTGAGTGCCTCCAACTGGCACTGCTAACCACCAAGTGGTGTAAATTTCGACCACCACTTGGTGGTCAAGTATTTATGGGAGTCTTTCTCCCTATAAACCTCTTTAGGACTCTAGCATGTCCCATTTAGGATAAAAAATGGGAGATCTAAATTAGAACCTTTTATTAAGCGAAAATGATTGTAAAAATACATGCATCGATCACTCATATATGTTACTAGATGGCTCTAGAAAATATGAATTCTTTGGATATGATGATACCTTTAGAGAGAAATGAGGTCGCGAGGTTCTTGCAACTCATCATCCAAACCAGAGGTTGAATAATAGAAAAATATTGTCAAAATCTTGCTATTGAGTTATCAACATAAGGGTTTTCTCTTTAAAGAGACTGAGCACGTAGATAGAGGGAAATATTGGAGCTTGAGATAATCAAGGATAATTAAAAATATTCTTTTTTATAGACATAAAAAAATATGAATTAGTAGGATTCAATTTGTATTAATTGATATTCCTACACAGAGGTCTTAAACTGATTTCTGCTAGGAAACACTGGTATTTAAATGCACAAAAAATGATGTAAAGTTCAATTGAAATTGAAACAATTAATTCCTACTCTGATTCATTCCAATAATTTCATGTAATGTCAATTGTCATATAAAGGTAATTGGTAATATAAAAATATTTAAGCATATCAAAGGAATTTAAAAATTCTTTATTGCTTAAAGGAATGCCATACAAATGATTTCTCATAATCAAACCTAGACTATTTGAAGACACACAAGATAACACAATGAGGCTATGCAATATATACATAGGCAATATTGAATTCAAGGGGATATAAATATGAATCTTAAATTCAACATATTGTGGGTAAAAAATTAACTAAAAGTGATTACGCGCAAGTAAGGTAGTAATCACCAAACGGTGGCTGCGGAGGCATCATTGGTGGTTGAGGTGATGATGTAGGCTCTTTGCTCCAACTAAGTTTGGTCGATCAATGCATATGAAATTTTTTTGAGGAGCAATATAAGGTAGGAAATATCCTTTGTAAAAATAATCAAACCAAGAACCACTCAGACAACTATGATTATCAAAATAAATACACTAAGGTGAATCACTAATTATAAAACTTCATAGCTAGTAGTATTTAATTAAATAAATGCACTCCCTTTTTATAAGAATACACAAACAATTAAACTAAATAATTTTATATAAAAATAACATTCAAGAAGAAATATAAGGCATGAATCAACTTGATTAAATCTACCTTATTTTTCTAGCCTTCATGCTTGCCTCTCCTTGCTTACCCTCAACCTCCTCAAGCTATATTCCCAAGATACCCCTTCCCTTCAACATATAAAAGTATATATAGAATTTTGGAAAGCTCTCTATTCAAAAGTCATGCTTTGAAGAAGGTAGAAGGAAGGATCCATGAATAGACAATATCAACTATAGGAAGACTAAAATGCCCATGTTTTTATTTCTTCTTCTTCTTCTTCTAGAAATTCGCCCCCAATTTTCTACCTCTTCTAGAATTTTGACTCCATTTTTCTAATTCTTCTAAAAGTTGGATCCATTTTTCTTCCCTTCTAGAAGTCCTCTTTTCTAATTTCTTTTTATTTCATTTTTTATAATTTTATAATAAAAAATGATTAATAAATTAGCATGTAGGTATTAAAAACATTTAGGTCAATCTAATAGCAATTATTAATTTTTTCCATTAATATTGACATTCTTCCCTTTTGATGAATCTTTTACAAGATTGATCTCTTTCAACCATTTTGATGATGGTGATTTTTTTCCTTATCATCTTTGGAAATACTTGCAATCATAAAATAATCAATAATATCCTATTTAATATAAACTACTGATCATATTTATCTCTTCAAAATATGATAGTCTACATCATCAATGAGACCTACCAAGGGAGGGTTGTGACATACTTTCCCCCTTAGATTAAACATAGTCCTCTGTGTTTCCTACAAAATAAAGCATACATGAGTAAAGCACAAGTTTACATAATGCTCAATTTCTCAAAGGGGTACTTTTTTAATAAAGTGGTCTCTCTAGGCCTTGCTTTGTTCCATCATCTGCACCACAAATATTTTTAATCAAACATAGAGTAATAATCGTGTTATAAAGAAGATATGAAATCACATATAACAGACTAGAAAATATAGTTAGGTTTATCTTAAAATATCACAAAATATTTTGAATCTATGACTTGATACTTTCTTATGAATTACCATCATAGAAAATATGTGTCATTAGAGACAAAGACATAATTCATAAATCTCACTTCAAGATATTCACATATTTTGAAACCTATTTTGGAAAACCTATTTGCCACCACCAATGCATCATCCTTGATGTTCCCTGGTGTACATATTTAGTCATCCTATTGTCTATTATGATAGATTCATACCTCAAGAGATACAAATGTCAAGTGCAATTCTCAAAAGAGCCTAAGGTACACCACTTAAGACCCATGAAATGTGGAGGGTTCGCTTAGCTCTTCCACTTTGATTCACCAATGGCTCAATAGTGGGAGGATAGATCTTGAACATTTACAGTATTTGAGAATTATTCCAAGAATATCATCATCCTCTGATGTCCATGGTCACACTTACTCCCTTGTAAGGTACTATTCCAAAATTATTATCATCCACCGATAATATTTATGACCACATTTACTCCATGTAAGGTTTTAATACAAATATATTATCATCCATTGATAATATCTACGACCACACTTACTCCATGTAAGGTTTAATTCCACACTTACTCCATGTAAAGTGTCATTCCCATCATTAGAACATGATTTCATCCATTTTAAGAGAGGATCCTACACTCTTCTTAAGAATAGATTCTCTATATATTCCTCCTAAGAGTGTTCTAATATTAACTAAGAATATAATTTTCGTGTCATTCTAAATTTTAACTAGGAATAGTATTTCCATACCTTTTTCATTAAGTTTTTTGGACTCACACATAGATGCATCTCGAATTACCTCTTCTTTCCCTTCAACCACACTTGAAAATGTTAATTGCAAGTAATCCCTTAAGTTTTTAGGATGTGATAGGATACTTAGTTCAAGATTTCCTACTTAGGACCTTCCAAAATATTTGTACTATTTGGAACTTTCTGAACCACCACAAGAAGACTCAAGTTTTAGGATCATCCAATCCAAATCTTAATGAAATACAATCAAGAATATCTATTCTTAGTAAAATTTTCCCATGGAGTGTATTCATGTTTTGAATATATTATTAAAGCTACAAAATAACTCATTGAATAAATATATCTTTATATTGCACATATATGGAAATACATGTTTATGGGCTACATGAGTACAGTCTACTAGAATACACAACATGTATCCTTATAGAACACAAATGGTGGCTTTTTAGCCAAACCTAATACATAATCCTCATGCCTTTTTTTCCTAGGTCCTTTCACTATTATGGACTAGAACTTATTATTGTAAAGAAGTGATTCAAGGTCTAATATATAGTATTACTCCTATGCCCATGCGGTATACTAACAGTGAGCAATCCATGACTTACTAGCACATCGAGGCATGAAGTCAAGTAGGCAAATCTGTACTCATCCCTTGCTTTTCGAAGTTGTTAATTCTCAACTTGTATGGCTATTATCGATCCTTCATCATTTATTTGATCTATCTCCTATCGAAGTACATATCATTTTCTCTAGCAATATTCCTTTCATATTCCAACTATCGAATTTGCTGCCTTAAGGACTCCACTTCATGCATTCCATCCATATTGAAATACCCACTATTATTTTCTTGATAGTTTGAAGGACCTGCTTTGGTCTCTATCTAATGGTATACTTGATGCCTAGGAAGTTCTTCTACTTCCCTTTCTATACATTTCAATATAAACTATCCTTTGTTGATGGTTGTTTCTTGGCCATACTATTCCTCTAAAATTTTCATATTTTCCCCTTACTGGGCAGACCACCATTGATTATATTCTAGGGTTGTGCCCACATCATCCATATTTGGAACCCATATAACCTCATCTATTTCTAAGGTTAATGGTTCCATTTGTGGTGGTACAACTTCTTTCCTCCCTTTCCTTGTATAAACCATAGGAGGATCCAATATTCCTTGCCTAATACCAAACTACCACAATACTCGAGTATATTGAAAATACTTGTATTGCATGCTTACTCACCTAATCAACCACCTTGCTTGTCATACATGAGCTAGATGGAATCCATATTTCATCCATACTGGACTTGTTCTCCATGGTCTCCAGATCACATCTTGGGGATTCAAAATTTTCCATATAGAGTGATATAGCTCCCAATTATCCTCTCATGGCATGCTCAACCATAATTATTTCTTATTTTACAATCTTAGTGGATAAGGGACTTCTAGATCTAAAAAGTTGTGTACATCATAAGGCAACCCTTGAGGTATTCTCATAGCCACATGTTCCTAGACCCATACTTGTAGTAAAAGGTTATAAATTATCCCTATTTGCTTTGTTATTTTTACCTCAAACAACTCTCTATAGGTTTGGGTCAACAAGGTTGGTTCCTATGCAAACATAATTGAATACTCCACTAGGTCCTACACGATCCCTAACATATTCCAGGGGAATCTTGCACCTAGTAAGTTAGGTAGAATGACATCTAATATGAGCATAATTACCATGGATTTCCTAGGTGATAGTTTAATAAACATGAAAAGTAGTTCATACAATATACCATCCTTATCAATGTTCACATCTCTCCACTTAGATATGAACACTCTTTATAAAATCAATCCTTTCTCTACTTCACTTGTAGCCATCACTGTACACCCTTCAACTGGTAACCAATATTTCGATATACATACTCCAAGGTAGTAGTCATTTCTCTAGTAGGTAACTAGAAAGTTCCCCTATTATGATTCCATATTTCAATCAGAGTTGATAGATACCCTCTATCATTCTACACTGGTTCCAAGCAAGCAACTCCTACTAAACCTATCTCACTCAACCACTGCCAATCACTGACATCCAACACACTCATAGATCCCTAAAATATTGCTCTAAAGGAGATGTGGGGTCTAATAATATTTAATGGCACTATTTAATATAACCCACCTTCATGAATTGATCTAAAATTTCTAGAAGCCATCTTTACTCTTTACAGGGTGTGTAATAGTAGATCAACAAGTAAAAATAGCAGGATCAAGAAACACACAATGGGGCTTACCTCGAGCATAATTATTATAAATATTGCAAACCCTAACACTAGTATATCCATGTTGGAATCCATAAAGTAATTCTTATTACTATAAAATTCATCCAAGCTCAACTTGATCTCAAAACCTACGATGTGCTCAACAACTAGTTTTCTCAACCATCTAATTGATCATAACTCAATTTTCTTGAGTCTAATCAATCATCCTCTGTGGATCATGTTTCGATTGAATCTTAAGTAATTCAATATCAATATTGTAATAATTATTTAGGGACTCATTGGACCTCTTCATACTTAAAACTCTCTTATTTCTTCATGCGTCTGACATATTACCCCATTTAATATCTTATCAACACTTTTTTCTACGATCTTATCAATCTCTAGTGTATAGACTTATTCATATGCCACATTCTTGGGCATCTCTTTTAAATTTAACCATTAATTCTTTATTTATAGTGATGTTTACCTCAAGTCAAAAACTATCCCTTATTTACACCTGCCACTTCTTGAAACCATGTATTAGGATTCTCCTATATTAAGATTTATTCCAAAAATTTGTCTTTCTATTTTAATGCATAGGATACCTTTGAGTAAAAATATTTTAAAATAACACCGAGCACTCCTATTTAGGTAATAATACCACATGCACCATGTAGTGATGCTATCCCACATTTGAATAATGTATAACACACTATTAAATTTTACCACCACCTGGGTGGTCGGTGGTATACTATATAGCTGTTTGATGGCATCTTAGGAGTAATTCTCCATAAAAATATTATTTTAGGGAGTGTTTCAGGTGGAGCTAGTATGGTGACTATGTTTCAAATATATTAGGTTTTTGATGGTTTTGTCCTTGCATTCTTTCGTCATTATTGAGACATTCAACTCCTTGCTCTAGCCAAAGGCCATGATTGTATTGTGATACTAATCAAGAATATAAATAAAAGAAAATATTTTTTTGTTGATCACTTGATCCTAATCATACTCTCGCATCATAACAAGGTATCATCACAATTGTGTTTCCAAATGGGATCTATTTTCTTACTCCCCATGGAATTAGCTAATATCCATATTATACTTCACATGGAATTAAGTTTGTGATCAAGGGGTTACTTAAGAAGAATCTCCATGTGGTTCTCATAAGGATGAGTTTCCAAGTAAGTCCAAGGTTGTACTTCACAAGAATCAATGTGGTAAGTGTATATCTCATGGATAGTAGAGGCTACCCCCTATAATTAGACCAACAAGTAAATATTTATACATCTTATTTAGAAATTTATCCTATCTTAACCCAGTTAAGATCAAGAACACAATTTTCCCCTACTAGCTTAAATCAACACTAAGCTAGTCCCATATTAGGTCTATATAGACCAAACATTAGGTGTATGCCTTGAATATTAGATATTATTCCAAAAATATAGAATATCAATCATCTTCAATGCTTAACTATTCCCATGTGCACAATGGGTAGTTAAGGTGGTCATAAAATAAACCCACATAGACATACCATTGTCTATAATATACCTTACTTACTCAATTCATTCTCAACCTCCATGATAAGATATAGAATCTAATTTTCCTCACTTGATCATTCTTAAGTTTATCCCTCTTAAGGTTACATTATAAATTCATCCTTAGGTATGCTTATAACTATTTTCCTAGTTTGTTCCATATATCATTATAGAAATCTTCTTGTCAATTTCACAATACTAAGTAAGTAAGGAGACTAACTTAGAGCCACATATGCGAAGTGCATTTCTCAAAAGAGTCTAAGGTACTCCACTCAAGATCCACAAGGTGTGGAGGTCTCCCTTAATTTTTCCAATCTGATTCACCAATGGTTCAAGCATGGAATAAAAATACTTGCACATTAGTGACCTCCAAGCAATTTCTTTTTCTCTACAAAGTATGTATTAGTTAAGAGTTCACATTTGAGTGCTATAAAATTATAATCTATAATTTTAACAATGTCCAAAACTTTTTCTAGCCTAGACCTAACATTAGAATCCATTAGCTAGCCTGGGCTCTGATACCAACTGTAGCAACCATCATTTTAAAACCCACTTGAGAGAGTAATTTTTTTTAATATTTATATTATAATATGACACCACATATCTAACCTTAAGGTAGTGTTCAAAATCAAAGATACTTATTCTAACATCAACCAAGGTAGTAAGTAACCAAGATATTTACGATATGGTTAGTGTCAACTCTTGTGATAGGAGTGACCAACTCCTATCTAACCTTACATACCTTCATGATGTTTATTAATCCAATATTTGATTGTTTTTTATCTCTCTATTAATTAGGAAGTTTAATTAAGTCTACACACTTAATTAATTAATCATAATTCAATTATAAACTTACTTCCTATAAATATTTTCATTGTAGTGGAAAATATACATTATTAATGTTAGGGTACCTAGGAATAGATATTTGGGGATATATTATTATATTGTATAAGGGTTGGCATGGGCCACACATAACCCAAGGTTTATTGTATTATAATATTATATTAGTAATAAGCTTCCCAAAGTAGAATTAGAAGATGGGTATATAAATAAGAGATATTTGTCATTGTAATCATCATTGAGATCAATCATATGTAATCGTATTTGCCCATGAAGTGGCTTATGGGACTTTGCCCTCCTTGAGTGGCACTCTCATCTTGGGAGACCTTGTGGAGTTATTTCTTCCTTAAGGAGTATTATTGGTGTTTCCCTACCTTAAGGGTAGTATCCATCTCTATCTCATTGCGTGGATTGTTATTATGTATTATTTTATTGTGGATGAATGATTTGATATTTTTGCATATTGGTGAATGATTTCTATTAATAATAATAAAGTTTCATAAAAAGTGGTATCAGAGAAACGATTCTGGCAAAGTGAAGATTTATTTTTTGTAGAATTGTAGAATTAGGGCAGGTTTGTTTTTGAAAAAATACTTCATATTTCAGGAGCCATATCTCTATGAAAGTTTATTTGATTCAGATGATTCTTAGATCATTTTATATAGAATTTTAAGAGCTTTAAAATAAGTGGTCATATGAAAGAATATGAGCAGTATTGAGGGATATATGGTCTTTTGAATTCATCCATCTAGAATAAGGGTAGTGATAAATTTTCAAATCACAATTTTTTTGGAAAACAAATTTTGTCTATCGGGGTAAGAAAATTAGTTGCAATTTATTTTGAAGAAAAAATATAGATCTAATTTGTTATGTGGAATTTTAGCTTCAAATAAGAGGGGAGATATATATTTTTATAAAACCCTAGTTTGCATTAGAGCATGATATATATTCTCAAAAAAACTCTATTTGCATTAGGGCATGAACTATGGAACTACAAATTTGTTTTGGAGGAAATGATATTGATGTGAGATAGTGGTTGGAAATAGTAAAATCTCAATATGGTGAAGTCATGTTACGCTATTTCTTTCAGATTTTTTTAGGGGAAAGTTTTAAAATGGGTAGAAAACTTTATTATGGAAAATCCCTTGTGCACTTAGAGAGAAATGGAACCAACATTCTCGAGTAAATGGGAACTTATTAAATTACAATGAAACTTATATGTTTGTAAAATAGATCTTGAGGAAATGAATAAAAAAATAGATAGCTTGATGGATGTCATCAAAGACCTTGAAAAGAAACTACAAGGAATTTAAAATGAGCGGAATGAAATGAAAGGAGAATGAAAAGTTTTCAAGAAAAAAAATGAAGACTATGAAAAATAAATAAAATTACTCAAGAAGGAGAAATAGAAAAATGTAAAGGAAAATAGTTAGAAGAGTGAAGCCACATATTTGGATTTTCAAAAGCATGAGAAGGATCAAAAGGATTTAAATTCATCTAAAAGTTCTATTTTGCAGGTTCATGAAAGCATTCAAAAGGAACATATTATTATTTCCTTTGAACCTAGTAGTAGATATAATTTTATTAATATTTCTTGCCTAAGAGGTTGCAAGTTCAAGCAACAAAAATTAAGGGCATACAGTTGGAGGGTGAGAGTGTTTAGATTTTTGAATATTTGAAGATCACCATGGATAAATATGTTTTACATTCAAATTTTCATTCTATTGAGATAAATGATGAGGATATTGTTCTTAGTTATCCTTGGTTATATTATTTGAATACTGCTAATATTTTTGTGCAAAAGAATTTTATGAAGTTATGGTACATGAAAGCGAAGATAACATTACAACATATTTCTTAGATTTAGGAGCAAGGATTGAAGTAAAAAAAAGAAGTGTTTACAAAGAAATAAATTGAAGAACAAATAGAACCTAAAATAGAATCCAAGAAGGCAATAGCAGAGTCCAAGAAGCTTTGATAGAAGGGCACAATGCCACACCAAACAAAGGGAACATGAAAGAACAATGTGTAGAAGAATTTAAAACAATGGAGCCAAATATTGAGAAGTCAAAGGTAGAACATCAAGTTAAGGTTGCACCATATCACCATCTACACCATCATGAGTGATAACAATCTTAGAGGTATGGTTCAAGGCAACAATATTATGGTTCTACAAGAAATATTAAGAGCACCAAGTATGGTAGTGTTTGGCAGAGAAAGCATAGTGATCCTGATTTTTAGCATGGTTTATTAGCATCAAGGAACAAATGGACTCATCATTTGAATTATCAAAATAAAGCAACAGAAGCATTGAGCCAATGAAGCAGATTTGGATACTCAAGTGGTAAAATGGTATACCAACATCAATGTGTTTCACTAGGATGGATGGATGATCAAGATTGGTACCAGTTGCTAACATTGCTTAGAAAATCATATTATCTTGTTTCTTCATAAGTTTTGAGGATGAAACATTTGTAAGGAGGGTGGCATGTTAAGATACCTAGGAATAGATTTTTGGGGATATATTATTATATTGTATAAGGGTTGGCATGGGCCACACATAACCCAAGGTTGATTGTATTATAATATTATATTATATTATAATATTATATTATATTAATAGTAGGCTTTCCAAATTAGAATTAGAAAATGGGTATATAAAAAAGAGATATTTGTCATTGTAATAACCATTGAGATCAATCGTATGTAATCATATTTACCCATGAAGGGGCTTATGGGACTTTACCCTCATTAAGTGGCACTCTCATATTGGGAGATCTTGTGGAGTCATTCATTCCTTAAGTAGCATTATTGGTGTTTTCCTACCTTAAAGGTATTATCTATCTCTATCTCATTGTGTGGATTTTTATTATGGATAATTATTTGTGGATGAATGATTTGATATTTTTGCATATTGGTGAATGATTTTTGTTAATAATAATAAAGTTTCATAACAATTAACTAATACATAAATGTTACCTCATTCATTCAAATACCATTTCCTAAAGCATTGCATGGAAGCATAAACCATTGCATCATAATTTAATAACCATTCATGGAGAAGTAAATGCAACATCATTGAATCTAACAAATGTTTTTTTTTTGAATTTACATGGTGGAATCAGTAGCCACAATGAATCTAGGTAGGCTATCTAGATTTTTATTGCCGCCACAGTATTCTACGATGTTCACCCCAGAAGCCGCCACATAGATCTTCATGCAGTCTGCCCCTATAACCACCATGCCACAATCATTTTAAAACTTTTACAATGCTGAAAGCACCAGGAAAGGGACAAGCGTTCAGTCCAGTGAGGCCCGATATTTGAACCTTGGACCTCCACCCCCATTATGGGGTTTGAATGAACCAATTGGTCTACACCTCGGACCTGAATCTAACAAATGTTGCTTATTAATAAAAATAATTGCATCACATAACAATTTAATAATTATCTCATGAAAATGTAAATAAATCATCCATATTATAAGTTAACAAACAAGAAGTACCAATCCACATAATAAATATCCATAACACATTGTTTATCCTAGGAAAAACCTTGAAGGGAAACAACCCAACCTCAAAATATGCATCCTCATATTTCATTAATCCTTTTTGTCTCAATTTACAATGATACAAAGAATCCTAAAGATCCTTTTTCAAACCATCATTAAATACATTGATATAGGAGAATCCCACACATTCCTATTTTTAGGTCATCATTACAATTGAAACACATAAATGAAATGTTCACTGGATACATATACATTGAGAATGAAGGGAACCTCATAGTTCCCTCAAGAATGAATCTCACATTCATTATTCAAAACATTCAATCCAACATGGAGTGAAGGTTATATAAAAGTTGTAAAATACAAATAGAGACCCCATAATATCTTCATGAATATAATCCACATCTATTGTTTCTAAATTCATTAATGTTTCCAAAAAATAAATTCTTTAGTGCACACATGCATTCATTATCAAATGTATTTCTAAAGCACTAGGTAGTTTACATTTTAATCTACATAAGTACATACTAAGAGGAAACCCCATAATTTCATCAAGAGTAGACCCCTATCCATTCTTCCCAAGCATAATTAGAAGATGCTTTCACAAATCAAATCCTATTTCCTTAGCGAATAAATAACATTTAAACAAATGGATCTAACCATTGCATTCTCACAAATTTACTTGTAAGTAAGCATTCATTGTTTCCACAAAAATGCACCAAAATATTTCTTTAATATTTTACTTATAGTTCTTAAAAATTTACCATAAATTTTTACTATAATCTTCTTTCAAGATTTCACTATAGTTTTACTAATTTACCACAAATTTATCTCATAATCTATCAAAAAATATTATGCTATAGTTCTAAAAAATAGGTCACAAATTTGTCTCGTAATATATCAAAAAATATTACACTATAGTTCTTAAAAATTTTACCACAAGCTTGCCTCATAATCTATCAAACAAGATTACACTATAGTTCTCATAAATTTATCATAAATTTGTCTCGTAATCTATCAAACAAGATTACACTATATTTCTCACAAGTTTAAACATAAATTTATCTCATAATATATCAAACAATATTATATTATAGTTCTTCCAAATTTTGATGCAAATTTATCTCATAATCTATCAAACAAGATTACACTATAGTTTTCACAACTTAATCACAAATTTACCTTGTAATCTATCAAATAATAATACACTATAGTTTTCACAAATTTATCACAAAGTTGGCTTGTAATATATCAACAACATTACACTATCGTTTTCACAACTTAATCACAAAGTTGGCTTGTAATCTATCAATAAGATTACACTATAGTTTTCACAAAAATTAATCACAAATTTGTCTTGTAATCTATAAAATAAGATTACACTATAGTTTTCACAACTTAATAATAAACTTGTCTTGTAATATTTCAAACAAGATTACACTATAGTTTTCATAATTTAATTATAAATTTGTCTTGTAATATTTCAAATATGATTACACTATAGTTTTCACAATTTTAGCACAAAGTTGGCTTGTAATCTATCAACAAGATTACACAATAGTTTTCACAACTTAATCATAAATTTGTATTGTAATATTTCAAACAAGATTACACTATAGTTTTCACAACTTAATCACAAAGTTGGCTTGTAATATTTCAAAAATATTACACTATAGTTTTCATAACTTTGGTATCATAATAATCTTACAAATTCTCACCATATTTGTACTTTAGGTTCTCAAATACAACATTCATGTATATGCTTTGTTTACCCCTCATTTTACTTTTACTAAAGCCATTATTCTATAAAAGTCTTTAGGTGACTCAAATAAAA
This sequence comes from Wollemia nobilis, assembly GCA_028583015.1. Lineage (NCBI taxonomy): Eukaryota > Viridiplantae > Streptophyta > Pinopsida > Araucariales > Araucariaceae > Wollemia > Wollemia nobilis. The sequence continues at coordinate 768,472 of JAQPPZ010002954.1, forward strand.
AGGCATTAATTATGAATAAGTAAATTTAAAAGGGTGGTTATACATGTAAATCGAATCATAGCACAATCAACAATACTCAGTAATCTACCCAATCAAGGGTCAACAACACAGTCAAGATAATCGAGGTCAACCCCGCTAGAAACCAACCACTAGCACCCTAGTCTCTACGACTAGGTGACTAGCATATTATAGCCTTGACAACCACCTATGGTCGACTATTAAGGGGTGACTCATTATTTATTAAGATCACCACATGTCTTTACTAGGAGCATGTGGGATAGTAACCCATAAGTTAAACATGGAAAATATTTTAGCTAAAATAAACCATGAAATTGGGAGTGCAATCCAAGAGGTTAATCAATCATCAAAGAACACATGGAACTTAAGCAAACCATAGGTCGAATCAGTTCCAAACCATCGGTGCCTAGCCTTTCAGCTAGTAGGACCACTACTAGGTGGTTGTTTGAATAGGAGAGCCTTATCCTATTTGAAGTCCTCACATGCTCCCATAGGATGCATGTGAGACTATTTTTTTATTAGATCAAAAATATTTTGCATTATAACAACCATAAATTCAATCGATAGTATAAAATCAAACAAATAACCAATCAAAGTAAGCCACATGGTGGGTCAACACTTAATCAAAGTTAAACAAGCAGTTCAGTCCTCAAGGTGAGTACCTCCAATTGGCATTTTCAAGCACAAAGTGGTGTGACTTTTGACCACCACTTGGTGGTCGAGTATTTATGGGAGTCTTGCTCCCTATAAAAATCTTTAGGACTCTAGCATATCCTATGTGGGATAAAACTTGTGATATTTGAATTAGAACCTTTGCCTAAGCAAAATTGATTGTAAATGTACATGCATCAGTCATTCAAATATGTTACTAGATGGCTCTATAACATATGAATTATTTGGATATGATGATACCTTTAGATATAAATGAGCTCATAGGGTTCCTACAACTCATCATTCAAACCAAAGGTCGAAGAATATGAAAAGACTATCAGAAGCCTGCTATTGAGTTATCAACGAAAGAGCTTTCTCTTTAAAGATACTAAGAACATAGATAGAGGAAAATATTGGAGCTCAAGATAATCAACAATAATTAAAAATATCCTTTATTATAGACATAAATGAATATGAATTAGTAGAATTCAATTTGTATTAGTTGAGATTCCTACACAATGATCTTCAACTGATTTCAATTGGGAAACATTGGTATTTAAATGCACAAAAATTGATGTAAAGTACAATTGAAATTGAAACAATTACTTTCTACTCTGATTCATTCCAATCACTTCACATAATGCCAATTATCATCTAAAGGGAATCGGTAATATCAAAATATTTAAGCATATTGAAGGAATTTAACAATTCTTTATTGCTTAAAGAAATTCCATATGAATGATTTTCCATAATCAAACCTAAACTATTTGAAGATACACAAGATAACACACTCAGGCTCTATAACATATATGTAGACAACATTGAGTTCAAGGGGATATAATATAAATCCCACATTCAACATGTTGTGGGTAAAATATTAAATAAAAGCGCTTACGTGCAAGTAAGGCAATAACCAAAAAATGGTAGCCATAGAGACATAGTTGGTGGTTGAGGTGGTGATGCGAGCTCTTTGCTCCAACTAAGTTTGGTCGATCAATGACTAGTGGTTCGTGGCATACAATTTGAAATTTTTTTTGAGGAGCAATATTGGGTAAGAAAGACCCTTTGTCAAAATAATCAAACCAAGAACCACTCAGACAACTATGATTAGAAAAACAAGGACACTAGGGTGAATTACCAATTATAAAGCTTCCTAGCTAGAAACATTTAATTAAATAAATGCACTTCCTTTTTAGAAGAATACACAAACACTCAAACTGAATAAGTTCAAATAAAAATAACATTCAGGAAGAAATATAAGGCATGAATCAACTTGATTAAATCTTCCTTCTTTGCCTAGCCTTCATGCTTACCTCTCCTTGCTTAACCTCTATCTCCTAGAGCTATCTTCCCAAGATATCCCTCCTCTTCAACATATCAAAGTGTATATAGACTTTTGGAAAGATCCCTATTCAAAATTTATGCTTGGAAGAAGGTAGAAGGAAGGATCCATGAATAGACAATATTAACTACAAGAAGACTAAAATACCCATGGTTTTATTTTCTTATTCTTATTCTAGAAATTAGCCCCCAATTTTCTACATCTTCTAGAATTTTGGCTCCATTTTTCTACTTCTTCTAGAAGTTGGCTCCATTTTTCTTCCCTTATAGAAGTTATTTTTTCTAATTTCTTTTTTATTTCATTTTTTTATCATTTTGTAACAACAAAATGATTAATAAATTACCATGTAGGCATTACAAAAATTTAGGTCAATATTGACATTCTCCCCTTTGATGAATGTTTTTCAAGATTTATCTCTTTCAAGCATTTTGATGATGTTGATTGTTTTCCTTACCACATTTGGAAATAACTGCAATCATCAAATCATCAGTAATATCCTATTTAACATTAACTATTGATCATATTTACCTCTTCAAAATATGATAGTCTACATCATCAATGAGACCTACCAAGGGAGGGCTATGACATATTGTCCTTTGGGTAAAAATAGTAAAATGTTAGAGACTATGCATGAGTTAATCTTATCTAATTCAATACAATACAAAATGATGCACCTTGTCGAAGCCATAACTTGTGAATCGTATGCCTGTTTGCCTTGAAGCTTACAATACATATTTGGTTAAGTTCTAGAGAGGACTTATTGAGCAGATTTGAGCAGGTTCTGAGTGGACCTATTGAACATATTTGAGCAGGTTTTGAGTGGACCTATTGAGAAGATTTAAGGAGGTTTTGAGTGGACATATTGAGAAGATTTGAGCTAGTTCTGAGTGGATCTTTTGAGGAGATTTGAGCAGGTTTTTTGTGGACCTGTTGAGTAGATTTGAGCAGGTTCTAAGTGGACCTATTGATCAGATTTGAGCAGGTTCTAAGTGGACTTATTGAGAATATTTGAGTAGTTTTTGAGTGGACCTATTGAGCATATTTGAGAAAAATCTGAGTGGACCTGTTGAGCATATTTGAGCAAGTTTTGAGTGGACTTGTTAAGCATATTTGCGCTAGATCGACTGGACCGTGTTTAATGTAGATTTGAGTGGACTTGTTGAGAAGATTTGTGCTAGATCGATTGGAATGTATTTAGTGTAGATTTGAGTGAGCTTGTTGATAAAATTTGTGCTAGATCGAATGGACTATGTTTACTGCATATTTGAGTGAGAATATTGAGCAAAATTGTGCTAGACTGACTGGACTATGTTTAGTATAGAATTAAGATAGAGCTTTGGAGGTGAAAAAGAAAAGAGGATAGTAGTCTCAAGTGGATAGAGATACATCAACCAAGGCAGTGAGGACATGTCTTCTAAGTGGGGACAAGAGTATTCAGTGGAGAGAGATCCATAAGCTAGTGTATTGGAGGTAGTAGTCTTCTAGAGGATCACCAGCCAAAGTAGAGGAGAAGGAGTTCTCTTGTGGATAGAGATCGACATACCAGATTCAGGGGATCAACATCTCCTTTGGATAGAGGTACATAAACATTGTAATAGGGAAGAAGTTTCCAAGAGATTATTTGATAAATATTTAGAAGAAATTTTTTCTTTGTGGATCTAACCCACATTGGGTGAACAATGTTAAATTGGTGTCTCTATTGTGTGTGATGATTTGTGCATTGCTTTGGTTATTGCTATTAATATTTTCATTGATTATATTGATTAATACTATTTGGAAAAGAAAATTAAAAAGTGGTCTTATACTATTCACCCCCCTCTTAGTATAAGCTTGTGTTCTTCAATTGGTATTAGAGCTAGTTCCTTTCGAAAAGGTTTAACAACTTGAAGGAAGATATTACAAGAACACAAATGGTAAAGAAAGGCAAAAGTAGAACCATGAGACACAAGAAGAAAAGAACACACATGGTCATAAAATAAAAATAATATGAACTTGATATTGTTGTTTTGGGAGGAAGAATAGAAATAGATTCAAGAGATGAATCAAGCAGTGGAGAAAAGATGAGGTTGATAAATTTTTGTACCATATGTGGGAACATAGGTCACCATGCAACTTATTGTCCATAATAATGTTTTATTTGTGGTCAACTTGACCATGATGCAGATTATTGCAATGGGTTTAGTAGTGATGAAGATGAAGATGAAATTTTCAAAATTGAAATCCTAGAGGTTTGTTCAAGAAAGGATAACGGGGAAAATCAAAACAAGTATGAATAAAAAACTTTACTTTTAGTATTAGAATAAAATGCTCCTATAGAATATTTAGAAAAAGAAAAAGAGAAAGCCACTCTTAAGGAACTCGTTGAATTGAAAAGAGAGAATTTAGAATTGAAGGGTTAAATACAAGAAGATGATAAATGTAAGACAAAGCTTGTACAATATCTTTCTGACTTGAGAGATAAGGTTGAAAATGCAAGAAGAGTTGAAAAAGGTATGGTTGAACAATCAAAGGTAAAAGAGATAGAATGTTAAACGCTTATGGTTACTATTGAAGAATTAAAAAAGGGAGAACTCAGGATTAAGGGTTCAAGCTCAAGAATATGAAAAAGAAAAATCAAGGTTTTTATAGGAACTCACCAAATTCAAAATCAAAGTTGAAGAGACAAGAAAAATTGAAGAAGGTATGGCCAAAAAATTAAAGACAAAATATCTAGAGTGTGAAATATTAGAGCATGATATAGTTTCACTAAGGATGGAAGTAAAATGGTTCTAAGGACAAGCTACACAAGTTTGACAAAAAATCAAAGATCTTGTATAGGATTATCAATGCACAAAGGTCATCAGTCACCATAACATGACTTAGTTCTAAAGAAGAACAAGGGAAACATGAAGAAAAAAAAGGAGAGTCAAGATCAAACACCAAAAAAGAAGAAGCATCAAACTAAGCAAGTAAAAGAGAGAGTGAGGCTTCTAAGGATAAGTTGGACAATAGAAAGTTCAACAAGGAATAATGCACAAGTAAGAAATAGATGGAACATGAAACAGGTAGAAGAGACTAAGAGACAATGTGGTCTAGGCAAGGTTTCTTCAGTGGAAGATATTTTTCATGTCACAAGTTTGGGCACATGGCTTCACAATGCAAGACACATGAAAGACAAGAATATGGGAACATACAACTTTTCCATGGGTATTGCTACTCATGTAATTAGTTTGGTCACAAGGCAATGAATTGTAGGGTTCATAACAGAAGAGGATATGGCTTCACTAGGAGAAATCCTAAGACATTTTCACCTCTAAGGAATAATAACATTAAGTGTTATAAGTGCAATATTGATGGTCACACAACAAATTGGTGTAGAGCAGACATTCCAAAATCAAGCAAGAACAGGAACAAGAACATGGATATGAACATGAACAAAAACATGGATATGAAAAGAAATAGGAACATGAACAAGAACAAGAATTTGGACAAGAACATGGACATGGAAAGGAATATTCAAAAGAATTAGAAGGATCAAATAAGAAGGAAAGAGGACTTTCAAAAGGTTAAAAAAGGTATGATTTCAAAAGTATGGAAAAAGAATATGGAAAAAAATAAAGATCAGTGCCTTCTAGGAGTAGAAATACTCCCACCCCAGAATTAATCACCTCATGAGGAGGTGGGGGAGGGGCTAAGCTAAGAGGCTCATTATTAGCCCCAAGTCCCAAAGGTGACCCTTTGCCATTGAATTCAAATGGGGAGAGATATTTGAGTATTGGGGAGATATTTGATATTTGAGAGAGCATTGAGCTAGGGGGAGCAATGTCCCAGGGGGAGCAGTGCAAAAGAAGTCAAGTTTTTGATAAAAAAATTTTGGGTTGCCATCAATTACAAAGGGGGAGATTTTTGGACATTTTGAGTAGATAAATTGTCATTGATGTCAAAGTTGCATGAAGTGTCTTTGATGTCAAAGTGTCATGAAAAGCAAGGCAAGGTGTCCATGGTTTAAAAGGAAGTAGTTGGTTCAAAAGACTTAAAAGATTTAAATTATTTAATATTTAATTTATTTAAATTGAAGATTTAAATAATTAAATTTAAATATTTAAATATTTTAATTGAACTCAACTATAATGTTTTAAAGGCTTATCTTTAAAATAAATTAGTGGGCCACCCACTAATATTGTTGACCTCGACATCATAATAAAAATGTCATGTGCACCAACAGTTTTTCCCAAGACTCCCTCATTGAAGTTTTCATGCAAAGACCATTTATTATATTTATAAAAGAGACAAGCTAAGGTTAATGGAGTGATATGTGATGATAAAAAATGTGTGCAATTTTTGGAGGACATAATATTGAGGAACACAATGAAGATATACAATGCTGAGTAACAATTTGAAAACATGGTGGAAGTGTAAGAGTGTGAGCAACATTTTGGAATGCGACGAAGGTGTAATGCTCTAAGCAGCAATTCAAAATGTGGTAAACTATCATATTGCATATTTGTGTGCACAAAATTTAAAAACACAACACATCAGGTGGTTTGATTAATACATTGATCTTGCAGTTGTTTTTGATGAAGAAAAAATATAAATAGATCACCTATCCAGTCAATATCATCTGCTGAATAGATCAGACGGTGCATGATTACATAATAAATACTATGAAGAAACAGTCATCGGTTTGAATCCCTCTGAGAACAGTGTTAACGACAAGAGAAGTTTTATTGTTGGTCAAAATTTAAGTATATAAATCCATCAAAACTCTTTTAAGTGTCAACTGTGTAGAGCAACCCAGTTGGAGATCTAATGAGTAGGCGCTCCATGGTCAAGTGTTCGAGTCACAGTTGTTGCGTCGGTGGAAGTAGGTAAAGTTTTTAAACTTGGTTGATTCTAAATTTTGGGAGGTATAATGTTTCCTTTTGAAATTAAAAGTATTATTTGACTTTGAGAGTTGGTGCGTTGTTCTAAAAGGAGATATAAGGCTATATAAGTTTGTGAAAAGTTTGAAAGTTTTCCTTGAGTCAGTTAGGAGTAGTAAGGAAGGATATTTCTTAATTATAAAGTCTAGGGAGCTATAAGGTATGTAAAATAAAATAAAAGGGTGTATGTCACTTATTAGATATGTGATTGTGACAAATGCTCAATGGTAAGTATTGAACAATAATGAAGATTCGTTTTGGAGATTATAAAGTAAAATTGAGATAATCAATTTTTATGTATGCTTTGATGAATGGTTATATAAAGATGGAGTAATAATGTGTATCTAAGTATTGTTATTATTTTTGTATAGCAAAATATTTGAAGGAAGTTTTTAAATCAACTTGGTTATCTAACCTTTCTTGATATTGGCAAAGAAGTGATTGTGACTGTGGCAGATTTGTGAGATCAACTTCTTGTCAAGAAAAAGGTATGGGCAAATTATTCCTTGGTTTAGTTGATTTATTGGCTTACTAGAAAATAAAGTATGGAGTGAAAAGGATTTTATTAGGGTTTCCTTTTCAAAAGTTTTTGAGTTAATGCTTCAAGGTTTTCTGGAATTAAGAGTTGTGATTAAAACCTTGTTTTATAAGCATTGTTGTTGAAGCCATTGGATTATGCAAAGAACTTGATTTAGGGTTTGAGTATCATTGATATGTGAAAATTATCTTATGAGAATTGTTGTTTAAGTGAGTTGTTGTGCAAAGAACTTGAACTAGGGTTTTGGAAAGAACATGAGTATCATTGTTATGTGAGATTTGTTGTTGAGCATTGTTGAAAATATTTTAAGTTGGTTTTTACATGCTTGGACTAGGGTTTGTGAGAAAGGGTTGGTTCTTGAGTAATTGGTTGAGTAGATTTGATTGAGCCTAGTCAAGTGGATGTATGAAGTGATTATTCAAGTTCCATAAAATAAATTATCCTATATTCTGATTTGAGTTGAGAAAGTGATTTGAGTATAGAACATATTGAGTATCTAAAAATTATCTTTATGCTTCTATGAGATTGAATTGAGTTGTGAAAGAGATTGAGCTTTGAGTATAGAACATATTGAGTCTCTAAAAATTCTCTTTATGTTTCTATGAGATTGATTTGAGTTGAGAAAGAAATTGAGCTTTGAGTATAGAACATATTGAGTCTCTAACAATTCTCTTTATGCTTATATGAGATTGATTTGAGTTGAGAAAGTGATTGATATTTGAGTATAGAACATATTGAGTCTCTAACAATTCTCTTTATGTTTCTATGAGATTGATTTGAGTTGAGAAAGAAATTGAGCTTTGAAGTGTAGAACATATTGAGTCTCTAAAAATTCTCTTTATGCTTCTATGATATTGGACAAGTTCTGTGTGGACTTGTTAAGTAGATTTGAGGCAAGTATTTGAGAAGACTTGTGGACTGATTTTGTGTGAGCTTTTGTGGAAGCTTAAAATACATATTTGGTTAAGTTCTAGAGAGGAATTATTGAGAATATTTGAGCAGGTTCTGAGTGGACCTATTGAGTAGATTTGAGTAGGTTCTGAGTGGACCTATTGAGTAGATTTGAGCAGGTTTTGAGTGGACCTATTGAGTAGATTTGATGGTTTTGAGTGGACCTATTGAGTAGATTTGAGCAGGTTTTGAGTGGACCTGTTGCACAGATTTGAGAAGGTTCTGAGTGGACTTGTAGAGTAGATTTGAGCAGGTTCTAAATGGACCTATTGGGTAGATTTAAGCAAGTTATGAGTGGACCTATTGAGAATATTTGAGAAGGTTCTAAGTGGACCTGTTGAGTAGATTTGAGCAAGTTCTGAGTGGACTTGTTGAGAAAATTTGTGCTAGACCGACTGGACAATGTTTAGTGCATATTTGAGTGGACTTTTTGAGCAAATTTGTGCTAGACCGTCTGGATTATATATAAAATAAGACCATTTCCATGGTGAGGGAGAACTATTATTGGCCGCAACTGCAGCAGGATGTGAACAAGTTTGTGCAAAGTTGCAGAATATGCCATATGGCAAAAGGAGTGAGGCAGAACACAAGATTATATCAGCCGTTACTTGTACCTGAGAGGCCATGGGAGGACATCAACATGGATTTCATTCTTGGGTTGTCGAGAACACAGAGGGGAAATGACTCCATATTTGTGGTGGTTGACAGATTCTCCAAGATGGCACATTTTATTCCCTGCTAGAAAACAAGTGACGCGGTTCACATTGCAGGGTTATTCTTCAAGGAAGTGGTACGACTTCACGGTCTACCAAAAAGCATAGTTTTTGATAGAGATACAAAGTTTGTTGGATATTTTTGGAGAACATTGTGGAAGAAGTTGAAGACAGATCTGAAGTTTAGTTCTGCATACCACCCACAGACTGATGGATATACAGAGGTGGTAAATAGAAGTCTGGGTAATTTATTTTATTCCAGTATCACAAAGAAAAATAAAATAATTTTATTTTATTCCATGCAACCAAATATTACAATCACAGCAAAAAATTACAGTCATGGTTGTTTATCCATAAGTCGTAAAAGAATGGCATCTTTTTCACACTTCTCCAAGCTGGAAATACCACGTGATTATCTTCTCGATTTAGCAATTAATCTTCCATCCCTTGTGCATGCCTTTGTTTCCATTTTTAAAGGTTCTTAGGTGGCGTTCCATTTCCAGCTGGCGGCCCTTCGTTTCCTCTTCCAAAACCTTTCGTTCGCCTCCCCGTGTCGCTTCGTTGTCCAGGTATTCGACATGTGTCACTTTTTGCCTCTTCATCTTTGGCTCATATTTTGTCGCTAAAATACTACCTATCGCGATATCGTGATGTATTTCCATCGCTTCCCCCTTTCTTCTGCTTTGGTCATGATATCGTGACATGTCACGATATCGCGACGTATTTCCATCACTTCCCCCTTTCTTTTGCTTTGGTCGCGATATCGTGACGTCTTTCTACCGCGCCTTCGTTCTTGAGCTGCGGTCACGATTTCGTGACATGTCACAAAATTGTGACATGTCATGATTTTGCCACCCTCCGTACTGCCGTAGTCCCTGCTTCCATTGCGGTCATGATTTTGCGACCCTCCGTACTGCCATAGCCTCTGTTTCTATTTTGGTCACGATTTCATGACATGTCACGAAATCACGACATGTCACGATTTCGCGACCCTTCGCACTGCCGTAGCCTTTGCTTTCGTTGCGGTCATGATTTCACGACCCTCCATACTGCCGTAGCATTTGTTTATGTTTTGGTCATGATTTCACGAACCTCCGTCCGTCGTAGCCTCTGCCTTGGTTGTATGCTGTAATTTCACGACATGTCGCAAAATTGCGACATGTCATGATTTCATGACCCTCCGTCCGTCGTAGCCTCTGCCTTGGTTGTATGCCATGATTTTGTGACCCTCCATCCACCGTAGTCTCTACCTTGGTTGTATGCCACGATTTCGTGACATGTCACGAAATCGTGACATGTCACGATTTTGCGACCCTCCGTCCATCGTAGCCCTGCTTCCTGATTTGGTCGCGATTTCATGACATGTCGCGAAATCATGACATGTCACGATTTTGTGACCCTCCTTCGGTCATAGCTTCTTTCCCTGTTGGTTGGTGCAGGATTGCTCTGCTTCCCTCGAATGCTCCTGCATCACCCACATTGGGTGAACCACATTAAATTGGTGTCTCTATTGTGTGTGATGATTTGTGCATTGCTTTAGTTATTGCTATTGATATTGCCATTCATTATATTGATTAATACTGTTTGGGAAGGAAAAGTAAAAATTAATCTTATTCTTTTCACCCCCCTCTCAGTATAAGCTTGTGTTCTTCAAACTATCTTTAAAAAAAATCTCTCTCAGGTTGGTTAGATTTTGATTGTTATAGCCAGGGATCTACTTTTTTCACATGTGAAATCAATATATATTTTTTCTTTCTTCTAGGTTTATTTCAATTTAAAAAGTAATCAAAAGGTTCCATTCCATGATAACTATTTGCATATTACCATTAGGTTTAAATGATGTAAAAATACATCATTCATAATTCATTTGTATAATGTTTGGAGATAAAATATTACCACCATCCATGAATATAGGGAATTGGATATTGGAAAAATCGTTATCTTATGGATGGTATAAAATTTATAATATTTTTGCATGTATTTTAAGTCCTTTTTAATATTTCATAAGGAAGTAAAATAAATTGATAAATTTTAAGCATTAGAGCAATTTCACTCCTCTCAATGTATGGACTTTACTAGTTAAAACTCATAATATTTTATAGAAATGAACATAATCAATTCATCCACTCAAATATTATACAAAAAGCATAAAAAGATGAAAGAAAGAAATTTTGGACTATTCAAGGCATCCAACATGCCTTGAGCAGCTTTATAACACTAAGATAATAGAACGTAGCAAAAAGTGCCTTCCTTAAAAATTGAGCTTGGATATTTGGAGGCACAAGCATCTTGGTGGAGATGGAATTATGAATCAAGCTATGCATACCATTGAAATTGTTCCAACAAAATCTCCATAAAATATGATATTTGCACCATCAAGAATACCTTCTACTATAGAAAAGTGTGGTTCAAACCCTAGTCCAAATATACATAGACCTATATTTCTATTTAGTTATCAAAATAACCAAACCATACCATCCAATTATAAATCCAAAGTCCTTGGCTTAGGTTAGTGAATATTGTGTTTCAATAAAAGGCAAGATATTAAATCAACCATGCCTTGCGCCTTAGATCTTATTTTTATAGCAACTATGACACCATTATAATATTTTATAAAGTGTGACAACCCCCACAAGGAATATTTTTGGCATCACATTTTATACCAAAAATAGTTGTTGTTGGGGCATGTACACAATAATTGGAATAAGCCAAAAATTTGATACCAAATGCACTTTCAAATTCAAAATATTTACCACTTGTCCTTTTTCTATAGAAAGCCTACAAAGACATCAAGGGGATCTCAAAATACAAATATATATTTTTATAATAGATTGCAAATACCTTAATGGTGAACAGATAAGAAAGAATTTATTTTTACTTCTTATGCAAAAATATATTATGAAGCTTCAAAGAAGACTTCATCCAAGGATTTCAAAAGGATCCAAATAAAATTTCTATATGACAAACTAATGCTTCTTGATACATGCTCTGATACCATGTCAAAATTCATAATAGTTTCTACAAATGAACAAAAGCAACTTATCCATTAAAATCTTATATAGAAAGTGTAAAAGGATGAAAGAAAAAAAAAGAGACATAGAGATTGAGGGTGCCCACATGCACCATAAATAATCACTATACTATCCATAAATAAGATTCACAACACTCCACTGTAATGGATGGAGTGGTGGGATGTATTTTATAAATACCTAAATGAGCTTAACCATAAATAAACATAATAAAAAAGACTAATATTAATTAAAAGTTTATAAAGTGGGTTTACCATAAAAATATTAACCGTGAACAATAGAGATTATATAATAAATTACAATAGACTCAATATATTATATAGTGAGTTCCCTTAGGACTATATAATATTACATCATACAATGTTGACTATGGACATGAATTAGATTATAATTTCAGCACTACTTGAGGAATTAAAAAATAAACTTACCAAAGCTTTGTCTAATGAATGAATATGTATGTATCCTAGTTACAACCCCTTGAGAAGGGTTGGTGATATAATTATACTAATGACTATAAAAGCTCAATAACACTAATATAACCATATAATCATTGATGTACTTTATTAAGTATAATTATGAGTGTGAAAATATTGTTCAAACATTTGATGAATTACTTATATAATCTACAATTATAAGAATAAGTTATTCTCCTTTATTCTATGCAATGGTGGTTAAATATTTACTAGTTTAAATAGATTTAATTTTGCTATAATGAAGAGTGAAACCTTGTTGTTACACTTTTTTTTCTAAGATAATTACTATTGTACTTTGTTATTATGATAGTTTTACCATTGTAATTTTCCTTTATGATAGTTTTATTGTTGTACTTTGTCATTATAATAGCTTTAGTTTTGTACCTTACCATGATGATAGGTTTATTTCTATCCTTTACTATTATGATAGTATTACTACTCCACTATTCTATTATGAAAGACTTCACTATTATATTTTGATATCATAGTGATAAACTCAGAAAATATAGACATTGTTGATGTTGTAGGATGATTAATGAAGTTGAATATAGTCTTTGTTACTATACTATTCTAAATTCATGAAGCATTGTATTTTATGCTATTTATATTTATTTCCATATTTTATAATATGCTTATGAGATTGATAGGATATTATTGTAGGTTTGCACAAGGGTTTTATTAGATAGCTAAATTGCATGGACATAATACAATAAGTAGGCTCTTCACCTCCTTCAGAAGAAGCTAACCCTTGGTCCCATATTAAAAGTACTTAACCATAATAGCAAATTTATTGTCACAACCAATGCTTTTGAAGAAGGATTAGGTCAAGTACTTATGCAATATGGAAGCGAAGTTTATGAATATTGTAAGCTTAAGATATATGAATATAATTATACCCCAATGAATTGGAAATGGCAAGAATACTACATACTCTATAGATATGGAGATTTTTTAATGATGAAACCTTTTGAGCTCAAAACCAACCATAAGGGTTTACAATACATTTTACACAACCTAATCTAAATGATATTTAGAAGAGGTGGTTAAATTTATTTGTGAGTACTATTTTGATGTTAATAATATCAAAGGAAAGGAAACCAAAGTGGTAAATACATTAAGTAGGTGTAGGAACATAGCAGGTATCACCACTACAAGATCTACTTTTAAGAATCAAGAGTTGTAGCAGTTAAAAGAAGAGCATTACAATAATTTAAGAACTACCTTAATGATAAATGTATCAAACCATAGATTTTATGGATACCAATTAGATTTTTATGGGTTGCTTAGGTTTAGAGGTAGAATATATGTGTAAGGAAGAGAGTTTAAGAGAAATTATAATGAGGGGATCACACTTTTTCCATATGTAGGACACCTAGGTGTGATAAAAATGGTGGTTGATATTAAGAAGTTATGGTTTTGTCCTGTATTATAAATGAATGCTACAACGTTTTTTATAATATGCTTAGAGTTTTGAAGAGTTAAAGCTAAACATGTACATTTGGTAGGGATTTTACATCAACATAGAATTTGTGCAAGGATTGTCAATATTTTAAAGCAAACATGATGATATCATAGTAGTTATGAATAGGTTGACTAAGGTTGCATATTTTATACCTAGGAACCTTAAGGATGATATGATCACCTTAGAAAAATATTTGTATAAGAAAAATTTGGATTACATGGGGTTTCAAAAGTGATCATCTCTAATATAGACACTAAAATAACTTCTAGATTTTGAAAAAAATTAATTGTAGCTCTAAGGATTAAGCTAAATAGTAGTTTTTCATATCATCCAATACCAATGGTTAGAGAGTGGACCAAATGTCATGGGATCTACTCATGGTGTACTGCATGCATTAGTAGTGCCAATGAGATGAGTATCTATCCTTGGAAGAATTTTTTGTAGTAACTCTTACCACGATGGTATTGAAATGGATTATTTTGAAGCCTTGTATGGTAGAGGTTATAGAATGTCACTTAGTTGGAATAGAGTGGAACATAATAGAGTGGTGAGTCTATATATGTTGAAAGAAGTGGAAGACCAAGTCAAGTAGATCAATCAATGGCTAATAGAAGTTATAGATAGAGAGAAATTTTATGATGATAAAAACATGACACACAAGTAGATAAAAATAGGAAACAAGGTATTTTCATAGTTAACTATTAGAATTTTTTTATTAAGTTTGGGATATCAACCAAACAAGCTCAAAGGTTTGTGGGTCCACTAAACGTATTCAAAGTAGTAATCCCATTTGCTTATCATCTTGGTACACTTCTTGCTCTTTCCTAAATTCATAATATCTCTCACGTTTCAATGTTGATATTTTATCATGCTAATGCATCATATATTATAGATTGAAAAATTCTATACGTACAAGATTCAAGAATCTTTTGGTTGAACCAATTAAAATTCTAGCAACATAGCAACTATAACTAAGGAAAAGACAAGTGTCCCAATGTAAGGTCTAATGGGACCAAAATTTTGAAGACAATACCACTTAGGAAGACATGGAAGACCTCATTTATTTAAATAATTTTTTTAGTAGATCTAGTTTAGGAAAGCTTGTATAAAACTCCTATTTTTTTGTTTTACATATAAATAGTGTAGGATAAAATGTTCTTTTGTGGATGAATATTAATATGATGTAATGATAATTCTAATTTATTTTGGTCATAATTATTTAAAGTGGGATAGTATGTCACATCCCAAAAAATTATGTTTTTTACTTGATAATTTATTGATCATGCCATAAAAAAATAGTGATTTAATAATTCTAACTAATTTTAATTTCATAATTATTATTAATAAAAACTGACTTGAATTTTGAAATATGATTTAACAGGACCATTAGGGATCTAGATGAGGTAAGACATCACTAGGGAGGAAGTGTAGATTCACAAAAAGCAAACCACTAGAAAAAACTCACATACTCACATATTCTAATTGTTTAATAACATGACTACTTGCTATTTGAATTATTACTAATTTGATTATGGATTTAGAAAATAATTGTTGCTCACCTATTTAATAATTTAATAGCATGTTAAACACCTCCAATTATTCATTCCTTTTATTAATTTTTTTAAATAACATATATGTATAAAATAATTACCTTCTTTTTTGTTTGTTGTTTGAATTAATACATGTGTATATGGATGCATATTTATAAAGAGTGTCTTATTTTGATGAAAAATTTAAAAGTTTCAATTCAATTGTGATTCACATTGAAAGAGAAGAGTGAACTTTATCCTTGTTTATTCTCTTTAGAGAGTTGATAAGAGGAATTCCATTCTTGTTTTGGCTCAGTAGACCTTAAATATATTAACTCTTCTTTTTGTATGTTCAAGGGATGAGTAGGGTTATTGTATTGAATTTTGGTAAGAAGATTGGAAGAGAAATTTTATTAAAGAACACCACTTTTTTTGTTCATATTTCTTTAACCTTGCATGGTGAACTAGGGTTCCTCACCTACATGATGAAATTATTTCTTGTGGTTTGCTAAACATGTATAACTAATTTTATTCTCCTACAAACCATGTTATTTAATGAGAGATCCAATGAGATATGAAGGAAGAGGAGGTACTATTGTGATATTTTAAAACTGGGATCCAATATTATTTTCTCTTACTACAATGCCTTGGAGTATATATAAATCTTTGAGCATACACAAATCAAGAATGTTGGACACTTTGAGTCCCTAAGTTAAAATTTGTCATTGATGTAAAAAAGAACTATGTAAGTAAGCACTATGATTTTGATCCACAAAGAGCTTCATTATAAGCAAAGGTTTTTATCAAAGGGTCAAGAAGGGATGCATTGCATTTGGTTCCAAAAAGAGCTTCAAGGGAAGCTTAGAAAAATGTTTTTTATGAAAAGGTAAGGAAAAGTTTTATTTAAAACCATGGATGACAAATTTGAAATGGGTTTTTCTTAAAATCCAAGTTGGATTTTTGTTTCATCGAAAAAGGACCTCCGGTGATAAAGTTATTAAAGTTTGAAATTTAGGTTTAAATTTTAATTTTATTAAAATTAAAATTAAAATTTAAAACCTTTTAAAAGGTTTTTCCCTCCTTTCTTATTGGCACCGCCGACGTCATGAGGGCAATTTTAAAAGGGCCGACGTATTCGCATTGAAGGATGGCTTATATAAATAAGCCAAAGGTTTTTCATTTAATTTACCAAGTCCAGTCGCATGATTTTCAAAAACCCAAAGTATTGTACATCCGAATATTGCGTAGTGAATTTCATGGAGTGTGATGTGGATGGTCAAGTCGTGGGTGGTCACGTTTGGTGCCTTGTGAGGAAAGCACACACGACTTAAGGAAGAGAGTGCCCAAGGCACTCACATGGGAAGTCTTAGCCCATGCGGCTTAGCTATCGCTTGGAAGCACGGTGGGCAGAGGTTTGAAACACCAAAGCCCTTAGAGGGCTCCTTTGAGGAGATATAAGGTTGAGTAAGATTTAATATTTTAATAAGGGTTTTTGATTAAATTTGGCAATGGAGTTATAAGGGGTAAAGGTGCTTTGTTAATTGATTTGTTGAATAACCTTAGGGAATAAGGTTATGGTGGTTATTGAGTTGAGAATTAATTTTTGAATTGTGAATTTTAAATTGAAATATTTAGGAGCAATAAGGTTTGTGATAAAGTTCTTTTTAGTGAATGTTATTGTGAGTAAGGGTTTTCTTCTAAAAGAACTTTGGTGGATGTTAAAATAAAGTAGGAGTAATAAGGTGTTATTTGGATATTATTTTATTGTTGTGTTATTACTCAAGATCTCTAACCCTTGTTGAGATTGGAAAAAGAAAATGTGTTGAGTGTGGCAGATTTAGTGGACAACTCATAAGGCATGAAAAAGGTATGGGCAATATTCTCCATTGACTTATTTGGGTGATTGATTTTTGAAAATATATTTGGAGAGAAAAGGATTGATTGTGGTTTCCTTTTTGAGAAGTTGTTGGTTTAATGCTTCAAGGTTTTCTGGTTTGAGAGTTGTGATTAAACCTTGTTTTATAAGCATTATTATTGAAGCCAATTTGTCATATAAAGAACTTGAATTTGAGCTAGAAAAGAACATGAGTATCATTGTTATGTGAGATTTGTTGTTGAGCATTGTTGAAAACATTTTGAGTTGAATGATACATGCTTGGACTAGGGTTAGTGAGAAAGAGTTGTTCCTTGAGGTGATTGGTTGAGTAGAGTTGATTGAGCCTAGTCAAGTGAATGTGTGAAGTGGTTGTTCAAGTTCCAAGAAACAAACATTCTATATTATGTTTGAGGTGAGATTGGGATTTGAGAATAGAACATATAGAGTCTCTAACAATTCTCTTTATGCTTCTATGATATTGATTTGAGTTGAGATTGGGATTTGAGAATAGAACATATAGAGTCTCTAAAAATTCTCTTTATGCTTCTATGAGATTGATTTGAGTTGAGATTAGGATTTGAGTATAGAACATATTGAGTCTCTAACAATTCTCTTTATGCTTCTATGAGATAGATTTGAGTTGAGATTGAGATATGAGAATAGAACATATTGAGTCTCTAACAATTCTCTTTATGCTTCTATGATATTGGGTTGAAATATTGATTGAGTATTGAGTTTAGAACATATTGAGTCTCTAAAAATTCTCTTTATAATTCTATGTGATTGAACAAGTTCTGTGTGAGCCTGTTAAGTAGATTTGAGGCAAGTCTTTGAGAAGGTTTGTTGACTAATTTTGTGTAAACTTTTGTGGAAGCTTGCAATGCATATTTGAGTAAGTCCTACAGAGGACTTATTGAGCATATTTGGACAAGTTTTGAGTGAGCTTGTTGAGCAGATTTGGATAGGTTATGTGTGGACCTGTTGAGCAGATTTGGACAAGTTCTGAGTGAGCTTATTGAGTAGATTTGTACAAGTTCTGAGTGAGCTTGTTGAGTAGATTTGGATAGGTTCTATGTGGACCTCTTGAGCATATTTGGACAAGTTCTTAGTGAGATTTTTGAGCATATTTGGAAAAGTTTTGAGTGAGCTTTTTGAGTAGATTTGGATAGTTTCTGTGTGGACCTATTGAGAATATTTAGATACGTTATGTGTGGAACTATTGAGCAGATTTGAGTAGGTTCTGTGTGGACCAGTTGAGCAGATTTTAGCAGGTTTTGAGTGAACCTATTGAGCAAATTTGAGAAGGTTCTAAGTGAACCTATTGATATAGATTTGGAGGTGATAGAGTATAGAGGACAAAGTATTAGTGGATAGAGATCCAACAACTAGGATAATTGAAGATAGATCTTCTGAGTGAGGAGTCTTCAAGTGGAGAGAGATCCCCTAGTCAGTGCAGCATAGAGACATAGTCTTCTAGAAGATCAATAGCTAGAGTAGAAGGGGAAAGAGTTCTCCTGTGGAAATAATCCATGAACTTGAGATTAGGGGATCAACATATCATTTGGACAAAGGTCCATAAACATTGTAATTGGTAAGGATTCCCAAGAGACTATTTGAGAAATATGTTGAAAAAATATTTTCTCTGTGGAGGTAGCCCACATTGGGTGAACCACATTAAAAATTATGTCTCTCATGTGTGTGATGCTTTGTGTGATGTTTATTGTTTTATTAATGCTGATGCTACTATTTGGAAAAAAGTTTTATGTTATACTATTCACCCCTCCTCTCAGTATAAGCACATGTTATTCAATTGGTATTAGAGCCAGTCTCTCTAGAAAAAGTCTAACAACTTGGAGAAGGATCCATCAGTAACACACATGTGCTCAGAGAGTGAAGAAAGTGTAGAATTTGAGGAAGCACTCTTCAACTGTCTCCAAGATCTTGAAAGGATTCAAGAAGAGAAGACACAACTAAAAGAACAAATATGAAATGGTGAATTGGAAAGAATTGAGCTTCTACAAAGGCTAATAGAACTCAAAATAGAAGTGAAATAAAGAAGAGAGATTGAAAATCAACTGAGAGACATGTTAGAGACCAAAGAGGCAGGACTTGAGAAAGTGGTAGCAAAAATTGTTATGCTAAGCATAACTGAAATAAAAAGGATATTACATGAAGCAAGTCAGCAATAGGTAGGAACATCAAGAAAAAAGAAGGTATCTCACTGTATCTCAAGAAAATAATACCACAAAGGAAATAATACTAGATTGAGTCCTCATAAAAATAGGTTACAATTTTTTTTCCATGAACATTGTTTTTCTTGCAATAAATATGGTCATAAAGCTATGCATTGTACTAGCAGAGATAGTGATAGTAGTGGTATGGATTGTATTGTACCATATATGGATGATGATGTGGAGTATTACAAATACAATAACTTTGGGCATATATCTAGAAGGTGCAAACTAGAAAATTCTAAGTCTAGTAGAAAGACCACAACTCAAACTACTAGAAAAGAAGAAAAAGGGAGAGGTAAACTAAAATCCTTGCTAGTTCAATAAGCGTTGCATGCTCAGGATAGATAAGAAAAATAGTTTCTGGATAGCGGATGCTCTAGACACATGATAGGAGAAAAAGACAAGTGTATAGTTTTGAAAGAAGGAAATAGAGGGTCAGTAAACTTTAGGGACAATGGTTCAACAAATATTTGTGGAAAAAGAACTCTAAGTATAGGCAATGGGAAAGAAAATATGCAAATGTTCTATAGGTGGAAGGTCTGAAACACAATCTCTTAAGCATTAGTAAACTCTATGATCAAGGCCATATGGTAACTTTTCATCAAGATAGATGTGAAGAAAGAAATTTTGAATATGGAAAACTAGTAGCAAGTGCTATAAGAGAAATAAATATTTATGTACTCAATGATATCAAAAGGAAAAATGTCATTTATCCAAAGAAAATGAGGACCGGTCTCAACATATAAGATTGGGACCAAATGAGAATCTTCTAATGGCTTTGGAAGATAAAGAAGATGGTTCTGTAGAAGACAAGTCAAAAGAAAGAAATGATGTGGACAAAGGTAAAAAAATATAGGATTATTCATTAAGGAATGGTTATGATCTCAAGGGAGAACTTATCTATGCCCTTGAAATACTAAATAAGGTAAGAAAGAAACACTCTAAGCTTGAAAGTCAATTTCAAGAATGTGATGAAGAAAGATTATTGCTCATAGAGGATTTAGAGAAGTCAAAAGCTAAGGCAAGCAAGTTCAAATATAAGTTAGAAGCAAAGATTTTAGAATGTGAAAAGTTAACACAAGAAGCGACATTACTAAAGGAAGATCTAGAGGATTCCAAGAGTAAGCTATACAAGTATGTAACTAGTGCAAAGAATGTGGATAAAATAGTCAAGATACAAAGAGGAGCATCAAACAAGACAGGTCTTGGTTCTAGACAAGTTCAAAAGAAATGGGAAGTAAAGTCTATCTCAAGTCTTGAAGAAGAAGGAAATTCAGAAGAAGACACTTTAGAAGAGGTATTGTCAGATGAAAGCAAAAGTGAAAGTGAAACTTCTAAGGATGAGTTGGATTGCAGCGAGTCCAGCAGGAAAAGAGATAATGGGCAAAGAAGATACATATGGAACAACAATCAGAACATAAGACCAATGAGGTCAAGAAAATAAAGCTTCAATGGAAGATGTTTTTCATGTCACAGGTTTGGGCAAATGGCTTCACAGTGTAGGACACATCAAAGACAAGAATATGGAAAATGATAGATTTTCAAAGGATATTGTTATTCATGTAATGAGTTTGGTCACAAGGCAATGAATTGCAGGGTTCATGATAGAAGAGGATATGGCTTCACTAGGAGAAATCCTAATATAGTTGCACATCCAAGGAACAATAACATTAAGTGTTATAAGTGCAATAATGATGGTCACTTAGCAATATGGTGTAGAGCAAATATTCCAAAAATAGGTATGAACATGGACAAGAGCATGAACAGGAACACGAATATGAATAGAAATAGGAACATGAAAAAAAAACAAGAAAAAAAACAAGAACAGAGACTCAGAAAAGAATAAGAACAGGAACAAGGATGAGAACAAGAATAGAAATAGGAATATGGATGAGAACAAGAATAGGAATAGGAACAAAAGTGATGACATGAACATGGATGATGACTTGGAAAGAAACAGTGAGAAGATTCAGAAAACTCATAAAAGAAGAGAGAAAGATAAAGGTAGAGAAAAATGTTTTCGAGGAGTAGAAATACTCCCACCCCAGAATTAAACACCTCATGTAGAGGTGGGGGAGGGGCTAAGCTAAGAGGATCATTCTTAGCCCTGAGCCCCAAATGTGAACCTTTTCCATTGATATAAAATGGGGAGAGATTTGTGTATTGGGGAGAGATTTGGTATAACGAGAGATTTGATATTTGAGAGAGCATTGAGCTAGGTGGAGCAAAGTCGCTGGGGTAGCAGAAAATAAGGTCAGGTTTTAGTAAAAGGATATGGGTTGCCATCAATGACAAAGGGGGAGATTGTTGGACATTTTGAGTCCCTAAGCTAAAATTTGTCATTGATGTCAAAAGGACCTATGTAAGTAAGCACTATGATTTTGCTCCACAAAGAGCTTCATGAGCAGCAAAGGTTTTGATCAAAGGGTCAAGAAGGGATGCATGGCATTTGGTTCTAAAAAGAGCTTCAAGGGAAGCTTAACAAAATATTTTTATGAAAAGGCAAGGAAAGGTTTTATTTAAAACCGTGGATGGTAGATTTGAAATGGGTTTTTCTTAAAACCCAAGTTGGCTTTTCATTTCATCAAAAAAGGACCTCTGGTGATAAAGTGATTAAATTTTGAAATTTAGGTTTAAATTTTAATTTGATCAAAATTAGAATTTAAATTTAAAACCTTTTAAATGGTTTTTCACTCATTTCTTATTGGTGCCACCGACATCATGAGGGATATTTTAAAAGGGCCGATGTATTCGCATTGAAGGATGGCTTATATAAATAAGCCAAAGGTTTTTCATTTAATTTACCAAGTCTAGTCACATGATTTTTGAAAACCCAAAGTATTTTACATCCTAATATTGCGCAAAAAATTTTGTGGAGTGTGACGTGGATGGTCAAGTTTGGCATATTATGAGGAAAGCACACACGACTTAAGGAAGAGAGTTCCCAAGGCACTCACATGGGCAGTATTAGCCATGCAGCTTAGTTGCCGCATGGTAGCATGGTGAGCAGAGGTTCGAAATGCCAAAGCCCTTTGAGGGCTCCTTTGAGGAGATATAAGGTTGAGCAAGATTTAATATTTTAATAAGGGTTTTTGATTAAATTTGGGAATGGAGTTATAAGGGGTAGAGGTGCTTTGTTAATTGATTTGTTGAATAACCTTAGGGAATAAGGTTATGGTGGTTATTGAGTTGAGAATTAATTTTTGAATTGTGAATTTTAAATTGAAATATTTAGGAGCAATAAGGTTTGTGATAAAGTTATTTTTAGTGAATGTTATTGTGAGTAAGGGTTTTCTTCTAAAAGAACTTTGGTGGATGTTAAAATAAAGTAGGAGTAATAAGGTGTTATTTGGATATTATTTTATTGTTGTGTTATTACTCAAGATCTCTAACCCTTATTGAGATTGGAAAAAGAAAATGTGTTGAGTGTGGCAGATTTAGTGGACAACTCATAAGGCATCAAAAAGGTATGGGAAATATTCTCCATTGACTTATATGGGTGATTGATTTCTAAAAATATCTTTGGAGAGAAAAGGATTGATTGTGGTTTCCTCTTTGAGAAGTTTTTGGCTTAATTTTTCAAGGTATTTTGGTTTGAGAGTTGTGATTAAACCTTGTTTTATAAGCATTATTGTTGAAGCCAATTTGTCATACAAAGAACTTGAACTTGAGCTAGAAAAGAACATGAGTATCATTGTTATGTGAGATTTGTTGTTGAGCATTTTTTGGAAATATTTTGAGTTGAATGATACATGCTTGGACTAGGGTTAGTGAGAAAGAGTTGTTCCTTGAGGTGATTGGTTGAGTAGAGTTGATTGAGCCTAGTCAAGTGAATGTGTGAAGTGGTTGTTCAAGTTCCAAGAAACAAACTATTCTATATTCTATTTGAGTTGAGATTGGGATTTGAGAATAGAACATATAGAGTCTCTAACAATTCTCTTTATGCTTCTATGATATTGATTTGAGTTGAGATTGGGATTTGAGAATAGAATATTTAGAGTCTCTAACAATTCTCTTTATGCTCTTATGAGATTGATTTGAGTTGAGATTGGGATTTGAGTATAGAATATATTGAGTCTCTAACAATTCTCTTTATGCTTCTATGAGATAGATTTGAGTCTAGATTGAGATATGAGAATAGAAAATATTGAGTCTCTAACAATTCTCTTTATGCTTCTATGAGATTGAGTTGAGATATTTATTGAGCATTGAGTTTAGAACATATTGAGTCTATAACAATTCTCTTTATGATTCTATGTGATTGAAAAATTTCTATGTGAGCTTGTTAAGCAGATTTGAGGTAACTCTTTGAGAAGGCTTGCATACTGATTTTGTGTACGCTTTTGTGGAAGCTTGCAATATAGATTTGAGCAATTGCTAGAGAGAACTTATTGAGCATATTTGGATAAGTTTTGAGTGAGCTTTTTGAGGAGATTTGGATAGGTTCTGTGTGGACTTGTTGAGCAGATTTGGACAAGTTTTGAGTGAGCTTGTTGAGCATATTTGGAAAAATTTTGAGTGAGCTTGTTGAGTAGATTTTGACAGGTTCTATATGGACCTGTTGAGCAGATTTGGACAAGTTCTTAGTGAGCTCATTGAGCATATTTGGAAAAGTTCTGAGTGAGTTTGTTGAGTATATTTGCACAAGTTCTGTGTGGACCTATTGAGCAGATTTGGACAAGTTTTATGTGGACCTATTGAGTAGATTTGAGCAGGTTCTATGTGGACCTATTGATTAGATTTGAGTAGGTTCTAAGTGAACCTATTAAGTAGATTTGAGAAGGTTATGAGTGAACCTATTGACAGAGCTTTAGAGGTGATAGAGTATAGAGGGCCGAGTCTCAGTGGATAGAGATCCAGCAGCTAGGACAATTGAAGACAAATCTTCTGAGTGAGGAGTCTTCAAGTGGAAAGAGATCCACCAGTCAGTGAAATATAGAGATAGAGTCTTCTAGAATATCACTAGCTAGAGCAGAAGGGGAAAGAGTTATCCTATGGAAGAGATCCATGAACTTGAGATTAGGGGATCAACATCTCCTTTGAACAGAGGTCCATAAAAATTATAATTGGGAAGGATTCCCAAGATATTATTTGAGAAATATTTAGAAGAAATATTTTCTCTTTGGAGGTAGCCCACATTGGGTGAACCACGTTAAAAATGATGTCTCTCATGTGTGTGATGCTTTGTGTGATGTTTACTATTTTATTAATGCTAATGCTACTATTTGGGAAAAAGTTTTATGTTATACTTTTCAGCCCCCTCTCAGTATAAGCACATGTTCTTCAATTGGTATTAGAGCCGGTCTCTCCAAAAAAAGTCTAACAACTTGGAGAAGGATCCATCAGTAACAAACATGTGCTCAGACAGTGAAGAAAATATAGAATTTGAGGAAGCACTCTTCAACTATCTCCAAGATATTGAAAGGATTCAATAAGAGAAGGCACAACTAAAATAACAAATCCAAAATGATAAATTGGAAAGAATTGAGCTTCTACAAAGGCTAATAGAACTCGAAATATAAATGAAAGAAATAAGAGAGATTAAACATCAACTTAGAGATATGTTGGAGACCAAATAGGTAGGACTTGAGAAAGTGGTAGCAAAAATTGTTATGCTAAAATGCAGAACTAAAATAAACAAGATATTACATGAATCAAGTCAACAAGAGGCAGGAACATCAAGCAAAAAGAAGGTATCTCACTATATCTCAAGAAAATAATACCACAAAGGAAAGAATACCAGATCGAGTCCTCATAAAAACATGTTACACAGTTTTTTCCATGGACATTGTTTTTCTTGCAATAAATATGGTCATAAAGCTATGCATTGTACTAGCAGAGATAGTGATAGTAGTAGTATGGATTCTCTTGTACCATATATGGATGATGATGTTGAGTGTTACAAATAAAATAACTTTAAGCATATAGCTAGAAGGTTCAAACTAGAAAATTCTAAGTCTTATAGAAAGACCACAACTCAAACTACTAGAAAAGAAGAAAAAGAGAGAGGTAAATTAAAATCCTTGCTAGTTCAAATAGCGTTGCATGCTCATGATAGAGAAGAAAAATGGTTTTTGGATAGATGCTCTAGAAACATGACAAGAGAAAACGATAAGTTTATAGTTTTGAAAGAAGGAAATAGAGGGTCCATAAAATTTAGGGACAATGGTTCAAAAAAGATTTGTGGAAAAGGAACTCTAAGTATAGGCAATGGGAAAGCAAAAGCTGAAAATGTTCTATATGTGGAAGGTTTGAAACACAATCTCTTAAGCATTAGTCAACTCTGTGATCAAGGCCATATGGTAACTTTTCATCAAGATAGATGTGAAGTGAGAAAATTTGAATATCAAAAACTAGTAGTAAGTGCTATAAGAGAAAGAAATATTTATGTACTCAATGAGATCAAAAGGTAAAAATATCATTTATCCAAAGAAAATGAGGACTGGTCTCAACATATAATATTGGGACCAAATGAGAATCTTATAATGGCTTTAGAAGATAAAAAAGATGGTTATGTAGAAGACAAGTCAAAAGAAAGAAATGATGTGGACAAAGGCAAATAGATAGAGGATTATTCAATAGAGAATGGTTATGATCTCAAGGGAGAACTTATCTATGCCCTTGAAACAGTAAAGAAGGTGAGGAAACAACACTCTAAGCTTGAAAGTTAGTTTCAAGAATGTGATGAAAAAATATTATTGCTCATAGAGGATTTAGAGAAGTCAAAAGCTAAGGCAAGTAGGTTCAAATATAAGTTAGAAGCAAATATTTTGGAATGTGAAAAGTTAACACAAGAAGTGGCATTACTAAAGGAAGATCTAGAGGATTCCAAGAATAAGCTATACAAATATGTAACTAGTGCAAAGAATGTGGACAAAATAGTCAAGATACGAAGAGGAGCATCAAACAAGACATGTCTTGGTTTTGGACAAGTTAAAAAAAAATGGGAAGCAAAGTCTATCTCAATTCTTGAAGAATAAGGAACTTCATAAGAAGACACTTCAGAAGAGGGATTTTTATATGAAAGCAGAAGTGAAAGTGAAACTTGTAAGGATGAGTTAGATTGTAATGAGTCTAGCAGGAAAAGAGACAATGGGCAAAGAACATATAGATGGAACATCAATCAAAACAAGAGACTAACGAGGTCAAGAAAAGGAAGCTTCAATGGAAGATGTTTTTCATGTCACAGGTTTGGGAACATGGCTTCACAGTGTAGGACACATCAAAGACAGAAATATGGAAAATGATAACTTTTCAAAGGATATTGTTATTCTTGTAATGAGTTTGGTCACAAGGCAATGAATTGCAGGGTTCATGACAAAAGAGGATATGACTTCACTAGGAAAAATCCTAAGACAGTTGCACATCCAAGGAACAATAACATTAACTGTTATAAGTGCAATAATGATGGTAACTTAGCAATATGGTGTAGAGCAAATATTCCAGAAACAGGTATGAACAGGAACAAGAGCATGAACAGGGACAAGAGCATGAATAGGAACAAGAATATGAATAGAAACAAGAACATGAACAGAAAAAAGAAAATAAACAGGAACAGAGACTCAAAAAAGAATAATAATAAGAACAAGGATGATAACAGGAAAATAAACAGGAACATGGATGAGAACAAGAACAAGAATAGGAACATAAGTGATGACATGAATAGGGATGATGACTTGGAAAGAAACAGTGAGAGGATTCATAAAACTCAAAAAATAAGAGAGAAAGATAAATGCAGAGAACAATGCTTTTGGGGAGTAGAAATACTCCCACCCCAAAATTAATCACCTCATGTGGGGGTGGGGGAGGGGCTAAGCTAAGAGTCTCATTCTTAGCCCTGAGCCCCAAAGGTGACCCTTTGCCATTGATATCAAATGGGGAGATATTTGTGTATTGGGGAGATATTTGGTATAAGGAGAGATTTGATATTTGAGAGAGCATTGAGCTAGGGGGAGCAAAGTACTAGGGGGAGTAAAAAAGAAGGTCAGGTTTCAGTAAAAGGATATCGGTTGTCATCAATGACAAAAGGGGATATTGTTGGAGATTTTGAATCCCTAAGCTAAACGTTTTCATTGATGTCAAAAGGACCTATGTAAGTAAGCACTATGATTTTGCTCCACAAAGAGCTTCATGAGCAGCAAAGGTTTTGATCAAAGGGTCAAGAAGGGATGCATGGCATTTGGTTCCAAAAAGAGCTTCAAGGGAAGCTTAGCAAAATGTTTTTATGAAGAGGCAAGGAAAGAATTTATTTAAAACCGTGGATGAAATATTTGAAATGGATTTTTCTTAAAAACCAAGTTGGATTTTCATTTCATCGAAAAAGGACATCCGATGATAAATTTATTAAAGTTTGAAATTTAGGTTTAAATTTTAATATTATTAAAAAATTTAAATTTAAAACCTTTTAAAAGGTTTTTCCCTCCTTTCTTATTTGCGCTGCCGACGTCATGAGGGCAATTTTAAAAGGACTGATGTATTCGCATTAAAGGATGGCTTATATAAATAAGCCAACGGTTTTTCATTTAATTTACCAAGTCCAGTCGTATGATTTTTGAAAACCCAAAGTATTTTACATCCGAAATATTTCACAGTGAATCTCGTGGAGTGTGATGTGGAGGTTCAAGTCATGGGCGGTCACGTTTGGCACCTTGTGAAGAAAGCACATGCATATTAAGAAAGATAGTGCCCAAGACACTCACATGGGCAGTCTTAGCCCACACGACTTAGTTTCTGCTTGGCAGCACGGTGGGTAGAGGTTCGAAATGTCAAAGCCCTTCGAGGGCTCCTTTGAGGAGCTATAAGGTTAAGCAAGCTTTAATATTTTAATAAGGGTTTTTTATTAAATTTGGGAATGGAGTTATAAGGGTTAAAGGTGCTTTGTTAATTGATTTGTTGAATAACCTTAGGGAATAAGGTTATGGTGGTTATTGAGTTGAGAATTAATTTTTGAATTGTGAATTTTAAATTGAAATTTTTAGGAGCAATAAGGTTTGACCTAGACTCCTACGAAAAATGGGAAGTTTAATGTTAAATCAGTTTACAAGCTTCTGCTTTATGACGAGGATTTTTTCCTCCAAAAGGACTTAGTTTGGATAAAAAATTTAATTCCAAAAATTGCAATCTTTTCATGGCTGGTTATCCAAGGAAGAATTCTAACCATTGATAATATGATGCATAAAGGTATTTGTATCACTAATTGCTATTATCTATGCAGGGCTAATTGGGAGACCATTTATCACATTTTCCTTGAGTGCCCTTTTTCCTTGACTATCCTAAGTGGGGTTTTTCAAGCCTTCAATATTTCTTGGGTTAAACCAGCCATCGTACTTGAATTGTTTGTCCAGTGGCCTTGCCCCTTTTCAAGCCAAAGACTTAGATACATGTGGAAAATTTGTCTCAATCACTATCATTGGTAGGTGTGGTTAGAAAGGAACCATAAAGTCTTTAATGAGTCTATCCATGATCATCAAAATATCATTGCCAGGATCCTATCCTTTGCCAAAGAGAATGTGAACCTTATCCCTTCTGATAGCCATAAAACTCATCTGCGGGAGACCACGATTGCTCAATTTTTAAGCTAAACCTTGTTAGATGAGTCTGTGCCTAGGGTAGTTAACCCTAGAGCCAATTTTAAGTGGTATCCACCTCCTACGGGTTGGTTTAAGCTTAATTTTGATGGAGCGACTACAAAAAATCCTGGTAGAGCAGGCACTGGCAGCATTGTGCGAGATCATAATGGGAATATGATGCTTGCATTTTCCAAATATTTGGGAACAAGGACAAATAATGAAGCTAAATCTAGAGCTATGTGGAGAGGCCTTCAAATGACTCAAGACTTAGAAGGCAATTTGATCATAGAAGGAGACTCTATGTATGTTATAAATCTCCTCAATAATTGGAAAACACCTCCTTGAAGGATTAAAACAATTTTTGAAGAGGCTAAGATCCTTTTCTAGGGAAGACATGACAGAAAATCCCAACATGTCTTTCGAGAAGCTAACAAAGTTGCTGATAAGCTGGCCAATTTGGGTGTCGATGGTGACAAAATTTTCAAATGGGAACACAGTATCCCAAGTGAAGTAGAGGAGCTTATTCAACAAGAATGCCAAGAATTATAGTTGAATTTACCAACAGGGAAGGCACTGTAAGTTCGAAGGCTATGAGTATTCCCATATATTTTTTGAAATGGACTCACAATAAAAATTATTTGAGTTGTCGGTCTTGGTGGATGCTGCTTAGAAATACCACAAAGACTAATGGGGATAGTCACATGTCAGATAACATGGCTCCTAGTCATATTAGTAATTTGAGGTTGGTTGACAATCACAAGGAAGAAAATAAACGACAATATAAGATTTCGAACCAGAGCCACGTGGACCACTAGATAGCCACCACCATAAATCTAGCCAACAGGTTCACTTCTCCAAGGCTGATTGGCCAAGATGGGATGTGGTCCCAAAGCATGTCATATACGGAAGAAAGCAATTACCAAAGAATTATTAAGAGTAACTATCAATACAGAGCTTGTGGGAGTTTTTTTAGTACTCTGCTATGTGTGTTTGCAGATTTTTGTTTCTCCACTGTTTCAAGGAAGGGATTTGTGTCTGTTTCTTTTTTTGTAATTATGATGCAGGTGTGTTTTCTCAAGTTATACCCAAAATGTTGTATGGGAAGTTTCTTTTTGATAACAGACTATGTGCCTTATCGGATGTAATGGCTTTGGCGGTATGTAGATTTTAAATATATAGGATCCTTAGTAAGGACATTTTCATCAACAACCCTGGGCTGATTTTTGTAAATGGTTTTGGGTCAACCTATAAAACCCGGTATTAATGCTATAGTATCTTATATACCAAGAAAAAAGGTTTGTGATAAAGTTCTTTTTAGTGAATGTTATTGTGAGTAAGGGTTTTCTCCTAAAAGAACTTTGGTGGATGTTAAAATAAAGTAGGAATAATAAGGTGTTATTTGGATATTATTTTATTGTTGTGTTATTACTCAAGATATCTAACCCTTTTTGATATTGGACAAAGAAAATGTGTTGAGTGTGGCAGATTTAGTGGAAAACTCATAAGGCATGAAAAAGGTATGGGCAATATTCTCCATTGACTTATATGGGTGATTGATTTTTGAAAATATCTTTGGAGAGAAAAGGATTGATTGTGGTTTCCTTTTTGAGAAGTTGTAGGTTTAATACTTCAAGGTTTTCTGGTTTGAGAGTTGTGATTAAATCTTGTTTTATAAGCATTATTTTTGAAGCCAATTTTTCATACAAAGAACTTGAACTTGAGCTAAAAAAGAACATGAGTATCATTGTTATGTGAGATTTGTTGTTGAGCATTGTTGGAAACATTTTGAGTTGAATGATACATGCTTGGACTAGGGTTTGTGAGAAAGAGTTGTTCCTTGAGGTGATTGGTTGAGTAGAGTTGATTGAGCCTAGTCAAGTGAATGTGTGAAGTGGTTGTTCAAGTTCCAAGAAACAAACTATTCTATATTTTGTTTGAGTTGAGATTGGGATTTGAGAATAGAACATATAGAGTCTCTAACAATTCTTTTTATGCTTCTATGAGATTGATTTGAGTTGATATTGGGATTTTATAATAGAACATTAGAGTCTCTAACAATTCTCTTTATGCTTCTATGATATTGATTTGAGTTGACATTGGGATTTGAGTATAGAACGTATTGAGTTTCTAAAAATTCTCTTTATGCTTCTATGAGATAGATTTGAGTTGAGATTGACATATGAGAATAGAACATATTAAGTCTCTAACAATTCTCTTTATGCTTCTATGATATTGAGTTGAGCTATTGATTGAGCATTGAGTTTAGAACATATTGAGTCTCTAACAATTCTCTTTATGATTCTATGTGATTGAACAAGTTTTATGTGAGATTGTTAAGAATATTTGAGGTAAGTATTTGAGAAGGCTTGTAGACTAATTTTGTGTAAGCTTTTGTGGAAGCTTATAATGCAGATTTGAGCAAGTCCTAGAGAGGAATTATTGAGCATATTTGGACAAGTTCTGAGTGAGCTTGTTGAGCATATTTAGATAGTTTCTGTGTGGACCTATTGAGCAGATTTGGACAAGTTCTGAGTGATCTTATTGAGTAGATTTGGACAAGTTCTGAGTGAGCTTGTTGAGCAGATTTGGACAAGTTCTGTGTGGACCTCTTGAGCATATTTGAACAAGTCCTTAGTGATATTGTTCAGCAGATTTGGACAAGTTTTGAGTGAGCTTGTTGAGAAAATTTGGATAGGTTCTATGTGGACTTGTTGAGAAGATTTAGACAGGTTCTGTGTGGACCTATTGAGTAGGTTTTGTGTAAACCTATTGAGCAGATTTGAGCAGGTTCTGAGTGAACCTATTGAGCAGATTTGAGAAGGTTTTGAGTGAACCTATTGATAGAGCTTTGGAGGTGATAAAGTATAGAGGACAAAGTCACAATGGATATATATCCAACAACTAGGACAATTGAATATATATCTTTTGAGTGAGGAGTATTCAAGTGGAGAGAGATCCCCCAGTCAGTGCAGCATAGAGACATAGTCTTCTAGAATATCACTAGCCAGAGTAGAAGGGGAAAGAGTTCTCTTGTGGAAAGAATCCATGAAATTGATATTAGGGTATCAACATCTCCTTTTGATAGAGGTCCATAAACATTGTAATTGGGAAGGATTTCCAAAATATTATTTGAGACATATTTAGAAGAAATATTTTCTCTGTGGAGGAGCCCACATTGGGTGAACCACGTTAAAAATGATGTCTCTCATGTGTGTGATGCTTTGTGTGATGTTTACTGTTTTATTAATGCTAATGCTACTATTTGGAAAAAAGTTTTATGTTATACTATTCACCTCCTATCAGTATAAGCACATGTTCTTAAAATAATTTGGTTAACATCAAAGATAAAATCTATGGGTTGGAAGCTTACTAAAATAATGCTATTTTTTAATATTTCATCATGCATGAGTATCTATATGATAATTTTAGGTTATATTTCCTTCTAAGATGGACTCTATTGGGTTATTAAAAGCTATTTTCAACTTTTCTTAAAATAGATAAAATATTAGGCTCTATTTTTATACCTATTATGATTTTTATTGTATGAAGGGGTATAACCTATCTACCTTTAATATAATTCTCATGAAGAGGATAAAACATTTATCTATGGTAGAACAAAGTAGGAAAGTGTGATGGGAAACCTATGAATAAACATGAGTATGCTTTGTTTGAACTTTAAATATTAGAATATTATTTTCTAATTTGGAAATTCCATTTGACTACACTACCTATATGAGAACCATGTTTCTCATATGAAATGATATTCATACCTTTCATCCTCTATTCTAGAAGAGAATCACCTTTGATATATCATTTTATAAATTTAGGGTAGCTAATATTCCATGTTCTAAATTGGAGATTGATTAATGAATTAGGTCCATGATTTTCAAACTTACTATATTTGGTTATGAATGAGTACAATCATATTATGCTATAGAACATTATTGTGCTTTGTTATAGATAGGTGGTATAATTACCAAATAATGATAAGCATTTTTCATGAAATATGTAGTGTGGAATTAATAGAAATGTATTCCTTACTAAGTCATTGAACAATAAAGATATATGGGTAATGAACAAGTTAAATGTGTACCCTAATTTAGTATAGTGAATGAATGTATTAAATATGCTAACCTCACTTTTTATGTTGGATGCTAATTGTTCATAACAATACAATTAGTTACATTAGCTATTATATAAAAGAAAGCATGATTGCATTCATCATGATATTTTATTGGTTTTGGTTGGATTATATATGTTGCTTGTAAAATATAAATTTTAATCATTGTACTTAGAATTACAATTGATAAATGCATATAAAGGGAAGAGTGATCTGTAAATGTGCACATCAAACAATGCATGATATTGGGCTATAGGAAAAAATGACATCAATGTAAGATGTAAAGTTGAGAGAACCTAAAATCATGAATTGTAATAATACATAGTAATTGTATTGCTTAAAAGTATATATTGATAACTCTACATAGAAATCTAGTACTAGTTGGGAATATATAATCAATTTTCATGTATACATGCTACATGGTACTATGATCTCTCTAGTTGGTCAAACATATGCATCTAACCTTCATGCAAGGTTAAAATATTAAAAGAATTTAAGATGGGATATTGGTTTGAATACCATTTAGATTGGTAAAAAAACACCCTGGTTATGGATTCCATCCCTATGTACGGACCTATGTATGGATCCTTCATAAGAAATTTGAAAATAAACTTTGTAATGATTAGCCTAATGGATTGAATATGTATGTAATATAGTTATACCCCATTGAGAATGTTTGATAGCATAAATATATTAATTATTGAAGAACATCAAGGATACTAATGTCACCATATAATATTGATGTACTATGTTAAGTATAATTATGAATATGAAACTATTGTTCAAACTTTTGATGTATTACATCTAAAATATGCTATTGTATGAACCAAGTTATTCTACTTTCTTCTATATAGTGGTGGTTAAACCTTTACTAACATAAACTAATTTAACTTTTTTTATAGTTAGGAGTGAAATCTTACAGATATAATTTTGGCTTTATGATAATTATTGTTGTACTTTATTATTATGGTAGTTTCACTATTGTACTTTACCATTATCATAGTTTTATTTTTATATGGTGTCATTATGATAGTTTTATTAGTATACTTTACCATTATGATAGTCCTATTGTTAAAATTTATCATTATAGAATTTAACCATATTGACATTATAGAGATTTCATTAAGGTGTGATATACAATTTTTCGTTCTCTTTGTGGTTCCCAATTGAAGATAATGAGGTGCTAAAATTTATGATATTTTAGTTGCTGTTCACCGATCAACATTTTATATTGTATTTAATTGTATTATCCCATGGTCTTATGTGATACCTTAAAAAGTGTTCTATATGATGTATTAGCTAATAGTATGCTTTTTTTTATATTTATTAGGATTAGTATTAGTACAATAAAGGTGTATTTATGCATAATTCCTCAACTATTCTTAGTAGCAATTGGAGACTAATTCTCATTATTTATAAAAATATATATTTGATGTCTAAAATAACCTTTCCCATATTTTATATTCATTTTTTAGTTTCATTTTGTAATTTAGGCAACATATTGATTTTATTTATTCCTCTTTAAGTATTGAAAATTTCTTTATGAGTTGGGTGATTGTCTTGGAATGTGTACTATACTTAATATAAAGTTCATAAAGGTACAATGAAAATTATTTCATCATTAGAACATGGTTATATATTTTTAGGTGGGTGTTTTTTTTACATTTTTATAATTATTCCCTATATTTATCAATAGGGAAAAGTAAGAGAGTCAACATTATACTTATTCAACATCACCATTATTTATAATATATTTTCTATGTATATGAGTATGAACTATTTATATTATTCATTCGTATCGTAGACGTTACCCCTATCTACGATACCCCTAAAAATAGATTATGCACATATATTGTACTAGTTTGAAACTATTGCAATTGAGTTACAAGTATTATAGTCAATGATCTTATGATGAATATTGATGTGGTTGATTATTTTCTACTTTCTATATGTTAACAATGAAGAGAATGATTGAACCCCACATTGACTAAACTAGAATTCTACCTATGGTGTAAGCTGCAAGGCATAATCCAACAAAATTGAAATAGAAAATTCTAATACTTTGATTAAATATTGTAGAATGTTTAGTGATTTATTCAAAATTATTGATGGAAAATTAGGTGTAGATAAAATTTTATGACTAGTATGAGGAATGGATTTTTAATTACTCAGTTAGGAAAGATGTATATAGTTAGAAGGAAACATCCAACCTAGTACAATATCAATTAGATGTAATTTGAATGAATTTAATTTGGTTTAAAAGGATAAGATGGTGGATGGGATAAGGTATAAAACCAATAATATGGCACACATTTTTAGTTATTTTTAGTTATCATGTGTTTTATTATCCAAGTCATGTTTGATCACTAGCCCTTTTTATCTATTATTAAAAATTAAACTCATGGTACACATAGATTCTAGAATTATCCCAATAAATATGCATGATATAATAAAGCAATAAAAATTATGGTATGTCTATGAAGAAACCATAAACTTGTATAAAGTTATAAGAAAACATTCAACCTAACACATTATCAAATAAATGCAATTTGAATGAATTTAATTTGGTTTGAAAATATAAGATAGTGGATGGGGTAAGATATAAAACCAAACATTTTGGTACATATTTTTAGTTTTATTACCAAAGTCATGGTTGATGGCCCTTAACTTATAATTGATAATTAAAGCCATAGAACAAAAATTTTAAAATTATCCCAATGATAATACAATGCTATGTATAAAACTATTGGAAAAAAATTCATATATATATATATATATATAAATACAAAAATAAATTTTATATAATTTACTTATTAAAATGTGTGAAAATAAATATTATATATGAAAGTTATGTTTATAATACATAAACATTATATTTCATAAAATTTTAAAAATATATTAAATCTAAAGAAATTTATATTAATTTCGAAGATAAAAAAATCAAAGTTATAAAAAATTATCTTTTAATATATATAAAAAAAAATTAATAAAAGTTAGTAGAAAAAAAAATTATTTTTATATAATATTAAAAAAAATTTAAATACTGTTAATAAATTATAAATATTTTAAATATATATTTTTCGCATTCTATCTATCAAACACTCATGTTCTTAATATATTTTAACTACCATTAACGGCAATGGTAGTTAATGATTTTTTGTTGGTTGTTGAGTAATGGAATCTATAAGATGAAATTAACTTTCTAAAAGTATAAAATTGGGTAGCAGCCAATCCCCACACTGCATAGAATTGGACAGCCAAATCCTTTTTAAAGAATTGAACAGCCAAACCCTTTTAAAAAATTTAATTGGGATAGCTAACTGTAATTCATTAAGGAATCAAATTGAGGCGGTTAACTTGGGTCCTCCAAGAAATTAAACTGGGACTACTAACTTTGACCCTTCAAAGAATTGAATTGGGATAGGCAATCAAACTATCAAACCCTTCAAGGAATCAAACTGGGGCAGGGTATTGAATAACCTAACCCTTCACCCTCTAGGTAATTGAACTGAGACAGGGAATCAAACCGCCAAAAGTTGGAATTGAGCTGGGGCAGCTAACCTCAACTCTCCAGGGAATCAAACTGGGGCAGCTAACCCTTAATTGAACCGAAGTGGGGCAGCCAGCTCTGACCCTCCAGGGAATCAAATTGCTAAACCTTTCAGGGAATTGAACTAGAGGCTGACAACCTCAAATTGGGGCATCCAACTCTGGCCCTCCAGGTAATCGAATTGGGGTAAGGAATCAAACACACTTAGATGCTACCAACCGCCTATTCCCTTTTAAGTAAGTCTTTTTGAAAGAAAACCCAAAACCCTAACTATTACATTGTTCTTATAAATTTAAAATATTAAAATAAAGCCCAAGTTTTATAAGGATCCCAGAAATAAAATATGAAAATTGGTTTCAGACAAAGAGACGTTTCTCGAACTTATTTGGATGGCGGATCCCGAAACAGAGGCTGCTTCAAGCCTACTAGCTGCAGTGTTTCTTAGATATAATTAGCAAATATAGTGTGTTTAGACTCAAAGAAGATTTTGGAAGGAAGATACATGGAACTTCTGTGCATCTCTAAGTTGCGTTTTTTTAAAATATTATAATAATAAAAGGAAAATACATGGAACTTCTGTGCATTTTTACGTATTTTTAAATATTATAATAATAAAATATATTAAAATTCAAGTTCAAAGTATGGAGATGGTGTTAAAAAAGTAAAACTTAGTAAGATTCCTTCCACCAAAACACAAAACAAAAAGAAAACTTATTGAGATTCCCTTCCACCACAACACAAAACAAAAAGAAAACATAAAAGTCTAAAACAAAAAAAACTTATTGAGATTCCCTTCCACCGAAACACAAAACAAAAAGAAAACATATTGATATTCCATTCCACCAAAACAGTTGACTGATATATTTTATAGGAAATAATGATTTCCTTTAAAATACGTTGAACAGTTCATCCTAAAAATTGAGGGCAATCGCATCAAAAGCATCGAAGACCGCTTCGAAATAACCTTCTTTATTTAATATGTCCACAAAAACCCCCACAATCGACCGCGTATAAGGCAACTAAAGCCAGAGACAAGTCCATTTGTAGCACTTAAGAAACCACAAATAATAATAAAGCGGGCACTTATTATGTTATTAGGCTTGTTATTTCCACCCGAAGAGATTCTTCACTCCATCCACCGTACTCTGCATGCCTCCAATCACCATAATCCCGGTCTGCATAAGTAAAAAAATTCACATCCATGACGTTGAAACAAAACAATACATATATCGAAACTAAGAACAAAAAATTATAACAAGAATAAGAAAAATGAGCAGCACCCGTTGATAGATGGAAAGCGTTTGTTCCTTGGCCTGTTGAGCCGTATCCGTGGCAGCCTTAGATCCCTGCTAGGACTTATCCTTTTTATATCCATCATTCCTTAAGAAAAAAAATGAAAAAAAATGAAGAACAAAAAATTATAACAAGAATAAGAAAAATGAGTAGCACCTGTTGGAGCATGGAACCCGTTTGTTCCTTGGCCTGTTGAGCCTTGTCCATGGCAACCTTAGATCCCTGAGTGGCCATGTCCCTCGTAGTTTCCATCATTCCCTTATAAGGATGAAAAAAAATGAAGAACAATAGATAAATCCAACACAGTAATAAGAAGGAAATATACTTAAAACATTATTATCAAAAGGATTGTTATAAACAATACAACGACTAAGGTAATAAAAATTCAAATTATTACTTTTGGAGCTTGCCCGGTTTTCTGTTGCCCAAACTCTTTCCCACGCTGAGCAGCTGCTGTGGCACTGTCCTTGGTCTTGTTGAATAGATCCGCCATTTTTCCTGGAAAAGACTACTTGAACAAAATCTGAAGAGACACTGCTAATGATATAATATAATAAAAGGAATTTGATTTGAATGATTCCAAGGCAGATCAATGCTTAATAGATACTACTATCTCGATCTCCAACGAAATCTACACGTTGAGGTCTGTGAGTTTATTTAAATGTTATAATTGGTTTGCATGAACTGCTTGAACTTCACTATTACCATATACATACGTCTCTTCAGAGATCTAAATAAGTAGAATAACGTGGCAACCTACGAGACGGCAAAAATATCTGACGGGAATGTTCGTGGTGACAAGACTATAGCAGTAAAATGACGCAAGACGGTGGCGCCTTATGTCGGCAACTTTCTGTGACGGCAATTCAACATGACGGCAAGGTCACAAAATGTCAGTGGTGGAATGTCGGCAGAGACAAAGATGGCAATTGACAAGACGGTTCCGTCACGACGGGACTCCGTGACTTTCAGGAAGGCAACTCCATGTCGGCAAGGCAGCAGAATCACACATTTATCTCAACGGCAGTTACGGCACCCTATACGTCGACGTCCTATAAGTCGGCATATATGTGACGGCGACTACCTAGTTCTCTTCTCCACTTCATGAGACAGAACGTTTGAGACGGCACTCTACATGAGACTCAAGTCGGCAATCCGTTTATACGACCAGACTGCACTCTTTCCTGCGTCAAGTCGGCCACGTCTGTTTAACGTGCTTTGTTCGCTAATTGACGAGTTTGTCCAAAACCTGCAACTTCTACCTGCAAGGTTCAACAAAGAAACATTCGATCCTGTATCGGATCTGCATAAATTGTTTGTTACTGGTTATCTTCTATGGAGAGTTGGAAGGTTTTGCTAATTCGTTTATCTGTTTGCTCATGCTGCGAACAGGAAGAGGAAACGGTAGCAATAATTGTGTGCGTTATGACCATTAGGGTCCGATAAAAATAATTGATTTAAGGAAACAAAGTAACATTTCTCTTTTAATACTCTGAACAAGTTAAAAAAAGGTTAATAAAGTCTATCAATTGGTGGTTGCATTTGAATTTTATTATTATTATTATTAAATTGAACAAGTTAAAAAAGGTTAATAAATGTCTATCAATTGGTGTATAAATTGGTGGTTGCATTTGAATTTTATTATTATTATTATTATTAAATTGAACAAGTTAAAAAAGGTTAATAAATGTCTATCAATTGGTGTATAAATTGGTGGTTGCATTTGAATTTTATTATTATTATTATTAAATTGAAAAGTATTTAAAGCTTGATATTCTTTTTAAAGTTATTTTATTGATTGAATTTATATTGTAAAATTTCTTATATTAATTTTATATAATATTTAAAAAAATTAAAAATTATAATTTTTTATATAATTGAGTATGAATATTTCACTAGAATAACTTTAAAAATTATAATGGTCTGTTGTGTATAAATTCTATTTTTTAATATTGTGTTTATTGATAAGATTGTCCAGTTCAATAGATATTAAGGAGCAAAATCAATCAAACATAAAAGAAAACAATCATTAATGTGTTTGATTGAAAATTATTTTTATTAGTTTTAAGTTGTTTTCTTTTATCATTATATTTATAAATATAATATTATAATAAAAAACAAAATAATATTTTATTTTTCCCTGTTTTTAAATTTTAAAGTACCTTTTATATCATTTTAAAAATAATGTGTATTTGAATATAGATTAAGTATAATGTTGAAACAAATGATTGAAATGGTTTTGATAGATTTAATCTTTAAAGATACACCAAGCCACAACTATTGTTTGTGATCATTTTTAAGTATAACTAGAAACCTATATATTGTAAAATTAGCTACATTATATTATATATAAAAAGGAGTACTTAAGAGAAATAATACAATTTTATTTAAATTATTAGCATATGATGCAGGTTAGATAGATGGAACATGAAAGTATAATATATTATTAAAAAATATTCATAAATTTTATTATACATACATATCTAGAGAAACTAAATAATGAAAGTTGATTATTCCGTTAATTTTTATTTACATTGTGGTGTTTGTTATTTAAATTTTAAATTTTAAAATTTAAATTTTAATTAAAATTACGGGGAAAATCCTTTTTTGACTTTTAGAAAGTGTGCAAAAGTATTTCAACATAGTTTTAATGATTTTATATATGGTCTCAAAATTATTTCTTACTTGATAATTTTTTTAGGAAGGCTATCATTTATGGTCTCAACAAGAATTTCCTTACTGAGTTTTATTAAAAAAAATTTAATAATTTTTTTTTAAAAATCTAATTCATTCAAGATATTCATTGTAGGATTAACTTGGCATTTCATGTAAGTGTGATAGTTTTATTATTGTACTTTATCATAATGATAGTTTTACTATTGTACTTTATCATTATGATAGTAGTGCTACTCCATTATTTTAATTTGAAAGACTTCATTATTGTATCTTAATATTGCAATGATAAACTAAGAGAAGATAGACTTTGTTGATGATATGAGATGATTATTGAAGTTAAATACAGTTTTTGTTGGTATATTAATCTAAATTTATGAAGCATTGTATTTTATTGCACTTGCACTTACTTCCATATTTCATAAGTTATTAACATACTTAACAACATAGTCCATTATTAGATTGATAGAGTATAGTAATTACTTAATTAATGTATGAGAACGTTATTAATAAATATTGCATATAGAACTTGTTAGCATAGCATAGTTAAACTATGAACCACATAAAGTAATCCTTATATTAGAAAACTATGTGAAATTGGAGCATTACACTAAAATAGAATCTTAACTATAAGCTAAAGGTCTAATAGGATTGAAATAAAGTTATATCATTGAGATAAAATTAATATTTTTACACCAAACTAAAATAGAAAGACAACATCTTTATGGTCCTATGGAGACAACATATTTATGGTCCTATAGAAGAAGGACATGGTAAAGGAATGATGTAGCTACTTTGAATATCTTTGTTAGATAACGGGGATGACTATAAATCAAATATTGCCATTACATATATATGGGATGACTAAAGGAATCAGGAATCCTAAACCTTTATCAAAAGTATAAACTATTTCTAAGACATAAATATAAGTGTAAACTTAATAGAATTATTTTAAATGTGTTGATTTTGAAATAATGAAGATAGAGATAGAACCTCTAAATGTGCATTTTGAAAAAGATATAATGTTGTCTTGTAAGGTTAATATACATATTTTTGAGATATAAAGTTGATCTATAACCATAGATGATATTGATATATAATAGTTGTATTGCCTCAAAGTGTAAGTTGACCATTGCACTTGGAAATTTAGTGCTAGAAGAGAGTATATATTTACATGTTCAATGATACATTTACATTTTTGCATGTTGCATGGTATCATAATCTATCTAGCTAGTTGGCTCTATGTATCTACCATTTTATTAATGGTCAAAACTATGTAAAAAGTTCAAATAAGGGCTTGGTTTGACTGAAAACTACTATCATGTGCTGTTAATCCCAATGTAAGGACTCTACTAGTCAAATATATAATATTTTATAGAAATGAACAAAAACAATTTATCCACTCATATCTTATACAATAATCATAAAAAGGATGAAAGGAAGTAAAATAGACATAGGTATTGACACCATAAATAATCACTATATTATCCATAGATAATATTCACAACACCTTGATATAATGGATGGAGTAGTGTGGGTATTTATACCAATACCAAAATCCCAAATACATAAATAAAATTAATCTTAATTCAACATAACCAAAAAGGATTTATGGTTAATTACCACTTTATAAAGTGGGTTTATCTAAAGAAAACTTAACCATGGCCCATAGGGCTTACATAATAAAATATTATAATAAATTAAATATGTGTAAATTGAATGCCCTTAGGCCTGTCTAATATTACATAAGACAATGTTAGACTTGGCTATGAATTAACTTATAATTTCAACACCCCCATAATCTAAACTAAGGATCAAAAGATAGAAAATATTAGTGACAATAATATATCACCCCATAATGGATGCTCTAGTGGACCTATGTAGTTGAGGTAGATACTTCATAATATATATTATAATATGAAATATGCCCACCCATATTAAACAACTTATATTTAATCCTTCGCAACTATAGTAAACAATTATTGGTTGGATGTTCCTCCTTCTTGCAATATTTTCAAATAGTATTTGAATTTATTGAAGACACAACTTGGATCTTAGACCCCTAAGTATTATCCTCCTTAGATTTGAATTACTTTGCATGAACCTAAATTTAGGAGGTGCCACCATAATTTCCCATTGCCACCTGAAAATAAATTAGGAGATAAAAATTGATCAAGAGTAAGATTTTTTTAGATTCTAAATATGAACCATGAGGTTTAACATCAAAAATAAGGAAAAATATAAGCAAGGAAAATCTTCTTGCATTTTTCATCA
Organism: Wollemia nobilis; assembly: GCA_028583015.1. Taxonomy (NCBI): domain Eukaryota; kingdom Viridiplantae; phylum Streptophyta; class Pinopsida; order Araucariales; family Araucariaceae; genus Wollemia; species Wollemia nobilis. Next base: position 811,668 of record JAQPPZ010002954.1, read on the forward strand.
TATTTATTTTTACCTCTAGAATATGCAATCTCTACTTTCAATGCTTTAAATATTATAATATAGTCCTAATTTTTATCCAAATAAGGTAACTTGAGGGATGAAAGATCTAATTACAAATGACTTAATTCAATAATATTAATAACTCATATAAGAATCATATGAACCATGAGGTTTAGCATCTAAAATAATGGGAAATATTAGCAAGGATAATCTTCTTGCATTTTTCATCATCTTTATTTTTGGGTCTAGAAGATGCAATCTCTATTTTCAATACCTCAAATATCACAATATAGTCTTAATTGTTATCAAAATAAGAAAAGTTGAGGGATTAAAGATATAAATCCAAGTGAATTAATTCAATAGTATTGATAACTCATTCAATTTTAACTATACCTTAATAGGTTAACTCTCATATTTGATGTGAAAAAGTAATTCTAGTCAAGATATTCTTCTTCCTTTTGTTGGAAAGTTTCTTCCTCAAGGGACATTGCAAAATCTTCTTGATGGATGCATCACAAGATATTGATCCATAATAAGCCAATCATCTATGTTTATTACATACTATAGTTTCACCCATTAAGATGAGTAATTAGGGCTTGTTGATTCATATTACATAGTTTAACCCCTAACTCTATAGTAAGCCCTTAAAGTAATGCCACCAATGCATAGATCTAAAAATATCATGTGACTTGAATTTTTTGGCTTAAAACATTGTGAAAATTATAGCTTCCAAAAATCTTGTTCTAATAGACCCCCAAAATGATAAATTAAAATTTTAAAACTTAGAGAAGTAATATCCAAGCGCCTATTACCACTTGGTTGTTCATGATTTTTTGGTGTCCTCCACTTATCATTCACCACTTATCATTCACCACTTTAATTCCTTTGGTATGATAAAACTTGGACACTTGTTTACTTTTGGTTGGCTAAATAGGTATAATTTTGAGAAATAATTTTCTATGTAGCACATTAATGCACCACATACCAAATATCCATTACATTATTTTTATTATGGATGTTCCAAAATTAGGATATTATCCTAGGTCTTATGGGTATTGTGTGTTTTGTACTAATCAAAGTATCTAACACATATTTAAGCACAAAGTTTCTAAACATACTATATAGACTTCCATTTCTAATGTTGAGACAACAAAACCTAAAAAAAAGTGCCTCCCCTAGGAATTGACCTTGGATATATAGATACTAATACCTTGGTTGAGATGGAAAATGAACTAGGCTATGCATCCCATTGAAACTATTACCAAAATTATTCCATAAAAAATATTATTTATGCCATCAAAAATACCTTATACTATAGAAAAGTGTGGTTCAAAGCCTAATACAAATACCACATAGGCCTGTATTCTATTTAGTTATCAAATAGACCGTGCCATACCATCAAGTCATGTAACCAAAGTCCTTATCTTAGGTTGGTGAGTATTGTGTTCCAATAAAATGCAAGATCCTAAATCAACCATGTAACATCCTATTATTGCACTTGCACAACACAATTTGGTCTACATGGATTGGGGTACAACTTTTTATTATGATACTAGTGAATATTATTTTATTTTACTTGGGCTTGTGTATAATAGTCAACCATCTAAACAAACTTAGGTTTACAATCAAAAGTTTCTAGCCACGGATACCCAATTTCTGTGTTCCCTGAGTTTGTCATGGTGCTTATTACTATGACTGTGTATGGTAATATCTTCAAACTGGTGAATACCCTATTCCATTAGAGTAGGTTCAAAAAAATATTTTTAACAAGTACTAATATGCCTATGTTACCATAGTCGTAGAAACCCAACCTATTTAAATTTAGGTACTACAAACTTGGCAATACCCGTGGTATCATGGATGGCATCACTTTAAAGGAATGCATCTCCCTCAATACTCAATAAAATTTCATGAAACAACCTCCATTACATGTGTCTCAAAATAATACTTTAGGAAAGTATAAACTTATCTAAGTTTTGGGAAGAACTAACTTCCCACATGGCTCATTTTCAATATGTTATCTGATTGCTCTATTGACCATGTGCTTGTATTTATTGGAGATTTATGCTGACTAAGAAAAATATAAAATCAAAAGTTCTCCTATGAATGTGAAGAAGCCCAAAATTTCTATAGGTATTGAAGAATCATTATGACTATTGGACTTCTTGAATGTGAAATGAAGTGTTGTAACATCATTTTCTCTCTTGTAAATGTAAATAGATGGAGAATATTATGGGAAAATATTTTTAAAACTTATGAGTTCATTTGGAATGCAAAACAACATTATATTCTATTCGTTTGGTAAAATACATGCTTGTTGTCCTTATTTTTTGAAACCTATAGTCAAATTTAAAAGATCATAACTTTTGTTTTATAACTCTATTTTGTGCATGTGATGCACAGTTGAAAAGGTCCTTTTGTGTCGAATCACTCCTAAAATTTAGTCAAATTATGAGTAGTTTTAGTCCCTCAAATTTAGAATGTCCTATGCTACTGCAAAAATTGTTGTGTTTTTGCTGTGATTTTGCTGCATTGTTTTTGCTCTTAATTGTTGGATAAAATACCTCATTTTGGTATTAGATATTGGTTGATTTTTGGTTTTGACTGAACTTGGGTCTATGGTTAGTCTAACATTTTATCAGGTTCTTTGACAAGTTTATTGAAGGAAAATTTTATTTGTTGTTGCTTGAGTCTAATGGCCAACTTTAACAACTCATTACCCATTCCAAAATTTAATGGATAAGATTATAATTATTGGAGCATAAATATGAGAACATTATTAATTGAAAAATATATTTGGGAGGTAGTGGAGAGTGGTTTTGAAGAATCACCTAATTGAAACACATTACAAGAAAATGATAGGACAACAAAAAGGGAAACAAAGAAGAATAATTCATTTATCCTCTACCATATTTAATATTCTCTTGACAAAAGTTTATTTCTATGTATTGTTGATACTACATCAACCAAGGACGCTTGGAAGTCTCTTCAAGAGTATTACCAAGGAAGTGGCCAAGTGAGAATGGTAAATTTGTAGACCATGAAGAAAGAGTTTGAGAATCTACAGATGAAAGAGGTTGAAAGTGTGGGTGATTATTATGTTAGAGTGAAGGATGAGGTGAAAAAGATGGAAAAAATTGGAGAGACCTTGAAGAAAGAGGTATTTGTGAAGAAGGTATCAAGATATATTACTCCTAAATGGAATCATATTGCAATAATTTTTTATAGTAAATATTTATCTACATTTGAATTTTGAATTTGATTGTCTAGTTTGTTCTCTTATGTCACATGAGAAAAGGCTAAGAGAAACCAATAAATAAAATGAGCAGAATGATTTTAATTCTAAATTGAAAATATCTAAGAATGATGAAGTTTTTCCAAGCACAAGTAAACAAGCATATGGAAGAGTAAGAAATTAGAATTACTCAAGAGGTAGAGGAGGAAGAGGAAGAGGAGATGTTGCTACTGGAAGAGAACATGGAATGGTTGATAAATAAAGAATCGAATGCTACAATTGTAATAGAATGGACCACATTGCATGATATTATAGAGTGAAGACCACAAATGGAGATAGAAGAGACCACTATGTATATGAGGATGAAGCTACACAAGGTAATTTACTTTTGACTAGTGACATGACTAAAAAACTAGTCAAGAAGTTTGGTATCTAGATTTCAGTTGTTTTAACCACATGGCTATAAAGAAATTCAAAGAGTTGTTTGATGAAGTGAATGAGAATTTCAAGACCAAGATAATTATTAGGAACAATAATGCTTTGGATGTGGCTATAAAAGGCACCATGGAGGTTAGAACTAAAGAAAGTACAAAGAAAATTCATGATATCTACTATGCTTCCAATTTGAAGAATAATTTGTTGAGTGTTGAACAACTTTTAGCAAAAACTATAAATTTGTGTTTGATAACAATGAAAGTATCATTTATGATAAGAATAATAGGAACCGTATGGTTACCATTGTTCCTATGACAAATAAAAATATATTTCATTTGAAGTTTGGAGGAAAATGGGGCATGAACATGGCATACATGGCACTTGAATAAAAGAATTGGCTTTGGAATATTAGATTTGGACACTTGAATTTTAAAAGTTTATAAAATCATCATGAATGGAATACCTAATGTTGGAGAGCACAAGCGTGTGTGAATCATATGTGATTGGAAAACATGCAAGGAAGGAAATTCCAAAAGAAAAATTATGGCGGGCCTCATACCCACTCCAAATTCTACATTCTGATATTTTTGGACCTATGAAAATACAAATTATGGGTAAATATTCATATTTTATCACATTCAAAGATGATTTTTCAAGGAAGTGTTGGGTGTTTTTTTTTAAAATATAAATATGAAGCTTTTGGCATGTTCAAGAATTTTAAAGCATTGGTTGAGAATGAAAGTGGATATAAAATAAAGTTTTTGAGAACTAACCATGGAGGATAATGTTTTTCAAATGAGTTCAATAATTTTTGCAAAGTGAGCCATGCATTCTTGTGGAATATTCTAAAATAAGCAAGGCATGTAGACTGTATAATCCAAAAACTCATAAGTTCGTAGTCTCTAGAGATGTAATTTTTTACGAAGGGGGAGTGTACAGTCATAAAAAATATACAAGACAAATATATAATGTTGAAGAAGATAATATAACTAGGGGAAAACCTTAAAATATTCCCTCTACTCCTCGAAGCCCACCTAGAATTCCATCAACAAGTTCAAAGGAGACTACACCAAGTTCAAGCAAAAGCAACTCATCTACAAGTCCTAGCAAGAATACAATAAAGGAATGAGAATACTCAAAGCACATCCAACCAACCAAATAATGGACAAGAACTTTCAAAGAAGGTTAATAAGAAGCCAATTGAAATATTTGGACCAAGTTATTTCATGATCAGAAAAGCTCCAAATGTATGGCAATGGTGAAGAAGAACAAAAAAGTGAGTTAGTGAATTATGCTATATTTTTTGAAGTTGATTTAGAACATTCATGTTATGAAGATTCTTGTACTAATGATTTTTGGATGAAAGCAATGAAATATGAAATAGAGTCCTTTGAAAAAAATAACACTTGGGAACTTGTGGAATTGCCCAAGGACAAGATGATTGTTGGATCCAAATGGGTCTACAAAATAAAGTTTAACAGTGATGGAAGCATAGAATGATACAAAGCAAGGCTAGTTGCAAAAGGATTCACTCAAATATATAGTTTGAATTATGAAGAAACATTTACTCCTATTGCTAGAAAAGAGATAATTCAAATGGCTCTTTCCTTGGTGACCAATAAATAGTGGAAATTTTATCACATAGATGTGAAAAATACATTCTTAAATGGTTATCTAGATGAAGAGGTTTATGTTCAGCAACCTCAAGGCTTTAAAGTGGAAGGGAAGGAAAAACATATTTAAAATTTGAAGAAAGCATTATATGGACTGAAGCAAGTAGCTAGAGCATGGTACTCAATAATTGATGGGTACTTCCAAGTTTGTGTTTTCAAGAAAATTAAGAATGAACCCACACTCTATTTCAAGAATTAAGGTGATGATATTATTCTTGTGTACCTATATGTTGATTATTTGATCTACATGGGAAGTAGTTCAAATATGATGAATGATTTTAAGCATGCTATGATGAAATAATTTGATATGAAATATTTAGGACTGATGCAATACTTTCTTGGTGTGGAAGTACATCAAGGTGATGGAAAAATTTTCATTTGTCAATAAAAATATGCAAAAGATATGTTAAAGAAATATGGCATGGAAAATTGTAAAGTAGTTTTAACACCTGCGGCACATGGAAAAGTGTTGTGTAGAGATGATGGAGAAGATAAATCTGATGAAAAATTGTTTAGAAGCATTTTTTGGAGCTTAATGTTGCTTACTACATCAAGACTTGATATTGCATTTGTTGTTTCACTTGTATCAAGGTACATGGATGAACCTTAAAAAAACCACATGAGAGCATCCAAGAGAATATTGAGGTATGTTAAAGGAACCTTGAGTTTTGACATACATTATGATGCTAACAACAAAATGGTTATTGTCGGATACAATGACTTAGATTGAAAAAGTTTCTTGGATGATAGAAAATCAACTTTTGGAAATTATTTTTCACTTGTTTCAGAAGTGATAACATGGAGCTCAAATAAGTAAAATTATGTTGCTTTATATTCTATAGAGAAAAAATATGTTGTAGCTATTGTAGAAAGTACACAAGCACTTTGGTTGAGAAAGGTACTTGAAGATATTGGTGAAGTTCAAAACAATCCAACAATAATTTTTTGTGACAACACAAGTGCAATCAAGATTGTAAGAAATATAGCCCATCATAGTAAAACTAAACATATTGATTTGAAGTATCATATAATAAGAGATATGGTGGAAAATAAGTTTTTAGATTTGAAATATTATAACACCAAATAATAGCTTGCATACCTATTTACCAAAGGTGTCAACAAAGAACAAATTTTGAGATTGAGAGACAAACTTGTATCACCACTTAGTATCGAGGGGGATTATATTGGAGATTTAATCTGAATAATAAAAATGTAAAGAAAATGTTCTCCCATGAATTTGAAGAAGCCCAAAAGTTTCTATAGGCCTTGAAAAATCACTATGACTATTGGACTTCTTGAATTTGAAATGAAGTGTTGTAACCTAATTTTATCTTTTATAAATGTAAAATAGTGTAAAATAGTTGGATAATATTATAGAATTAGATTTGTAATAATTATGAGTTCATTTTGAATACAAAAAAATATTCTATTCCATTCATTTTGTGAAATACATGCTTGTTGTCCCTATTTTTCTAAAACCTGCATTAAAATTTAAAAGCTCATAACTTTTTGTTTTACAACTCTGTTTTATGTGTGTGATACACTATTGGAAAGGTACTTTTATGTAGAATTTACTTCCCAAAAATTCATAAAATTATAAGTAGTTATGGTCCATCAAATTTAGATTTTCCTACGCTACTACAAAAAATGTGTTTTTGTTGGTGCATTTTTTTCATGCTATGATTTTGTTGCACTCTTTTTGCTCTTCATTGTTGGGTCAAATACTTCATTGTATTTTTACCCACTCTAAACTTATATATATCCTATAATAATTAATAAAATTTTATGAAACTACCTCCATTATATGCTTTTCAAAAATATATTTTGAGTGAATTTAAATTTACCTATGTTTTGAGGAGTTTTGAGGCCCCAAATTGCTTGTTTTCTATCTATTGGCCAAGATTCCATGCCCAAAATACTACCAACCATCTAATACCAGTTTTCAATAGATCATGGGGATTGAAAGGAAATATAAATGATGGAACATTAAAAAATAACACCAACCATTGAATCTCAAACATCAACAACTTGCATGAATTAGAGGCAGTTTTAAATGATAGAGTGTTGAAAAGCCCTACCGACCATATCGTCTAAAAATAATCAATGGATCATGTGAATAAGAGGAAATTTTAAATAAGATATCATTAAAAAAACTCACCAAGTTTTAATCTCAACAAATTAACAAACTACAATAATTGCAAGGAGGTATATATTTTAAATCATTTAAAAGCTTGCCAACCATCTGATCTCAACAATCAACAACTCATGGAGATTTGAAGAAAAATATAAATGGTAAGGCCTTTAAATTATTTCCAATCATCTGATCTCAAAAATTAATGCATCACAGAGACTGAGATAAAAATATAAAGGGTAAATAATTTTAAATGTTTCTAATTATCTGATCTCAACAATAAAGAGCTCACAAATATTTGGAAAAAAATATAAAGGGTAAATCTGTGAAGACAAAAACGAAACACCAGATACAACTAACTAAAAATGAATAAACCACATAACACAAGAAATTGTACAATGAAATAGATTTGATATTATTATTGTCATGGGATATGAATACAATCAAATGTGACCCTAAATGGGGGTTTTACACAGTTTATTCGATACAATAAATACAATAATGCTAGGGCTCTCTAAAACCCTAGCTAGTAATGCTTGAGGTGTATGTAAAATTGTTCTTGCTCCCAAAAGAGTTGAGTGGGCTTCAGATATCCATTGAGTCAGGCCACTCCAGCTTAAACAGTTATCCAATGCTGATTAATCTCCAAATCTACACACATAAAGACAATAGCAGGAATTTAGTAATAACTATGAGGGCTCCACTATGTGAGACCCTTAGATATCAATAAAAACCTATTTATTGATAAATAAAAATGCATGCAAATATAAATATATTGAAATTAAATAAAAGAGATAGTTTGATTTACCTTGATACTTGTTGATTTTCCTTTTATGGTTGGATTTGTTGCAGATCGATGGTGAAGGTGTACCCTAGTGTCGTGTGAAGGTAGGAGGCTTTTAGAAGGGCTTACGTAAAATACTCGTGGGCACTTGGGAATGGTAGGGAGGCACCCATGGGTGCCTGGTGTTGACAAAAAGTGCCCAAAAGTACCTAGCAGATAATGGAGGATTCTACAGAAGCAGATCAGGTGAAGACATGGGATATGGTGGTGGTGACAATGAGTGAGGGGTAGGGAATATGGTGGCTAGAATGGGATTAGGGCACAAAATGTTTGGTTAAAGACTTAAGGTACTTAGGAAATCAGGGAACTCAAAAAATTAGGAACTCAGGGACTTAGGGGTTGAGCCATCAAAATGGCTTCTATTTATAATCTAACCTAGGGCATGCTAGGGTTTCAATGACACTAATCATGTGGCTAATATTAAAGCACATCTAAGGGTAGATAATAAATCTAGGGTATGGCATGGATTGAAGTGGGTGGACAGATAGGATTAAATGAAATTGAATGGCTAGGATTTATTTATTTATATATATTTATTAAATATATAAAATAATATATAAAAAGTATTTTTATTTAAATATATATAATAAATATATATAAATAATAGGTAAAAATGGCAGGAAAGCCAGGATGGAGGGCAAATGACTATGTTTTGGTGGTGGAAATGGTGAGAAATCTAGGATGGAGGACAAGTGGCTAGATTGTGGTGTCTATAGATGCACCTTTTTGTACTATGTTGCATGAAACACAATGTAGTGCAAAAACACGAGACACCTGTTGTGGCCAAGTGCAAAAGCAGCTTCTCTTGGGATGCAGAACATGAGCTTGAAGACAAAAGAACATATATTTTTTTAATTTTTGTGTAGATTACCCCCTCAATTGGTGAATGACATTGCAGATGAATCTCATGAGCCAATTGATAGAACTATTCAAATGTGATATGGATGATATGAATGATATAAAATGTGATACCATTTTTACCCCAACGATGGGAAGGGGATTGTTGAAAAATGTGTTTGTTGTTGCCCTAATAGATGAAGGGATGTGTGAAAAATATGTGTCTTTTTTTGCCCCAATAGATGAAGGTATTTTTGCCAAGTGTAGATGTCAAGATCATGTGAGGTGTATCCCATTGTGGGAAAGTCAAAACCACATGTGGTTGCCCTAAATTTTAGGGTGATCTGATGCTTTTGAAACATTTTGCCTTTTGACATAATTGATATGAAAAGATGAATATGCAATCACCCTATCTAGTGCCTATCTCTATGATAAGTATCAAGGAAGTATGAAATGATGAAATGTGATTTTATCCATGTTTTAGGCCCCACAAACTAGGCCACAAATGCCAATATTTGTGCTAAATTGCTCTTGGCAAGGGTTCACTAAAAATGTGAAGTAGCAAATATGATTGTGATCTTGAGCAAGGACATAAGTGATGATGATCATGGTCAAGTGTCCTTATGGTAAGCTATTCATCTTACCAAATTGCATGGACGTAAATCATTGCAATCGCCAAGAAGATAGAATAGAACACTAGATACGAGGTTCACTTAAATTTGTATATGAACTTGGGCAAATATGCAAATGATGATATGGGAGCATTTTAGGGCTGCTCGACTGTAGGGCCTACATATGGAGGAGTTTGATAGGGATCAAACCTATGATAGGTGATGGGTGTTGGTGGAGGAGGTGCAACCAAGTCATCTAGTGAGGACAAGTCAGAGGTACAAGGATCGATGGGTTGGATTGACATCCACCCAAGTGGTGTGGAGACCATGGTTAGGTGACAAGTGGATCAAGGATGGTAAGCATCTATGATGGGTGTGTTAGTTTAGGTGTGTGATTTGGAGGTATAAGATTGAGGTGGAGTACTTCCAATTCTCATGAGTGCTCTGTCAGTTTAGACTGAGGCAAGATGTCCCTGATGAGTCAGTGTGGTATAATGAAGAACACAAGCTTATACTGAAAGGGGGGGTGAACAGTATAAGACCTCTTTTTACTTTTTCATTTATACTTCAAAATAGTAAAGCAATATTCCCAAAGCAATATCAAAACAATGCACAATATCATCCACAAAGTGACACCAATTTTAACGTGGTTCACCCAAAATGGCTGGGCTACATCCACAAAAAAATTCTCTAAAAGTTATCTCAAAGTTCTTTGGGAATCCTTCCCAATTATAATGTTTATGAGCCTTGAACCAAAGGAGATACCTTCCCCCAAATAGAATTTATGAGCCTTTGCTCAAAGGAGATACCTTCCCCCAATCTGAATTTATGAGCCTTTGCTCAAAGGAGATACCTTCCCCCAATCTAAATTTATGAGCCTCTGCTCAAAGGAGATACCTTCCCCTCTACTCTGGAAATGATCCCTCATAAGATCAACTGCCTCTACCTCTTGCCAGCACGTGGAACTCCTTTCCACCGAAGACCTCCTGTCCTCAATGTTTAGCCTAAGAGACCTCTGCCTTCTATGATCACGTCCACAACATCTCAACAACCTGAACCAAAAATAATCAGTCGGTCTAGTACAAGTCTTCCTATGTTTGTCAGATCTGTCCAACACTTGAACAAATCAATCCTTTGCACATAAGCCTTCTCAAAGACTTGCCAAATCTGTCCTCAGGTTCTTCTCAAAGAACCAATGCACCTTTGTCATCAAGTTCTCTGATAGAACTAACAAACTCAGCTCACAAGTCCTCTGCTAGGACCTATCCAAATATGCTCACAAGTCCCCACCGAAACCTATCCAAAACCTGCTCACAAGTCCCCATCGAAACCTGTCCAAAACCTGCTCACAAGTCCCCATCGAAACCTGTCCAAAAACTCAACAAGCTCACCAAGAAAAACTTTCTTAGTAGGAAATCACAAAGTGAATTGTTAGAGACCGAATGTTATTTTTCAAACTCATAGAAGAATAAAAAGAATTGTTAGAGACTCAATATGTTCTATACTCAAATCCCAATCTCAAAACTCAACTCAAATCAACTTAGCTCAATATCAATCTCAAATCTGAAAACTCAACTTAATATCTAAAATGGATAGGATAGAATGCTTTCTTTCAAGAACATGAAACCCCAACAATTGCCAAATATGCAAAGAATCACATAATAATGATACTCATGTTCTTTTCACCATCAATAAGGGCTTCAACAATAATGCTCATCAAACAAGGTTCAATCAACACCATTCAACTCAAAACACAACCTTGAAGCATTTCACAATCAACATCAGAAAATGAAATAAGTAGAACTCATTTTCTCTCCAATATTTTTTGAACAAAAAGCATCCACCAACTCAACTCAACAATAGCATAATACAACTTTTCAATTCATCAACAAAGGAGTAAGCCCAACACTTTAACCAAGTAAATAATAGCTTGATTATAACCATTTTAATGAAAGCAAATGTCAATATCAAAGCTGCCCACTTAAGGTTTCACAACTTCACACAAGAAGCAATTAACCTTAAAACATCATGCTTTCATTTCCATAATCAATCAAAAGCACTCTCAACATTACAAGAAAGATTTATCCATTATACACCTTATTTCTCCCTTATTTTCTCATCAAAAATAAAGTTTATCTCTTATAAGAATGCAATAAGATATTTCAACAACACTTTCAAACTAATCTTTTATCAAAATAACAACAAGCTTTAAAACCCTTATTACTCCTAAGCTGTTTTTCTTCTAACAAACTTCGTCCATCCGCAACATACACTTAGCAAAAGATTAAATTCGAAAATACCTTAGCCAACATCAAAAAATTGCTTTGGAGAAATTTGCACCTGAAATCTAACAGCACCCGCTGCGTCAATGACAAAAAACCCTTTCACATGATTCAAACACGGAACCTCCCATTCGGATAGCGCGCCAACAACCTAGCCGCTATCGGTGCGCCAAAGGCACCCGGTGAGGTTAAAACCTCATGCTGTTATGCTTGTCCCTTCTGCACCAAGAAAATAAAACACAGTCCTCCCTTCCTTCTGACGTGAATTCATAGACAACAAGCTCTACGGTGGATTCGATAAACGACGAGACAAACAAATGAACAATAGATACGAAAATGACGAAGACAAACACACGATCAACGGATTACAAAAATTGGCGAAGACACAGAAGCGATCGGCGAGCGACTCTTCAAAAAATGGATGGGATTAATCTTAGTTTTCACCGAGGGGTATTAATATGAATCCTTGCCATGAGCTCTTTGACGTCGGTGGGGATTTTACCACGTCGGTGAAAGTCTTGGGCTAGCGCCCACCAAATTTAAAACATAGTGCCCACCTAGACATTTGCGCCATGGATTAGGAGAACCCATTGCAAACCATAAATTAATATTTTTTTAAAAATAATTAAAGGGAACATTAACAAGGTTTTTAATTATTTAAATAAATATTTCCTCCTAGACCCAATTGCATTAAATTAATGCATCCACCTGAAATCTTTAAACCTGCCAACTTGGGGTTAACAAAAGACCTTTGAAACTATCATGTCAAACATTCATCAAAACAAGTTATTTGACATCAAACCAAAATCCTTCAAGAGCTTCTTGACATCAATGACAACTTATACACTTGAGCAAAGGCAATGCACCCAAAGTACCCAAAATTGCCAACAATCTCCCCCTTTGTCATTGATGGCAAACCTTTACTGAAAACACATCTCAAGAGCCAAAACTAAAACCAACTGTGCTAACAACTGAGAAACTATGCCCACAACTAAGAATCTTCCTTTGAAGTTTTGCTCCCCCTAACTTGAAGCTTTCCTCTTCACTTGAAGCTCTCCCCCTTACTCATATCTCTCCTCCTTTGTCATCAATGGCAAAGGGCCACCTTTGGGGCTTGGGACTAAGAATGAGCCTCTTAGCTTAGTCCCTCCCTCGCCTCCTGATGAGGTGATTAATTTTGGGGTGGGAGTAAAAATCCCATTAGGCACTGATCATCATAAGCGTCTATAACTTCCTTTTCGAGCCTTATCTTGAACTCTTTGTCCATATTCCTGTTCTTGTCACTGTTATTGTTCTTGTTCTCATCCCTGTTCTTGTCCATGCCTTGATCCTTGGACCTGATCATGCCACTGTTCCTATTTTTGTATTCTGGAATTTTAGCTCTACACTGTCTGATTATGTGACCTTCATTGTTGCACTTGAAACACTTGACGATGTTGTTTCTCTGAGATAAACCTGATCTTTGAATCCACCTATTCTGACCAAACCTGTTATGGCCAAACCTGTTCCGACCAAACCTGTTCTAACCAAACCTGTTCTGACCAAACCTATTTTGATAAAAAACCTGTTCTTGTTATTTACCTTGCAATAGACTGCCTTGTGCCCAAACTATTGACAAGAGTAGTAATACCCTTGAAAGAAACTAGCACTTATGAAATTTTCATTTACCTTCTTCACTTGAGCCATGCAATGTGAAGCCATGTGACCAAACTTATGACAAGCAAAACATCTGCCTTGAAATTTTCCTTTATTTGACCTCTTGGGTCCTGAAAACTTCTTCTTCTCATTCTGAATTCTGTTTTCTATTTTTGTGCATCTATCATTCAAGGAATCATGATATGAAATGCTTTCCTCATCAGAACTCTCTTCCTTTTGGAGTCTCTTACTAGACTCTCCAACTTGTTCCTTGTGCGGCTTAACAAAACCAAGGCCTGTTTTATCTGTTGTCTTTCTTTGACCTTTGATGAGTGACTTAACCTTTTTGGAGCTATCTTGAAACCTATAAAGCTTATCCTTGTACTCTTTAGTTTCCTCTTTCAAAGAAGCCATTTTTTGTTCTAACTCACTATGCTCAAGAACCTTAGACTCTAATTCATCCTTGAGTTCTTGTGTCTTAGCTATAGAGAAATCAAGATTTTCTATAAGATCATCTCTCTCCATACAACATTCATCTAACTTATCCTTGAGTCTAGAATTCTTCTTTCTTTCCTTTTTCAAATCACTAAGAGCATTAATAAGTTCACTTTCAAGATCCTTTATTTGTTTGCTTTCTGAATCATCAAAGCCTTTTTCAGATTTCTTATCACTAGAGGTGCTACCTTTTTCAAAAACCATACAAGCATCTTCCTTATAGTTTTCTGAAGCATCCTCATACATACTAGAAACCAAATCATTATTTGTACAATCATCCTCAAGGTGACTAAAATTTCCACATCTAAGACATTTCATGATAATGAATCTATGTTTCAGTTCTTCCTCATTTTCTGATATGAACAACATCTCATTTTCATTATCACTTGAAGAACTTTCACTATCACTACTAGAACACTTACTTGCTTTGTCTAGATAGAAACTCTTCTTGTGCTTGTGAGAATACCTCTTTCCTTGATTGTTGTGCTCATCTTTGTTCTTTCTGTGATGCTTATGCTTTTCAGAAACCTTGCTCATGGAATCCTGTTTATCTTCATCACTTTCATTCTTGGGAATAGTACAGTTAGTAGCATAATGACCAAACTTTCCACAATTGAAACATCTTATATTTTTCACACTTTTGTGTTTTCTAGAGAACTTGCCTTTCTTGCTGTAATATGCCTCTTCATCACTAGAAGACTCATCTTCAATCACTTCCCATACCTCATTACCAAGTGCCATTAGATGAACCTTCATCCTTGCACTCCAAATACCAAAATCTAACCCATCAAGAATAGGTGTTGCATTGCTACTTGAATGATCCATTGTGTTCTTTACTAGCTTTTCCTTCAAGTCGTTAAACTTTCCGAAGGCACCGACTCTGATACCAATTGAAGAACACAAGCTTATACTGAGAGGGGGGTGAACAGTATAAGACCTCTTTTTACTTTTTCCTTTATAATTCAAAACAGTAAAGTAATATACCCAAAGCAATATCAAAACAATGCACAATATCATCCATAAAGTGACACCAATTTTAACGTGGTTCACCCAGAATGGATGGGCTACGTCCACAAAAATTTTCTCTAAAAGTTATCTCAAAGTTCTTTGGGAATACTTCCCAATTACAATGTTTATGAGCCTCGGCCCAAAGGAGATACCTTCCCCCAAAAAAAATTTATGAGCCTCTACTCAAAGGAGATACCTTCCCCCAATCTGAATTTATGAGCCTCTGCTCAAAGGAGATACCTTACCCCAATCTAAATTTATGAGCCTCTGCTCAAAGGAGATACCTTCCCCTCTGCTCTGGAAATGATCCCTCAGAAGATCAACTGCCTCTACCTCTTGCTAGCACGTGGAACTCCTTTCCATCGAAGACCTCCTATCCTTAATGCTTAGCCTAAGAGACCTCTACCTTCTATGATCACGTCCACAACAACTCAACAACCTGAACCAAAAATAGTCAGTCGGTCTAGTACATGTCTTCCTCTGTTTGTCAGATCTGTCCAACACTTGAACAAATCAATCCTCTACACACAAGCCTTCTCAAAGACTTGCCAAATCTGTACTCAGGTTCTTCTCAAAGAACCAATGCACCTCTGTCCTCAAGTTCTCTGATAGAACTAACAAACTCAGCTCACAAGTACTCTACTAGGACATATCCAAATTTGCTCTTAAGTCCCCACCAAAACCTATCCAAAACCTGCTCACAAGTCCCCACCGAAACCTGTCCAAAACCTGCTCACAAGTCCCCATCGGAACCTATCCAAAAACTCAACAAGCTCACCAAGAAAAACTTTCTTAGTAGAAAATCACAAAGTGAATTGTTAGAGACCCAATGTGATTTGTCAAACTCATAGAAGCATAAAGAGAATTGTTAGAGACTCAATATGTTCTATACTCAAATCCCAATCTCAAAACTCAACTCAAATCAAATCAACTCAATCTCAATCTCAAATCTGAAAACTCAACTCAATATCTGAAATGGATAGGATAGAATGCTTTTTTTCAAGAACATGAAACCCCAACAATTGCCAACTATGCAAATAATCACATAACAATGATACTCATTTTATTTTCACCATCAATAAGGGCTTCAACAATAATGCTCATCAAACAAGGTTCAATCAACACCATTCAGCTCAAAACACAACCTTGAAGCATTTCACTATCAACATCAGAAAAGGAAATAAGTAGAACTCCTTTTCTCTCCAATATTGTTTGAACAAAAAGCATCCACCAACTTAACTCAACAATAGCATAAACCAACTTTTCAATTCATCAACAAAGGAGTAAGCCCAACACTTTAACCAAGTAAAGAATAGCTTGATTATAACCAATTTAATGAAAGCAAATGTCAATCTCAAAGCTGCCCACTTAAGGTTTCACAACTTCACACAAGAAGAAATTAACCTTAAAACATCATGCTTTCATTTCCATAATCAACCGAAAGCACTCTCAACATTACAAGAAATATTTATCCATTATACACCTTATTTCTCCCTTATTGTCTCATCAAAAATAAAGTTGATCTCTTATAAGAATGCAATAAGATATTTCAACAACACTTTCAAACTAATCTTTTATCAAAATAACAACAAGCTTTAAAACCCTTATTACTCCTAAGCTATTTTTCTTCTAACAAACTTCGTCCATCCGTAGCATACACTTAGCAAAAGATTAAATTTGAAAATACCTTAGCCAACATCAAAAAATTGCTTTGGATAAATTTGCGCCCGAAAACTAACACCACCCGTTGCGTCCATGATGAAAAACCCTTTCTCATGATTCGAACGCGAAACCTCCTATTCGGATAGCGCGCCAACAGCCTAGTCGCTACCGGTGCGCCAAAGGCACCCGATGAGGTTAAAACCTCACACTGTTATGCTTGTCCCTTTTGTGCCAAGAAAATCAAACACAGTCCTCCCTTCCTTCTAACGCAAATTCATAGACAACAAGCTTTAATACGGATTCGATAAACAGTGAGACAAACGAACGAACAGCGGATACAAAAATGATGAAGACAAACACATGATCAATGGATTACGAAAACCGACGAAGACACAGAAGCGATCAGTGAGCGACTCTTCAAAAAATAGATGGGATTCATCTTAGTTTTCATCGAGGGGTATTAATATGAATCCTTGCCATGAGCTCTTTGACATCGGTGGGGATTTTACCACGTCGACGGAAGTCTTGGGCTAGCGCCCACCAAGTTTAAAACATAGTGCCCACCTAGACATTTGTGCCATGGATTAGGAGAACCCATTGCAAACCATAAATTAATATTTATTTAAAAATAATTAAAGGGAACCTTAACAAGGTTTTTAATTATTTAAATAAATATTTCCTCCTGGACCCAATTACATTAAATTAATGCATCCACCTGAAATCTTTAAACCTGCCAACTTGGGGTTAACAAAAGACCTTTGAAACTGTCATGCCAAACCTTCATCAAAACAAGTTATTTGACATCAAACCAAAATACTTCAAGAGCTTCTTGACATAAATGACAACTTATACACTTGAGCAAAGGCAATGTACCCAAAGTACCCAAAATTTCCAACATATAAGAGACATCAGGAGGAGACCGAGCTACTTTGTGTGGAGCCATGGAGGGTGGTCTTGAAGGATGATGAGGAGATAGATCTACCATATGTGGCAGATGTAGGGATGACCATGGATTATAATGTATGGTTTACAAGTTAGCCACCATGGGTACTGCCTTGAGGAGCAACTAATGGAGATGGTGATGAAGAGGCTAGAGTTGAGGGTACTCAAGAGACCCAATATGAGAGGACCCAAGGGGTCCCAAATTAGTAGCAACACCTTTGATCTAACAATAAGAGGTGAAAGGTGAAGGGTGTAGCATAGTAGGCTCCTATATTGGAGGAGACGAAGAATATGAGTAGGATGTAGAGGAGGTTGTAGATGTACCCCTAGGCTAGAGCAAGGAGGATTGGGCATAGTTGGAGTAGCAGGTGGCAAAGCGAGATGCAAGGATCATGAGGTTATAGGTAGATCTAGAAAAGAGAGAGCATCAAAATAATATCAACATAGCATGCCTTTGGTCTTGGCACAAATATATCGAGGTATTGGAGGATAGGTTGATGGAACATTATATTCCACTTCCTGATCCTCCAACCTCATCTATGTTTGGGGGTACAAGGCGTAGCGAGTCTAGGCATAGCTCTAGGTCTAGGGCTCCTTCTAGGTCTAAGGCTCCTACTAGGTCACAAGGGTCTTCTTGGAGGATGTATCTAGTGCTTAGATGCACTTTTTTAGATGAGCCTTTGTGATCCATTGTATGTAGACTTTGCGAAATCATTGTATATTCGATATTTATACATATATACATGGCTTTTACCTTTTGTGTTATATTTTTATGTGAATGATTTTTGTGGAATGCATGTTTATGTTTATGATTAATGTATATGATATATTATGGATGATTAATTTAAGACAAAATATATGTATGATTTATGCAAGATGGCATGTATGTATGATTATTTATAGTTCAGATATTTTATTGGTCATTTTGCTAGCATTGTTGTTTAATCAAGGGCACTGGACTTGGTGTTGTATGGGATGAATGACTTATAACATAACATATATGTTGACATGGAAGAAGATATGGATGTTGATATAGAAGAATATATGGATGTTGATATGGAAGACTGCATGTTTTGAAGAGACTCAAAAATCCTAGTGGAATCAAACAAACTTCCTAAAACTACCTAATTTATCTAAGACCAAATGTGTGTGCAGTGAATTCATTTACTGAATCAAGAGTATGGTAATGACCCTAGATAATCAAGAATCAGTGTGTGTGCAAGTGATTTCATTAACTCATATTGAGTAAATTGGGTACACCTATTATGGATGAAACCAAAAAGCTAGCTTGTCCATATGAGTGGTCAGAGGTCTATTTTAAAAGTGATATTTCACCATGCATGAGCGTACTCCACTGCTAGTTAAGCACCTATAGATACAATGGAGGCTAAATCCATAGTCCATGATGTTTTTTTTTATCTCTTAAGGTTTGGGGATGACTACCTAATCGTATGACTAGAAATGTAGTATGATCCTTACAACCCAATTGATTAGTGGTGTGTGATGTAAAAGATTTAGAGTTTTTGTTAGGGATTTGTCCCTACTCTTTCTTTTATCTTTGGAATTATGATAGTGGTGAAAAACACTATTTTTATGGACTATGTTGCATGATGGGACTAGCAAGGATGATCCTTTTCACTTTGAGGTTCATACCAAGTAGGGTTTTATCCCTCTTTGACACAAGATGTTTTGAAGATGTGAAAATTGTTCTTGGTTCAAGAATGTTTTGAAATCAATTCCCATAACTCAAGGTTTTCTTAGTGTATATGTGCCATGGTCCTAAAAGGAACGTGACATATTTTGGAGGTAGCTTAAAACACTAGGAGTGGCTGAGTGACTGAAAAAACCTAGGATTTTTGTGAATGTGGCTTGTGCTGATGGCAATTTGACTTTGTGGAATTATGTGGATGACATTGTGAAGGTGCCTTTGATTAAGGCAATGCGACTTTTGTTGGAAAAATTAAGACCTTGAACTTAAATGATACCTATATGAAATGTGGAATGTGGATGTGTGACATGCAGTTTTATGATATGCAATATGTGAAATGCAATGTCGGTGAATGCATTATTTTTAAAATATGAATGCAAGTGAAATGCAATGATGAATGAAGTGTATGCAAATATTTTTGTGTATTAGCCATGCATATATACATATATAGTAATCAAATCATGCATAGAATTCTCTTAAGCGTATAACATTAAGTGGTTCATATTCTTCCTCTCCCTCTAGATTGGCAAGTATATAAGTACCATTACCCACTCTTTGTGTAACGATGTATGGACCTAACCAATTAGCCGTAAATTTATTAGGAAGGTGCGACAATGCAATGGTGTTTTATTGATTCTCTTTAAGGACGATCTCCTACTTGGAATTCACGTAGATGAAATTTGGAATTATAAGCATGTTTGAGGTGATATTAATAAACTCGTAAATGCTCTAAAGCATTGACTCACCTCTCATAAAGCAGTGTGAGTTGGCCAAGATGTGCTTGTCTAGTAGTGTCATCATCTATGACTTCCTGCAAAAAAATTGCAAGGAAGGGATCTCGAGCTCAAGAGGCATGATTGGTTTGGCTCCATAGACAAATGAAAATGGTGTTGTCCCTTTAGGTGTGTGGATGCTTGTTCGATAAGCCCATAATTCCAAAGGAATTTGTGTATGCCAATCTCTATGATTTTCTTTGACAAGTTTCTTGAGAATAGTAATTAAGGTCTTGTTGGAAGCTTTAGCTTGTCCATTTTTTTGTGGGTAATATGGAGTCAAGAAACTATGTTGGATGTTATATTTCTCACAAAGTTCTTGAACATCCTTGTTTTTGAAAGACTTACTATTGTCTAAAATTATTTTTGAGGGGATACAAAAATGAAAAATGATATGATGGAGTATAAACTCCATAGTTCAAGGTCCTGTCGTGCTGGTTAGAGGAATTGCCTCAACCCACTTTGTGAAGTATTCAATGGTTGTGATGATGAAAGTATGTTATCCTGAAGAAGGATGTGAAATTTTTCCAATTAGATCTAGATCCCATTGTGAAAAGGGCCAAAGGCTTTGAATATACTATAAAGCTTGTGATGGTACATGAGTTAAACTAGCATGTTATTGACACTTTTTGTAACGTTTGACATAGGTGCAACAATCATGTTCCATTATGGGAAAATAATAACCCATGTGTAGAATACACTTTGCAATGGTCATTCCACTAAAATGACCATGACAAGTACCATCATGGGCTTCAGCTATGGCTCTTTGAGCTTCACTGGCCTTGAGATAATGAAGGACTCCATCATAACCATGTTTATACAACATGTCCCCTAAAAGAAAAAAATATGCTACATTTTTCTAGAAAGTGCATTTGGAATTTTGAGATATATCATATGGGAGTGTTACAAACTTGAGAAAGACTACTATTTGGTTGGACCAAGGCTCATATGAATTCGATTGAATAAAGAAAACATCCTTTTCATATTTTGACTCAACATGGAAAATTGTAGATTTAGAAACTGTTGAAATGATAAGTGGTTATACCTCTCCAAAGAAATATTTTGGAATCAACGATCCAAGGGAAGCCATCGCATCTACAAATATATTAGTCAAACATGGTAAGCTATTGATTTCATACCAATAAAACTTAGAAAGCAACTTCATTGCTACTTCATGATAAATATTAATGGTAGGTTATTTGCATTGCCATTCTCCATTGATTTACCTTAAAATAAGTTGAGAATCATGAAATATCCTAATACGCTTAATACTCATAGCTATAGCTAATTGAAGACCTAAGATTATGGCTTCATACTTTGTAGTGTTGTTTGTACATTGGAAGTATAGTTTGAATGACAAAGGGATAGATACCCCCTATGGTGTGTGAAATATGACTCCGACACCTTGACATTTCATACACTTAGAGCCATCAAAGAATAGTGTGATATTGACGTCTTCCTCTGGAATGACATCTTCTTAATCCATGATAGCAAATATCAAATCATCTGGGATATCAATAATAAAAGGATGATCACTAGATAGTGGAGCTTCCACAAGTTGAACGGCTATTATCTGACCTTTAATGGATTTTTGGATTATAAATTCCAAGTCGAATTTAGTGAGGAGCATTATCCATTTAGTAGTGTGGATGTTATTGTAAGTGCACGACATCATGTAACACAAAGGATTTTATCTAGCTATGATGTATGTTGTGTGGCTAAGCATGTAATGTGTAAGTTTCTTAGTGGTAAAAACCACTATTAAGCACAATTTTTCTACATAAGCATATTTAGTCTCATAGCTTACCAATGTTCAACTAATGTAGTGATCTCAATTTTGTTCATTCTTTTGTGCAAGCATTGTCCCTAATGCAAAGTCCATTGCGGAGATATAAAGATAAAATTAGACCCCTAGACTAGGAGAAGTGAAGGTTGGTGGAGAAGCTAGGTATTGCTTAATGTCATTGAAGGATTTTTGATATTGATTTGTCCAAGATAATGGCACCCCCTTTTGTATTAGGTGATTGAATGGCCTACACTTGTCAAAAATTTGCACAATAAAATGATGGATTGATTGAATATTTCCTTGTAAACTACACAATTCTTTTAATTTAGTTGGGGGAGGCATATCCAAGATGACTTTGACCTTGTTAGGGTCCACCTCAATGCCTCTTTTGGAGATAATGAATCCTAGAAGTTTACCCGAGGTAACACCAAAGATGCATTTCTTGGTATTCAACCTTACATTATGCTCTAGGGGTCGATCAAAAACTTTCTCCAATAAACCAATATGTTCTTGTCAAGTTTTGGATTTATCCAAGAGATCATCCACATAGTATTCGATAATATTATGCATGTAGTTGTGAAAAATGTATGTCATGGCATGTTGATAAGTTGCACCTGCATTTTTGAGGCCAAAGGGCATCACCTTGTAACAAAATTTTCCCCAAGGTGTAATGAATGTTGTTTTGTGTTGGTCATAAGTATTTATTCAAATTTGGTTATATATTGAAAAACTATCCATGAGTGAAAGCATTTCATGGCCAACACAGGTATCAAAAAGAGTATCAATGTTTGGAAGAGGTAAGTCATCCTTAGGACACGCTTTGTTGAGATCTTGAAAGTCAGTGCATACGCGTATCACCTTGTTAGGCTTGTGAATGGGTACCATATTTGACAGCCACTTAGGATAGTCAATAAGAACAATGAAGTTCACGTCTAAGAGTTTTTGAAGCTCTATTTTTACCAAGAGGGCCATGGTAGGATGCATTCTCCTAAGTTTTTATTTTACCAGCTTAGCATCAGGCTGTAAGGTGATATTGTGGACAAACAAACTAGGGTCTATATCGGGCATATCATTATAGGGCCATGCAAATATACCCTTTTCCTCTTGAGGAGAGCAATAAATTGCTCTTGTTTATCGAGTGATAAACTTTTACCAAACATGCCAATTTGGGGGTCATATTTATCTGAACTAAGGTCCACATAGATAGTAACTTCAATAGACATGTGGGAATCTTCCTCAAACTCTTCTGGATTATCCTCATATATTTCTACCTAGAAAACCTTAGGATCCAAAGGTGAAGGTTTAAGCAAAGGTAGAGGGGATGGAGGAATGTAGTTGGTGGAAGCCCTTAATAATTCCTCAAACAAGAAAAATTCAACAAAGTTTGGGGGTAAGGAAATTTAGTCCATATCAATAAGGCTTATGTTAATTGAAATTGGATTAGCTTGATCGTATGGATTACGGAGTGGGGTAAATAAATCATCAGGATTCATGTTAACTTATAGGCAAGGTAGACAAGGCTGGATAGAATGGATGGAACCTAGAAACCGATGCTAGGATCTTGGTTAGCTTGAACAACAACAACACAAAACATGTTTTATTAAATGGTAGATTTACATATGTATTGCTAAAAAAGAAAATATGTTTTTGATTTTTTTTTTGGTTCTTGATAGTGGTGAGAACCACTATTTTTGTTTTATGTACATATATTACAAGTTGGCTTATGGAATGGCTTAATTGAATGGAGGTGGTGG
Organism: Wollemia nobilis; assembly: GCA_028583015.1. NCBI lineage: Eukaryota > Viridiplantae > Streptophyta > Pinopsida > Araucariales > Araucariaceae > Wollemia > Wollemia nobilis. The sequence goes on from JAQPPZ010002954.1 coordinate 835,479, forward strand.
TTCACTGGTAAGGGTAGCTCACTCTTATAGTAGAACCAAGCGAAAGATGGGCTCATGGATGGGGAACATGTTGAGATAAAAATCATCTTGTTTGGAATGGAGAATGATGGGATCTAATTCTTCTTTAGATTCATTCGAAATGGGACATTGATAGGTTGATGCACTCCCTGTTCATGGAGTCCTAGGCCATAACCTTGCCAATTGGCTATGTGAAAATATCGAGATAGAAATATCAACATGTTTGGAACATTAGCAAGATTTGGTTCTTTGGGTTCCTATATGGGTGCTGGACTTGATGAAGAATCAATTCCCCCATATACAAAATTTATGCTATTTGGAGTTGAACCGATGTTATAGACTACTATTGCTAAAGGTGGATCACGTGGGTGACCAAAATCCTTAGCACTAGGGATGGTGAGGGGTATGACAGTTATGTCTTGGACCACGTATTCACCAATACTAGTATTAGTGAGGTGGACCTCAACTTGGGATGACATGGGAGGATCATGATTAGGTGATGGATCAAGAAATGATGGAAATAGATATGTTTTATAGTTTTTCAATTCGACTTGGGAAACATTAGTTGATGGCAATGGATTGGATTGGAAAAACTATTGAGTGGATAGTGATGATGAGGATGGCAGTGATGTTGATGATGTGGATCTACGGTGACCACATATGCATGTAGTCATTGATGTAGGTGGTGGATATATGGAATATTGATGAGGGTTGGTGATAGGGAGCTCTTCAGGAATGGAATTATTTGATGAAGAGATTGGTGAAGTGGTGGATGGATTTGATGATGGTGAAAAAATGATGAGTGGAAGGGAGCATGGAATCATAAGGATTTGAGATGAAATTGCAATATTTAAATGGCATGAAATCCATCGATATGCAATGTAACTATCCCTCATAAACATATTTCAAACATTGATGTAGTATTGAAGGGAAAAATATCATTTCCATCATCCAAGGTATTCCAAGGAGTATATTGTACACCATGGAACCTTCCAATATGTGGAACATTGTGTGCAATGTTTTAAACCATACTTCTATGGGTAAAACAACGATGTAAACTATGGAACACAAAGCATCATTTAATGCTTTAAGGGTGAAGGATGATTTGGTGATGTGATATGGAGGAAGGTTCAAATGATGGAAAACAGATGTGGTGATGATTTTGATAGAGAAACCAATATCAATTTTTTAAAAGGCTTCTTGTCAATTAGAGCCATGATATGCAATGGAGGATCTACTAATTCCGATGAGATTGGCTTAATCTCAAAGTCATAGAATGTGATGGAAGGCTCCATGCATGTTTGGATGCTCCCCACAAAGTTATTGAAGACATTAGGATCTTGCTATTGCAATTCAATGGATTTTAGAATATCCATTAATGCTTCACAATGTGGGGGATATTATTGGATTAGCTCATAGATCATCAATTTTATGGAAGCCATTTTCAATATTGTAGTTAGTCGGCTCCTCAATGAGATGAATGGTCGAGGTGGATGATTGATAGGTGGATTTTGTGGGTTTGATTGGCTAGGGATATGAATGGGCAATGAAGTATTAGGAAAAAATTGGATGGGTGGTGATGTAGAAGGTTGTGACACACGTGCTTGAGGTGGTTGACTTTGTTGGTTACTCTGTTGATCCCTAGTGATCACATGGATGGCCCCTACAAACCCTTGGTATTGTTGAATGTGGTTGACTTGGTTAGGAAGAGTTTTAGTGTTAGCTTCCTCTACATTTGGTTGCACCTCCTCATGATGAGGAAGTGGTGTTTGAAATATACCAAAATTTTGGTTTTGTTGAGCGAGGGGATTACCAAGCTTGATCACCCCCAAGTCAACAAGGTCTTGGAATATGTTTTTAAACTCATGGGAGTTATTTATGTCATGCCTGTTTTACCTATGATAAGGATAAAATAAGTGTTTTTGATAATTTTTACCATGTTTGGCAGGATCATTTGGTATGATTTCGAGCAAAGCAAGTTTATTTGTCTCATACAACCTTTTAAAAAGGGAGGCATATGACTCATCTAGTAGGGTATATTGGTTATTTTATCAGATAGGCTATCGTCAGGGATGGTTTTCCATAGCTAGCACTATGTTTTAAACTTTTGGAGCTTGTGTTGTTGAGGGGACCACACAATATGAAATATGTTACGGTGTTTATTGCACAAATTGTTGTTGTTGAGCCATTTTCGACTATCTCATGGCCACTTGATTGACTTGATTTGATTGGATGGTTGGGGTAGCTTGTGTTGATTTTTTTTGGCCTGAATAGTTGCTTTTGTATTGGACCTTGTTTTGGCATTCTTTCTTCTTCGGCTTTAATATGTCTTCTTGGATTTTGAAGTCCTTAATGATGCTAGCTTGAGCTAAAACTTATTCAAATGATTGATAAGTTCGTAGTTGGAGCATCCAAGAGATAGGTTTTAAAAAACTCTTGGTGAATAACTTAATTAGCTCATCCATTGGTAGGGTGAATGGCAATTTAGTTACGATAACCCTCAAAATATTTTTAAAATCATAGATAGATTCATCATCGTGTTGTTTTAAGACATACACATTAGATAATGAGATATTCTTTTTAAAATTTAAGAAGAAATGATCAAAGAATTGATCAATAAATTGGTCAAAAGTATAGATACTATGGCTTGGCAATTGATTATACCATTCTATGGCATCCCATCCCAATGTTTGAGGAAAATTTCAAAGCATGAGAGAATTATCATCTTGAATTCTAATGCATGCATGAACAAAGGTGCTCACATATTATTTGGGATCCTCAGTTCCCTTAAATTTATCAAACTTGGGTACCATAAAATCTATCGAATATGGTAGGGATGGTATCGAAGGATGAATTGGTTGATTGATAAATTTGTGTGAGGTTGGTTTTTGGTTTGAAAAACTAGGAGTAAATTGCATAAAATGATCTATTTGTTTTTGCATGGCCTTAATTCGAGGATCTTCCTTAAGAATGTGGAAGCCCTGCATTACCTGATGAGCTTATGGAGGCATGAAGAGATGTTTTGGAGTGTTCAAATGATGAGGAGATTGGTATTGATGGCTAGGCAAATTGGATGGAATATTATGACTGGGGAATTATTGATGAAAATATGAGGAATTATGGAATGATGTTGATGGATGGGGGTTATGGCTAGGCGGGACAATGGGAATAGGATGGGTTATGGTATGGCTTAATGGAGAAGAGGGATAGAAACCACAGAATACTATGGTGCCCATGATGGAACCTGGTTGACAAGGGTAGTCTGAGTAGAGTTATGTAAGGGATTAGGGTTTGCATGTACTTGTTGTTGAGCATTTTGACATTGTCTAAGAAAATTGTTTAGGTTTTCCCATGCCTTACTAATATATCTATCAGAGACTAAGGGTATGGAGGTAGACAATATGGAATATGTGGCTTGGGTACAAGTTACACTAGGCATGTAAACTTGTGAGGTTGGAACTTGTGAAGCATCTTTGACTTGTGCCTCATACAAGAGGTTGGTGTAAGTAGAGGTATATGATGTGCTAAGAGCACATGAAGGTTGGGGAATGAATGCATGGGGTGAAGGTGCAACTGATGCCTCAAAAATAGGGTTAGTATGCACCTATATAAAAGTGGATGGGGGTTGGGAATAGATAGGATCTTACTATAAAATAAAATCCTATCTAGGTGAATTGAGAATAGACTTTAAGACATAATTAGAAGACTTCATGAAAGATTCTACTCTTGCCATGTCTGTATGGGTAATATGGTTATCAATGGTAGGGGAGGTTGACTCCTCTTAGGTCATGGTCATATGATATGCTATGGATGGTAAATAATGTGATAGACCTACAAATAAATATGCTTGTGTCACATTCAAAGAATCTACCACAAAAATGGTGAGGAAGGTGGATGATGGTTCCATTAAGTTATCTTGACTTATAGCTTTATTTTAATTTCTAGTTAATACCATACGCACAATAAATCAAGATACAAATTAAAATACCAAATGTAACACAAAAACTAAAATTCTTAACGAAACAAATAATCAATGCTATTTTTTAACCAATGTGGCTTACTTTATTCATTGATTATATCCTTTTAATGTGTATTCATTTTATATGTCAGTATTGTGTGTTTTGATGTTCTAATATTACTTAATGAAACAAAGGTAAAATCTATGATGAAGATAGGGCAATGAGATTCTTGCTGGTGATGAAATCCAACAATTTTTCTCAGGGGTATCCTATGGTGGCTAAGGGTAGAGATTTTGTGGATGGATATGAATTCCATCATCATCAAATCTCAAGAAATGGTTGGTGATGAAATCCAACCACTACTATTTTGAATGAAATGTGTTGTGTGTGAATTCATATTAAAGTTTCTATTTAATAATGTGTACAAAAAATGTTAGAAAAAAAATTTCATAGATATAAATTAGAAGCCAACAAGAGAATGCCAAGTTCTCCAAATGGCATGAAGTACACCACTTAAGACCCTCTGTCTAAATAACAACCTGAGGGTTTGTCCACCCCTCTGAATGGAATCACCCAAATGGAAGGGATACTTTTGGCACCCTAATATTGTTCCTAATTAGATAAAAAAAGGTGTTTCTAACCCTAAAATACAAAACTAAGTTATGCAATTCTCAATTCAGATGCACACAAAATACAACATTTTATATTTGTGAATACACTAAAGACATAAACCTAATTACAATGTATGTAAATGGATGTAAACCTAAAAATGTAAACTAGAATGAGTTCATTTCTAGATTATTTAATGATAGTTTATTTTAAGCTTAGAATATTAAAAATGTGGTAGATAACCCAAAATACATAAAACCAAGACTTAAGTTTTAAACAACAGACTTACTGGATAGCCTACGTATTTGCTCCAAATCACTGTAAACCACACTTTGATTTTTTTAGAAATGCACTTGGGAATTTTTGGATGGATCTGAATGCATCTAGGTGTTTCTTAATAACCTCTAGGTGGTGCTGGGTGTTTTGCGCTCTTTCTACAACTTATACAAACTTTAAGAAACCCTAGATCCAACAAAAAATGTGTGATTTATGCTTATGAAAATCTGCAAAATAGGACATCAAAAAGCAAGTTAGATTTCAAGATAAATCATAAAATTAAACCCTTAGGGGGTCCCACCGTGATCATCATTTGTGAAGAAAAAAACTAAACACCAGATACAACTAACTAAAAATGAATAAACCACATAACACAAGAAATTACACAATGAAATAGATCTAATATTATTATTGCTGGGGGATTTGAGTACAATCAAATGTGACCCCAAATGGGGGTTTTACATAGTTTATTTTATATAGTAAATACAATAAAACTAGGGTTCTCTAAATCCCTAGCTAACAATGCTTGAGGTGTTTGTAAACTTGTTCTTTCTTCCAACAGAGTTGAGTGGGCTTCAGATATCCATTGAGTCAGGCCACTCCAGCTTAAATAGTTGTCCAATACTGATGAATCTCTAGATCTACACACATACAAAAAATAGTAGGAAGTTAGTAATAACTATGAGGGCTCCACTATGTGAGACCTTCAAATATTAAAAAACCCTAGCTATTGATAAATGAAAATGCATGCAAATCTAAAGATATTAAAATGAAATAAAAGATATATTTGATTTACCTTGATACTTGTTGATTGTCCTTTGATGGCTAGATTTTTTGTAAATCAATGGCAAAGGCATGCTATAGCTTTGCACAAAGGTAGGAGGATTTTAGAAGGGCTTACATAAAACACCCGTAGACACCTGGCAATTACAAAAAATGCTTGTGGATAGTTGGGACTGGTAGGGAGGTGCTCGTGGATGCTTGGTATTGACAGAAAGAACCCAAAGGCACCTGGTAGGTAGATAAAGCAAAGGCACAAGATGTGGTGATGGTGGTAGTGATCAAGGGGAAGGGAATATGGTGGCTGGAATGGGATTAGGGCACAAAAGGCTTGGTTAAAGACTTAAGGCACTTAGGAAATCAAGGAACTCAAAAGCTTAGGAACTCAGACACTTAGGGTTTGAGACATCAAAATGGCTCCTATTTATAATCTAACCTAGGCCATGCTAGGGTTTCAATTACACTAATCATGTGGATGATATTAAAGTACATCTAAGGGCATGGATTGAAGTGGGTTGACAAACATGATTAAATGAAATCGAATGACTGGGATTGATTTATTTATATATATATTTATTAAATATATATATATATATATTAATATATATAAAATATTATTATTTAAATATATATATATATATATATATATATATATATAGTAAATATATAAATATATATAAATAATAGGCAAAAATGGCAGGAAAGCTAGGATGGAGGATAGGTGGCTAGATTTTTGTGTCTACAAAATCATTTAAAATCCTACCAAGTTTTTGATCTCAATGATCAATGGCTCACAAATATTTAGAGAAAAATATAGAGGGTAAAGCATTTAAAATCCCTCTAGCAGTCCAGTCCCAATGATAAACAACTCATGGAGATTAAAAAATATAAAGGGTAAAGCTTATTGTCATCTTTGATTGTCTTAGTCAAAATAATTGTGCTTCACAACAATGGGGTTGTATCTAAGAGTGTGGGTCTGAGCCCAATCAGGGGCCTCTAAATTTTTTTACAAGTTTGACTCCTTATTAATATGTGATCTTTCTGGAACACCTAGACTCAAAAGGAGAAAATGGATGCCTGAAAAGGAAAAGTAAATAACTCAACAAAAGAAAGAAGGAGAATATGAGCCAAAATATCTACTAAGGTCCCTCTAGAAAATAGGCTTGAACATTATGTGCTAGTAGTGAACTCTTCCATTCCCAAACACAGTAAAGAATAGATGGGATTTTCCAACGTATTTATGCATAAAGAAGGCAGGTCTATAGGAAGCCACAAATGGCTGATCCAAAAATTAACGTAGGCACCTCACACATACATGTACCAAAAAAATCCAATGAAAGTAAATACTACAAGTGCACACACACATACAAATATATATCTATAGGAAATCATAAATGATTTATCCAATAATTTACATAAACCTCCATATATATATGCAAGTAGTACAATTAAAAAATATTGTGTCAAGAGCAAGGTTTCAATTTTTCCACAAGCTACTTAGGATCTTACTACTATATAAAATAAAATGAAAGGAGATCCTACACGAGAAAAAAATTAAACTCATCGATCCTTTACAAATCTACAAAGAGGAGGGTTTCCCTCCAAAAGTCATGCAAATATTTCAAAATAATTACTATAGTTTACACTAGGGCATATCTTGTTTGAGTAATTAGTCCCTCTTAAAGTTCTTTGTATTTGATACTTTAAATACTAGATGGTTTTGAGCCTTCAAATAAACAAAAACCACCATTATTTCAACCTATCCCTTCTTGGGAATCCTTGTAATCTAGGTGCAGAGGATTTTTTCTTTTAATGCTCTAGATTCAAGAGTGGCCTCATCATGGATTTCTAGCTACTACTATCCTTTCCAATATATATACAAGTTTAATTAGTAAATGACAATACTGTCCAAAATATTGTGTATCTCAACAAATCTTTAGTTTTTCAAGATATGGATCCTTTCTTTGAAAGCTCTTTTCCTTCCATCTAGCCTTGATTTTTTTCTTGCTTTAACACTTTTAACCATGGAATCTCCATTTTTAGGAATTTTTCTTATCCTTTTTGATCAGATCTAAAAAAGGTCTAACCTTCAATCATTTTCTTAACTAGCCCTTCGAATGTCAAAATATTTTATTAGAGGTTTCTCTTTGTGCTAGTTTGCTTCTTGTACTCTACCTTGGCTGTCAAAAATTGGTGTAGTGAGAAATTACTATATTTTTTGTGACTTACAAGGGATATTTATTCTACTAAAGATAAGGAACCCATGTAGACTGGTTCCTTATCTCATTGGACACAAAGTCAAGCAAAGATTTTGTCAAGCAGAATTAGGAAATTTTAGAAATCTACATATCCACATCTCTATAGCTATTAGAACTTCCATAATTCCATGAATTTGGGACAACTATGCTATATATGGTATATATTTACAAGAATTTAAGTGGGTATACTTTATCCATTGGGCATGAATTCAAAAATATCCCCCACTAGTTGCTCAAGTCCCTATTTAAATTCTTATTTTCTAGTTCCTTGGGCAGAAAATATTTACCCATATAAAGATGGAGCTTGAAAGAAACCTTCTTGGTAGAAATAGGTAGGTTATCTTATTATTGGCACCACTAGAGTGAGATCCCCATTCATCGATTGGGTCTATTTATGTCCCTCCATTCTTGTAGGGGAAGAGATACTTTTCATGTGCTAGCTTGACCTCTTTGTAGGGGTATTTTCCCAATATGGTAGTTGCCCATTGTCTCACATGGCCATCATAGGGGTAGAAGAGATCTGACCTAAAGCTCTCCTCTTCTCCGTGGATTTGTCTAGCTTTTGATAAATTTATAGTTCCATGCCCCTCTTGATACCTATGGAGAGGCTTCTTTAATATCTACTCTTATTTTTCAAGGAGTTTGAAGATATGATGCAGGAGCATCCGGCGGTAAAAGAACAACCTCAAAAAGGTTTTAAAAAAAAGGGGGAAAGCTTAAGTTCAGCAAAGCTAGTTTTTTTTCCCAAGGCAAAAGTTGGGGAGGGGGTCGCGAAATCACAACATGTCACGATTTCGTGACATGTCACGATTTCGTGACATGTCACGATTTCGTGACATGTCACGATTTCGTGACATGTCACGATTTCGTGACATGTCACGAAATCGCGATCCCAAAAGCTGCGATGTAGTGAGGGGAGTTTTCGTTGCGATATCACGACGTTACGATATCGCGACGTCATTGGGAATGCAGAGTGGAGCGGTTGTGTTGTCACGATATCATGACGGTATTTCAGAACTGAGGTGAGGGAGAATTCCCGTCGTGATATCGCGACCAGTGAAAAGTTGACACGTGGCATAGTCTCGAAACAGGTAAAACAAAGCAGAACTTCGGCAAAGAAAAGGCAAAGGGGGGGGTCGTGAAATCGTGACATGTCGCAATTTTGTGACATGTCGTGAAATCGTGACCCCGAGGAGCTTCAGCAAGGCGAAGGCGAGGGGGTCGCGAAATCGTGACATGTCACGATTTCATGACATGTCGCAAAATCGTGACCCCCAAAGGGCTTCGGTAGGGGAAGGCGATTTTGGTCACGATATCACGACATGTCGTGATTTTGTGACCTGTCGCGATATCGCGGCCAATAAGAAGACAGGGTAAAGTTTAAAAGTGGACGGCCAGGCAAGGCCGAAATTGACACGTGGACAACCACGTGTATTAAGACAGTTGTGAGGGGCACGTGTATTGAAGATTGTGCGACAAGAAGAAGGTAAAGCTGAATTAAACACGCGATCAGCTATGTGTATCAAAACAAAGATGAAGGCCACGTATCTTAAATGAAGATGACAGCCGCATGTATTAAATAGGAATAACCATCGCAAGGACGTATTCTGACAAAGTGACAGTTGCAGACCATAGAAGGTATGTGCTGAGACAGTAGTGCAGATCGGGCAATTGCCCATTTATGGCAGACAAATTTGAAAACTCGGTCGGGGGGAAATCGAATTTGAATTTTTTGTTAGGCGGGGCATTAATTGCCTAGAGGATCGAGGCCTCGATAAAAACTCAGATTTTTGTATTAGTCGGGGTGGTGGACTGGAGAATAGGCGCAGAAGAGTGAGAGTGGAAGAACCGAGCTGAGCATCGGTTAATGTAAGCCTACGGGCTGTAATGTATAAGAATTTCCGAATTAATAGAAGAAAAGTTTGAAATTTTGTAGGAGTGTGTATGTGCATATTTTTCGGTCCCCATTAGTGGTATCAGAGCTAGAAGTTCCTGAGTGTGTGACAGATCACCGAACATGAGGCAGTCACACCAGGATCTGTGGGAAGGCTCGAGAGAAAGTGAGAAGATGCCTCCGAGAAGAAACCCCATTGGTGGGAGAGGCATGGCAGCAGCAGATTTCCAAGCTTTGCAACGGCAAGTTCAGGCCTTGCAAGAAGAACTGCGCAGAGGATACGAACCAAGAAGAGATGCAGACAGTGAAGATGAAGTAGATGAAGAGGAAAACCAGTTTGAAGAAGAAGAAGAAGAAGCTGTAGATCCGGCACAAGCCAGACTGTACAAGGCCATATCCCAGATCGAGAAGAGGTCGAAGATAGAAGTTTCCATGTATTTCGAGAACTTGAATTCGGAGGAATTGATTGATTGGATAAATGACCTGGAAGAATACTTCGAGTATGAAGAAGTTGAAGATCCCGAGCGGGTCAGATTTGCCAAAACCAAATTAAAAGGTCATGCCAGCATATGGTGGAAGGGGATACAGCTGGAATGGAACAGAAGAGGAAAAGAACGGATAACAAGATGGGAACGGATGGTTGAAAAATTAAAAAGGTAGTTTATTTCGACAGATTATGAGTTGGATCTGCTAAGAAAAATGTAGGGTTTAAGACAGATGAATAAAATTGTTCAAGAATATACGAAGGAATTTTATAAAATCTCCATTAGAACCGGCCATTTAGAAGCAAGCAAAGAAAAGGTGGCCCGTTATATTAATGGGTTGAGACCCAGTGTCCAGGAAGAGTTGAGCTTAGTGCGGGTGAGCACCATTGAAGATGCTTACCAGTTTGCTCTGAAGGTTGAAGAAAAACTAAACAGAAGGTTTGAGAGCAAGCAAAAAGGAAGAGGGCCTGGAGGAAAGACCGGTGGAAGAAAGGAGGAAGGAAAGGAAGAGAAGAAAGAAGAGGTTAGCAGCAACCAGAATCAGAAAGAAGATGAAGAACCCAAACCACAAGTTCAGAACAATGGCTACCCAAGAGGAAGAGGTAGATCTGGACGCGGGTATGGAAGGGGAGTGTTTCGGGGAACATGTTTCCACTATGGAGAAGAGGGGCATCGGGCATATGAGTGTCCCCAGCACCCCGAGAGAGTGAACAAGAAACAAGTGGGTCCTACCAGAGTTGCTATGGTAGCGAAAGATGCTGAATAAGAACATTCTGAAGAAGCTGAGAAAGGAGAAGCAATGATTGTGAGGAGAACCATGCAGATTGAGGAAGACAAACCAGATCAGAGGAGAAGCCTATTCTGCACACGGTGCAAAAGTGCAAGCAAAGTCTGTAATGTTATTATAGACAATGGGAGTACATATAACTTAGTCTCCGAGGAGATGGTTGCTAAGTTACAGTTGGAGAGAAGGAGACACCTGCATCCATACCGGATTGCGTGGTTGCGGAAGGACCATAGAGCATGGGTCCATGAACAGTGTTTAGTCACGTTCCAGATTGGGAGATACCAGGATGAGGTCCTGTGTGATGTTTTCCCCATGGATGCTTGCCATTTGCTGTTGGGAAGGCAATGACAGTTTGATTGGAGTGCAGTGCATGATGGTCATGCAAATACATACTCCTTGATGAAAGATGGAGTGCGGCACAAGTTGAAGCCATTACAGACAGTGGATGAGAAGGTGTGTAGCAATGCCAGAATTTTTCTGGTAGAGGGCAAATTTTTTTTTTGCCAGGAGACAAAATTTGAGCAGGTTGCAAGAGCAATTGAGTATTTGGAGGTGTTACAGAAGACGCAAATCGAACAACACAGAAGTGAAGGTCACTTCTCCATTTACCTCGGATGTCTGATGCAGGAGCATCCGATGGCAAAAGAACAACCTCAGAAAGGTTTTAAAAAAAAGGGGGGAAGCTTAAGTTTAGAAAAGCTAGTTTTTTTTCCCAAGGCAAAAGTTGGGGAGGGAGTCGTGAAATCGTGACATGTCACGATTTCATGACATGTCACAAAATTGCGACCCCAAAAGCTGTAGTGTAGCGAGGGGAGTTTTCATCGTGATATCGTGACGTCGCGATATCGTGACGTCATTGGGAATGCAGAGTGGAGCGGTTGTGTTGTCACGATATCATGACGTCACGATATCACGACGGTATTTCAAAACTGAGGCGAGGGGGAAGTCCCATCGTGATATCGCAACAGGTCATGATATTATGACCAGTGAAAAGTTGACACGTGGTGTAGTCTCGAAATAGGTAAAACAAAGCAGAACTTCGACAAAGAAAAGGCAGAGGGGGGGGTCACGAAATCATGACCCCGAGGAGCTTCAACAAGGCAAAGGCGAGGGGGGTCACGATTCCAAAGGGCTTTGGCAGGGGAATGCGCTTTTGGTTGCGATATCACGACATGTCACGATTTCGTGACCTGTCACGATATCGCGACCAATAAGAAGACAGGGTAAAGTTTAAAAATGGATGGCCAGGAAAGGCCGAAATTGACACGTGGACAGCCACGTGTATTAAGACAGTTGTGAGGGGCACGTGTATTGAAGATTGTGTGACAAGAAGAAGGTAAAGCCGAATTAAACACGCGGTCAGCTACGTGTATCAAAACAAAGATGAAGGCCACGTATCTTAAATGAAGATGACAACTACATGTATTAAACAAGAATAACCATCGCAAGGACGTATTCTGACAAAGTGACAGTTGCAGACCATAGACGGTATGGGCTGAGACAGTAGTGCAGATCAGGCAGTTGCCCATTTATGGCAAAAAAATTTGAAAACTGCCGGGGGGAAATCGAATTTGATTTTTTTTGTTAGGCGGGGCATTAATTGCCTAGAGGATCAACTGCCCGATAAAAACTTGGATTTTTGTATTAGTCGGGGTGGTGGACTAGAGAATAGGCGCAGAAGAGTGAGAGTGGAAGAACCAAGCTGAGCATCGGTTAATGTAAGCCTACGGGCTGTAATGTATAAGAATTTCTGAATTAATAGAAGAAAAGTTTGAAATTTTGTAGGAGTGTGTATGCGCATATCTTCCGGTCCCCGTCAAGATATCCCTTTTATGTCTATAATAATGCTGTGTACTCCTTTTCTGATGCATCCTCAAAGGGAGTGTTTGGCTCAAGTTTCACTTTGTCTACCTCTTTTTTAAAATCATTCATGATTGAGGCAACAAGTTGATCCTAGTCAATGACTGAATGTGGAGATAAAGCATCATAATTTTGGTGAACCCTATATTTTAGTGAAGCCACCAATAGTCTAAGGGTCATCATACTTTGTGAAATTGTGCAGTTGGTAAATGAAGACAATTTATTGTAGGTGATCTAATGGGGATGTCAAGCCTTCATCAATGTATTCTAGCAAGATTTTCAATAGTGATACTGGAAATTTTACCTAAATAGTTAGTGGCTCTAGAGGTCATAGCAAACACTTCTCTCCCTATTCATGAGACACTTCTAATGATGGGACAACCATCTTGGAACTATGGGCCCTTTGAATTGTAGTAGAATCATTTAGTAAATGAAACTCATGCTCTAAAAGTAGATAGATTAAGGTCTTCACAAAAACCTTAATCTTATATGTTCAATAGCAACTTATTTTGATGTTTCTTTTAGAGTAAAGTTTCCAAGTGAGTGAGAGGCACTTCAACAAGTAAGGATAGGATTAGATCCTCACAAAGTCTAGCCTAACTTGTCATTTCAATTATGGGACCAATGATGTGTCATTGGGGTACCACTAGGCATGTCATTAAATTGTTGTTGTCTTTGATTGTATTGGTTGAAAAAATCATAACTTGTAAGGAGTAACATAATAAGGCTGCAATCGAGAGTGTAGGATTTGGTTCAATTGGGGTTTTTTGAGAGTTTTTACAAGGTTGCAATTGGACCCAAAATGGGAAAAGAGATACGAGAAAAGGAAAAGTAAATAACTCAACAAAATGAAAATGATGGCAATACACCAAAATATCTACTAATATCCATCTACACAATAGGCCTAAACACTATGTTATAATAGTTAAATCTTCCACTCCCCAACATAGTTATGCATAATAGGATTTGCTAATGTAGGTATGCATAAAGAAGACAGGTCCATAGGAATCCATAGATGGTTAATCCAAAAATTGATGTGGGACCCTCACACATACATGCACCAACAAAACCCAATGTAAGAAAAGACTACAAGCATGCACACATTCAAAAATGGGTCTACAAGGAGTCATAGATTATTGATCCAAAAAGTGATGTGGGCTTCCATATATATGCAAGAAGTACAATTACAAAATATTGTGTCAAGAGCAGGGGTCCAATTTTACCATAAGATGCTCAAGATCTGATTGCTATACAAAATAAAATGAAGGGAGAGCCTACAAGATAATACAATTGTAAACTTGTTACTATTTAAAAACTAACACTACTCCTATTTATATATTACAAATATGAGGGTTTCCCTCCAAAACTCGTGTAAAAATTTCAATATGATTAATATATCTGATAAGTCATATCTTTCCTAAGTCATTAGTACCCCTCAAGGTTCTCTAGATTTGATACTTTAAATACTAGATGGTTTTGAGCCTTCAGATTAGTAGCTACCACTTATTTGAGAATCATTTTCTAATTTTGATATCCTTGAGAACCATTTCCTTGTTGGAAGTATTTTTGAGGTCTTATACCTCATACGAATGACTACCTACCATTTTTTTTTGTAATAAATACTTAGTATTGTTCTTATCTTGAATGTGAGGCCTCTACTTTTTAAATAGGTTGACCAACATTTCAAAGCTTGGTGTTTTCTTAGTGATATTTAATGTCATACTATTTGTATCAAATCTTATAGTGATGCTCATAGTTTAGAAAATATCTTCATAAATTATTCATGTTTTTCTCCACTCTTCATATTTAAGAAATGGAGTTGAATTTAGAGAAATAAACTGTGATTATGATTCTTTGCTTCAAAGACTATCTGTAACTTCTCCCATGCATCTTTGGTTGTGGTTGAATCTTGAATGTATGCTTGTAAGTCATCTACTAATCCAAAAATGATAATTAATCTTGACTTTCTATCTTCCTTGTCAAAATTTATCTAATATTTACCTTATGTAGTAGGATGATTAATGGTTTCATTTACAACTTGCCATACTTCTTCAAAATTGAGTTGTGTTTTGAGTTTGGTCCTCTTGGTGGCATAATTATTCCCCCTTAATAGTTGGGAGTCAGGAAATAGAAAATTTGGTGCACCATTAGCCATATCAAACTTTTAAAAAATTTGATTTTTTTTCTTTTATTGAACCAACCTCACAAAATGCTTTTCGATGAATATATATGTCTATACTCCTAATTTAAATGATGATTAGAATTTGTGAGAGAAATGCAATGTCTTGTCAAGAAAAATAAAATTGGAGGGAATATTCTATGAAATATTTCAATATTTTATTTTCTTAAAAAAATGTATTACCTTTTATTCTCCTACAATCAATAATGGAAAATAAATAACAAATATGGGCTGAGCCTCCCCCCCCTCGAATTTTAATTTGATTTTGTAAAATAACTTATCATCACATATTTTGAAAAATTAATTCAATGAATACCTTTGATATCTTGAAACTCAATGCTGGTCATTTGAACTCCTTCATGCTATGCCTACATTCATTTGATATACTTTTAGTTATGCCTTCAACATTTGTTTGTTTGAACTTCCTTTAGAGGAAAATTAATGCTGATTAGAACATGATTTGGAGCCCTTTATTTAGAATGCTCTTATTGAGTAATAAATCTATTTTCTCAAAGTTGTCAATCCTTGTGAAATAATTTATTATTTTATAAAATGTATTATCAAAATTGTGTTTGATTTGTAAACTGTCCAAGTGTCAAATATTTGTCACTAAGTAAATTTAAGATGCATTTTTGCTTTGATGATGTTCTTGATATTTTGGCACTTATTTGGTGTTTGTTATAGGTTATTAATGATTTAATATTCTTCACATCTTGTAGATAATTTTTTTTGGTCCAAATATCATTGGTTGCTAATGTTCTTAGATTCAAATCCTTGAGCTTCTCTTTTTAGAGCAAATGTTTCTACCTTGTTGACCTCCTTGTAGATAATTTATTTTCTCCTTCAAGAAAACCATTCAATATTTCAAATGTATGTGCATAATGGTGGAAAATTATTTCCTTATAATTATATATTTTAATGGATATATATCACCTTCTAAATATTGCAATGTTGATTATTGTGAATTAATTTAGAGGAAACAAAAAAAAATTATTTCATATTGAGTAGCTCCAAACTTTGGCCAAGTAAAACGTTTCTTGTCCTTTCTTTTAATTAGCCAAAATTTCTATTATGAGGAACTAGGTAGTTACCATGTGAATGATACTTTCATTCTGTTTGAAGACTTCATGTTATCCTAAAATTTTTATTTTGCTTTTCCATGGTTAAATTTTCCCATGTTATTTAGAAGATAATATATTTCTTATTTTGGTGGATCATTTGTGCCTTGATATAAATAGTGTCTAATATTATATTTACCAATATTTTTATAATTCCAATTTTCACTTAAAATGGATGTGCACACATATAATGAGCTTCTTGGAAATTCATGATCTACATACCTTTAATGATTTCTTTGCTTGAATGAAGATATATCTTTTGCTATTCAATTGTCTTGAATATGTTGTTGTTCTCTTATCTTATGTGGTTTTCTTAAAATACTTTTAAGAAGCTTCAATGGCTTCCTTAGTACATTTAAAATAGAATTTTTTTCTAAACGAAATTATTATGATCCCATTTCTCTTCTACTGATATTGAATTTGGTACTACTTGCAAGCTATAAAATTATTGATCTTTGATAGGGTTAAAATATTTTTCTTCTTGGAGGCTTTTTCCTCTCTAGTCTTTTGTAGGAATTGTTACCTTGCAATATTTATAGCAAGAGTTTGATTTCTAAGAAATATTTCATGGAATTTTACTTCACAAAGAAGACGATTACCTCATATTTTGAGGTTAACCTTAATAAATCTTCAATAGGGTTGTTTACTGTAGTGACTCCTCACTACTAGTTTATGCCTAAGGAAAAATCCCAAGGGAGGTAAAGTTCCAATCATAGATGGTCCCAAATTTATGAAGATAGCCCTACAATCCTAAAAATATTTAATATATTTTGAAAAGTAGAAAGTTGAGATAAGTCTTGACAATTAGAAGTTATGAAAAATTGATAAAGAAAGACAAGAAAAGTCTTGATAGATGTGACGTTGAGGGAACTAGAGAAACTTTCTCCTAGATAAATATAATGTAATTTTTTTTGTAATATCTGACCAAGGCTAGTGATAAGAAGTTTCAACCTATAGGAATGTGTTGGATCTTAAATGGATTGAGGACATGCTAGAAATTTTGAAGCTATCACCAACATCTCAGATGAGATAAAATATGTAGAACCATAGGAGGGGTAGGTAAATTTAAATTAATGTGCCCTTTATTATAAATAGCAAGGACCACCTACCAAATGACATCCCAATTAAGCAACTCAAACTTTTATTTAAGACAAGTATGGTGAAGGCAGTTTTGGATCTAACAACTATTATACCCAAGGGTACATCTTATAATTTTTAGAGTCCCTAGAAGAGGCAACTAAAATTTTTATATCCACCTATAAATAATTTAGGAGGGAAAATCTCCCTCTTGTATCTATAAATAGCAATAGTTTAGACTGTAAAAAAGATTATAAAATTTACATTTGTAACCTTTTGTAAGTTTTATTTTCATTTTTTTATGAAGTAGTAAAATCCTAAGTGGATTATGGGAAAATTAAACCCCCACTTATGGGATAATTTTTGTAAATACTGATTGCATATATATATTGGAGGCTTACAGATTAATTTTTTGAGTATCCATTTATGGTTTTCATGATGATCTATCTCTATATGTGTGTGTATGGGAGGTCTGTGTGTCTAATTATTTTGTGTAGCCATATGTGGTTATAATAATTTGACCCATATATTTATGTGTATCTATACTAGTAACTCTAATTCGGGCTCATCTATGTCAAGGAGAGGAAGTGTTCATTGCTAGCACATAGTGTTTAGGCCTGTTGTGTAGGGATATATTACTAGATATTTTTGTGGATCACCACCTTTTAACTTAGGTTTTATTTTCTATTTTAGTTTTTTTATTTATATCTCACACCCATTTACCCCTTGAGTTCAAGTGAATATAAGGATTACATTTCAACAAGGAGCTAACCTTATAAAAAAATCTTAGAGACCCCTAAATGAGTTTAACCCCATGCTCTCCAGAGAGGCCCTAATGTGTTGCTCTATGTAAGATATGATTATCTTGATCTAGAATAACCAGAGATAAAAATAGTTTACTAGCATGCATGGAAGGACCCTAGTGATATATTATTTATTCCATTATCACAACAAGTTAGGATTAGACTTGGGGAGGGTCAATGTATAACCCTACTTGTTGAAGTATCTCTTCACTCACTTGATGACTCCTCTCTAGAATGAGCATCACAAGAAGCTAATCCTAAAGATACTAGATTGAGGATACGATGAAGGCCTCAATATATCTACTTTCAAGCATAAGCCATATTATTTTTTTGACTCCACATCCATTAAGGAAATCTAAAGGTATGTAAGCAAAATTCACCATAAAAACTATTGTTGATATATTTGTTGCACAAAATTCAAGAAATGGTCATTTCATCTCTTAATATTTCCCTAATTTGGGATAATGTGAGTCTACTATGCCCCCCAAGAGCACCTAGTATATCGGGAAAGATCTTAGATTCAATACTAGCAATATTACTAAAGTATATTAGTGAAGATCCAATCACTCCACTTGAGGACTTAAAGGAGTTGGTATTTATATACTAGACACACAATATTAGGAAACAATATGTGGCTTTGAGGTTATTGGTAGATTCACTCAGATGAAATTCCTATCAAAAACATGAATTTCTTTTCCCATATTCAATTGTAGAATGGGACCAATTAGCTTCCTTACTCATGGAAGATTTTAGAACAAAGACAAAATAAAAAGAGATTGAAACTAAAAATGATCTAAGGAAGAAGGAGTACCTTCTAGTTATTGTGTAGATCAAATTATCCAATTTATCACTAAATTTATTTCTCCTCAAACTAAAACTAGCCAACAATTTAGGGCCTATCATGAGGTAGAACAACTAGAACAATAAACTAAGAAAATAATTATGATTTAGGTCCACCCCAAATAAATTCAAGAATCTAAGGATATGGGACCTAAAGCAAAGGAACGAGGATGTTAAATAAAATCCAACCAAAATTTTTCCTCTCCCCACCCTCACTAATACATGAAGACATTCTACTAAAAGAGGAAAAGAAACCTATAGGGACATATGCCTTGATTCTAAAACACTATAAAAACATATGTTGGGTAGGGGAACATTTGATCATATCATTATGAGCAAGAAGGAGATAGCCAAGTTGAGAGATATAGTAACTATAAGTTTCCACACCTTAGGTAAGCAAAGGTGCCAATGACAAATTATAGTATGGGACCCTGACTTAAATAAAGCTTAGGGTTAGAGACATAGGTTGAACCACAACCATGTCTCCTTGATTATGGTATACAATATACATATATACATACATACATATACATATATATGCATGAAAACCAATGTTCACTAATAAAAATAATCAATGGCCAAATTTCAAACTCAAAGTTATGAGGGTGTTGATAGCAAAATTAGTTGGAAATCAAATAAATATCTAAGGAAATGAAAAGAAAATGGTGAATCCTTCCCACTAGTGTTCCTTGGGAACATGAGTTAATAACCATCTATAGGAATTCTGAATAAATATTAAGGTTGGTGCCCACTTCAACCATGATTAAGAGATGACAATAAAATCATAAGGATAACCATACATTGAAAATGAGAATTTTTATGAGATCAATGAGAGCAAAATGTATATATTCCCCATAAAATCAATAAGCAACTGTAATACATGGTAGACGAAAAATGTATAAAGCATGCTGAGCAAGGAAGAAAGTTGAAATAATTTAAGTCCAAAGTTTTGTATAAGGAATAGGAGATATTTCAATATTCTATAGTAGAATAGAAGAAGATAAAATATCTATAAACTTATAGAATCCAATAAAATAGAAAAGAAAAAGTGTTCCAATAGAGTAGTAACTCCCAAGTCTAGTATCACTTAGTCAAAAGGCTCCCATGTAGTAGAAATACTAGAAGTACCTATGCTTTATTACTCCTCCAACATTAAAAAAATTGAGTGATCCAATAGATGACTTTAGATCCAAGAACATTGAAAAGAACCAAGAATCTAAGGGTGGAAGCCTTGGAGTGTTACAAAGTTAGCAAACCCTCAAGTTTTAGGGTAAAACTATGAATCAACTTCTTGGCACAATATATGGTTTTTGAGGTACATAGTTGTTATGAGCTAGTGGAAATATGCACTGAATTATATAAGCCCACTACTTAGGAGATCAAATCCTAAAGTAGATAATTTATAGTAAATTTTGATGACCCCAATATCAAAGGAATGCTATTGCTACTATAAGAGGAAATATATATCAATGATAAAAAGAAAAGGAAAGTTTTGAAAGTCTCCCAAACAATGAATATATGGACTTCTTAAGGTTAGAATGTAAAAGCATAGGCAAAAATAACCTAGTTCCACAAGGTTCCCTTCCCATAAATATGTTCAAATATAGTTCAAGAGATGACTTGAGTATGATGGCCTTCCTCTTAGGTGTGGAAAATGACAAGAATGTCAACATGACTCAAATAGAAATTTTGTACAGAATGAGGAAAGAAAAAAAAAATTGAATTTTGCTAAATTGGTTGTTGAGAAAACAAGGAATGACCTAGGCCATTTTGCATAAACTAGAACTTTTATGAACCCTTGATTCATGGTATACGTAATTTTGTTTCAAAACCTATAAATATTTGTCAAGTTGAACCTAAATGTAGAGATGATAAATGTAATGATACACTAGTTTATACTTGGGAAAGTGAATTAATTAAAGGTTCCTCTTATTATAATTTTACTAATAATTTCTTTGCCTTTGCCATTGTATTGATTAGAGAATATCATATGAAACTCATCTCACAAGATTGTACATCATTTATGGAACAAACAATCTCTAGGGATTGGTTCTTTATTGAGGAAGGAATATTTATTAGAATATATGGTTTTAGTTTCCATATTTAGCTTCTACCTAAATATGTCCTTGACTATGTATTAGCCCTAGAATATTTTAGATAAACTGACACAATAGATTTTAAATATGGAAGTGGGAAGTCAAAGGTATCATAGTATAAGAATCCATTCAACTTGGGAGGGGTCACTATTGAAAGAAAAAATCTTCTATTGCAATAAATAAGATAAAAGAGTTGGGACTAGAACAAGTTAAAGACCAATGGGAGTATTAGCCTAGAAAAGAAATTTGTTCCATATTTAGAGGAAATCAAGGGCCCAAAATGTATCCATTAATGGAGACCTAAAATTGAAAAGTTTATAAATAGTAATAATATTAGTTATTATAATGCATGGTAATAGTTGTGAAGGAATAGTTATCATAATGCATGGTGTTAGTTTCCCTATTTAGATTCTGCCTAAATATGTCCCTGACCAAGTCTTGGATCTAAAAGATTTCAGACAAATTGACACAATAGATTTTAAATATGGAAGTGGAAAGTCAAAGTCATAATACAATAAGAAGACACTCAACCTAGGAAGGATCACCCTGTATTGAAAGAAAGGGCTTTCTATTGTAAAAAATAAGCTAAAAGAGATGGGACTGGAACAAGTTAAAGACTGATGGGATTATTGCCCCAAACAGATTTTTTTTGCATAATTAAAGGACATAAAGGGGCGAAAATTTATCCATGAATGGAGACCAAAAATTGAAAAGTATATAAATAATTATCAGAATACATGGTTTTAGTTGGGAAGGAATAATTATTAAATGTGTGGTTTTAGTTTCCCTATTTAGCTTCTACCTAAATATATCCCTGGCCAAGTATTGGCTCTATAACATTTTAGAAAAATTCACACAATAGATTTTAAATATGGAAGTGGAAATTAAAAGGCATCATACTATAAGAAACCACTCAACCTAGGAAGGGTCACCTTGCATTTAATGAAAGGGATTTCTATTAAAAAATGTAAGTTGAAAGAGTTGGGACTAGAAAAAGTTAAAGATCGATGGGAGTATTTCCCAAAAATGAAATTTATTACATATTTAAAGGACATCAAGGGGTCAAAATTTTTCCATTAATAGAGACTTGAAATTTAGAAGTTTATAAATCCTTAAGATGAAGTAGTACTTTTTCCTCTCAATGATATTACCAGACCTAAATTCATATGGATCCTTCTATGAAATAAAATTAGCTTCAACCCCTAGAATATGTGAGTCTTACAATGAAATTGAGAGAGGGGGTGAATCAGTGTAGCTCTATAATCTTAAATTTACAGCTCTTAATATCGTAGCAATAAAAAATTATTACTAGACACAACAAGTATAACAAAAGAGAATCACACAACACAAGATTTAACGAGGTTCACCAATGTGGCTACTTCTCAAAAATTGATTGCTTGGACTACCATCCAAATCCAGCCTTTGCAAAGCACCAACTTTACAATCAATTTACCAGCACCAACTGGAAGGAGCACCAACCCCTGAATTATCTGCACCAACAGAAAGGAGCACCAACCCCTGATTTACCAACACCAACTGGAAGGAGCACCGATCCCTTATTTATCTACACCAACAGAAAGGAGCACCAACCCCTGATGCCAAGATACAACCTAGACTTCAATTTGAATCTATAAGTTTGACAGTAAGATACCTTTGCTTTTCCAAGACCCTAATTGGTCTTCTTCACCTTTGCGTTCTTTGCGCACTCTGCTCTCTCTACGCAATCACTTCGCACACTCTGCTTTGTTACAGTCAAACTTCATGATCGTCTTCTCCCTTTTGCGCACTCTGCTCTCTTTATGAATTTTGCACTTAGCATAATTCGACACGACTTGCTCTCTGCACACAATGACCGTATTTCACACACATTCAACCTTATCTTCAATTCTCCAAATAGCCCTCCTTTTATAACAATATTTTTATGATGAAAACCCTAATCTTAGTTGGCTATAAATCCTAATCTTAGTCAGCTTTCATAACAATTGTAAACCCTAATTTTAGTCGGTTGTCATCGGTCTTCGTCGGCTTCAACTCAAGAAGATGTTCGATTTATCCATCGCTTGATGATTTCATTCTGGATAGACCCTGTAATCACCATACTGACTTTTGATCACTCTTCATATTTCAAAAGTATGAAATCACTCTGTAACTGCCCCTATAAATGTCGTAGTGATGTCGGTCCATTGTCATACTTCTTATTTAATTCGGGTTTTCCTTCTTGACTTGTGCATTTACAACCTATCATGAAATCATGACATTTTTGCCTCTGTAGCTTCTTTTGTTGCTGTTGCCATGAAAATACATGTCACGATATCGTGACACTTTTGCCTCCGTACGCTTTCTCTATTATTTTGTCATGATATCGCAACATTTCTACGTCTGTAGACTTCGTCTTTTCTTTTGTCGTGATATCACGATATTTCTACCTCTGTATACTTCATCTTTGCTTTTGTTGAAATATCATGACACTTTTGCTTCCATAGACTTTGACTTTACTTTTATCATGATATCGTGACACTTCTGCCTTCGTAGTCTTCAACTTAGCTTTTTTTGTGAAATAGTGACACTTCTGCTTTTGTACTTAGCTTCTTTGCTTTTGTCATGAAATCGTGACACTTCTGCCTTCGAAGTATTCTTCTCTAATTTTATCATGAAATCATGACACTTCTGCTTCTGTACTTTACTTCTTTGCTTTTGTAGCGAAATTGTGACACTTTTGCTTTCAAAGTATTGCTTTATGCTTTTGTCATGAAATCGCGACACTTCTACCTTCGAAGTCTTCTTCTATGCTTTTATCATGAAATCGTGACACTTCTACTTTCGTACTTTACTTCTTTTATTTTGTCATGAAATCGTGACACTTCTGCTTCTAAAGTCTTGCTTTTTGCTTTTGTCGCAAAATCATGACAGTTCTGCTTCCATACGCTTCCTCTCTTTCTTTTGTCGCGATATCGTGACACTTTTCAAACTTACTTTATCTCTCCTATTTTAGTTGTGAAAATGTGACATGTCACAAAATCGTGACACTTTTCTTACTTGTTCTCTTTCTTCGAACTTGTCACGAAATCATGATAGTTTTGCTTTCGTACACTTCCTCTCTTTCTTTTGTCACGAAAATGCGACATGTCGCATATCATGACACTTTTCTTAATTTATCTCTCCTATTTTAGTCGTGAAAATGTGACATGTCATGAAATCGTGACACTTTTCTTACTTCTCTTTCTTCGAACTTGTCATGAAATCGTGATAGTTTTTCCTACTTTTTCTCTCTCTTCCAACATGTCGCGAAATCATGACAGTTTTTCTTGCTTTTTCTCTCTCTTTCAACATGTCGCGAAATCATGATAGTTTTTCTTGCTTTTTCTCTCTCTTCCAACATGTCGTGAAATCACGACAATTTTTCTTGCCTGCCTGTATATGTCGCGATATTGCGGACTTTTTTTACTTGTCTTTTTCTTTGATCCTTTGCATATGAGCCACTTCGGTCTTCTTGGAAAATCACTGTACATACTCTGAATAACCTTTGAACTCCTGTATTCTACATCTGAATAGATTTTGAACTTCCTATCCATTGCATCAACAGATCTATCTGACTATGTTGAAAACAATGACAATAATGTTGCTGCACCTTGCTCAACAATCTCCCCCTTTGGAATTGTTGGCAACACATGTGCAATTTCCTGTAACTCTTCTCCCCATTTAACAATAATACCAAAGGGCTACTGTAGACTCCCCTTGAGTCCATGCACAACATTCTCAGGCATAATTGATTACACTTAGCAAAAATCATGAACATGAGCAAAAAGATAATCAAATACTTAAATGCTCCCTCTGAGAATGTGATCCATGTAGGTAGTCAATTCTTGGGAAGTGTGACCACTCCCAATTTATTGTGAAGGTACTCAAAAAATTCCTTTGGAAATGGTTTTGTGAAGATATATGCTACTTGCTCTGTAGTTGGAACAAAATCCAACTTAACCTCACCTTTCGCAACTTTCTCCTTCAAAAAGTGATACCTAATAGCAATGTGTTTTGTGCGTGAATGCATAACCGGATTCTTGGAGATGTTAATGGCACTGGTGTTATCACACTTAACTGATATTGGCTCACTGAAGCTAATACCAAGATATTTCAGGGTTTGTTTCATCCATAATAGCTTCATACAACATGTTGTCACTGCAATATATTCTGCCTCTACTGTCGATAAAGAAATTGACTCTTGTTTCTTACTGTGCCATGCGACTAATCTATCTCCAAGATAGAATGCACCTCCACTAGTACTCTTTTTTTCATCTACACATCCTGCCCAATCTACATCTGAATACGAAATAAGGGTGAAGTCTTTAACTTTCAGATACCATAGCCCATACTCCATAGTACCCTTGAGGTACCGAAGAATCCTCTTCACTCTTTGTCACATGAGTCTCCTTGGGATTAGCCTGAAATTGTACTACCATGCATACTGCTTGCAAAATATCTGGTCTGGTAGCTATCGGCATAGATAAGCTCCCAATCATAGATCCGTACATGGTTTGATCAATAGGTGGAGATTTGTCATCCTTGCTCAACTTGCAACCTGTCATCATGGGAGTGCTAACTGACTTACAATCCTCCATTGTGAACTTTTTTAACATCTCTTTCACATATTTAACTTGAGAAATAAATATGCCCTTATTATTTTGATTAACTTGCAACCCGAGGAAATACGAAAGTTCACCAATCATTGACATTTCAAATTCTTTTTGCATCTTATTTGCTAAATCTTTACACGACTCATCTTTGCTACTGCCAAATATGATATCATCTACGTATACAACAAGAACAATAAGATGCCCATTTTCTATTTTGACATACAAATTACTATCCACCATACCTTTCTTAATCCTTTGTTGAGTGATATAGTTGTCTAGCATAACATACCATGCTCGGGGTGCCTGTTTTAAGCCATATAATGCTTTCTTCAACTTGCAAATTGGGATCATCACAAAGTTGGAAACCATCTGGTTTCTCAATATAAACCTCTTGTTCAAGTTTCCCATTCAAAAACGCTGATTTCACATCCATTTGATAAACTTTGAAATTCTTGTAGACTGCTAAAGCCAAAAACATTCTAATTTCCTCTAGTCTAGCTACTGGTGCAAAAGTTTCCTCAAAGTCAATGCCTTCAACTTGTGCATAACCCTTACATACCAATCTTGCTTTATTTCTAACTACCTGTCTGTCTTCATTCAATTTGTTTCAAAAATCCATTTAGTCCCGATTATATTTTTATTTGCAGGTCTAGGTACTAACTCCCAAGTTTCATTTTTCTTGATCTGATCTAATTCTTCATTTATTGCCTTCATCCAACTTTCATATTTGCTTGTGTCAGCAACATTTTTGGGCTCAATGCTGGATAATAGAGAGTAGTTACTTACTACTCTTCTTCTTGTCTGAACACCAACTTTGGGGTCTCCAATTATTTGCTCTCTAGGATAATTTTTTTGCCAGCTGCCTATTTTAAATTTCTTATTTTCTTCCACTTATGAATCACAACTTAAATCATCTGAGTCAATTTTTTGTATCTTTTTCGTTTCGTTTTCCTCATCTCCTTCAATAACCTCTTCATACATTGGGTAGTTCTTTTCATAGCTAATTACTCGTTCTCTACCTTCATCAAATTTAACATTGACACTGTCCACAATTTTCTTTAGCCTCTTGTTGTAGCATTTGTAAGCTTTGCTTTTTGATGAATAACCAACAAAAATACCTTCATCCACTCTATCTTCAAACTTACCAAGATTATCTTCAGTTCTTTTGATGTAGCACTTACTGCCAAAAACTTTGAGGTATTTTGTTGTTGCCCTTTTACCGAACCACAACTCATAAGGAGTTTTACTTTCATGTGTTCTCAACATGTACCTATTTTGGATATACACCACAGTATGGACTGCTTCTTTCCAAAATTTGTCTGCTACTCTGCTTTCAGCCAACATAGTCCGTGCCATTTCCTGCACTGTCCTGTTCTTTATTTCTATCACTCCATTCTGCTGAGGAGTCCTGGCTGCTAAAAACTGTCTCCTAATATCGTATTTTTCATAGTACTCTATAAACTCCTCTAAAATGAATTCTCCTCCTCTATCTAATCTTAAACATTTTATCCTCTTTCCCGTTTCATTCTCAACATGGTTTTTGAAAGTATTGAACATTTTAAAAGCTTCTGATTTATGCTTCAAGAAAAATATCCATGTCATTCTGGAATAGTCATCAATGCACAACATAAAATATTTGTCACCATTTATGCTTTGTGTTCTCATGGGTCCACATAAATCAGTGTGTATTAGTTCAAAAGGTTTGCTTGTGTAGTACTCTTTTGTTTTGCAAGTGACTCTAGTTTTCTTCCCCTTTTGGCATGAAGCACAAATGCTATTTGCAGGTTTGCTGATGGTGGGAATATCTCTCACTGCCCTTTTTGAGTTGATTTTTACTAGATTATCAAAAATGATATGATCGAGTCTCTTGTGCCACAACCAATTTTCTTCTTCCTGTCCAATAAAACAAGCTCCTTCTGAAGTCTCTGAGAGCGTGTATAGGTTGCCAAATGTCCTTGATCCAGTTCCTATCAATTTTCCACTGTTTGTTTTTTTGACTTCACAACCCTGCTTCATAAAAACTACTTCATGACCTTTATCACAAATTTGACTTATGCTCAACAAGTTATGTTTCAAACCATCCACAAACAAGACTTCTTCTGACTTAATTTTTCCGTCACTAATTTTAATCGAACCTTTGCCAACTATCTTAGATCCATCATTATTTCCAAAATTTACTGAACCACCTTCATATTTCTGTAACTTCTCAAATTTTTGTTTGTCACTTGTCATATGACTGGAGCATCCACTATCAAGTATCCATGGTACATATTTATTCTGTGCTTTAAATGCTGTTTGTATGATTAAGGATTCATTTTCTTCCTTAAGTAGCTCTTTTTCTTTCCACTCTGTTTTGATAGTAGTTTTGGATTCTTGTTTTGCCTTTCCCTTATCAATATCTTGTGCATGTTTTTTGAGAAGTTTTCTATTTTGTCTCATCCTATTTGATTAAAATTTTCTTCCCTGAAATTGAGTTGATGCAAATGTACTTCTACAGTTTCTTGCAATGTGCCCAAAATTATGACAGTTATAACATTCTACTGTATAATTCATTAGAGGAGAAAAAGCATTTCTACTGGTGAAATTCTTTGGTCTTACATTATATTTGCAGTCTAAGATTTTATGTCCATAGCCATTGCATTTAAAATAGAAACCAGAAAAGGGATAATTGAACTTGGGTGATGGTCTTTGCCATGTTGCTGTAGGATCCATAGGTCTTCTTCTTCTTTGATGTGTGACATTGGTGAATCCATCATTGTCAATTCTCCTTTTGTGCCTAGCATTATTGCTTTCTTTTGCATGAGATGTTTTTCCTTGATCAACCTATTTCTTATCTTCATTCTTTATGGATTCTACATTTCTAGCCTTTGATCCATTTGATGATTCTCCTTCGATGAAACCCAAACCAAATTTGATGCCTATAGGCCTTTGGTAATTTATAATCTTATCCAGATTCATAGAACTTTCTTCACATTTGTGATAGCAACTAATTTTGTGATTCATCTCTTCTATCTGCATCCGTAAACCAACATTCTCTTCTTCTAGTTTTTAGCAATAATCTATTTTTATGGTAATTTGTACTTCGAGATCTTTAGATATTTTCTTGTATTCTTCTGTCTGTAATTTCAGACTGATTATGATTTCGTTTGCATCCTCAAGCATTTTTGAAATTTTCATATTCTTTTTCCTCTCTATTTTCCACTCTTCAAGTGCAGAGATCAACTCACCTTCTAGATCTACTTCAGCCTCAGGGTTTTCACCACATACTTCAGAGTTCACTCCTTCTTCCTTTTTTGATTTTACTTCTTCAAATGCCATGAAAAGAGCTTCACCTATTTCCTCTTCAAAATCCTCACCGGAGCTGTCTTTTGATGAACTGGCATTCCTAGAGATGAAACTTTTCTTCTTGAAGTTGCCTTTTCTGAAATTCATTTTCTTCTTCCAATCACTTCTTTCTTGGTGCGATCCTTCATCATTTTTGTTCTTCTCATTAAGTGGACATTTAGTCGCAAAATGCCCAATGCATCCATAGTTGAAACATTTAAATGGTAGCTTTCCTCTGTATTTTCCTTTTCCCATTTTTAGTTTTCTAACAAAGTTTGCTTCCATTTCATCTGATGTCTCTTCTTCCTCGGACTCTTGTTTTGCATTTTTATTTTTAAGGGCTTTAAAAGCCGCTTCTTTGTCTATGGGTTTAGATCTTCCTATCCTCATCTCATATGTAGTCAAAGAACCATACATCTCATCTATACTAAAATAATTTAAATTTTTAGCTTCTTCTATTGCTGAGACTTTATAATAAAACCTTTGAGGAAGAGATCTTAATACCTTTTTCACGATGACAGAGTCTTCGATATCCTCACCGAGTCCTCTGATCGCATTAATGATTCCATTAACTCTTAGCATATATGCCTCAATTTTTTCATTGTCATTCATCTTTAATGCTTCAAACTGATCTCGATGTGTCTATAACTTGGCCTCATTGATCTTATCATCTCCTTCATGAATACTCCTCAGTTTATCCCATATTTATTTTGCCATTTTATAGCTCATGATCTTTACTAGTTCACTGTTCGCTAATCCGCACATGATAGCATTCTTTGCTTTTGAGTTATTTTCAAATAGTTTCTTTTTGTCAGCCTCTTTTGGAGGAGTGATAGGTATTGTGTATCCACTAACTACTGAATCCTAGATGTTGTATCCCAAAGCATAGAGATATGTCTGCATCCTGATTCTCCAGAATGCATAAGTAGATCCGTCAAACAATGGTGCTTTGTTTGATGAGAAGCCTTCACCACCTGCTATTGTGTTACTTCCAAGATCACCCTAGCCGGTTAATATTGTATAGGAACTTAGCTCTGATACCAATTGTTAGTATTACAATGAAAATGAGAGGGGAGGGTGAATCAGTATAGCTTTATAAACTTAAATTTATAGCTCTTAATACCGTAGCAATTAAAACTTATTACTATATACAAAAAGTATAACAAAAGAGCATCACACAACACAAGATTTAATGAGGTTCACCAATGTGGCTACTCAAAAATTTACTTCTTGGACTACCATCCAAATCTAACCTTTGCAAAGTAACAACTTTACAATCAATTTACCAGCACCAACTGGAAGGAGCACCAACCCCTGATTTATCTGCACCAATAGAAAGGAGTACCAACCCCTGATTTATCAACACCAACTGCAAGGAGCACCAACCCCTTATTTATCTGCACCAACAGAAAGGAGCACCAACCCATGATGCCAAGCTATAACCTAGATTTCAATTTGAATCTATAAGTTTGATAGTAAGATACCTTTGCTTTTGTAAGACCCTAACTAGCCTTCTTCACCTTTGCATTCTCTGTGCACTCTGCTCTCTCTACATAATCACTTCATGCACTCTGCTTTGTTACAGTTGAACTTCATGATCATCTTCTCCATTTTGCACACTCTGCTCTCTTTGCAAATTTTGTACTTAGCATGATTCGACACAACTTGCTCTCTACGCACAACGACCGTATTTCACACACATTCAACCTTATCTTCAATTATCCAAACAACCCTCCTTTTATAACAATATTTTTATGATGAAAACCCTAATCTTAGTCGGCTGTAAATCCTAATCTTAGTCAGCTTTCATAACAAATGTAAACCCTAATTTTAGTCGACTATCATCGATCTTCGTCGGCTTCAACTCAAGAAGATGTTCGGTTTATCCATCGCTTGATGATTTCATTCTGGATAGACCCTGTAACCGCCATACTATATTTTGATCACTCTTCATATTTTATTAGTATGAAATCACTCTGTAACTGCCCCTGTAAATGCCGTAGTGATGTTGGTCCACTGTCATACTTCTAATTTTAGTCTGGTTCTCCTTCTTGACTTGCGCATTTATGACCTATCATGAAATCATGATATTTCTACCTCTGTAGCTTCTTTTGTTGTTGTTGTTGTGAAAATACATGTTGCGATATCACGACACTTTCACCTCCATATGCTTTCTCTATTCTTTTCTCATTATATCACGACATTTCTACCTCTATAGACTTCATCTTTTCTTTTGTCATGATATCACAACATTTTCTCCTTCGTATACTTCGTCTTTGCTTTTGTTGCGATATCACGACACTTCTACTTCCATAGACTTCAACTTTCCTTTTGTCGTGATATCGCGACACTTTTGCCTCCGTAGTCTTCAACTTAGCTTTTGTCGTGAAATCGTGACACTTTTGCTTTCGTACTTAGCTTCTTTGCTTTTGTCATGAAATCGTGACACTTCTGCCTTCAAAGTATTCTTCTCTACTTTTGTCATGAAATCATGAAACTTCTACTTTCGTACTTTACTTCTTTGCTTTTGTCGTGAAATCATGACACTTCTGCTTTTGAAGTCTTGCTTTCTGCTTTTATCGTGAAATCATGACACTTCTGCCTTCGAAGTCTTCTTCTCTGCTTTTGTCATGAAATCATGACACTTCTGCTTTCGTAATTTACTTCTTCTCTTTTGTCATGAAATCATGACACTTCTGCTTTCGAAGTCTTGCTTTCTGCTTTTGTCATGAAATCGTGACAATTCTGCTTCCGTATGCTTCCTCTCTTTCTTTTGTCATGAAAATGCGACATGTTGCGATATCATGAAACTTTTCAAACTTACTTTCTCTCTCCTATTTGAGTCGCGAAAATGTGAGATGTCACGAAATTGCGACACTTTTCTTACTTGTTGTCTTTCTTTGAACTTGTCATGAAATCATGACAGTTCTTCCGTACGCTTCCTCTCTTTCTTTTGTCACAAAAATGTGACATGTCGCGATATCTTGACACTTTTCAAACTTACTTTCTCTCTTCTGTTTTAGTCATAAAAATGCGACATGTCACGAAATCGCGTCACTTTTCTTACTTTTTCTCTTTCTTCGAACTTTTCGCAAAATCATGACAGTTTTTCTTGCTTTTTCTCTCTCTTCCAACATGTCACGAAATTGTGACAGTTTTTCCTGCTTTTTCTCTCTCTTCCAACATGTCACAAAATTGTGATAGTTTTTCCTACTTTTTCTCTCTCTTCCAACATGTCGCGAAATCATGACAGTTTTTCTTGCCTGCTATATATGTCATGATATCGTGAAACTTTTCTTACTTGTCTTTTTCTTTGATATTTTGCATATGGGCCACTTCGGTCTTCTTGGAAAATCACTGTACATACTTTGAATAACCTTTGAACTCCTGTCTTTTGCATCGAATAGCTTTTGAACTTCCTGTCCACTGCATCAACATATCTATCTGATTGTGTTGACAACAATGACAATATTGTTGCTGCACCTTGCTCAACAGAATAAAGTGAGTCAGGATAATGTGGAAGAGATGAGAGGAAGGTATTGGAAAATACCTAAGATAGAGGTATGGTGTAAGATGAGATAGTTGATTAGAAAAATAAAGAGGAACTTGTATCAATACTGGAAGACATGATTTTTAGTGAATTATACAATGAGGAACATACAAATAGAGAAAGATTAGTACTAGAGCAATACAATGAGGAGGAGGCTATTATTGAAACACTCCATAAAATTATGTTGGTTAGAACAAGACAAGGAGTAATGGAGGGACCAATATCCAAGACCCTAGTGGAAGATACAAGTACCCCACTTCTTAGGAGAAAGAAATATCCTTACCACTAGCAAAGTAGCTATATGAACAAGAATTATCAAGGTAGGATATCACAAAATGGGAGAAGAAAAATGAAATACGTAGCTAATCCCAATAGTTCAAATAAAATTAAAGAAAGTAAAAATTCAACAGAACAAGCCAACAATAGAATATAAATTTCAAGTCATCCCCCTCTTTCTACAACCAAAGAAAAAAACCAAAAATCAAGAGAAAAGGTTCTACTAGAAAAGTCTTGAGATTCTCCTACCATCAATATTGCATCATCCCTAACTCATTTAGTAACCTCCCTTGATAAAAAATAGATACAAATATTGCATCCTTCTAGGATAACCCCATTAGCATCAACTCCATCTGCCCTGATATCTAATACTACTTTGTTTTTCAAACTATAATAAAAAAACTCATCACCCTTAACCCAACAAAAAGTGACATTGGAAAATTTGGCAACTCTCACTCGGTAAATATTTCAAAATATCCAAAAATAAACTATAGAGTAAAGGCAAAAGAGATAGGCTCAACTATCCAAACAAAAGGCCACTAATCAAATAGATTGCCATTTTATCCTTAGCAAAAAGTGCTACTATTTTAAAAAAGGGACCCATTGGTGTCAATTCTAGAAAGGGACATGGCAATGAAATATTGGAAAGTATCAATTGATGGGTTATATTTAAAGGATGCGTGATCTCAAGATGTAATAAAGCTCACTAGAGAGACTAGAAAGATAGTCAAACATGATTTTGAATCAACTATCCAAAGGTTATCAAGAAATGGAGTTGGAAGAGATAAAGAAGGTCCCAAAGGATTTCTAAGTAGAGGTAAAAACCCATAAGAATAAAAAAAATATGCTGACCAAATAATTGAAGGAATGAATATCTAAGGCTATTCTAAAGGATAAAGAGAGGCAACTCAAGGATGTTTTATATAAACTTTCCAATTGATGAGATTTATTTGATTAGGAAAAGGATACCCTACTAAATAAAATAAAATATCTAAAGTGAAAAACTAGAGAGGAGCAGTGGATTTAAATAAAAAATCTCATTAAGTAAATGAAAGATACTTATTGGAATGAGATCAAAAAATTTGCACTAGCATTATTCCCACTCCCGATTCAGTTGCATTCTTGAGTATCCAGATAGATGAGAAAGTCAAAGAATACCTCAAAAAATTGGTACAAAACTTGAAGAATCTAAAGTTTATCAGATTAAACTGGCAATAGTTCTTGATTCTAGGATATCGGTTGTAGGGGTATAAGATAGGGAAGCTTTGAAACAAATAGTAGTTAGCCTTTTAAAAAAGAATAGGTAGTAAGGCGGTACATCAACCAAATTGATACCTTATATGTTACCATAAAAAATATCAAGGAAAAAGTAGATTATTTAATGGAAGCAAGGCTCCCTTCACCATGGAAATAATTTGTCCAACCTTTATTAGAAGAAAAATATTTAGAGCTTATTGAATAGAGTAAGGATTTTCCCATTGATCTTGAAGAATAGATGGATTCCTCAGGTGCAAAGGAAATAGCCCAGGTTATTGGGCAATTGGTAGAATTAAAGATGTGAGTACATGAAATGATAAACCAAATAAAATATTTTTCTTAATATGGCAAATAGGAAGTACTTGTAGTTTATGGTGAGTTCTAGCAAATCCAATGCCCATTATATGAAGAATGAGTTGATATTAAGCAAGTGTTTGATAAGTTATCCACCTTGTGATCTCAATTTTCTTCACCTTTATTTTAGTTTTTATGTTCTTATTTTGTAGGACTTATAAATTTGACTTTGGGCTCAAGGATAAAGGGGATTTTTATTTCTCCTTCAAGCAGGTTAGAAGGCCCTAGTGAGTCACCAAAATTGTAGTGACTCATTACTACTAGTTTGTGCCTAAGGAAAACACTTGAGGGAGGCAAATTTTTGATAGAAGGTGGTCACAACTTTGTGGAGATTGTAATCCAAGGATACAACCCTAAAATCTTAAAAGCATGCAATATATTTTGAAAAGTAGAAAGTTGAGATAAGTCCCAACAAGAAAAAGTTATAGAAATTTGATAAAGTAAAGAATATAAAAGTTTTTATAGACATGATTTTGAGGGAACTAGAGAATATTCATTGTAGATAATTTTAATGTCAAAATTTTTGTAATATCCAACCAAGGCTAGTGATAAGAAGTTCCTTCTAGCCTGTAGGAATGTGTTGGGTCCTGAAAGGATAGATGATGTGCTAATTTTTTTGAATTTATAATCAAAATATAAAAAATACTAAAATGCATAGAAAAATAGGAGGGGCAGGTGAATTTAATTAATATTATATTTCCTAGAAAGAGCAAGAGACACATACCAAATGATAACCCAATTATGTAGCTCAACGATTTATTTAAGACAAGTATGGTGAAGGCAGTCCTAGATCTAACAACTATTATGGCTAGGGGTACATCATATAATTTTTAGAAACCCTAGAAGAGGTAGCTAAAATTGTTAGACCCACATAATTTTTTTTTTGGAGGGAAAATATACCTATTGTATCTATAAATAGTAGTATTTTATACTATAAAAAAGATCGACAAGTTTGTATTTTTAACCTTTCCTTTTATTTTTTCTATAGAATAGTCAGTCCTTGAGTGGCTTGTCAAAGAATCAAACCTCTATTTCTTAGAATATTTGTGAATATTGATTGTATATTATATATTAAAGTCCTACACATCAATTCTGAGTAGCCACATATGGTTCTCATGCTGGTCCATCTTTGTATGTTTTCAAGGTGTACCTATTTTGAGTTTTACTTGCATATGTATGTGTATGGAAGACCTTCATATCTATTTTTTTTGGGTATCCATATATGATTCTCATGTTTTTACTAGTATTTTTACATGTATATATTATGGTAACTCTCATATGGGATCATATGTGTTAAGGAGGGGAAGTGTTTATTGTTGGCATATAGTGTTCAGGCTTGTTGTGTAGGGAGATCTTCCCAGATCTATTGGCATATCACCACATTTTAGTTTAGGTTTTATTTTTCTCTTTAGTTTTTTTATTTATCTCTCACAACCATTTTCCCCATTGAGTTTAAATGCACCTAAATATCACATCTCAACAAGGATTCAACCTTGCAAAAAACTTCCATAGGAATTTGATTGATCCAAACCTTGCACTATCATAAGAGGCCCTACCGTGTCACTCTATGCAAAGCATGATTGTTATAATATGAGATAATTGAAGATAACAACATTTACCCTTGAAAAATATTTCTAATAGAGAAACACTTGAGCTTCTTGAGATTAAAGGAAGAGGAGGATCAAAAGGAGAGTTGGATCTTCCATATACCTGCTTTGACACCACATGTTAGAACTCAATTTTTTGATGCAATTTCATTGTGAAATGGTAGATATTTAAGTACATAGAATTCCTAGTTTTGGTATAACAAACATCTAAGTAAACTTATAACTACTCCCATCCTATAGTGCATGCATAGTACTTGTGATGGGTAGTTATACGACATACCATTTTACATCGGCTATGATGAATTGTTTTATCCTAATCCTCTAGTAGACCTTACACACCATGTTTTGAGTGGATACTCAAATTACATACACATTATCTATGATGTAATATTTTCTAACAAAATCCACTTAGAAATCTAGTAATAGTTAACAATATATAGTCACATATTCATTGATATGTTTGCATGTATCCATCATAGAGGGTACTATGATATCTCTAATTGGTAAATTGTAAGTATTTACTAATTCACTAAAAGTCAAAAATTTGTAAGAAATTGAGATAGAAGAATTGGTTTGAATGCCACTTGGTTTGGTAGAAAAACACCCAAGTGATGTCCTCCCTTCCCATGTATGGACCCTTCTTGAGGAATTAAAAAAAAATTAGTAATTATTAGACTAATGTAAGAAGATGTACATACTCTAGTTACAAACCCTTGATAAGTGTTGATAACATAAATGTATTGGTGACTATGGAAGCTCAATGATACTAATGTAACCATATAATATTGATGTACTCTGTTAAGTATAATTATGAGTATGAAACTATTTTTCAAACTTTTGATTTACTACATCTAAAATCTTCTATTGTAAGAACCAAGTTATTTTTCCTTCTTCTATATAGTGGTGGTTAAACATTTACTAATATAAACTGATTTTTTTTATATTTAGAAGAGAAACCTTACTGCTATATGTTTTGGTACTATAATAATTACTATTTTAATTTATCATTATGATAGTTTCACTGTTATATTTTTCTATTACAATAATTTTATTGTTATATATTGTCATTATGATAGTTTTACTATTATACTTTACCATTATGGTAGATTTATTGTTATAATTTATCATTATGATAGTTTCACTATGGTACTTTACCATTATTATAGTCTTACTATTGGAATTTGCTAGTGTGAAAGACTTCACTGATGTACTTTGATCTTGTAGTCATAAAAACATGAGAGATATACTTTGATGATGCTATAACATGAATTATGGAGTCAAATATAGTCTTTATTGTTATACTATTATAATTTCATAAAGCATTGCATTATATGCCATTATATTTACTTACACATTTCATAAGTTGTTTATATTCATAATGATATATGAAGAACACAAGCTTATACTGAGAGGGGGGTGAACAGTATAAGACCACTTTTTAATTTTATTTCCTAATAAATATTATGTAATGTATCAATAGAAATATTAATAGCAGTAATCAAAGCAATGCACAAATCACCACACATAATAGAGACACCAATTTAACATGGTTCACCCAATGTGGGCTACTCCATGGAGAAAATATTTCACTAAAATTTTCTCAATAAATATCTTGGGAATACTTTCCCTATTACAATGTTTATGGACCTCTATCCAAAGGAGACACCAATCCCCTAATCAATTTCATGGATATTTATCCAAAGGAGAACTCCTCCTTTGATTTGGTTGGTGATCTTCTAGAAGAACTGTTGCCTCCACTGCACTGGATTATGGATCTCTATCCACTGAAGACTCTTGTAGTAACACAAAAGACCTATCCTCACTACCCTAGCTAATGGACCTCTATCCACTAGATACTGTTGTCGTCTATACTTTGTCACCTCTAAAGCTTGCTCTCAGCTCTATCTCAAATATGCACTAAACATAGTCCTTCTTTCTAGCACAAATTTTTTTAATCTTTGTCTCAAATATGCACTAAACACAATCCTTCGACTAGCACAAATATGATCAATATATTTTCTCAAATATGCAATAAACACGTTCTTTGGTCTAGCACAAATTTGCTCAATCTCTATCCTCAAATATGCACTAAACACAGTCCTTCAATCTAGCACAAATCTTCTCAATCTCTATCCTCAAATATGCACTAAACATAGTCCTTCGGTATAGCACAAATATGCTCAATATCTATCCTCAAATATACACTAAACATAATCCTTCGGTCTAGCACAAATCTACCTTCAATTCTATCCTCAAGCATTAACATAAAGCTTGACTCAATCACAAATCAACTTAGCTAGATCTGCCATAAACCTTAATACAAGGTTTGAACAAATCAATCAATCAACTCTACTCACAAGTCTTCTCAAAGACTTACCTCAAATCTATCTTGTAAGCTTCCACAAAAGCTCACACTAACCTATCCACAAGTCCTCACTAGAACTTTTCCAATCTACTCAACAAGTCTTCACCAAGACTTACCTCAAATATGCTCAACAAGTCTTCACTAGAACTTGTCCAATCTGCTCAACAAGTCTTCACCAAGACTTGCCTTAAATCTTCATTTTAAGCTTCCACAAAAGCTTACTCAACACAACTTAATATTATTTAATCACATCAACAAGTTTCACATAAAATCTAGTTCAATCTTACAAAAATATATAAATAATTGTTAGAGACTCAATATGCTTCATAGTCATAACAATGCTCGATCACTTTCAATTTCTTTCTCAAATCAATTTAGAATATAGAAAAATTTGTTTCACAGAACTTGAACTATCACTTCAACACTTCCACTTGACTAGGCTTATACAACTCCACTCAATCAATCACTCAATGAAACACTCCTTGCTTACAAAACCTAGTCCAAGCATATAAAAACTCACTAACTTATTTCCAACAATTCTTATAAAAAAATATCACATAACAATGATACTAATGATATTTCACAAACCTTAGTTCAATATAGTTCTCAACTTCACATAACAATGATACTCATGATCTTGCACAAACCCTAGTTCAAGATAGTTCTCAACTTCACATAACAATGATACTCATGATCTTGCACAAACCCTAGTTCAAGATAGTTCTCAAATTCACATAACAATGATACTCATGATCTTGCACAAACCCTA
Organism: Wollemia nobilis; assembly: GCA_028583015.1. Taxonomy (NCBI): domain Eukaryota; kingdom Viridiplantae; phylum Streptophyta; class Pinopsida; order Araucariales; family Araucariaceae; genus Wollemia; species Wollemia nobilis. The sequence goes on from JAQPPZ010002954.1 coordinate 874,651, forward strand.
GTTCAAGATAGTTCTCAACTTCACATAACAATGATACTCATGATCTTGCACAAACCCTAGTTCAATATAGTTCTCAAATTCACATAACAATGATACTCATGATCTTGCACAAACCCTAGTTCAAGCATATGAAAGCTTTACTTCAATATTTCAAAAAATGCTTATCAAACATGATTTTTATCATCAAATTTCGCTCAGAAAAACCTTTAACATTCAAACTCAACAATGCTTATCAAAAATTCCTTTTCACTCCAACTTGGCATTCACAACATCCAAAAATCACTCACAAGGAAGATGTATCCATACCTTTTTGTTTTTTGAAGAAGTGCCCTTAAAATCTGTCTCAATCACAATTACTATATTTGCCAATTTTAAGGGTTAGGTAGCAAAAGTCTCAAAATTTTAATCAATAATTTCCTCACAAATTATTTTCACCATACAAAACATGTGAACTCAATTAACCTTATTAGTCCTTTCAAATATTAAAAAAAATAAAACTTTATTTTGAAATAACATTCAAAACCCTCTAAAGCCTTATCACTCTATTCAACAAAAATCACAATATAAAAATCAACTTTCACAAACCTTATATCTCCATAAAATCTTATGCAAAACAACCTTAGGACAAAAATTAAATTTTAAAAATTTAAATACCTTTTACCCTTGGTGGGAATTGAACCCACGTTGTGCTTCCACCAGTGCCCTAGTCGTGGCTCCAACCGCCACGTGAGCTAGGTGCTCACCTTGGAAGCAAGGAGCACCATGTGCTCTATATGCTTCCCTTTGGTGCCTAAACCAAAAAGAGTGCACTACTTCCTTTGGCACCCAAACAAAACGTTTATCAAAAATACCACTGAGATTCGATCGCAGGTCCTCCCGCTTGCCAAAAACCTAAGTCATAACTGCTTGGCACTAGTCCAACCCACTAGATGGATATGAGGCTTAGAGCCTCGCCAACCTTATTCCTTCGCTGGTGCACACAAGCCAAAAAAAAATGTCTTCTTCCTTGCACAAAAATCACATAAATCATGAGCTTAGAGTAATTCGAACGAAGGTTAGTTCTTTACCACCAAGGCATATGGTATTTATACCATTATATCACCACAATATTAGAAGTCAGTGGAGGGATTTATTCATGATGTTGACATATTTATTTTTGCCTTGCAACCCTAACTTTAGGGTTAATTAATTTAGATTATAATTTAATTAATAATAAAATATTTTTTAAAATAAATTATAAGTAATTTAATAACCATAGGGTAAATTAAATTAAATTACAAAATATTTTATAATTAAATTATTATAATTAATTTAATCACTTTAGGTCTTTCCATTAGACATTTAATATTATAATAAAATATTATAATATTATTTTTCTTGGGCTTTCAAACATCTCTTGTAGACCTTATTTGATCACCTTCTTATTTCTGAAACTGACTCTTGAAATCCTTCCTCTTGCATTGCTCATTGAAATTAACTTTTGACATCAATGACAATAAATCTTGCTCATATTTCCAACAATATTGCCCTTTTTCATTGATGACAACCCATTTTACTTTTACCATTCCTTTTACCTTTACTGTTCTGCTCCCCTTGACTAAATGCTCTCCCCCTAACTCAAATCTCTCCCCATTTGTCATCAATGGCAAAGGGTCACCTTTGGGGCTCGGGGCTAAGAATGGGACTCTTAGCTTAGCCCCTCCCCCACCTCCTCTTAAGGTGGTTAATTTTGGGGTGGGATTATTTCTACTCCCAGCATGCATTGATCTTGTCCTTTGTCCACTTTCCTCCTCATTTGATCCTTATGATTCCTATGACTATTTTTGTTCCTGCTTGTCTATGGAATTTCTACTCTACACCACTTTGTTGTATGTCCATAATTATTGCACTTATAACACTTAATGTTGTTGTTCCTTGGAGATGTAAATGTCTTAGGATTTCTTTTGGTGAAGCCATATCTATTCCTGTCATGAAACTTGTAATTCACTACCTTGTGACCAAACTGATTACAAGAGTAGCAATACCCTTGAAAAAGCTATCTATTTTTGAAGCTTCCATATTTATGTTTTCCATGTGTCCTGCACTATGTAGACTTGTTCCCAAACCTATGACATGAGAAGCATCATCCATTGAAACTACCTTGCCTTGACCTCATTGGTATTTTATTTTCTTTTACCCTGTGCTAGTTTCTATTCAATCTGTTCCTCATTTGTGCATTGTTCATTTTTTTGTTGAAATTTTTGTTTTCCAACTCTCCCTCAGAAGTTTCACTTTCTATCATAATCTCTTCTTCTGAAGTTTCTTATTCTTCAAAACTTGATATTGACTCCTCTATTTTTTTATTTTGTACCTATTAAAAAACAAGTCATGTTTTGCTTACTGTAGATTTTTGTGTCTCGATAATATTATCTAAATTATTTGAGTTTCTCCCAAATCTGTGTAACTTGTCCTTAGACTCTTTTAATTCCTTCTTTAGTGAAGCTAATTCATGCTCTAACCTTTCACATTCTAAGACATTTTCTTCTAACTTATATTTGAACTTCCTTGTCTTAGCCATTGACTTATTTAAATCCTCTATAAGCTTTCCTTTCTCTTCATCACATTCTTGAAAATGAATCTTAAGTTGAAAGTTTTGATTTCTTACCTTTTTTAATGCATCAAGGGCATGAATAAGCTCTCCCTCAAGATCAACTTCTCCCTTATATGATTCTTCCTCTATTTGTTTTCCTTTGAAAACATCTTTATTCTTTTTAAACTTGTCTTCTATAGGATCACCTCCTTCTTCTAGTGCCATGAGAATATTCTCTTATGGTATTTCAAATGTATCTTCATATTCATCATCACTGAAATTGAATCCATTCCTTGTACAACTATCCTCAAGATGACCAAAGTTACCACAACTAAAATATTTTAGGATTATTGGTGTCCTTTTCCTAACCACTTCTTTTTATTTTTCCAGAAATAGAACTTCATATCTATCATTATCTGAGTAACTATCATCACTATCACTTGAGATCTTACCTGCCTTATCTGCATAAAAAATATTCTTATGCATTTGGAAAAACTTATTTCCTTGTGTACCTTGTCCATCCCTATTTTTATTTTGGTACTTGTATCTTCCTACATTCATGTTTTTATGATCCTGTTTCTCATCACCACTGCTATTTCTAGATTTTGGACAATCAGATGCATAGTGACCATATTTTCTACATTTAAAACATCTAACTGATTTTGTACCTTTGTAATTTCTTGAGTCCTTGTTCCTTCTGCCATAATTGACTTCTTCATTACTAGATAGCTCATTGCTTGAATATTAATTCTTACCCTTAGTCTTCTTAGTGGATTTAAATAATGCTTCTTTCTGGAGAATAGGTTCCTATTTTATTATTATCTCAAATGCTATGATAATTCCATGTAATTCATCTCTTGTTAAAAGATAAATATATTTTTACTCTTCTATACCTAAAATATTTTCACTAAACCTTCTTGGAAGTGACCTTAGAATCTTATCACACACATCAGGTTCTAAAAATTCAAGCCCAAGTCCTTGCATGGAGCTAACAACTTCATCCACACAAAGTAGATATGCATAAATGTTTTCCTCATACTTCATTTTTAGATCTTCAAATGCTCTTTTGAAGTTTTGAAACTTGGCCTTTTTGACCTTTTTATCTCCTTCATATATGCCTTGCAACTTATCTCAATTTTCCTTTTTCTTATTTGTAGTGCATAATATTTATAGACTTTGTTTAACACAAGCCCTTTTGAATTACATTCATTGCTCTTGAATTATAATGATGTAGAAGCTTACCATATTTATCTATAGGTGGTGTTGCTAGTGGTGTGTATACATTTTCAACTGCTTCCCACACTTTATTTCCAAGTGCCATTAGATGAAACTTCATCCTTGTGCTCCATAGTGTATAATTGTTCCCATCGAACAATGGTGCTAAATTTCCTAAGGATCCCCTCTGAGAATCCATCTATGTTCTTATAATATTTTTTTTTCAAACTATTAAACTCTAATACCATGGATAATGGATCTCTATCCACTAGAGACTATCATTGTCTATACTCTATCACCTCCAAAGCTTGCTCTCAACTCTATCTCAAATCTACACTAAACATAGTTCTTCGATCTAGCACAAATATACTCAATATTTATCTCAAATATGTACTAAACATAGTCCTTCGATCTAGCACAAATTTTCTTAATCTCTGTCCTAAAATATTCACTAAACACAGTCCTTCGATCTAGCACAAATCTTCTCAATACCTGTCCTCAAATATGCACTAAACACAATCCTTCGATCTAGCATAAATATACTCAATATCTATCCTCAAATATATACTAAACATAGTCCTTCGGTCTAGCACAAATATACTCAATATCTATCCTCAAGCCTTAACACAAAGCTTGACTCAATAACAAATCAACTCTGCTAGATCTACCATAAAACTTAACCCAAGGTTTGAATAAATAAATTAATCAACTCTCCTCATAAGTCTTCTCAAATACTTACCTAAAATCTACCTTGTAATATTATACAAAATCTCACACTAATCTATCCACAAGTCGTCACTAAAACTTGTCCAATCTGCTCAACAAGTCTTCACCAAGACTTACCTCAAATATGCTCAACAAGTCCTTAATAGAACTTGTGCAATATGCTCAACAAGTCTTCACCAAGACTTACCTCAAATCTACATTGTAAGATTCCATAAAATCTTACTCAACACAACTCAATCCTCTTTAATCATATCAACAAGTTTCACACAGAATCTAGTTCAATCTTTCAGAAACATATAGAGAATTATTAGAGACTCAATATGCTTCACACCCCATTCAACACTCTACTCACCAAAAATCACAATATAAAAATCAACTTTCACAAACCTTATATCTCCCTAAAATCTTATGCCAAACAACCTTAGGACAAAAATTAAATTTTAAAAATTTAAATACCTTTTTCCCTTGGTGGGAATTGAACCCACGTTGTGCTTCCACCAGTTCCCTAGTCGTGGCTCCAACCACCACATGAGATAGGTACTCACCTTGGAAGCAAGGAGCACCACGTGCTCTATATGCTTCCCTTTGGAGCCTAAACCAAAAAGAGTGCACTGCTTCCTTTGGCGCCCAAACAAAACCTTTATCAAAAATACCGCCGATATTCGATCGTGGGTCCTTCTGCTTGCCAAAGCCCTAAGCCCACTAGATGGATATGAGGCTTAGAGCCTCACCAACCTTATTTCTTCATTCGCACACACAAGACAAAAAAAATTTGTCTTCTTCCTCGCATGAAGATCGCATAAATTGTAGGCTTAGAATAATTTGAATGAAGGTAAGATTTTTTCCACTAAGGCATATGGTATTTATACCATTATACCACCACAATATTAGACATCGCCAGAGGGATTTATTCATGATGTTGGTGCATTTATTTTTTCCTTGCAACCCTAACTTTAGGGCTAATTAAATTAGATTATAATTTAATTAATAATAAAACTATTATAATTAACTTATAATTAATTTAATAACCATAGGGTTAATTAAATTAAATTACAAATTAATTTAAAATGTAATTATTATGATTAATTTATAATTAATTTAATTACTTTAGTATTTCCATTAGACCTTTAATATTATAATAAAATATTGTAATATTATTTTTGTTGGGCCTTCTAACTTCTCCTGTAGACCTTATCTCATCTCCTTCTTATTTCTAAAATATACTCTTGAAATCCTTCCTCTTGCACTGCTCACTGAAACTGACTTTTGACATCAATGACAACAAATCTTGCTCATATTTATAACAATATAGTCCATTATGAGATTGATAGAGTATAGTAATTAATTAATTAATCACATGAAAATGATAAAAAGAAATAAAACCTATAGAACCTATTAGCAAAGTGTAATTGAACTTTAACCCACACAAATCTAGAGTACCAAATACAAGAATTTTATCTTCCATAATATAGGATTTAAAGCTATAGATATAGCCCATTTGAGATGATAGATTTGGATCTATCTTATTATTTTTTGAAATCTATAATTTATAGTCTTAAAATGGCTTGGAATTACTATAATGAGTTTGTATGTATGATTATAAGACATCTCTTATCCCTTTTTATTTTCTGTTTAATATTGAGATGGACTATTCTTCTTCTATGGATTTTTCTGTATTACATTGATTATTAGTGGGTACTCATTTCTATATTATCTACATCCACTTAGAAATATATTTTGTTGGTAGTATTTATTTTAAGCACAATCAAATCCTCATGTAAGTCGCTAAAATAATGACAAGCATCATTTTGATATATTAAAGTATTATTCATTGTGACATTCACTAATCAAATAGGGTCTTTATTATTGTTAATGGTAATTGGTCAAATGTAGATTGTGCAGGATACCCAAATGAGAGAAATTTTTTAAAAATTGTTTTAGACCCATAAGTTGGTGTTCAAAATACTAGGTTAATTTTTTAAAAGTGGTAGCATAAATATTTTTTACTAAAATATAAATTAACCATATTGACATTGAAGACCTCCATTAAGGTGTGATATGCAATTACTTGTTCTCTTTGTGGTCCCCAATTGAACATGAGGAGGTGCTAATATTTATGATCTTTCACTTGTTAGCCATGATCAACATTGCATATTTTATTTTATTTTATTATCCCACGGTCTTATGTGATACATGCATTACCTAATAGTATATCCTTTTGTATTTATTGGGATTAGTATTAGTACATTAAATATGTATTTACACATAATTCCTACTATTATTAGTATTAGTTGGAGACTAAATCTCATTATTCATAAAAATTATATTTTTATAAGGCAATATTTTCCATATTTTGTATCTATTGTTTAGTTTCATTTTGTAATTTGGAAAAATATTGGTTTCATTTCTTCCTCTCTAAGTATAAAAAAATTATTTATGGTTGGATTATTATTTTGGAATGTGTGCTTATTATTATTATTGGTTAAGCTATGTGTGGATTCTATTTGAGGTGGTACCATTACAAAAGTCAAATATTAAATTTATTCCATTACATTTATATCAAACTAACTAAACCATATACAACTTGCCTTTCTATTAAAGATATTCTTCATTTTCTTTTCCATCAAAAAGATTGTTATCTTGCTCAAACTTCTAAATTTATACAATCAAATCCTTTAATAATTTTTATTAAGAAATAAAATCTCACTCATATAAATACCTTCTAAAATTTAGAATTTTATCAAAATGAAATTCAACAAGGTGAATGACTAAAATATTTGTTACTTAGATTCCATATTTATAAATATAATGTCTATAACAACCTTACAATTTATTAATACCTTTTTTAAGGATTCATATTAATGCCCATCATATTCCAAGATATTATTTTCATTGTTTTTATTTATTTATTTGTGGGTTTAGATCCACTTCTTGTTAACACTTGTGATATTTGCTTTTGTTTTTCCATATTTATATCCCTTCCTTCTTTTTTTTTGCTTCTTGGGTCTTCCTCTTCTTTTTCATTCCCACCAATAATTTTATCTTCATCATTCTCTTCAATATTATCACATTTCTCATAGTAAGACTTATCATCTATAATATTGTCTTACTCTAAAGTGCAAGGAATAACCTCACAAGTACATTTTTCTTTATGTTACCATGAAAACACAAAAGTGCAAGGAGGCTCTTCCATACTAATTAACTTCTTATTTTTTCCTAAAAAACTTAAATTGATATGTATTTCCTCCATATTCATTTCTTTATTATGCCGAGAGGCATTCCTACAATGGCAAATAGGGGGGTGGGAGGCAAAGAGGTCATACATGTCATGCCGTAAACAATTTTTTTTTTATTAAAAAACTGACATTAACAAAAATATTTAAAATATTTAAACTAAAACAACCGACTAACCAACTGTTGCAAAAATTTAAAATATTTAAACTAAAACAACCGACTAACCAACCGTTGTAACTGTTTAATAAACTAGCTTAGATATAAAGGATATATATCTAAAAACACCAAGAGTTATCAATCCCGAGGCACCTATCTTAGAGATCACACCCCAAATAAATGAGATAGGCGCCTCGAGATTGATAACTCTCGATATTTTTAGATATATATCCTTTATATCTAAGCTAGTTATGCTACTCTTAAAACTCTAAAGTGTAAGGGATAACCTCTATTGCTCTTTCATTTTTATTATCAAAAGAGGATTCTATACTACTTGACGAAAATGAAGATGAATTACTTGGAATAAACTTGACCTCTTTTATCATATTTATTTTAGGATTTTCCTCCACCTCTTTCTTTGCACTTGAACTTGAACTTACACATTATACTTTCTTATCCCTAATATTCTTCTTTGTTTCTTCTAATAGTTTATCCATGTGAGCTATGATGGACTTTCCCATATGATCTAGAAACGATTTTTTTATCATATTTTAGAGTGGAATATCCTTGATATAATCTAGCTTTATTACTCTATATTTTCCTTGCTTTATCTTAAATTTTATCTCATGATCAATATTTTTTTTCTTCATAGTTTTCACTTTGTAAATTCTTACCATGTCTCTAGTCTCATAGCAATTGTTGCATCAAAATGTAATATTATTATAATCCACTTGTTGATCCCATTCTCTTGATTCATATTTAATCTTAATGGATTATGACAATTATTTTAAAATAGCCATAGCAACATATATTTGGGTATATATAGCATGCTTTCACTCCTTAATAGTTAGTCTTTTATTGAAGAATTTGCCTAGGGTATTTCCAATATTCTTCAAAACATCCTTATTAATAAGGTTTTATGGAAGTTTAAAAATCCTAAACCACACTAGAATCTTCTTAATAGTTTTTATCTCAACAAAAAAAATCTCATTCCACAATCTTAAATAAAGGGCCTCTCTCCCCCTAAATCATGGACCACTATCCATTATTTTATCCCAATTTTTTTACTAGAAAATATGATGAAACGTTACAAAATAATTTGAATTTCATCTCCACTTCCACTTTACTCTAGTTTTGAATATCCAAAAACCTTGACCAGATCTACAAAACTTACATATTAACCATATACTTTTTAGAACCATTATATCATGCTCAATTATCTCATTCTTCATAGTCATTTTTAGCGTAACATCTAATTGAATTAAACCTACCATATTTTTATTCTTCCACTTATCTCAACTTTGGCATCCATACTTTTAGCTAGGGCATCCAATTTACCATTAGAGCTTTCAAATATGACTTTCCTTCCATACTAGTTGGTGGGGTTCACTCTTGGTTCACACTCCCTCTTTGCTCGTACTTTATCCTAGGTAGCACTTGATCTTGGTTTGCACTCCCTTCCAACTAGCACTTGCTCTCATCTTACACTCCCTGACAACTTGCACTCACTTCTATCTCTTCTTTCTCCTAGTGTTCCTTCACTTTGATAATTTTTTAGAAATAGTGATTGACACATTATTGGTAAGGATTTGAAGCACTAACACACTCTAAATGAATCTGATACTCTTCTATCATGATTAAAGATCTATGGCTTTGATATTAGTTCCCTCTAGTCTACTTTGTGCCTTCAATCACATTCAGATCTATGTGAATGTGATGCTCCTTTATGCCACTATTCTACAACTTAAGCTATACACAACCTCTTTTCCTCCATTTTTGTGTGCTTGGTGTAATTGACATTATATAGTTCTTATTCATTAGCATATATAGTATTTATCTTTATCAACTAAATTAACGTAGTATTTTTTTACCATTCATATGTGAAAAAGATCATCAAAATACAACATAAATTATTTCATTGTTAGAATATGGTTATACATTTTTTAAATGGATATTTTCTTAATATTTTAATTATTTTATATATTTATCATAAGGGAAAAAAATAAATTCTACATTACACTTATTCAACATCACCATGATTTATGATATATTTTCTATGCATATGAGTATGATCTATTTCTATAATTCATTCTTATCATAGATATTACCCCTGAAAATGGATTTTGTACAAAATAATACTAGTTTAAATCTATTATAATTGAGTTACAAATATTGTAGTCAATAATCTTATGATGTGGATTGACATGGTTGATTATTACTTACTTTTGATATTATTATAAATATTGAACTCTACAATGACTAATCTAGAAATCCACCAACGGTGTCAACTAGAAGGCATATCTATCAAAGTTGAAATAAAAATATTCTAATACTTTGTCTAATCGATAAGAAATTGAATAACCATTATGAACTTTTAATCATAGATTCAATAGAAAATTTGATCACATCAAATTTTATGAATGGTGTGAGGAATAGATAGATATGGATTTGTTACTGTTAAGTTAGAAAAGGTGTATAGAGTTACAAGGAAACACCCAACCTAATACATTATAAATTAGAGCAATTTGAATGAATTTAATTTGGTTTAAAAGGATAATATGGTGGATGAAATAAGATATAAAACCAATAATTTGGCACAAATTTTTAATCTTATCATGTATTCTACTATCCAATTCATGGTTGATCTCTAGGCCTTTTAATCTATTATTAAACTCATAATATAGTCTCTAAAATTATCCCAATATTAATGGATGCTATTCAGCAATTCTATGATTTGATTGGATGCATCCACAGGTGATTCAAATAATAAGGAAATAACCGCTTCTTACTTACATTTGTGATGGAAACAATTCTCTTCTGACCACTCGAGTAATATTATCATTGGTTGCCATGTTGTAGGCTAGTCCATCCATATTATGTGAGTGTCAACTGTAACTGTCGTCCCTCAAACTTCAGTGACGAGAGACAACGCCAATAATAATTAATGATTATTATTTATTGAGAATCAAATATGAAAACTGGTTTAAAAAAAAAAAGACTTTGTGATATAGAACAAACAGAGGCTGCTTCACGCCTACTAGCTGGAGTGTTTCTTATATATATGGTTAGCAAATATAGCTTGTTTAGAGTCCAACTTCCGTGCATCTCTCAGTTGTTTTTTCATTTAATTATTATAATAAAAATAAAACTTACTGAGATTCTATTCCACCGTAACAGATAACTCATATAAAATGAGTTCCTTCAAAATACGGTGAAAAAGAGTTCACGATAAAAATTGAGGGCGCAAGAAAATGAAATCGCATCAAAAGCATCGAAGACCAATTTCTAATATTTTACTTAATATGTCCACAAAATCTCCCACAAAATCGAATCATCTAAAGCTCAGAAGTAATCTTCTTTATTTAATATGTCCACAAAATCTCCCACAAACGACTGCGTGAAAGGCAACGAGAAAGCCAGAGACAGGTCCATTTGTAGCAATTAAGAACAACACCAATAAAAAATAATGCGGCCTCTTATTATGTTATTAAGACTTGTTATTTCCACCGAAGGCGCTCTTCACTCCCTCCACCACACTCTGCATGCTTCCACTAACCTTATCCCCGGTCTGCATAAGTAAAAAATTCACATCCATGACGTTGAAACAAAACAAAACAATACATGTATCGAAACTAAGAACAAAAAATTATAACAAGAAAATGAAAAATGAGTAGCACCTGTTGGAAGATGGAACCCGTTTGTTCCTTAGCCTGTTGAGCCTTACCCATGGTAGCCTGAGATCCCTGGGAGGTCTTATCCTTCGTAGTATCCATCATTCCCTTAGGAGGATGAAAAAATAAGAACAACAGATAAATCCAACACAGTAATAAGAAGGAAATACACCTAAATAATATTATCAAAAGGATTGTTATAAACAATACAACGACGAAGACAATACAAATTCAAATTATTACTTTTGCTTGTTGTTGAGCTTGATCGGTTTTCTCTTGCCCAAACTCTTTCCCACGCTGGGCAGCTCCGAAGGCACTGTCCTTGGTCTGGTTGTACTGGTCCGCCATTTTGCTTGGAAAGGTTACTTGATCAAAATCTGAAGAAGACACTGATAATGATTAAATATAATCGAAGAAATCTGAATTGGATGGTTCCATGTCAGGTCCATGCTGATTAAATACTATCTCGATCGCCAGCGAAATCGACACGTTTCTAAACGTTCGACACGTTGCGACTTAGGTTTACCTGTTTTGCCTCATCAGCGGGATAGACATAGCCGTTGAGGTCTGCGAGTTTTTTTAAATATTATTAACGGGATAGAGATAGGAGAGCACTCCAAGCCGTTGAGGTCTGTGAGTTTATTTAAATGTTATAATTGGTTTGCATGAACTGCTTTAAATTCACTATTACCATATACATACGTCTGTTCAGAGATCTAAATAAGTAAAATAACGTGGCCAAAACATCCGAAGCAACAGGGATCTGCATAAATTGTTTGTTGCTCGTTATCTTTTATGGGTAGTTGGAAGGTTTTGCTAATTCATTTATCTGTTCATGCTGCAAAGATGAAGAGGAAGCGGTAGGAATAATTGTGTGCATTATGGCCAATAGTGTTTAAAAGTGATTGCGTTAAATTTATGATTTTAAAGAAAACAAAGTAAGATTTTTGCTTTAATACTCTCAACGAGTAGAAAAAGGAAGAAAGAGGTTAATATTCGTGGTTGGATTCCAGTGTCTTTTTATTTATTATTATTTATTTGTTTTAAGTTTGAAAAGTATGTTTTTATATTATAATTTGATTTTTTTTAAGTATTTAATTTATTAAAGTTATATTATATTATTAATTTTTTATTTTAGTTTTTATTATATTTTAAAAATTAAAAAAATAAAATTATATATATATATATATATATATATATATATATTTAACACAAATTTATTAACACTTCATATTGGTTTGAACCTAAATCTTCCAAAATAAAATTCATTATTTTTTTTAATTTTATATTTTTGTGTTGTAATATTTGTTATTTATATTTTAAATTTTAATTAGAATTATGAACAAAAATCCTTTCTTGAGAGAGTGCACACTTATTTTGATATAGCTGTAGTGATCTTATACATAGAATCTCCATAGATCCTAAAAAGTCAGTTGACTTAATTTTCTTTTCTTTTCATATATATATATATATATAATAAATATTTTGATAATTAAGGGTATTGTACCATTCTACTTCAACTTGGTAAAAGTGACACCAAGAGCTATCACTATAAAGCTTTGTACATTTTATAGCTATAGCGACAACAAAGTGAAATATTTTTTATTTGATAAACTTTTAGAGAGGTTATGATTCATGGTCTCAAAAAGAGTTACCTTATATAAGTTGCACTTTTTTACATCTCTTTGTTTTAATATTTTCTTACAATAATATGATATGATTAATATAGTGTTTGATGATATGATATGATTAATGAAGTTAAATATAGTATTTGTTGCTATACTATTCCAAATTTATGAAGCATTGTATTTTATGCCACTTGTATGGCATACTTGTACGATAACATGTGTATGGCATACTTGTATGATAACATGTGTATGGCATACTTGTATGATAGCACTTGTATGGCATACTTGTACCGACAACAAATTTTACACAACAATAATAATTGAATGACAATAGAATTTGTATGGCAACAACACTTGTATGGTAGCAATTTTTGTATGTCAGTAGTAGAAATTGAGTAGTAACAACAATAATGACAATATTAACTGTATAATAGTAGCATCACTTACACAACAACAATACTTGTACTATAGCATCATTTGCAAAGTAGAAAAACTTGTACAATAACAATCATTTGAATGGTAGTAATCATTTGCATAGTACACACTTACATGACAATAATCATTTGTATATTAGTAATTATTTATATGATAACAACAACAATTGTTATTATTATTTTAACTAGTTGATGTGTGATTGCCTATACACTTGAATGCTTACACATCATACATGTCATGTTAGAGGATATGTTTCAAGAGCAAAATCTCATAAATATTTTATGATATTCTCAATTATGATTCCATACATAGCAACCTTGAAAGCATTCTTCCATTTTGCTTCTTTAATTGCCTAGTTTTTTCACTTGACAAAATACTCATAATAGTCTTTGCTTTTTGTCCATTTGGCTACTCTAGTATCTATCATCACTACAATATCATTTTGCTCTTTCGCTGGAAACTATTGTATCCACTCTTCCTTTAAAAATTTAGAAGTAATATCTCCATTACTATACATTGATCTATCATACTATGGATAAAAATTAACCACATTAAAATATATAATATGTATACTCCTTCTGGAAGTTAAATTTCATAGGCATTAGCTATAATTTTTTTCAAGATCTTACAAGGTCCAATATTTTTCCAATTTAGCTGGTTGTAAGTTCCTTTCAAGAACATTTCCTTCTACAAATGTGTCAAAAGTAGGTTCCCAACCTAAAATTTTTATTTTCTACACTTGAGATCAACATGTTCCTTGTATCTCATAGCATTCTTCTCCAAATCATATTTAACCTCTAGATGTAAATCATGCATGTAATCAAGTTCTCCACAATAACACTTGATCTCATAAAATCTTTAAGGAGTAAATTACAATAATAAATCTACCATAATGACAACATATAATAATAAAATTATCATAATGGAAAAGTATAGTAATGAAAATATCATGATGTTAATGTATAATAGGAATTATCATAGTGTCAAAAGTATAGCAATAAGGATTCACTCTTGACTATAAGAAAAAAATTAGTTTATAATAGTAAAGGTCTAGAAACCACTATATATAAGAAGTTAGAATAATTTAGATCTTACAAAAGTAAACTTTATATATAATATATAAAAAATTTGAATAAAAAATTCATATTCATAATTATACTTAATAGAGTACATGAATATTATACGGTTACATTAGTATTATTGACCTTTTATAGTCATGAATACATTTATACAATCATCCCTTATCAAGGGGGTAAATAGAGTACATACATCATCCATTAGGCTAAGCATTAATAATTTTATTTTTGAATTCTCAAGGAAAATCCATACATGGGGAGGGAATATATTACCTAGGTATTTTTATACCAAACCAAGTGACATTGAAACCAATACCTCCATCTAAAAATCTTTCAAATTTTTGACCTTTCATGAATTGGTGGATTCATACATTTGATCAACTAGAGAGATCATAGTGCCATGTAGTATGGATACACAAAATATATTGAATATATGACTATGTATTCCTAAGTAGTACTAGACTTCTAAGTGGAGTTATCAACTTGCAATTCCAAGAAATACAACTACTATATTTTATTACCACCCATAGTTGTCAGTTTTATCAACTTTACATCTTACATTGATGTAAGTTACTCTTATAGATCAATATTATACCTTGTTCAATGTACACATTTAGAGGTTCATCCTCCCTATCTATGCATATATCAATTACAATTATAATTGTAATAAGTAATATTCATAAATTACAAGTAAGCATAAAATCTAACCAAACCCAAGATAACATCATGTTAAATGCAATCATGCTTTCTTTCATATAATAAGCAACATAACTAGTTATATTGTTATGAAAAATTAACATCCAATATAAAAATTGAGGTTGACATATTTAATAAATTTATTTATTGTACTAAATTAGGGCACACATTTAGTTGTTTTATTCCACATACATCATTTTTGTTCCATCACGTAGCAAGAAATACATTTTTATTAATTCCAAACTACATGTTTCATGAAAAATGCTTGTCAATACTTAGTAATTATACAACTTTAGTGGTCTATAAAAAACATGAAAATGTTCTAGAGCACAATAGGATTGTACACCTTCATAATCAACTATAGTTAGCTTGTAAAACATGGACCTAACTCATTACTAAATCTCTAATTCACAACACAGGATTTTACCTAACCATTTAAAAAAAAAATGATATATCCAAGGTGTTTCTATTCTAGAATAGAGTATGAAACAAGTATAAATATCATTAAATATATGATTTATTGATGTAGACAAGATGAGGGAGTCCACCTAATAACAAATTTCTCAAGCAACAAGTTATCAACTCAATCTATAACCATCCGATGCATAGCAAATCACACGTACAATTAGAAAATTTCAAGATAACCAAGCAAATCTCAAGTCTTCTATAATATGATAGAGTCTAAGGAAATGTATTATGATGATATTTTTGTAGTCCTTGTATGGTAGCATCTTATGCTTGCACTCATTCTTGATAGTATTATTCAATTTGAAATATGGTGAGGATATATGTGGGAATACTTGAGATGATAAAGTCTCACAATGGTAGCTTTAAAATATGAGAATTTATGAGGTGGAAAACAAGACTTCTATAATATGGTAAATGTATTATGATGGAATTATTTAAGACAATAGTTCCCTGAGGGTGTAAAATGATCCCTCTTAAGACTATATATTCTTAATACTGCACACTTCATAAGATGACATAGTGTGAATAAAGGATGATTTTATTCCTACATATGTACAATAAACTATTCTCATTATGACATCCATATAATTGCAATCTCCCAAATAGATTTTTTTATGATGGCTTTACTCAATTATATTCCTTCCTAATCAATGGGTTACTCAAGATACCAATATTGCAAGACAACCATGTCTTATAATGGTAATACTATGAGAAAATATACTCCCTTTTAAATAACACTCACACTTCTAATTAAATGATAATATTTTTTTCCTTGTATAATACTTTTTCCTAATTAGAATTTATCCTCTTTAAAAACAATATTAACCTAAATGACAATTATTGTACGTATGCTACGAATTCATAAGAATAGCTTTCTAACCTTGAACGACATTACCCTAAATGGTAAATATTATAACTAGTTCAAACAATGCTCAGGACCTTAGATTTTTACCTCTTCCCAGTCTAACAATAACCTATTGCATAGTGGTTGCTATTGCAAACCTACGACCTACACTTAAAAATATTAAACAAATGTATAGTCTAATGACATAGGACATGCATCACTCAAATATATGCATAGAGAAATGATAAAAATTTGAATATAATTTATTAAGGTTAAATATCTATAGGCTACATAAACTATGAGAATTAATGCACTATGTCATGAGAACTCCCTTTTCCATCTCTTGCACCTATTCAAAATCAAGTTTGCATTCAACCCTCTTTCTATCTTCTCTTCTTGACACCTACGAGGCTCACTCATGCAATTAAATGGAATTCTCTATATTCTACTATTTCCACTCTCTTTTCTTAATTTTCCTTTATTTTGCCCCTTTTATAATTTTACTTCTTCTATTTATTCTACTACCCACATTTGTATTTGTTTTTCTCTTCTTCTCCTCTCTTTATCACTTCTTATTTCCTCCTTGTTGTTCCATTTTACTTTCTTATATTGTTCCTCTTCTAATCATTTTTTCTCCTTTCTTTGTCTTCATCTTCTTTTTCCATTTGTGTTATTCTCTTCTTTCTACTGTTGCTCTCTCCTTTTCTCCTACACAAAGTGTGTGTACATATGACAATGATAATTACATATAGGTAATGGTTTCCTTGCTTATAACAATTTGGGTTCTCCTACATCATACTCAATAAGAAAGAGGAAATTTTCCAAGAACTCTATCTCATGAAAATGAATTTCTCTTCAAGCTATTGCTATTTTAGCTTGTATTTCTTGACAAGGCCACATTTTCTATCATGTTATTTGCCTTCTTTTGAGAATAAAATATCCTTTTGTAGAATTTATACAACATTCATTTCATTTTATGCCATTCCATTGCATCCATGCAATTAAAATCATTATGTATTTTTTGGCTACTTTATATTAGTACCAACATGTTATATTGTATTGATTACATCCTCCATAAATATCACAAGGATTTAGGTTCCAAAACCTAGTTATTGCATGTCTAGATCTTCCACACTAACTACAACAACCCATACTAAGATCTTCATCCCTTGTATTAATCTCTCTTCTCAAAAATCGAGTTTCACTACTTCCTAGTTGACTTGTATATCCAAGGACTTTATTCCTTTGCCTTATTTCTAGCATGATGAATTTTTTTCTCATATTTCCCATATCTTCCTAATCCTTTTCCATTGTACCCAATTCTTCTTATTAACTTGGAGCCAATACCTATGGTGTGTCTTTTAAATTGCTATAATTCTACATCTCCACTTTGATCTTTGTCACCATTATTTAAATACCATACACTATCACTGTGTCATTTATCATATTTTAAAGTATCATTATCACTATCAATTTTAATAATGTGGTATTTTTCATAGCAAATACGATAATCAATGACATCATAAAATTTATTTTTCTCTCTTATACTTTTTTTCTTCTTTTTATCTTTCTCTTTCTCTTTATCCTCTAAGAATATTTCTTCTTCCTCTTTCAGTATTTTTTCTTCTCATTCTCAATTGGTGTTATCCTATAAGTTGGATTAATAGGTAAGATCGATCTAAGACTAAAATATATAATATGACCAATTATCCTCATGAGTGCTAACCCATCCAACAAATAGTTTGAAATAATATTTTCATATTATTTCAACAAATCCTTCACTTCATATGGAATTTTATTCATCTTATCCACTGTCCCTTCTTCTATGGGTTTAGTAATGAAATAAAAACAAGCTTCCTTCTCCAAGAACTAATTTTAATACCTAGGCATATTGTAGGACTATTGTAAGTATATTATATTTTATCCTTCAATAGACTTAACGTCTATCTCTTGTCATTCTTCTCAATAGTATAGGTGTTCAACCTACCATCATACATTATCCTTTTATCAAAGTACCATGTTTTGCCCAAAAAGACATGACAAGCATCTATAGGCATAACACCATATAGTATCTCATAATTTTAAGATCGAATTTAGAAGTCTACTATACATTGTTCACTTACCAAAAATTGATGTCCCTTTTGCAACCATGAGACTTTGTATGGTTTTGGATGTCAAAATTTCTTCACTTTGAGATTTCCTACCATGTATATGGACACTAAATTATCCATACTCTTATTTCCCATAATGACCTTGTAACATTTACCTCTTAACTTATAAATGATCTTAAATAAAACCCTTCTTTGCATAGGTTTATGTACCTTATTTATGTGTTTTAACAATACCCTCTTCATCATAAATACCCCTCCTTGTTTTGGTTGTTCTATGTGCTTTGGTTAAGCAATACTATCTTTATCTACTTGTGCAATTTGGTTATGATCTTCCTTTCCATTCCCACTAGTCTACTATATTTGAGGACACTCATATATTGCATATTCTTCTTCCAAGTACCTATAACAGTTTTTAGTAAAACCACATCCTCTTCCTCTACCAAATACACATCATCCTCTTGATGATTCACCCTTTTCTTGAGTACTTTGGTTGAAATTATTTTGAGAAGGATTAACTTCTCCTTCTTGCATATGTTACTTTCTACCACTATTTGATTATTCTCTTCCTTTAGATAATTGTCCTCTTCCTTTGGAATCGTATTGTTACTTGCAAGTTAAATTTTCTTCTACCTTGATTTCATATTGATATGCATTTTTAGTTGTCCTAATTTGATTCACAGTAATTTCATATTGTATGGATAAACTTAGTTCATTTATATATCTTGACACCTTCTTATCACTATATTTAATATGACTTGATCTTATTATCAATTTATAAAACTCTTCTATATACTCCTTTATTGCCATCTCCTTCTGATTGAGATTTTGTAGTCATCTAAACAACCTTTTTTGTAATCAATAGGGAAACATTAGACTTCAATTTGATTACAAACTTATCCCAAGTTTGAATTGTATCCTTCCATTTTCATTACCTCTCCATTAGAACATGATTCCATCAAATCGAAGCATGTCCCTTCAACCATATGCTTGTAAATTTGACCTACTTTGGATCCTCTATAGATACATAATTTAAAAATTTCTCCATTTATATTATCCAAACAATCAACTCTTCTATGTTTAAACTTGCATTAAAATTGGATCGCATGCTTCTAATTGAATGAACATAT
The DNA here is from genome assembly GCA_028583015.1 of Wollemia nobilis. Taxonomy (NCBI): domain Eukaryota; kingdom Viridiplantae; phylum Streptophyta; class Pinopsida; order Araucariales; family Araucariaceae; genus Wollemia; species Wollemia nobilis. The sequence continues at coordinate 894,607 of JAQPPZ010002954.1, forward strand.
TTGTTTTTACTTGTACAACATTTTTGTCTAATTAGCATTTATCCTTTTCAATGACAATAGTCACATGAATGACAATTATAACATGCATGTCAAGGATTGATAAGAATGATTGTCTACCATTTCATAAAATTACCTTGAATGACAAAGCCTAAAAATAGTTTAAAAAATGCTATTCTCCTTAACTCTTTACCTCCTCACACTTGCACAATAATCTCTTGCACAATGGTTGTACTTACAAACTTACAATTTGCACTTAACAATATTATATAAATTTATAGTCCAATGACATAGGAAATGCATTACTTAGACATATACATAGCAAAATAATAAAAAAAAATATAATTTATTAAGGTCAAATTATCATAGCCTACAAAAAATATGAGAATCAATGCACTATGGCATGAGAAATATCTTTCATCTCCTACACCTATTCACAACTGGATCTGCATTCAACCCTATTTTCTTCTTTGCATATCCTCACCTAAGAGACTCACTCATGCAAGTAAATGGACCTCTCTATATTTTTTTCTTCTTCCTTGATATTCTCTATTTTCCTTTCCTCTTCTCGTTTATTCTTTTTAGTTCTTCTTATGTTTGTTTTTCTACTCACTTTTGTGTTTATTTTTTCTTTTCTTCTACCTTTCTCTCCTTTTATTTCTTGCTTTCTATTCACTCTCACTTGCTTCTATTGATTCCTATTTTTATCTTTTTTCTCTTCTCTTCATATTGCTCTTATTTTTCTCTGTGTGTCATCGTCTCCTTATTTTTGTTGCCCTCTCCCTTCCTCCTAAATAAAGGGTTTGTATACATGCCAATGGTATTTACATATAGGTGATGGTTTCCTTGCTTATAACCATTTTTATGCTCGTACATACAATATGGTTCTTAGCTAGGTAGTTTAGTCAAATGGAATTTCCTAGTTATAAAATAATATTGTAATACAATAAGTTTAAACAAAGAATACTCATATTTATTTATAGATTTTCCATCATACTTTTCTACTTTATAATGGGTACAACAAAAATAACCTCATATTTTATCTATGATAAGCAAACATGGGAATAGTTTCTAATAATTCAATAGAGTCTATCTTCTTTTTGAGAAAAAGTATTGAAAAATCTTAAGTTATACATTTACTATTGATAACCTGCATTTCTTGGCAAGGATCAAAATGTGGCATACATATGTTCCTTTTACTGTCCAAATTTTAGAAGTTTTAGTCCTTGCTAGATGATCCTTAAAGGTGTTCTATTTACCCTTTACTTTTGAATCCATAGACTTCATCCCGAGTCTATACAACCCTATTTCTATTCTTATCCTTCATTTCTTAGTTCCCATATTGCAGTTGTTTCTGGATTTATATCCATATATATGCTTCATCCTTTGCTATATGAGAGTCCTCTTGGGTTTTTGCCTACACTATCTCTAAATTTTTCCTAATTAGAGTGTCCCAGATTATTTCCTATGGTCTAAATTACTCGTTAAAAATATTGTTATTACATTCCAACCAAAGTTTCTAGTAGATGAAACCCAAAACCAAATCCTAAGCTATCTTCAAGGTCTTTTATTTGAATCTATTGGTCTTTGAATAGTCCCAAAATTTGTTCTCAGTGAGAATGGATCTTTTTGATTGATAAAAAGTAATGTACCACAAACCCCAAACTATTTGGGCATAGGGACACAAAAAAAGAAGGTGGCCCATTTTTTCCTTCTCTTGGTGACACATTACACACTAGTTGGGTCCAATAAATCCATGTCTCCTCATGTTATCCTGAGTCATAATACTATTATGTGCAACCAACCACATAAAGCAAATTATATTTGGTCATCCTTTGGGTTGCCATAATTGCAACCAAGAGGGATTTGAACCATTATGAGTGCTTTGGATAAGATTTCTATAATGTTGTTTGATAGTATAAATTCCTAATTATGTATGTCCAAACCAAGTTGATCAGGTTCATTACTCCTTGGCCACTTTCGTCTATCCAATATTTCTTTCAGTTCTATTTTCTCCTTATCCCATTATTCCTTCAACTCCTTTGGGACTTACCACTAACTAATATTATATTGTAGTTGATTTGACATTTTACAATAGTGGCTTATGAGTTTCCAACCTTTCCTTTGAAATTTTTCTTTGAGTTTTATTAAGTGGGGATACTGATCAATTATGGGGCGAAAATATTGCCAAGAATCTTCCCATAGTCTAGTATTTTTTCCATATCCCACTTTTTAGTATAACCCTTCTTTGATAAGTGATGCTCCTTTATTTAGAGCTTTCCAAGTCTCTAATCCCTCTCTTGAAACTATGAAGATATTTTGTATTTTGTGAGGGATAGTATTTAAATTTCATTACTTTACTTCATAGTTGGTCAGGATGAGTTAGCCATCTCCAATACAACTTGGATGTAAGATATTGATTGTTTTTCATTGTTGTTCTAATTTATAAACCTCCAACTTCCATAGGATTGCAAACTTTATCCCAAATAACTAGTGCCCTTGTGTGGTTACCCTGCACTCTAGACCAAAGAAAGTGTCTCATCATATTATCCTAATATTTCAGGATGCTCTTTGGGACATCCAAAATAGAGAATTTATACATTGGAATTGCTTATAAAACTAGTTTAAGCAATGTTACTCTTCCTCCAAAACTTAACCACCTGTAGGTCCAATGCAAAATGTTTTAGTGGATTTTATCTCTTATTGATTTCCAATATTTATTTTTTAGGCTTTTCTATGTTAATGACATACCTAAATATTCTAAGGGCAGTGAGGCTTATGAGAATCTAAGGATGTGGGTTATATGTTCTCTTAATTTTTTTATCATGTTAAAAAAATGACTATTGATTTTCTTTATATAGTAGTTATCTAGTAGCCTCTACGAAGCACTCCAATATTTTTTTGATATTGGTTTCTTCTCTTATTGTTGCTTCCCACCATATTATTATATCATCCACAAATTGAAGGTGAGTAATCTTTATGTTCCTACTTACCGTTACCCTTGAAATGGTATTCTCTGCTTTTCTCTTTTGTATGAGTCTTACCAAGTGAATCCCCTTGCCATATTCATCTAGAAGACTTGAATAGTTAGGATGGATTACAATTGATGAGCAATGAGAAATAAAGTGTATAGATTCATTCCATAATCCATTTTATCCATTCTTCACTAAAACAAAATTTTGCAGTATTTGGGCTAAAAATTCCCAACTTACTCTATCCTTGGATAAATCTATCTTAAGGAACATATCTTTATTTCCCTTTTGGAAAAGCTCGTAAAAAGTTTCTTATGTTATCACAACTCCATATAGAATTTGTCTACCCTGCACAAACCCCCCTTGTTATGGAGAGATTAACCCTGATAAGATTTATTTCAACCTATTTACCATCAATTTGCTTATAATATTATAAACCATATTGCATAGAGCAATTGGTATTTAGTTAGTGAGATTTTCCATATATCCACCCTTCGGGATGAGATCCAAAAAGGTGTGATTCAAGGCTTTAAGGATTCTTCCACTTCTACTACTTGGGTTATATCCTTTGCAATTATATCCCAATAGGATCTATATAACTCTACTAGAAATCCATTTAGATCTGGATCCTTCCCTATCTACATACAAAAAAATGTTTCTTTAAATTTCCTCTGTATTCTCTCTTAAGAGATCCTCATTTTATTTCTCTAAATTTAACATTGGTATGATTGCTAAACTTTTCTCTTGGTGTTGAGATAAAAGGTGAGTATTTGCAATAAATAAAGCTGAAAAGTATTTATTTAAAGTTTCTTGCATACCTAGGGTAGTATTTTCCATAATTTCATCCCCTATGGATAAGGCATCAATCCGATTATAGTGATTACGTGTTGTGGCTAAGTTATGGAAAAAATTTGTATTGCTATCTCCCTCTTGCAACCATATTATTCTTGCTCGTTGTCTCCAGTAGGCTTCATATTTCTTGTCTAACTCTTATTCCTCTTACATCAAAATACTTTCTTTATGGAGAAGCTCTATAGAGATATATCCTTGAAAGGCCTTAGCCATAAAATCTTCCTATCCCCAACATTTATTGGCAATATTTTCCATAGCTTCTAAGGAAGTTCTAGTTTCCTATAGCAAAACCACATCTGGGTTGTTTTCTAAAATCATTTTCTTAACAACCAATTATCTAGGGTGGTTGTTTAAACCCCTTACATTTCATGTGTTTATAATCATTGAGGGTATGTATTGTAGAATTTGGCAATGAAATTCACCAATTCAAATTCTCTCATTTGTTCTCCTAGTTTTTGTATTTTGTCCTTATTTTTTCTTCCCATCCTTTGTGAACTTGCATTATTTGATCACTTCTCTATCTGTCTGATTTCTAGTTTTAGCTTCTCTTTGTTTTTTCTATCACTCCCATAATAATGTCTTTTGATGGATTTTTATCTTTTACATGCACTATCATTTTCCCTACCGTATTATTTTATTGAAACATATATATATATATATCTAGTGTTTTTGTTGCTCTTTCCAAACCCCTAAAAAGTCAATTTGTTGGGGCCTAGATGTCTAATTCTTGTTGTTGTGTCATAATCTTCTAATTTTCTTCTCTTCTTAATTTTAAAATTTTGAGCAATTATAATTTGGGAGGCATTTGTCTCTTGTGGGATGGGGGTGTGCTCTTGATGGATCTATAATTCTCCTTCTTGGTGTTGGCCCTTGTCATTGATTGGTTCTACCTTCGAATCCTCTTGCCCTTCCATTGGATCATCTAATTTAAGGATTTCATATTTATTACAATATGCCCTTCAATCTGGGCATTGGTTCATTTTTCCTGCTTTAGTTGGATTTTATTCTCTTGCTTGATAATTATTTCTTTGGAGTCTCCTTGTTACTGTTTGAAACCCTTCACCATTTTATTTCTATGGGGGAGGGTTTTTAAGATTAGTTTTAGGTTTATGCATCTCCTCTCTCCCTATTTTAGGGTAGTTTCTTACCAGATGCCCATACTCATGGTAAGATCTATACTTAAAAGGAATTGATTCATAATCCACTTGCTATATCCATGTATTTTTTTCCCACTCGTAATTCAATTTCTACTAGGAGTGGCTTTTCTAGGTCCATATCCACACATATCCTTACTTATGCTAATGATTCCCTCTCTACTGATTCTCGTAATCTTCCTATATATGTTCCCAAGAGATTACCAATCATTCCAAGGATATCCTCTCTCCAAAATTCAAGCAGGAAAGCAAGGAGATTCAACCATATTAGGGAGGATGATGGCTTTATATAAGGATTGAATGTAGGTCATCAAGGTTGCACGAAAAAACCTATCGGTCCAATATTATATGGTATTCCTCAAAAATCATTTTTCCTATCTAAAACCAATATAAAATCTACTACAAAGTATCTATTTGAAAGAACTAAAATATCCACCTCTCCTTGGGGATCCCAATGTTTCCTTGCCCAGTTGTATAAGAAATGATAGGATGGCCTCAACTCCACAAATTTACAAATCAAAGCATGGGTATATTTGTACATGATTTCTTCTATAATTAATTCTTCTACAATCTCAAGGATAAGAACTGAGTCTACTTGAGAAAAACACCTATTTATCTATGTTTGGTATGGTTCTATATCTTTTTGTTTGTTAGATTCTTTCATTTTTTTTTTAGCTTGTGCCTCTATGTGGACCTCTCTCCTACTATTACCCTTAACTATTTCTGCAAAATATCATTGGTTGAAGGACACATCTCCCCGATTGAATTGTGAATCATCAGTAGTAAATTTTTTTGGGATTTATATGTGGGTTTCATTTTTTCTTATCTTCTCCTAAATATTTCTAGCACTATTTTATGGCCCACCAGGGTTGGGGGCCATTGAAAACCACAAAAATTTGAAAAAACCCTAACAATTTACACCAAGAGAAAAATAGACAAATAAAAAGTACTTGTAATTATTCTGAACATAGTTTGATGCAAAGAAGTCCCAACCTAAACCTTGAATTTTACCATCACTATAACTCAAAACCTAGTTCTCCTCCTTCTGGTTCATATCTAAGATCTCATTGGATGGAAACTTAATATAGTATATCTTAGTGAGAAATATAACCTAATATTATCATCGAGATACTCATGCACAGTGAAGTATTAAAAAATAGTATTATTTTAGTAATATTCCAACCATAAATTCTATCTTTTATGTTAATAAATTTATTTATTTTAGGATGCACCAAAATTTATATAAATTTCTTAGCATCATAGTAAGAGAAAATACTTTGTTAATAATATTTAATTCCTTGATTACTTTAATTGACAACTTGGTCTAACTATGGACCTATTTTAAAATCTCATAATTGCGCCTTCTCTTCCTACCTCTCTTATTTGATTCCTTCTTCAATAAAATGGACTTTAGGATAATCAAAATAGTTATGCACCTTTGGCATAACACATAAAATAATTTCACCACACAAGAAAGAAATCCTAATTGTTCTCCATGTAAGGTTTGAGCAAGATGAATAAAATATATTTGGTTCTTCAACTAGATCCCTCTTTGTCTCTTGTTACCAAAATTCACTATGAGAACCCTACTCATATCTTGAACATGCAAAAATAAAAGTTAATAAATTTAATGTCTATAGATCCAAAACACGAATGACCTTTCTTTGATCAACTCCTTAAAGATAATTATCAAGGATAACATCCCCCTATCTATTTCAAGGTAGAGCATAATTAAGTTAAGAATTTTAAAGTTTAAACCAAAAGAAGACACTCTTTAGGAATATGCATCCATATATACATGTATTATATGCTTATATTATATAATTCAAACAATAAGCAAAAAAGAATGTAAATATTTTTATACATATATTATATTATTTAAACATTTTTAATAAAAGAAAAGAATAATTGGAAGTGTTACACATGATATTAATTTTTTTTGGTAAGTTAATTAAATTCATTAAACAAGGGCATTTGAAAGGCGTCCCAATGCCTTGTACAATAGCAAAACCTAGAACATAAAAGAGGAAACACCAGAGGAGACAAAAAAGGAAGCAACAGAGGAACAAAAGGCATCCTGCCAACAGAACCAAAAAGGTCCTGAACCACCAAAAGTATGGAACATTACAAAAAGGAGAAATCTAAGACCAAGATTTCAACAATAGAAACAACATACACATTAGTTGGGTACATTAGTATGCATTGGTGATGCAACCACAATCTCCATGTCAGTGTTCTTAATTTCATCCTTTGGTGTATCCTTTGGGGCTTCCTTATAGGCTTCCTTTAAAATATCCACAACCTCCTCATCCTTGGCATCATATTTAATATCAGAAGGTCTCCCCGCAACAAAAATAGCTTGAACATCCTCAAAGGAGTCACATAAGAACAATAAGTTGAGTGCTTGACACTGCTCCTTAAGCTACATAATAGCTTTTCCAATAGCAACATGAGTGGTTTCTAGGTGATCGATAGTAACAGAAGTGGCTTGGAAAGCAAGCTTATGAAGGTGTTTTTCAACAATTTTAGGAGAATTTAAAAGTCATTTCTTTATCTTATCAGAGGTAGGAGTAAGAGTTTTAGCAAAATCCTTGAATTTAAGCCTTTAGGAACAGCGAAGAAGCATTTTTCCTACTTTTAATTTTTTTATGTTAGAAACGACTTGAGATTTCTCAATCTTGTTCTTTCTCTTGGACCTAGAAGCCTTGGGGCTAGGAGTAGAGGAAGAGTTTTATTCAGTAGAATCAGGGATGGGGATATTTCATTTAGGGAACTTAAGAAATAAAAAACTATAGAGGATATTAAACAACCCCTAGTGAGAGGGCCAACCATCATCCTTTTTGCCATGAGAGGAAGTTATTGCATAGTCCATAGACTAGTAAAGAGCAGCAAGGATGTTCATCATTTTGACCTCTTAGAAGTGATTGATAAAAGCTAAATGAAAACTACACAACTGAGAATCAAGATTATAAATAGTCAAGTATTGCATAATTTGTTTAAGAATTTCTTTCCAAGGGGTGGAAAGATGATGGTGAAATAGACATTTTTTATGGAGCTCATGGATCACGTATGTCTATTCAAAATGGGTCAACTCAGCCTCCCAATGGTATTTTTTCCTCCAAATTACCTTACCCTCAAGGATTTGTCCCGTAAGCTCAACCAAAATCTCCATCATTATCTGGAACTCTACGTTGTGAATGGTGAGGACGTCGTTATCCCATGTGGTAGCAAACACAGTAGTCGCCTCCCAATTGACGCCAAAGAATATTTTGAAAAAATTGATGAGGCCACCTTTATTCTTTAGAATGTCTTCAGCAATGGTCTCTATTTCAAACATCTCAGGCTCAAAAAACTCAGCTTTCCCTTCCTTCATGATTGATGAACAAAGAAGAGCGAACAAGAAGGAACAAAAAGGAGAAACAATAGGTGGGAGCAACAATAAGGACACAAGGTGATAAGTGAAACACATGATATTAAATTATTAAATAGGTCAACATCAATTATTTTCTAAATCCATAATCAAATTAGGAATCATTCAAATAGAAAATAGTGATGTTACAAAACAATCAAGATATGTGAGTTGTGATATTTATCTAGCGGTTCACTTCTTATAAATCTACCAAATTATCCCTACTAATACCTTCCCTCATCCACCTCTTCGAGGGTCCTATGAAATCATATAATTTTTTAAAGTCAATTTTATTAATAATAGTTATGAAATTAAAAATAGTTTGAATTATAAAATCTATAATTTTATTTTACGATATGATCAAGAAATTAATATGTAAAAAACACAATATTTTTTTGGCATATGATATACTATCTTTTTTTTTGGTAGATTAATGAAAATAGGGTTTTGAAAGGATTCCCTAAAACTTGTACATCAAATCCAAAAAGAGAAAAAACTAGATAAAAAACAAACAAAACACAGAGAATCCACCCCTAAATGAGGCATCTATCGAAAAAGCACCCGAACACAACCGAGGATGAGAACTAACATCAGATTAGAAAAAAAGAATAGCACCATGGAGTAACCCAGCCATAAATGGTAAATTGCATGAGCTAAAGCATGGAAATGATCTCCTCCATTCCTTCCAAAAAAATCCCAACTATCTGTTAATATCACTATTCACAATATCAACCAATAAAAAAGGCCCATATAGGTATTATGTTTGGCCTCTACTTCCCTAAACTAAACAAGCAAATAATTCTGCTTTTCAAAACAATTGATGTTCTCTAAGCCTATGGCATACTTAACCATTCTTGGCACCTCCACATAATTAGATTAGAACACATTAATATTTTATGAGACTTGGGTGGAGGCCTTCACAAATATACATTTGGAAATCCTCATTGAACCACCTCGAGTGCCAAAAAAAGGGGCATCCAAAAAAGGGTGAAAAAATCCCATAATGCCAAGTCATTAATATCCCAGTGATCCAGAGAACAAAAAATACCAACTCCAATGAGAGATAGCAAAAAATTAACATGGGATTTCAAATAATCAATAAGGTGGGTGTGCTACTGACACCAAGATGCACGGAAGGGCCACAAAATATCAATAATTTAAAATTTAAAATCTCCAAGGCTCACAATAAAATCTCATTAATAAATGTCCACTACCCTAATTAAATGCATATGCTCCACCAAGTCAACAGGAAACTTGATCTCTAATAGCTAATAAAGGAATACATCCTATAAAAATAAAGCAATTAAAACCCAGAAAGATACCACCCAAAAAAGGATTCAAAAGTGAAACTGATTTTGAGATCCAAAACCACCCAATGAAAACCAAAAATTGGGACTGAAACCAAGCCCCTACTATAACAGGGAGAATAGCAAAGAGACCAGGATATTGGATCATAGACCACAACATATCAAACATCCCTATAAGGAGAGGTTTGAAACACATCCAATCTGAGCCTTCTACCGCAATCCCTGGTTCTTAATATATTTTCTAGAAGTAAACTAGATAGGACATTACAGGCTGCTTTAGAGATGCCCTCACACTTCTTCGACCAACCCACTTTTCTTTTTATTTTTGAGAAATTTCAAAATTTCTGAGAACACTCGGTTTTAGGGCCTAGGAATTCCTTCTCCACCCTCAAAGAAGTTGGTGGGAAAGAAAAATATGATATACTATCTTTATTAAAAGAGTGATGACTAGATAAAATTAGAGTTATCATTACATTATATTAGTATATAATTATTCTAAAAAGAATAATTTATCCTATACATTTATATGCAAAAGAAGAAATTAGGAGTTTTATACAAAATTTTCTAAACTAATTATACTATGAATTTTATTTAAATAAATAAGGATAAAGCTCCTAATTTTCTTCTATGTCTTTCTAAGTTGCATTGTCTTTAGAATGTTGGTCCCACTAGACCTTACATTGGAATACTTATCCATTCCTTAGTTACAACCACCTTGTTTCTAAAATTTTAGCTGGTTCAACAAAAAAAATTCTTGAACCTTGTACTTAAATATTTTTTCAATCTAGAGTATATGATGCATTAGCAAGATAATGTTTTAATATTGAAACATAAAAGTTATTATAAATTTAGGAAAGAGTAGGAGTTTTACAAAGCCGATAGGCAACTCGGATTACTACTTTGAGTATCTTGAATGGCCCCACAAACCTTTGATCTTGTATGGATAATATCCTAAAATTAATAGAACTTTTCTATGGATTAGCTATAAAAATATCATGTTTCCATATTTAAGGTACATATGGGTCATGTTTTTAATATCATAACTTTTCTATCTATCTATAGTTTTTATTAGCTATTGCTTGACCAACTTGACTGTCTTTCATTTGATTTAACATTTATGGTCTCACCACTATCTTGAATTCCACTCTATTCTAATTGAGTGATGTTCTATATGAAAGCACGAGATTTTGGAAGATTTGAAAAGAAAACTATTGCGATGCATCCAAAATCAAACAAACGCTTAAGTCCTACAATGTGAAATGCATGAAATGAAAAGTGACGAATTGAACAGAGACAAAAGAAAGTATAGAAGATAGCCCTTTTTATTTCACTCTCTTAATCTCGGTTACAAAGACGCCTCCTCCCTTTTCAGGGGCTAGGAGCATTAAATGAATTTTAGTTACAATCATGACTTAGTATTCCTCCTTCCGCGTGCCCACATTTGAAATGGGCGGGCCAAAGTGTTTCCACCACTTGCATTGATGAATCCTTGATTCTTGTTGATCTTCCTACGTTCAAAGACACAACAAGTCATTAGTAGCCCCTGTGACAAAATATGAAGCGTTTGACCTTAAAAACTAATGGAGGATGCATGCATAAGATTAACTAAACCAGTGAATAAAATGACTCTAAATAACCTACAAATTTGATAGAGACCAGAGAACATTACCATAGGGCCGCTGCTATCGAAACAGTTAGACAAACTCCACTGGTTTGCGTTCCACTGTAATTCGTCCCTGGGCAGGATGAATTCTACTGTAATTCATCCCTGAGCAGGATGAATTCGCCTGCGACAAAGCACCGAAGTGATGTTGCCCAAATGTCGCTCCTCGGGATCTCCAAAAGACCTGCAAACATAGGGGTTAGCTAATTGGGGGCATTTTAGGATGAACCAGATGGTCAGATTTTCCCAATTTGACCTCCTTCAGTGGTAATTTGATGTTGTTACGTGCCAAGTGTTTGATCAATTTTCCAAGGCATTTTCCCCATTTGGCATGCTTCGAGATTTTCCCCATTTGGCATGCTTCGGGAATGCCAAGTGTTTGATCAATTTGTGATTATTGCTTGTTTACTACCCCAAGCAGGGGCATAATTGTCTTTGTCAATGATTCTTTGAATGCATGTCATTTTCCTTAATTGGGTGTGTGTTTGCTGATTGGTGACTAAGTGTGACTACCCCCTCAAGTGACGAATCGATGAGGGAATGACCTTCGTGAGAAAAGCGACGAGTCGCTTGACCCAATATGACTTGTGCAAGGGTGCCTTCGGAGATCTAGCATTAAGAATGTGCACTTTTTTTGACATTTAGACCTATTTTTGGTGGGTGTTAACCCTTTTTGCGATGCTTTTTGGAGCTAAAATTGGCGACAATTCGTCTTCCCGTGGAGCGGTCCGACTATGGTAGCCTTCTTACGGAGTAGGATAGTGAAAATTTGTGACCCTAATGTCTATTTTGTATTCCCAGGATGTCAAGTGCAACAACACTCTCATCGAGCAAGTTTATTAGCTGGTATTCATCCCAGGGTGGGACGAATACCAGCTTAGAATTTTTCCCATGGTGGGACGAGTGCCAACCAGAGCGCTCGTCCCAGGGGAAGACAAATTTAAGCTAAAAAGGCCTATTTAAAGGCCAAATCTAGGGTTTGGGCTCATTTGCATCTGATTTTTCTTATGATTTGGAGCTCTGGGGAGAAGGAGGTTAATTCTGCGAAGCAAAGCGCTGCTAAATTTCTCTGCCATCATGAGTGCACAAACCGAGTTGAGCGACGGAGCTGAAGCGAGACTAGTAAGTGCTCCCTAGAATTATTACTTTTGTTTAAAACTGCAAGTGTTTTGTTTAATTATTTTTGTGATGATGTTTTTCAAAATTTTAACACTTAAACCCTGAAACTGAGCTGAAGACAACTAAGACTTAGTTGTAGTGCACAACCTAGGTGAAGAATTTTTTATTTTACTTTTAACTAAACCCTAGGATAAACGGAACGTAAAACCCTAAGACATTTTTGTTGTTTTTTGAATTTTTGTTTTTAAATTAATCAGTTAGGATTAGAAACCCTAGAACTGAAAAATTAATTTTTGTTTGAATTTTTATGTTTGTTTTTTTTTTTTTTCTGTACATTGGTATACCATGTGGTATATTCATGTTATTGCTGTACAGTTCTTTTCCATGATTTTAATGTTTTTGAATTGTTTTCTTTTGTAGGTTGTTAGGAGCCGATACCGTATACCCACTGCTTTCACTGAAGCGTGGGGGGGTTGACTGAGGCTAATTGGGAGTGGCTTGATGCCCTTGGCCTCAAGAAAGTGGCTCGACTGGAGCCTGTGGTCATGGATCAGGCCTATTTGATGGCCCTGATCAATATTTGGGATTTGTAGACCAACACCTTCCATCTCCCAATAGGGGAGATGACTGTTACCTTAGAGGATATCTATCAGCTTCTACGAATTCTGATAGATGGACTGTCGATCAGGACATCACCGCATGATCAGCAGACAACTATACTGACTAGATGCTTCGGGCATGGGGAGGAGCTAGGTGTGGAGAATCCACTAGAGAGGGCAGAGGGTGACTTCCAGATTGGTAGGATTTTGGTCTGATGATGGCTGGAAAGGGGGGTGTTGGGCATGATGTGGGGGCTAGCATTAGCTATCCTGAGGGGTCCCATAGGACCCACACCACGGGGGGTAGTTCCTGTCGCATCGATCTTGCGTGATCATGGTGGCCGACACCTTAGGCTAGGTGGTTTTGTTGTATGATTGTGGGGTCAGAGGACCAGTTTTGTAGCCTGCGGGCATTTTTTTGATGATATATATATATATATATATATCGACTTTATTTTGTTTATGCACATGTGATGATTTGATCTTATGCATGATGGTTGATGAATATGGATGTATGCATGTTAATTTGTTTTTATGGATGCACATGTTATGATGAATGCAAATGTTTTAATTTATCTATGATATGCAAAAATCAAATGGATGAATGGAATTTGTGATGTTTGGTTATAGCACCATAGACTATTTAGGATTCTGTTATTTTGTTTTTAGGTGATTGCTGTGATGAATGACTTTGTATGTATACATGTGGTTTTTGTATTTTTTGATGGTATTGTAAGGATGAAAAGTAGCGCAGTTGGTTTAAAAATGTAGCTAAGGTTTTTTGAGACTCAGACGGTTTTAACTCACTAGCCACGATTGTACTTTATATTACAAGACTTTTGAACAAGGTATGAATCGGACTTGTCTTTAACCAAGTTATTTCACATCCCTATGTGTGCAATTGAGTTCATTTATGTGGTATTTTTTAGGATACCGCCAGTTCCAGATAGGCTGTCAACCAAACCTGTACTGAGGATCACCTAATTAGCTCCACTAACTCCTTTATTGTATTTAGTTAGATTAATCTATGATGCTATCTAGGATACCATAAGCTAGCTCATCCACATGCAAATATTGATCTGTACATAGGTTAATGTGACAGATATATCATCATGCGAGAAGTTTACCACCAGTGACCGATAGACTATCAACCAAACCGGTACTGAGGCTTGCCTCATGACCTATCAAAATGCTAAGAGTTCCAGGGATTCAAGTTCAGGTTATTTGTTGGCTGAAATGATTTGGGAGACTTGCTCGTCTATATAGTGATGAAAATCACTATTTATTTTTCTATTTATTTTTCTTTTTGAGCAAGGATTTTGAATAGTGGTGATAACCACTGTTACTTGATTTTGTATTTTGATCGTTGTGAGTTTGAGCTTGTGAATGTCCTTGATCCTAGTGGCCTTGGGGATGACTACCCATCCTGTGTAGGGACGTGTAGTACGAATCCTTACGATGTTGGGAACCAAGGGGATGATGGAGATTATGAAGTAAGGGCATTGATCTTTTAGGCCTTGGGGATGACTACCCATCCTGGTTAGGGGTGGATAGTACGAATCCTTACAACTTGGAGACCAAAGGTGAATGGAAAAGGGTTAGGATGATGGTTTGTTGAAATTTTTTTTGTGAATGGCGTTGATCCTTTTAGGTCTTGGGGATGACTACCCATCCTTGGCAGGGACGTGTAGTATGAATCCTTACAACTTTGGGGACCAACTATGATTGGGATTTGGTAGTGGTAAAAACCACTATTTATTAAGGTGAATGGATAGGGAAGAGCTCATCCTTTCATCAATTCTCAACATTCTAGAACCATTCGCACAGGGGGATGAGCAAGATAACCGTTTCGCTTATGGTGACCTGGATTACTGTGCAGGTTTCATCTTTCGTTCACACAACTTGGGAATTTTTTTATGTGTTTTAGCTTGTGATGGGATGTTACGTAACAAGGCATATTTCAAGTATGACTCTACCTTTGTAAAATATTTCTGACTGTGTACAATTTTGGCTAGAAATTTAACGACATCTAAATGACAAAAACTCTAGATACATTAAATGACAACCTGACTTATGATATGGTGACTCTATGTATGGTGTTGTTTTTGCGATATTGTATGGAAAATGTGAAAAATGGTATGCTTGCTAAGTAATGACAGTCCATGGTGCCTTTGACTTCTATGATCAACAAATGTGCGATATATGGATGTAATGGTTAATGCAACTATTATGTAGTGCTTTGATTGATGAAGTATGCATGAGAATGAGATGCAGATTTTTTTTTGAGATTTTGATGGTTTTTGTTGTTTTTGAATTTTCTTGATGGTGACCAAGGGATTTTGAGAATCCTTTGGGGCATTTTTGGGGTGACCAAGCGATTGCGATAATCCTTGGAGCTTTTGGGGTGACCAAGTGATTGCGATAATCCTTGGAGATTTTGGGGTGACCAAGTGATTATGATAATCCTTGGAGCTTTTGGGGTGACCAAGTGATTGCGATAATCCTTGGAGCTTTTGGGGTGACCAAGTGATTGCGATAATCCTTGGAGCTTTTGGGGTGACCAAGCGATTGCGATAATCCTTGGAGCTTTTGGGTTTTGACCAAGCGATTGCGATAATCCTTGGAGCTTTTGGGGTGACCAAGCGATTGTGATAATCCTTGGAGCTTTTGGGGTGACCAAGCGATTGTGATAATCCTTGGAGCTTTTGGGGTGACCAAGCGATTGCGATAATCCTTGGAGCTTTTGGGGTTACCAAGCGATTGTGATAATCCTTGGAGCTTTTGGGTTGACCAAGAGATTGAGATAATCCTTGGAGCATTTGGTGTGACCAAAGGGTTTGTAGGCACCTTTGGGGCATTTTGGGTTGACCAAGTGATTGCGATAATCCTTGGAGCTTTTTGGGTTTGACCAAGCGATTGCGATAATCCTTGGAGCTTTTGGGGTGACCAAGTGATTGTGATAATCCTTGGAGCTTTTTGGACTATGGCTCTTTAGGGGATAGAGGTACCCCCAGCTTGATGGTCTTTGCACTCCGGATCTGGCTCTGGAGGTATGGGCATGAATGGATCATCCCTATGTGCAGATAGGAGGATAGGGTCTACCCTCGGCACTGATGTCATTATAGGGCCTCGGGGTGGATGGTGCTCATCGTAAACTTGGAGCCATGGATCCAACACTTGGTCCCACCCCATTGGGTTAACACGCCACTCATGCCCTGGCCTTATGTTTAGCTGTTGAAGTGCATCATCAATATCCATGGGGTGTTGATGCTGTCGCATGTGATTGTTGTGGGCCATCTCTGTTTTATCCTCACCTTTGGCCAGTGAGTCTAGCTCATCAAAATTTGGTGATTCTGAGACATGGAAGACTGCATCATCAGGTAGCCCTACGGTTAGAGGTTGATCCTCTTTGAAAGGAGCCTCATGTAAGTTGGGCCTTGGGAGCTCCAAAATCTTGGTCTCTATCGAATCTAAGTGCTCTAGCACTTTGCATGTATCGGGGGATTTGAGCTCCTCCTCTTTGGTTGGTTCCTGTTGAGGAACTTGGGGCCTATGGAGGGGTGGCCAGATAGCACCCCCCATGCCTTGGTAGGGTATTTCATCCCGCTCTCCTTCTCGCTCTGATTCCTTAGAGGCTTCTTGAGGAATTTCTAAGGGTGGCCCATAAACTTGGGTGGGTTCCTGAGGAAGGTGCCCATCATTGGTTATAGGAGTGGCCTCCCACTCATGTCTAGGAGGCATCGGGGGTGGTGCTCGATAAGGTCACGAAGACTTGTCTCACACCCGGGGGTTGTGCCTCTCATAATGTTTTGTCTTATGCGTGTGAGGGGTTGGAGTCTTCTCCTGCATAGTGTGTTGGAACAACTCATCCTTTTGGCGCTGAAGGTGCTCTTTGTTAATATGGTATAGATCCTCTAACTTTAATCGCTCTAGCTCAAGTTGCCTGAGTTGCGCCTGATAGGCAATATGTTTGGCAAATTCTAAGATAGTTGGTCTCGCAATATCATGTCTAGAAGGGTTAGACGCCTCTCCTACATATCTATCTCGGTCATGGTGATTCGAGATCTCTATAGGCCACCTCCCTCTATTGGGGGTAGCAGCATTCCCTCGAGGCTTTGGCCTTAGTGAGTGGTCCTGATAGATAGCAGGTGCAGAGGCGTATTGCTCCCACACTGTATATTGCTCTCGAGGAAGGTAGGGGTCTTCCTCATGCTCTCTTTCATAAGTGAAAAAGGGATGGACGGAGTTGGCTCGCCCTACCTGAGGAGCCTTGTGCTCTGGATTTGTCCTTGTAGTCCTGACAACTAGAGGGGGTGAAGGAGGGATATTGTAATCATGTGGTTCCTCCTGTCGAACCCTATGTTGACCTAGCACTTCATCACATGGTGACCACTCATAGCGAGCATCTAAGGGAGTTCTCCTATGGATGTACCCCTCATGGAAGGGTGTGTGCTGGGTGCTATGCTGAACAGGAGTGCCCCTCAAAGAGGTGCCCCTATAGTCCATTTTTGTTAAGGTGTGGAGGGGTCTGCCTTATGTGTCAGGCCGCCAAGGTGGTATGACCAAATCCTTGGGGCTATACCGGAGGTGACTTGTGCCTCCTTGGATATTCCCCATAGCGTCCACCCGTGATTGGGCTTGGCTGCGGGTGAGCACCATGACGATGTCTCTCTAAAAACCCTAAAATTAAAATGAGTCAGATGGGGCCCAAAATTGGGGTGCGCATCCCTCTTACAATAGATAAGCCATAAATAAAGTTTCAAGTCCTAACTCTAAATACATTAGGAGAGATTAACCTTCGAACAGCTCAAAAAGCATAAAAAATTAGGTGAGCAATTTTAAAACCTAATTTTGGGGCACTAGATGATGGAATTTGGCCCCAAAAATTGGGTTTTCTAGGAAATACAACTCTAGGGAGTTATATTTGTTTAAAAATCTCCCAACTAGCTCCCTGTCAAATTTCACATCAATCGGAGCTACGGTTGAGAAGTTATGGCCCCAACAAAATGCACTAAAATTTAGGGAAAAAAAATAAGATTTCCCATATTTTGTTGGATGCTCCTGCATCACTTATGGGCACCTTTGGGGCACTTTTGGGTTGACCAAAGGGTTCATGGACACCTTTGGGGCATTTTGGAGTGACCAAGCGATTGCGGGAATCCTTGGAGCTTTTGGAGCGAGTGACAAAATGCGTAGATTTTTATCTTTTGTTTATGATTTTTTTGATTTTTTTTGTTACACTAAGCAGAAATGAACACACACATACACAAACGGTGATTATCTCTTTTAAAGATTAATGGTGTGTCCTAGACTGGTTTTAGTGCATTTTGATGATTTTGTTTTGTTTTTGAAAGTTTTGAAGAACGTTTAAATGCAGAATGTTGGCTCATATGACTCCCATAAATGGTCACCCCTTCAATATACCATTTCCCGGTCGATATACCAACCTCTCTATATACCCACCCTTACGAGAGGGAAACTATAGGTACGTGAGAGCAGATGGTACATGGTACATAGGCGGTACGGAAGGGGGATTGTCCTGTTAATGACACCTACCATAGAAGACTTATCCTCGCACATTGGGAATCACCCCAGTGACACTCGGTCAGCTTTCGTCAGGATTTACGCCTAACAACAGTGACAATCGGGGTAAATGGATGCAAAAATCAAGCCAAGGTGGTGATGAACCCACCGTTGGTCTTGATCAAGGGTTGGGGTCTTACGACTAGCTCCTTGGTTTAAAAATGCCACGTGATGTGTGTGTGGTTCTTTTTATTAAAAATTAAAACAAGCAGAAGCAACTACTTTCCTTAAGAAGGCAAAATTGATAGAAAACAAAAACAGAAAAGCAGAAAATGATAGGAACAGTTTAGGACCCTTACCTTTTCTCTGCCTAAACTTGCTGTTTCTGATCCTCGGCCCTAAAAATGTACAGAAAAAAATTCGTCCCTATGTGAGACGAATTACAGAACAAAATTCGTCCCTATCTGAGACGAATTAGAATTCATCTCAGGGTCAGACGAATTACAGTAAGGTATTCACCACAGGCAAAGACGAATAACAGTCAGAGCTCGAACAATGGTACCTGTAAGCACAAAACACAAAATTTTGATCAATTTCTTGATCTTAAAAAAAATCAGGGGACAGAGTCCCACCGTGATCGCCATTGAAAGCACGAGATTCTAGAAGATTTGAAAAGAAAACTATTGCGATGCATCCAAAATCAAACAAACGCTTAAGTCCTACAATGTGAAATGCATGAAATGAAAAGTGACGAATTGAACAGAGACAAAAGAAAGTATAGAAGACACAACCCTTTTTATTTCACTCTCTTAATATCGGTTACAAAGATGCCTCCTCCCTTTTCAAGGGCTAGGAGCGTTAAATGAATTTTGGTTACAATCATGACTTAGTATTCCTCCTTCCGCGTGCCCACATTTGAAATGGGCGGGCCAAAGTGTTGCCACCGCTTGCATTGATGAATCCTTGATTCTTGCTACTCCTCCTACGTTCAAAGACACAACAAGTCATTAGTAGCACCTGTGACAAAAGATGAAGCGTTTGACCTTAAAAACCAATGGAGGATGCATGCATAAGATTAACTAAACCAGTGAATAAAATGACTCTAAATAACCTGCAAATTTGACAGAGACCAGAGAACATTACCATAGGGCCACTACCGTTGAAACAGTTAGACAAACTCCATCGGTTTGCGTTCCACTATAATTCGTCCCTGGGCAGGATGAATTCTACTGTAATTTGTCCCTGGGTAGGACGAATTCGCCTACGACAAAGCGCCAAAGTGATGTTGCCCAAATGTCGCTCCTCGGGATCTCCAAAAGACCTGCAAACATAGGGGTTAGCTAATTGGGGGCATTTTGGGACGACCTAGATGGTCGGATTTTCCCAATTTGACCTCCATCAACGGGAATTTGACGTTGTTACCTGCAAGTTAGTGAAGACCACAAAAGCGACAAAACATGATAATATTTGATCACAACATTATAAAATCGAAATTATGAACTATCTAAACAGTATAAAATAGAATGGAATATGAACAAGTGGCAAAAGAATAAATTAAAAATGAAACTAAAGAATGCGGGGCACCCAGGCGGGCCGCCCACCATTAGAACTTGATTTCGGCACCAATCCACTTGGGATGGGCCCAAAATATTTTGTAATGGGTTGTCGGTGAATTGGTAGATCAATGTGGTCAAATGTCGGGTTTTGGGTCTGAATTCACACTTCCAAAAGCCACCCACTAACCTCTCTTGCGAAAGAGATCAAGGATGTGGAAGAGGTGAATCAAAAAGGGTACAATGTGGTGTTCAATTTGGCAGCACTTCGTTGCTTGAAAATGCCTCCAACTTGTCTTTTTTGGGTGGGAAAGTCCACCATTTTATAGACCCAAGGGGTCTCTTTGGAGGGGCATGCAGGGGTGCCATGTGGTGGCCATGCCTTCTCAAGAGGGAGGAGACTCCTCCCTGACTTGGGCTTCCATGACTGCCCTTGTGACAGTCCTCTAATGCCCAATCTGCCCACCTACATGCGCATGCAAGGCAGGAGGCATTAATTGACTATCCTCGGTTGCCACTTGGCACCATTTTTCTTTTTGCCCATTGAACCTGGAATTCGTCCTCACCTAGAGCAAATTCAGAATTCATCCCTGGGTGAGACGGATCCCAATTTGAATTCATCCCTGGTCGGGACGGATACTGAGCAAAGTGCTTGAATGTGCCAAATTGCCTTCTGACCTTCCAAAATTGCTACAAAAGTGGTTAGGACCACTGTTTAACCTTTGAGGGCTGCCCTGGGGGCTGTGTGTGTCAAAGCGATCAATGTTTGCAGTCACATAATCGGATTGGTGTTGTTTTGGTGTCTACACTATACCTTCTCCTTTATATTATTTTAAAATGATCCATTTCAGTACTAGAGTCCTAGGTGTTACTATAAGTAAATTCTACCAAGAGTAGATACTCTTCTCACTCGTACTACTAATATATTTAGTTCAACTTAATTAGATCCCCTAAAATTTAGTCCACACTTTTAGTCTAACTATTGGTTTTAGAATGATATAAAAAATCATTATTTAGCTTAATATCAAAAGTTATGGTTGAAATCTCACAAAATATAGAAGTGATTTTACTGTCTATGTTAGAGATGATCACTTTTGAAACTTGGTGTAATCCAAAAAATTCCCTTGTAAATATTTTTACTAATGTGGCTACATCATCCTTATGTTTTTTGGGTATAACATTTGTAACCCTAGTCAATATATCCATTACTACTATGATTTCATCATGTTTTCTTGATAATATCTAGAATTTTGCATAAAGTTCATGCTAATGGACTGATATTTCCACTTAGGAATATCATGTAGATGTAACATTCTTTCTAGATATACATGTCTTTCTTTAATAGTTTGACACAAATATATAACATCCATTTTTAATATAGTGTAAAACCATAACTTCTTAAGATCAAAAAACATTCAAATAACACCTAGCTGTATGGAAATTTGTGTGATCATATGATTATAGTTTCTCTTAGACCTATTTATACATATGCATTCTACCTATGAGGCTAAGCAATCCATCATAATCTAATTGGTATCCATGAAATCTATGGTTTGACATATTTTTCATTAAGGTAGTCCTTATCTTATGGTAATTATAATATTAATTTTAATTTCTACAACACTTGATTCTCAAAAGTAGATATCACAGAGTTAAAATCTGATATGTACCTATAGCTACTCAATGCATATACCACTTTGTTTTACTTTTCTTGTATTTCATTAATATCAAAATAATACTCATAAAGGAATCTAATCACCTTCACTATCTAGCATTTAGATTTGAATGTGTGAAGATATACTTCAAACCCTTATGATTGGTATTGATCTCAAAAGGTTTCATCATTGAATAACATTTCCATATATATAGAAAATGCACTATTCATACCTATTTCTAAGTCATTGGGGTATAATTATGTTCATGTAGACACCAAAACAGCACCAATTCGATTATGTGAATAAAAACACTGATCACATTAACACACACAGCCCCCAGGGTAGCCCTCAGAGGTTAAACAGTGGTTCTAACCACTTACACAACAGTTTTGCAAGTCAAAAATCAATTTGGCACCTTTTAGACACTTTATTTCTTATTCGTCCCACCCAGGGACGAGTGCGAATTAAGCTTACAAGATTAAGAAACTCCTATTCCATATTGCATAAGTAACTAACCTAATCCTTCTTCAAAAGTATTAGTTGTGATAATACAATTTTTATTATAATTACATATTATTAATATGGGACTAGAGATTAGATTCTTTTTAAGGAGTTTAAAATCCTACTCATTGCATTACATCCATATAATTTTGCTATATGAGAAAATACTTGTATAAACCTTCGATAATATCTTACCAATCCCATAAGTTTATTCATATTCTAAATAATTTTTAAGAGTACCCATTCCAAAAATTATTTTACCTTGGTTGGATCTACTACTATCCCTTCATAATATATAATATGTTTTAGATACTTCATATCACTATGTAGAAAAATACATTTGGAAACATCTCCATAAAGTTGATGCTCCATCAAATAGTTCATTATGAATCAAGTGTGTTTAAAATATTCTCTTTAATTCCATAATTAAATAAAAATATCCTCTAAGAAGTCTATGACAAATATATCCAAGTAATCGTAAAAAAATGTTAAACATTAATTTTTAAAAATTTGTTGGGATATTGATAATACTAAAGGGTACTACTAGAGTTTCATAATGACCATACTAAGTTCCAAGTACCATTTTAAGAATGCATTATTACTTTATACCTAACTATTGATATATCGAATTGAGATCAATATTTTAGAAAGTGGTATCCTCCTTCATTTGATCAAACAAATCGTCAATTTTTGGTATGGGATACCTATTTTTCACTACAGTCTAAAATAATGTTATGTAGATGATGTAAATCCAAATAACTCTATCCTTATTTAAAAGATAAATCAAAGCATCCCAAAGTGATACACTTGGCCTAAACAATTATTTTGATAAAAGCATATTTAGTTCACTTATTTAAGTCATAGACTTTCATGGTAGTCATTTTGATGGGAATTTTGGTCATGGATATTCTCTTGGAAGAATATATATGGAGAAGTACAAAATTTCTTTGTTGTGGAAATCTTGAAAGTTCCTTATAGAACATATCTTTGTATTCTTTCAAGAAAGGGTAATATGTAAATTTGAGAACTTGTTCAAACTCATCTCTATGTACTAAATTTAAAATGACATCCTTCCTCTATGTCTTTCTAAGTTGCATAGCTAATACTTTCTCTAAACTAACTAGTTTAAAAAGGCCTTTGTATGACTATGTTGTATCATTTATTATGTAGGCATTAATTTGTTTTAGTAAAGTAATCAAATTTAGATTGATGCTATTAGAGTTGATAAATCCTATAATAACATCAATGCTTCACTTGTCTATTATCCACAACTATATGAATATGATATACTAGTTGTGGTGGTTGCCTATATTTTTTATCCTCCAATCAATTGCTCCTCTAAGTATATTGATTTGTATAGTAGTTCCCACTATAGTCGCAAAACCTATTCTTAGGACCCTATTTCTCTTTTTATTTTTATTTTGGTATTGTTATTGCATATTATATAGAGACACATGGTGGTTTGATTTTCCATTCCTAAAATTCTTCTTATCCATATTTGTATTGTTGATATTAAAGTGAATTTATGTTAATTTTTTTGTAAAGATATATTTAGATACAATTGATAAACCACATTTTTCCTTTCTTTTAATTATTTATATTATGCATTGATTGCTTCATTTGCTACTTTTATTTTAGGGCCTTTTCAAAACTTGATCTATGGTAAGAGGAATATACAAATATACATCAACCACTATCTATGGGTTAAACTCCACAATGAATTTCTTGAGCGTAAACCTCTTGTATTTCTTGTATTATGAGAAATACTTTAGAATTTTACCACTATCTATGGATTAAAGTCCACAATGAATTTATTGAGTGTAAAAATATTATCTTGATAGTATTATGAGATATAATTTAGAATTTTAGTGAAGGTTTTTAACATAGGGTTATCGTCAATATTCCCTCGCTCGACTAGAAGTTATTAATTTTTAATAAAAATATAGTTATGGTGTCCATTTCTATGTAAATGAGCAAACACATTGTTCCCGTGTAATATTGTCAATATTTAACCATATTTTAGCTTATAGTTTATGCTAGCAAGAGGCATCCTCACCTATTAGATAGAAAGTTTTCCATATGATTTTAGTTTCTTCTACAAAATCCCTTAACTCAAAGCATTTATTTATCTTTTTGATCTAAGCCTCAACTTCATCCCTCAAAGATTTTACATTATGCTTGGGAGGAATAAAATTTTAAGGTCCTTAGATAGTTATGACTCAAAATAGTTCCTTTTAAGCATATAAACTTTACCTTAACCTTATTCCATTTGGTTAGAAACCCTTTTGTTTCTTTGATTTCAAGAAGTTCTACTTCCTGAAAGTGAGAATGTCTTTCTTTGTTAGGTATTTATTGGAGTTTAATTTTATATTATAATAATTTTTTATCATATTTCTTGTATTAGGTCTAGAAGATGGTCAATTTGATTGATACCTTGACTAACCAAGACTAATGATTTTTTCTTAGTTATTTTCTTCTTCTACATATAGTGTTAGTGAGCTCATTAGGCCCTATCTTTAAACAAAGGTGTGATGTCATATGTAATAAAATTTCTAGTTTTCATTTCCTAAGTAGCCAATAAAAATCTTCTATATACCAAATAAGGAAGTACATTCTATGTTCTCTAATATTTTAAAATCAAAGTATCTCAAACAATTCTTTTAAGTTTAAGATTAATATTGATGTGTTAGAAATAATTTATACTTTTGATAAATTTTTAGGATTACTAACTCCTTTTAGTCATCCCATACATATGTAAGGTCAATATTTGACTTATAGTGATCTTGATTATAGATCGTAGATATTGAAAGAAACTACATCCTTATCGACCAATGTTGTTTTTCATAGGATGAGAAAGATGTTGTCCTCCTATTTTAATTTGGTCCAAAAATATTCATTATTTCTTAATAATATAATTTTGATTAAATCCTCTTACAACTTTAACTTATAGTTAAAATCCCATTTTAATGTAATACTCCAATCTCACACATATAGTTTTATAATGTAAGGGTTACTTTGTGTGGTTCAAATTTCAACTATACTTTGCAAATAAGTTCTATAAGAAATATTTGTAAGTATCATTTTCATGCAATCAAAGAATTAGGTATTATACTCTATCCATCTATCCATATAATAACAGACTATTAAGTATATAAATAATACTTCATGAATTTAGACCAATATAATAACAAAGACTACATTCAACTTTATTAATCATATTACAACATCAACAATGCATATTTTCTCATAGTGTATCATTATAACATCAAGGTACCATAGTGAAGTCTTTTAAAATAGAGTAGTGGAGTAGTAAGAATATCTTAATAGTAAAGTATAACAATAAAGCTATCATCATGGTAATATCAAAAAAATAAAGCTATCATAATGACCAAAGTATAACAATATAACTATCATATATTACAATACTGAAACAACAAATTACAATATAATTATCCTAACTATAATAATAACAAATTACAATAGTAACTATCATAGCAACAAGAGTGAAACAACAAGGTTTCACTCCTTATTATAGAAAAATTAAGTCTATTTAAAGTAGTAAATATTTGAACACCAATATATAAGAGAAAGGATAATAACTTGGTTTTTATAATAGTAGATTGTTTCACTCCTTATTATAGAAAAATTAAGTCTATTTAAAGTAGTAAATATTTGAACACCAATATATAAGAGAAAGGATAATAACTTGGTTTTTATAATAGTAGATTATAAAAGTAATACATCAAATATTTAAACAATAGTTCCACACTCATAACTATACTTGATAGAGTACATCAACAATTATACGATTACACTATCATCATTGAGATTAGGTAGTCATGAGTATACTTATGTCACCAAATTTTATCAAGGTGTTGTAACTAGAGTACATACATACTCATTTATTATACAAAGCATTGCTAAATTTCTTTTCCAATTCCTCAAGTAGTGTTGAAATTATAATCTAAATCTTGGTTAAGGTTGATATCGTATGATGTAATATTAGATAGTCCTAGAGGAATTTCATTGTACAATATATTAAGTTTATTATAATATATTATGTAATCCCTATAGGCCTAGTTAATCTCTTTATGGGTAAACCCAATCTAAAAACTTGTAATTCACCTTCAATATATTTTTTATTATATCGACTTATGGTTAAGCTCATTTATGTATTTGTAATTTTGTTATTGGCATAAATACATCCCATCACTCCATCCATTACATTTAAGTGTTGTGAATTTATTTAAAAATAATATAGTAGTTCTTTATGGTGCCTATGGCCACCCCCAATATTTGTCTCTTTTATTTTCTTTTGTCATTTTATGTTTTCTATATAATATTTGATTGGATGAATTGCTTTTGTTTATTTCTAATATGTATTATAAATTTTGACATCATATGAGAGTGTGTATGGACAAATATTATTTTGTCATGAAATTTTTTTATATGGATCCTTTGATTCTTCTTTGAAATCAATTGAAGAATTATTTTTCAAAGCTTCATAAAATTTTCTAGCATAAAGAGCCAAAAATAAATTCTCTCCCTTCATCATTGAGGTATTTCCAATCTATTTAAAAATATTTGTTTCATTTTTTATATTCCTTTGAGACCTTTATGGGCTTTCTATAGCAATGAGACAAGTGAAAAATATAAATTTAAAAGTGCATTTGGTGCCAAAGTTTTGGCATATTATGTACATGCCCCAATAATAACTCTTGTTGGCATAAAATATGATGCCAACAAGGTTTCTTGTGGGGGATGCAATACATTCTAAATCATGATAATGGTGCCATAGTGACGAGGAGAAAGAGAGATAAGGTGAAAGGCATATGAGGTTGCATGGTTGATTTAAGATATTAGAATTATCCCAATAATAATGTTTTTATATAATCAACAATAGTTAAGAAGAAAATCATGTTAAATTCATAATAACAAGATCCTGAGGGTCTGCATAATTTTTTTTGGAATCTTTCTTGATTTTCGGTGGATGCCCGTTTGGGCAGAGAATTTCTTTAGTGGACAATCTTACATCTTTGGTTGATTTTTTGGAGAGGAGGGTTGGGCAGCTGGAACCCCAAAAGGAAAGCTGGGGGAAGGAGCTTGGGCTAGCTAAAATACCTTCAATAACTGGTGGGGTTGTTGGGTTACCTCCTATCGTTGTTCATTCTAGACTTCAGGTTCACTATTTTGGTCATTGGTACTTCTGATGCAAATTGGTTGCTAGGTGGAAGAATGGGGTCAACTAAAGGAATCACAGTTGGGGGTTGGGTGGAAGGTTGGATCATCTGAAAGAATTATAGTAGCTAGTTTTGTTGATGGGTAGATGGCTAATCCAATTTTTTGTTGAGTTTTCGGGATCCAACATTTCTGTTTTGGATGTTTGTGTTACTTTGGAAATATTCATGTTCTAGTTCTTGGTTTCTCGAGGGGTGTGATGGACCCATCCGCTGGATGGTTTTTTGGGTTGGAATCCTTGTATTCCTAGAGTTGGTTCGATCCCTGCTATAGAAATATTGGTTTGGGCTTGTTCATTGGTGATGTAGGGTCTTTATTCATGTTCTCCAAGCCTCCAGTTTTCCTTGGATGATTTTTGGAATTAGAGTTGTTTTTAAAAGTATTTACTCTTCTCATGTTGGTATGCGACTATTTGGTATGTTGGAATTTTTTGCTCCTTCGTAGCTTTTATCTTCTGGTGCAAGCTCATTTGTTTCCCAAGGAGTTTGTTTCATTTTTTGGTGGGTGGCCCATCTTCCTAGCCCCATTTCTATTTTCTTTTGCTTCTAGTGGTTTGGCACTGGACGTTATGTTCTTCTCCATTCTCTCTTTTATCCTTTGAATTTCATTTACTCTGATTTTTTGGAGATTGATCTGGTATCTATGCTTACTCTGAAGTGGTGGCCCATGTTTCGTATTTTTGACTTGTTGTTTACTGCTCTCTCTGGTGCTGCTCAAACAGGTTTCTTTTCTAGCTTATGGTTTTCGATGGATGGTTTTGGAGCCCAAAGTGGTTTTTAGTTCTCTGCCCATGGTTTTTATTGCTTTAATTATCTTTTGCTCTTCAAATGGTGCGAGGCCCATTTTTAAAGCTATCATTGATACTGTCTATGAGCAGGCTTCTTTTAGAATTTTAAATTTTAAAATTCTCATTTGCCTTTTTGAGGAAGAGATATCAGATGCTGTATTTCATGACTTAAAACTTATTATTTTTAATCTTTATAGGATCCGATGCTCTTTGATGTCAGTCATGGACTGGTCTAAGATTGTAACATGTTTAGTTACTGATTTTTCTCAAGGATTAGATAAGCTATTGTAGAACTTTCCTAGTTCTCCCTTATTTTGGACCTTGAGGTTTAGGGCTTAGTTAAGTAGTTCTTCCTGAGATTGAATAATTCTTGGATGAAAAGGGTAATGCATCTCTAATATTCATAATTAATCCAAGATTTTAGTGTATGGGTGTCTAAATAAGCAATAATATCTACCTGGTATCTCATAGTAGATATGATAGGTGAAAATGAAATGCTCCTTGAATTCCACATCAAGACAACACAATATACAAATATGCTGATCTCTGGGGAGGTGATGATCTGTCTCAATATGCAGCTGGTGGGAGTAAACTCGTATCTGAGCTAGAGAAAATTTGAGGTTGTGTGATATATGTATCAAGTTATATTTTGGAGTAGTGATCAATCTATTCTCTAGTTGGAGATAAAAGAGAGTAATGGAGCATTTTTGGTGAAAGAGGTTCCTTTGGATTAGTTCAAGTAGTTTTTATATATGCTGAGTAAATCTCATCTCGAATCCTTATTGGATTATGGTGCATTGATTGATGCTTTAGTAGGAGGAGGCCTCATTATGTTTAGGCTAAGATATTGAAGTAGAGTAGTAGTTTGAGCATACCAAAAATTTGATTTGCCAACTGTCTTGAGGATTGTAGTGCTAAATATGGATATCTTCTCATGTTCGACATACAATAAAATCTATGCATTCAAGAGACGATAAGAAATATTGCTGTTGTAAGCAATGGACGAGCACCAAACTCAGCTAAAATGATGGGATGTGGAACAATTATTTTAGAATGAATGAACTTGGAGAACATTGAAATGAGAACCCTTTCAATACGAGACCAACCCAACTGTCTAAGGATAGGGTCCCAAAATTCATAGCCATAGAGAAGTGTAGGGGTGAAAAGAGTGTGGAAGAGTCTGATCTTCGTACTGATGTCCTAAAATTGGAGCTAAACACATTGCTTATCTAGAGAGGCTAAGGAAACATAACCTTTGTTTAACCTTGCTTGAGATGTAGGGGTCAATTTGAAGGTAGGTCCTATGAAAAGAGCTCCCAAGTATGTGTACGATGTGACAATCTCAACATCATTCCATTTATATGTGATGTGAACAAAAGAGATATCTTTCTTGGGTAGGTTGAATGTCATGATATTTTTTTTTTGGAGATTAAATTCTAATCCATGCAAGTCAGAGTACATGCCAAGTATGTCCAGTTGCTATTGAAGTCCTCCTACTGTATGTGATATTAGGATAATGTCATCAGTAAATAGCAAAATGACAATAACACTACCAAAAAGTAAGTAGTCTATACTCTTAGCTAGAGAGTCCATAATGAGCACCTCCAATTTATCAATATACAATCCAAAGAGTGTAGGTGAAAGTGGGTAATCCTGTTTAACCCCAATAGTACTATGAACATCTTTTGTTCTGAGAGATCTATTTTTAACCTATCTAGTGACTTTTTCATATAAGGTCATAACCAACAAAGTAACGTCCTTTGGGATTCCTAGATCCTTCAACCTCTGGAGCAGTAACTATCTGGAAACAATATCAAATGCTTTCCTGTAGTAAAAAAACAACAATAGACCCTGCGTTTATTGGCTTTGGCTTCTTCAATGATAGCTTTGAGAGTTAGAATGTGATCACAGGTACGATGATTTATTCTAAAACCTGCCTACTCATTTGGACGAAGTTTCTTAGCCTCAACAAAATCAAAGATAAAAATATCAAGAATCGTTGAAAAAAGTTTTGCAAGAGTATGACCAGCCATAATAGTTTGGATTTAGTGGATCTCGGATTTATGGATGGAATGTATGATAATAGAGGAATTTCTATAATGGTTTGGATGTTGTTAGGTGTTTAGGCCTGGATGTAGGCTCCCAGACCATGGTTTGCCTTCATATTATATTTATTCTCTTAAGATTTTGAATAATATAAATTTGACAACAATTTTAATAAAAAAAATATTTTTTATTTATAATATTTTTAAAATTATTATATGAATAAATATATCTTTATATTTCTAAAATAAATTACAAAGATTTTTATATAATTATTCGTATAACATTCTCCTATCTTACTATTCTATTAATATAAATATTTTTATAACATCCTCATATCTTACCACTCTATTAGTATAATAGTAATATGCTTATCATGTCTATTACACACTCCCTTCCCACAATGATCACATCTTTATTATAAAATATGGGTGAGAGGCAGCAAAAATACGTTTTGGTTTCTGAATGAGTCTACAATGGACCACTATATAGTTTTCATCGACGTCCAGTGATTTGATTTTTTTATAAATAAAATTTGTTATTCTTTTAATTTGCTTATGTTTGTCTGCCGTGCATCTAATGAAAGGATATATACATCTAATAGAAAGGACGTAGAGTGAATGAGAACATTTACTATGACATATATGATAGAAACACCACTCTCACTATTATTAACATTGGTTGTCGACTTGTAGACGCATCCATATTACCTGAGTGTCAAATTTAACCATCGTCCCTCAAACTTCAGTAACGAGAGACAACGCCAATAAAAATTAATGGTTATTATTTATTGAGAATGAAATATGAAAATTGATTTCAGAAAAAGACGTTTTCTAACTTACTTGGATGGCGGTGATCGGATGCGGGGGTGAACAAATTTGTGATATAGAACAAAGAGAGGCTGCTTCACGCCTCCTAGCTGGAGTGTTTCTTAAATATAAACTCCAAGAAGATTTAGAAAGGAAAGATACATCGAACTTCTGTACATCTCTCAGTTGTTTTTTTATTTAAATATTATAATAAAAATGAAACTTATTGAGATTCCATTCCACCGAAACAGATAACTCCTATTTTATAAGGAAAAATGATTTCCTTCAAAATATGGTGAAAAAAAGTTCACGCGCGCAAGAAAATGAAATCGCATCAAAAGAATTGAAGACCATAGAAGCAGCTAAGGCTCAGAAGTAATCTTCTTTATTTAATATGTCCACAAAATCTCCCAAAAACGACTGCGTGTAACGCAACGAGAAAGCCAGAGACAGGTCCATTTCTAGCAATTAAGAACAACACAAATAAAAATAATGCGGCCACTTATTATGTTATTAAGGCTTGTTATTTCCACCGAAGTTGCTCTTCACTCCCTCCATCACACTCTGCATGCTTTCGCTCATCTTATCCCCGGTCTGCATAAGTAAAAAATTCACATCCATGACGTTGAAACAAAACAAAACAATACATGTATCGAAACTAAGAACAAAAAATTATAACAAGAAAATGAAAAATGAGTAGCACCTGTTGGAAGATGGAACCCGTTTGTTCCTTAGCCTGTTGAGCCTTACCCATGGTAGCCTGAGATCCCAGGGAGGTCTTATCCTTCGTAGTATCCATCATTCCCTTAGGAGGATGAAAAAATAAGAACAACAGATAAATCCAACAGTCATAAGAAGGAAATACACCTAATAATATTATCAAAAGGATTGTTATAAACAATACAACGACGAAGGCAATACAAATTCAAATTATTACTGTTGCTTGTTGTTGAGCTTGACCGGTTTTCTCTTGCCCATACCCTTTCCCACGCTGGGCAGCTTCGGAGGCAATGTCCTTGGCCTGGTTGTACTGATCCGCCATTTTTCTTGGAAAGACTACTTGATCAAAATTCTGAAGAAGACACTGATAATGATTAAATATAATTGAAGAAATTTTGAATTGAATGGTTCCAAGTCAGGTCCATGCTGATTAAATACTATCTCGATCGCCAACGAAATCGACACGTTTCTAAATCTTTGACACGTTGCGACTTAGGTTTACCTGTTTCGCCTTATGGGCGGGATAGACATAGGAGGAGCACTCAAAGCCGTTAAGGTCTGTGAGTTTATTTAAATATTATTAATGGTTTGCATGAACTGCTTTAAATTCACTACTACCATATACGTACGTCTGTTCAGGGATATATATAATTAAAATAACGTGGCCAAAGCTTTCGAAGCAAGCAGGGACTTGCATAAATTGTTTGTTGCGTTATCTTTAATGGGTAGTTGGAAGGTTTTGCTAATTAGTTTATCTCTTCATCTGTTCATACAGGAAGAGGTAGGAATAATTGTGTGCATTATGACCATTAATGGCCCAAAAAAATAATTGCGTTAAATATATGATATTAAAGAAAACAAAGTAACATTTCTGCTTTAATACTCTGAACGAGTAGAAAAGGATGAAAGAGTTTGATATTCGTGGTTGGATTCGAGGACCTTTGTATTAATTATTATTTATTTGTTATATGCGATTCAATATACTATTTATTTTTGGTATTAATTTAAAGAGAGGGTTTTGAAAGGGTCCCCACAACCTTATACATACAACCAAAATCTCAACCATAATAACAATCTCCAAAATATCATACCTATTATGAATAACTGAGAGAGTTTAATTCCTAATAACCATAATGATTTCAAAGAGAACTTAGAAAGGCACAACGCTTTGAAGGTAAAACAAACTCTGACAAACTTTGGTCAAAGGGTAAAGTGAGACCGAACACCCCTTCCAACAAGAGCCAAAGGGATGTCCGACTCCTCCTTACAAAAACAAAGCATCATGAGCCTCTTTCCTAGCAAGGGATACTACGTCATTCGGGACATCGTTTTTCCACATCGAAAAAGCAACACAGTGGACACCACGGTTGGCCAACATATCGGCCAATGCATTCCCCTCATGAAACACATGGTGAATGTTCACCTACTCAAAAGCATACAACAATCTCCTAGCTTCGACAATAAGATTGAGAATGTTCCAGCTAGGTGTACACTCCCCTTTGAGCATCTTGATTATGTTCAAAGAGTCGCCTTCGATTTCCACATTATTATAAAAAGCATTCGCTAACAATTTCATCCCCATATAAGATGCACGAGCCTCCACGAAGTGTGAATATTGGGAATCAAGGGGTTCAAAAAATGCCATGAGGATGTCGCCATTCTTATTTTGCACAATGCCACCTACTCCAGCCTTGTTGAGGTTACCCTTTGAGGCCCCATAGAAGTTGCATTTCAGCCAATTGGGAGCCGAATGGGCCCACTTAATTCCTTCTCAAGGATCAGGTTCAAGGGGGTCCAAGGAAGAGGGCTCCAACCCAATTTAAATTCCAAATCAACTTTGTCAGAGGAGGAGGGTGCCTTGGGCCGTTTACCCACAAAGGCAACCAAGACATTCTATGATGCTCTATTAATGTTATTAGTACCCACCCTGACAACATCGGTATCAACGTAATTAAAAGCACGGGCATTCCGTTCTTTCCACACCCCCACCACGCATGGGGAAGCATAATTTTCCACAACCAATATAGTCATTGGGATATGAACGACGAACACCATTGAATTATGTTGTCCATCAAAGTACTTGGAAACACCTAATAAATGTTAAACCAATTAAAAATAAACATAAATACCTGCCATGTGAACGGGCAGCTAAGGAGAAGATGTTACATGGATTCCCAGTCCGATTTGCACAGATAGCATCTATTCACCATAATGCGACCCCTCTTTCGAAGATTCTCCAAAGAAAGTATTTTATTTTGAGCCACCAACAAAAAATAAATATTGATATTTGGGATTAGTATTTTAATCCAAATAAGATTCACTAGAAAAGGAGCCTCATATTTTGAGAGAAGGAAGGAATAAGCTGATTTCACAGTAAATTCACCTTCAGCTTCCCCGCTCCAAATCAAACGGTCTCTGGAATCATCCTATCTGATCGCATACCTGTTAAGTTCCACTAAAATTCTCTACCAACTGACCAAATCGTTCTGGTTGGACACCCAATAGGGATAATAATTCCACGAACGTCTACCATTGACAATAGGCATATATTGGGAAACCCAAATTTTGCCTTCCTCCATTGCTTTCAAAGTAAGAGCCTTGAGATTTGGGTCATCCAATAACGACTCTTCCCTCAACCAATGGTCTTCCCAAAATTTGACATTTCTCCCATCACCAATGATCCACCTGCTTTTAGCCTTCATAAATTCCCTAATCTTCATTAATATTCTCCAAAAAATGGAGCCTCTTGGGGAGAGATCGTATGAAAAGAAATAATTAAATTCGTATTTTGCTTTAAGGATAAAACACCAAGGTCTCTTGGCGTTCGAAGCAACCAACCACCCTGATTTACCAACCAGGGCTCTATTCATAAGTGTTGCTCTTTTCAAATTAAGACCCCCGTCCTTTCTCCTCTTGCAAATATGATCCCAAGCGACCAAGTGGTACTTGCATTTTAAATCCAATCTAGCCCAAAGGAATGTTTTACAAATATGATCAATTTTATCTGTTACTTTACCAAGGAGTAAGAATAAGGACATGAAATAAATGGGTATGCTCTGGATCTTGCTTTGACCAAGTACCACCTTCCCATCTTGTCTCAGTAACACCCCTTTCCAAGAGGCTAGTTTACGTTGAATTATTTCAATCAAAGGATCCCACAGTGAGTCTTTCATTATACCCACAAAGAGAGGCAGTCCAAGATAGGTTGCTGGCAATGTGGCAATCCTACAATTGAGTATATTCACAATATTTGATTGCCTGGCTTTCGGAGTGTTAAAAAAGTAGAGAAAGCTCTTCGCAAAGTTGATCTCCTGACTAGAAGCCCTCTCATAACTCAATAAGATATTTTTAATAACCAGGGCGAAAAGAACTGATGCACCACTAGCAATCAGAGTATCATCAAAAAATTGGTGATGAGATGTAGGCAGACATGGGAGAGCTGGACGAAGACCCACCTCCCCGCTCAACCTTCCAATCGCTCTCCCCAAAGCCTTTGCCACAAAGAGGAAGAGGAAGAGGAAGGGGAAAGCGGATTGCCTTGCCTCAAACTGTGGTGAGACTTAAAAAATCTAGACACCAATCTATTCATTATAATGGAACACCAAACTGAAGAAATGTAAGCCAAAATAAGGGTGAACCACCGATTGCTGAAGCCAAAATTCATTATCACCTCTTGTAAGAATGGCCATGTCACTTTGTCATAAGCCTTATTGATGTCGAGCTTTAAGAAGAAAGCCTATCTACCACTGTACTTGACCGAATGAATGAGCTCATGCATGAAAATAGTGCCATCTAATATTTATCTACCTAGCACAAAGGCGCTCTGAGCCATATCAATGAGACTTGAAAGCAACCCCCTGAGTCTATTAGACAAAGCCTTAGAGAGGAATTTATATAGATAATTGCACAAATTGATTGGTCTAAAATCCTTAAATGACGAGGCAAAATCCTTTTTTTGGAATTAAGGAAATCAACGTGGCATTCAGGTATTTAGGAATTTCCACCAATATTTGGCATTCTCTTAGAGCCTCTGCCACCTCAGACCCACAAATATTCCAATATTTTTGAAATAACAATGGGGGAAATTCATCAAGGCCCAGAGCCTTTAAAGACCTTAGCTCCTTAACAACATTAAATATTTCATCATCTATGAGCGGGGCCTCCAAAACCACGTTCATTTCCTTCGTCACCAAGTAGAAATGGAATATGACATAACACGTTCCGTCGCCAAATCCCGTTTTGGGGGGACCAAGAAGAGAACTAAAGAAATTGACAACCTCCAATAAAATTTCCTCGCTCTTCCTGATAGAGCTGCCATCTTCCTTAATAATATCCACTATTCTATTCCTACTCCTCTGCTGCATGGTGGATGCATGAAAGAACCACGTATTCTTGTCACTTTCTCTTAGCCATAATTCTCTCGATTTCTACTTCCAGTGCAACTCGATATCCATTTTTTTGTTATGATAATTGGCTAAGAAATACCTTTCCTCCCTTAATAACACCTCATCGAGTCCCTGTGACTCAATATTTTTCTCTATTTTAGCGATCTTATTTTTTAAAGCTTCCAGCTCCCTAAAGATATTACCATACACGTTCTTGTTCCACCATTTTAATTGATGAGGAAGCCTTCAAAATTTGAAGGCAACTTTAAAAAGGCCCAATCCCGACGCTTCCTCATCCCACCATTTTTTCACGCAATCTTCAAAGTTAGGGAAGTTGCACCACATTGCTTCAAAGCGGAAGGGTCTCGAAAAAAAAGAAGAGTTTCAACAGTCTCAAAAAGGAGAGGATTATTATTTGAGCCCACTCTAGACAAGGTCGAAAGCATCGCATCCCCAAATAAATCAAGACTTCTAGATGAAACTAGCGCTCTGTCCAGCCGGCTCAGGATCAAACCATTATTTGACCTACTGTTACTCCATGTAAAATGCCCCCCTTTCAAATCCACGTCTCGTAATTTTGTGGAAGATATGAAATCCGCCAGGTCAGCAAGATTGTGCTCTTTAGGGCCACTTCAACCCCTTCTCTCCAAAGGATATAGAGGGGAGTTAAAATCTCCAATCACTAACCAATGTTCATGAATGAAGGTTTGACGCATTTCTAGAAACAAATTCCAGAAATTTCTCCTTTCATAAGTGGTATTCGGAGTGTAGATATTGGAGACCACCCAACGCCTTTGGGTTTTGTTGCACCAAAAAAGAATATTTATCACTCTACGTGAAGCAGAGATTACATGCCCATAAAATTTATGTGAATTCCAAAAAAAAAGGAGTCCACCCATTGTTCCCACAACTTCACTAGCCATGAAACCCGAGTCCTTCCATACTGCCCTTTGGATCGATCTCCACGACTCGGCCTCAAGCTTTGATTCTTGAATGCATAACATATCAGGGGCCAATTCTCTTCTCAAGGACTCCAATAAGCGCTTCTTAGAGGAGCTATTAAGCCCTCTTATGTTCCATGAGTAGATTTTCATGGGAAGGGGGAACTCACTTTATCTCCACCACCTACCGATAAGCTCAAGAAACCATCCAAGCTCAATCATTTTTTGCCTCCACCAATTTTCAGAACTAGTCTAGATTTACATTCATTGGCCATAGACTCATTGACCTTTCTTTTCCTGCTTACTTTAGACATAGGACTTCTAGGTTTACAGGCCTTGCCCAAATACATCAAATGTCTTCTATGACTATGGGTTTTAGGGCCATGAGAGCCCTTCTCTATTACCACCAGATGAGGATATGGGGAAGCAGGAGCCACATCTGTCACTAAAGCTTCGTTTCTTATCACAAAGGAGGAACAACCATCCACACGATTTGGCCATGCCAGAAGAGAAGGACAGACAACGAGCCATCGAAGATTGTGGGCATTCCCTTAAGGACCCCACTAGGATCACCGCCTAGACCTTAGAGCACGATGGACCCAAGTCTTCTGCCAAAGCATTTAGACACTCAAAAGAGTTGTCTAAGGGGATAGAAGCCTTTTCCAGATTGACTTTTGAAAACAAGTCCACCTCTAGCTTATTAGAATTCTCCATTGCAATATTCGAACACATCGGTTTGAACAACTCCTCCTCCCTAACCAAAGGTGCTAATGGAGGGGAGGAAAGAGGGGGAGCCAAATTTTGAAGATCCACCGAAGGAGCAATGACTTCCTTGACCGACGGGGCAACGAACAATTTATTCTTCCATATTCTTCGCTTCTTTGAGGGGAAAGACCAAATAGGCTTGCTAGTACCAGGAACAGAGGCCGGTATCTTCCCTTTCTCCACCATGGACACAAATCCTTGTGAGCGTTGCACCCTAGTAGGGGCATCCCCCGACTTTCTTTTGCAATGCAAAGATGAATGACCTTTGCCCCCACAAGCTGAACATGAAAAGCTATCATGTTCGTAGATGATTACCTGCTCCCACCTTCCCACCAGAGAGTTGATCAAAATAGATTTTGGCAGCTCTTTGGACAAGTCCGTGAGAACACTTACGAGAACAAATTGCCTTTTGTCTTCCGACATGGAAGAGGCATCAAAAGAGATAAAATTCCCAATTGCATTGGCAATCTGTTTGAAGATGGAGTCATGCTATAAATAGAGAGGGACTTCAGGAAGACGAATCCAAACCGAAACAATGTCCACTTTGTGAGTAGCAGGGTTAAACCCAGAGTCCCATTTCCTCAAATACAACCCATGCTTTTCGAAAAACCATGACCCCTTTTCCAGCACTCGATCAACATCAGAGGGGTCCGACCGAGAAAAGAGAAAAAAGTTCTTCGGGAGAAGAGATAAACAGAGGTTGCAAGTTGGCTTCCAACGGGCGATGGCCCATCTCTTTAAAGCATCAACATCCGGTCTGCTCCCGGAGAATTTTCCCACTAAATTACCAGACAGATTTGCCAATAGAAAGGACACAGTTGAGTGAGATTTCGAGTTGGGGATGAACGTCTCCATCAA
The DNA here is from genome assembly GCA_028583015.1 of Wollemia nobilis. Lineage (NCBI taxonomy): Eukaryota > Viridiplantae > Streptophyta > Pinopsida > Araucariales > Araucariaceae > Wollemia > Wollemia nobilis. The sequence continues at coordinate 933,457 of JAQPPZ010002954.1, forward strand.
CAACCCGATTGGCAAAGTCTACGCTCCCCCATTCCTTTTGGGCGCAGCCTCCCCAATAGCTTGGCCACAAGGCTTTTCCAAAGAAAGAGATTCCACCGGTTCGTCCAGAGCTTCCCCACCCGGATACCACATTCATCAAAATCACACACTAGCAATGCAAAAGAGAGGACCGGATGAGAGAACCGCTCCAAGAATCCAAACACGAACGCAAACCGATGAAAGCCAGCCCAAGATCCACCAGAGCGAAGAGCCACAACCATTGAGCAGAGCGAGAGTGGAGGGGACCTTGTTGAGCAGAGCGAGAGCCACAACCGTTGAGCAAAGTGAGAGCAAAGGAGACCCTATTATCCACTAGAGCCAGAGCGAGATTCAATATATTTTTTAATATGATAAGATTCCATATTTTTAATTATTTAATTTATATTATATTATTAATTTTTTTAATTTTTTTTTTAATTATATTTTAAAAAAATTAAAAATAATATTTTTTATATAATTAAGTACAAATATTTCAATAAAACAAAATATAGAAATATTTTTTATATTTATATTCCATTTTCTAATATTGTATTTACTCATAGATTGTTCAATTCAATAGATATTATGGAGCAAAATCAAACAAGCATGAAAGAAAAACTCTATTGAAAATAAATTCTATTTGTTTTATCTTATAAGTTGTCTTTTTAATCATTATATTTATAATTATAAAATTCTAATTTAAAATAAAATATAGTTTTATTTTTTCCTTTCAACTAGACTTATCATTTAAAAAATAATGTATATTTAAATATTAGATAATATGCATTGTGGAAACAAATGTCTAAAATGTTTTTTTTTATTTGTATTTTTAAATCTTTAAATATACACCAAGCCCATTTTCATGTGGTCTTTTTAAAGCACAACTAGGAATTTATATATTGTAATATATATATATATAAAATTAGCATATAACACACATAATATAAAAAAATAAAAAATAAGGGAGTGCTTGACAGAAAGAACAAAATTTTATTTAATTTATTAATATGATCCATGTTGGATAGATGGAACATGTATTTAATTGAAGGTGTAGTATATTGTTAGTAAAATGCCTATAAAGTCTATTATGCATACACGATTCAAGAAACCAAATAATGAAAGTTGATTATTTCTTTAATTTTATATTTTTGTGTTGTAGTGTTTGTCATTTAGAATTTAATTAAAATCATGGGTAAAAATATTTTCTCAAATGTGCAAAATTATTTTGATATAGCTCTAATGATATTATATATAAAATCTCCATAGACCCTAAAGAGTTAGTTGACTTAATTTTTATTTCTTTTCATATATAATAAATATTTTGGTAATTAAGGGTACTGTACCATTTTATTTCAACTTGGTAAAAGTGATACAAGAGCTATCACTATAAAGATTTGTACATTTAATAGCTATAAAGACAACAAAGTGAAATATTTATTATTTGATAAAATTTTAGAGACGTTATCGTTCATGGTATCAAAAAAAAAGTGTCTTCATATAGGTTGCCCTCTTTTACATATCTTTGTTTTAATATTCTCTTAATATTATTTAATATTTGTTTTAACCATAGAATTTAAATATTTCTCATAATACAATTTTAAACATATATTTTTAATTCACTTAACTTGGCATTCTATGTAAGCGTGAATTTTTTATTGCTTAACTTGGCATTCTATGTAAGCCTGAATTTTTTATTGCTCAACTTGGCATTCTATGTAAGCGTGAATTTTTTATTGCTGTAATTTGTTATTATGATAGTTTTACTATTGTACTTCACCATTATGAGATTTGTGCTACTCCATTGTTCTATTTAAAAAGACATCATTATTGTACCTTAATATTTTAGCTCTATACTAAGAGCACGTAGATTATGTTGATTATAGGAGATGATTAATGAAGTTAAATATAGTGTTTGTTGCTATAGTATTTTAAATTTATCAAGCATTGTATTTTATGCCACTTAAAATTACTTTCAAATTTGATAAGTTGTTGATATACTTAACAACATAGTCCACTATTAGATTAATAGAGTATAATAACTACTTAATTAATTGTACAAAAATATCATTAGTAAATATTGTATATAGAACTTATGAGCAAAGCATAGTTGAACTTTGAACCACATAAAATAAAATTTATATTATAAAACTATCTATTTAAAATCGGAGCACTACACTAAAATAGAGTCTTGACTATAAGTTAAAATTATAAGATGATTGAAGGAAAGTTATATCATTGAAATGTAATCAATATTTTGGAACTAAACTAAAAAAGAGGGACACTATATTTCTAGTCCTATATGGGAAGGATATGGGTAAGGAATGATGTAGCTACTTTGAATATCTATGATAGATAATGGGTATAACTATAGGTTAGATATTGACCTTACATATATATGGGATGACTAAAGGAGTTAGGGTTCTTGAACCTTTATTAAAAGTATAAACTATTTTTAAGACACCAATATTAGGTATAAACTTAATAAAATTATTTGAAATATGTTGATTTTGAAATATTAGAGGTGGAGGGAGGACCTATTGATACACTCTATGGGAGGGGTTCTGATGAAATACTACCTATTCTAGCAGCTAATTATTCACAACAAATTCATAAACTAAGAAACTACGCAAAAATAATATTTTAATAAATTAATTCTTATCACGGTTAACTAGAAAATACAACCATACATTCATTTTATATTTTTTATAAATAGAAAATAAGGTGGAATCTTATACAACCATATCCTTGTACAAAATTCTTGTATGATAACACTTATATGGTAGTACTTGTATGACACACTTGTACTACAACACTTGTATAATATGCTTGTATGATAGAACTTGGATGACATACTTGTACGATATAAACATGTGTACGATAACTTTCACACAACAACAACAATAATTGAATGGCAATAGAATTTGTATGGCAACAACACTTTTACGGTCATAATAATTTTATGTCAACAGTAAAAATAGAATAATAGCAACACTAATTGAATGACAACAATAATTGTATGTCAACAATAGAAATTGAATAGTGGCAATAGTAATTGAATGATAACAATAATTGTATGTCAACAATAGAAATTGAATAGTGGTAATAGTAATTGAATGATAACAATAATTGTATGATAGTAGCATCACTCTTACACAACAACAACAACAATAACAACACTTGATAGTAGCATAATTTGCATAGTATAAATATGCATGATAATAATTATTTCTTTATCGGTAATTACTATATGACAATAGTCATTTTTATTTTCATTATTATTATTTTAACTAGTTGATGTGCAATTGCCTATACACTTGGATTCTTGCACATCATACATGTCAGGTAAGATTATATGTTTCATGAGTAAAATATTATAAATATTTTATGAAATTCTCAATTGAGATACCATAGATAACAACCTCAAATGCATTCATCCACATTTCTTCTTTATTTGACTAGTTTTTTCACTTGATCAAACACTCATAATAGTCTTTGATTCTTGTTCTTTTGGCCACTCTAGCGTCTATCACCACTACAATCTCATTTCACTCTTTCTTTGGTAACTATTGTATCCACTCTTACATAAAAAATCAAAAGTGGCATCTCCATTACTATCCATTGATCTATCACAGTAAGGATACAAATTAACCATATTAAAATCAATGATATATCTACTCCTTCTGAAAGTTTAATTTCATAGATATTAGTTACAAGTTTCTTCAAGACCTTACAAGGTTTAATATTTTTTTAATTTAGTTTTTTGTAAGTATCCTTTAAGAACCTTTTGTTCTACTAATATGTCAAAACCAACTTCTCAACCTGAATGTTATTATTTCCTACACTTGGGATTAGCATGTTGCTTGTCTCTTATAGCATTCTTCTCCAAATCATATTTCACCTCCTGAAGTAAATCATGCATATAATCAAGTCCTCTACAACATCACTTGGTCTCAAGTCTTGAAGGAGTAAAGTAAAATAGTAAAACTATCACAATGAAAACATATAATAATAAAATTATCATAATGGAAAAATATACTAATGAAAATATAATCATTCTAGAGTATAATAGTAATTATTATAGAGTAATAACACACCTAACAAATGGAAATGAATTGCATCTATTGTTCTAATCAAGCATTCAAAAGTGACATTAAAGCAAGAAACAACTAAAAAATATGTGAAAGAAATGGGGGATTCTCTTTATATTGATTAATTTATAAAATATAATGTTACAAATTGTCCCCTTGAGGGTTCTCGAGTGATACAATCTAATTACAATGTTGAAGGATCCAATTCTTTCATAAATCTATGGTGCACTTCAAATTTTTTTCTCACACACACGATTGAAGCATGAGTTTTTGTTATCGCTGAATGAGATATCCTTCTTAGAATATTTACCTCCTTCATCATGTGTTGGAATAACTATACCTACACACAAGAAATTAAAATTTGTTAGTAGCATGTGTGAATTAAGCTAATATCCATAAAATAAATGCAACATAGGCTACAAAAAGTGTAATAGAGAATATAAAACTACTCCAAATGATACCAAATATTAACTTGATGTATATTATCTAATTTTATAATGATCTATGTATAAGTTGAACTGAAATTATGAGCAGAATCTGTGGCTACCCCTGGGTATGCAAATTAGGACTACCATTAAAAAAACCCTAATTGAATGTCCAAAATTACAACAAACTTCACCAAATTTAAGTATGATGCATATATACTACTCAAAAAATGATATATACTAAAATTGATTCAAAATTGTATGCCAATCCATGGCCATCCTAAGGTGGGCCATTTAAGACTATTAACCATCCTAGGTGGGGATGACCACAAAACAGGGTGTTTTTTACCATCAATTCCACTTGGATTTGGTCTAGAATACTCCTAAGGGTGTTGTCATAAAATTTGGTGATTATAATCATAGGAATTGATAGGTTTTATAAGGGGATGTGCATATTTGAGGATGCCTTGAAAATACTTTCGATTGATGAAGTTTCCATGGATAAATACAAGGGAAAAAGGTGAGAGTGAATCTCGATAGCACTTTGTATCAAATACTTGTAAAGAGCTCTCTTTGGATTTGAGTGAAATCACTCCAATTTATAGCCCAAGAGGGTAAAAGGGGTAAAGGGGTAAGTTGGGGCATGCAAGGCAGGTTCTACCACTTGTCAAAGCCATTCCCATGCATTGGGTGGAAGAGGCCTCCAATATGGGCCTCCAATTTATAGTTTGTGATGGTTTATACAGTCTCCTAATCTTTCATATGTCATTGGATAGGATAAATAGCAGAAATTGATTACCATTTATCCCACCCTTGAATTTTTAAGGGGTCTGGACCATGACCATCCCACCTAGGAATGGTTTCTTGTGGCCATCCCTAGGTGGGACTACTATGAACTGTGGTCATCTTGGGATGGGATGACCATGGCTACATGGCCAAAAAATTTACAAAAGTGGGGTAAACCTTCCCAAAAGTGGTTATGACCCCTAATTAACCCCTTAGGGTTGCCTAATTGGTTCATATGGTGTTGATAAGTGTGGCATCATCACAATATTATTTGATTTACATGTCTATAGATGCCCCTTTTTGAGATGCATTGTGTGAAATAAAGTATAGAGTAAAAATAGACGACTAAATCATCAAATAAATAAGGTTATTAAATAAAATAACCAACTTTACATACCTCCATTGTGGAAAGAACATACATTCTTGGAATCCTTGCTTTAGACATAATTGATGGATTGATTTTGGGATACCTTTCAGCCACCCTGTAATGACAAACTTGGGGCTTAGGGAATACTTGGTCTTGGTTTCTTATTTTACCTATTTTTGGATATGTGTCCCAAGGCTTCAAGTATACCAAGAATTTATTTTTAACTTGTGCTGAATTATTTGCCCCAGTGTGGGCTTGAAATTTATCTTTGACAATGATTCTTTTGAATGTATGTAAGTTGCACTTTTGAGTGTTGAAGTGTTGATTTTGATTATGAATTTGTTATTATGACTAACCACTAAAGTGATAAGTCAATGAGATAATAAAAAATTATGAAAGTAATGAGTCACTTGACCCATATGACAAGATTAGGATTAAAGTCAATTTTATCCATTGTAAGATTTATCAATTTGGTGAGGATTTTGATGGTTTTTTTAATATTTCACGAAAGAATATATATGAATACATTTTTCCTGTGGAGAAGTCCAACCATAATGGCCTTATTTGGGATTGAGGTAGATACTTTTCAATTCATCCATGATAAATTTGGGTTCAATATTGATCCTTTGTGAATTTTATCAATTTTGACATGTTTTTGTTGGTTTTTATGCCCTTTATTTTGCTTTTTCATCTGTTTTATGGGATTTTTTTGTGGCTGTCCTAGGATGGGATGGCTGCATAGTTTATGGCTATCCTAGTATGTGATGGTTGGCCAAATTTCCAGCCATACCATCCTAGGACAGCCAATGCTCATTCTAGGCCTTTTTAAGCCCAAAAGTGGCCAAAATAGCTCATTTGCACACTTCTAACTTGGCAAACTTAGAGGTGAGGAGTAGGAGATTGATTTTTTAAAGTGGAGAACTACTGAGAACATCCTACAATCACCATGAACCAACATCAATACTCAAAAATCGACAAAGCTGGTGTGAGATGAGTAAGGGCTGAAATTGCTTCTATTCTTTATTGAACTTGGAAGTGTAATTATTTGTGTATTTTCCAAAAAAATACTAAGTGTCGATTAATGAACCTCAGTAGTGTTAAGATATACAAATTTGTACTTTTTTTTTAGTTTGTGTGCAATATTATTCCATTTTTTTGGTTGTTTTAAGTTGTTTTATGCCTATATTTGGGGGTCAAAAAAGCCATTTTTTAGTATTTTTAGGGGTCGTCCCTGGGTAGGATGGCTACCAATTTAGGGATAGTCCCTGGGTGAGACGACCATAAATATGGAGGAAAAATATCCCTTTTTTGAGCTTTGTTTGCTATTTTTAGGTAATTTTGAGGTAATTTTACTACATTTTGGCTAAGATTGCTTGGCCTTGTTAGGTGGTCAAGAGTCGGTATCAATTTTCATATATTTTTTAGAATACAAAGGAATTATTGATAGAGGAATATTGGGCATGTATTGATGCCATTGGTCTCAAGAAAGTGACACCATTAGAGCCCGTGCATGAAGACAAAGACTACCTGATGGCTTTGATAGATCTATAAGATGGCCACACAAACACTTTCTACTTGTCAACTGGGGAGATGATAGTGATGCTAGAGGATGTGTACCAAATTTTATGCATTTCGATAAAGGGGCTTCTGATTGTATCTACTCATTGAGATATTAGAGATACGATTTTGTGGAGATACTTTAGAGAGGACTGGTGTAAGGTAGTACGAGACTTGCCTAGCGAAGGCATTTTAGTGTAGTTATAGTATGAGGTAGAGGATTTGACTACTAGACATGCCTTACCGATGATGCTCATATCCAAAATATTGCTACCAAACTCATTAGGATCCAGGTTCCCTTGTAACCTTTTGGATTTGGCATTTTCACTTGTGGAGTGCACCATAGGGAGGCCATTGGTGATGGCTTGGGATTCAAAATTGCTAGTAAATATTTATGGTGAGATGTACAAGATCCATTTCCATGGGTGTAAGGGCTTGGGATGTAAATTTTTACTATAGGTGTGGGGATGGTAGCACATTATTATGGATCAACCACAGGGATTACCTTGGATGACATGGGTACAACTGGTAGATGTGGATATTGGCTATGGTATCCTATTGTAGCGAGACCAGGAGAGGGGTCAGAGTCATCCCTATGCAAGCATGATTGATCATTATGCACATTCATTTCCATGGATTAGGGTAAAGGAGGTTACTTGGACACCCTACATGGATTGTCCAACATGGCTCGAGGCTGAGGCACAACTTCACCGGGTGAGGCGAAAGAGATGGTTAGTTAGTTGACATAGGACCGAGCGAGAGTACTTCTTGTATGCTCAAGTTCTATGGTAGTTTGGGTTACACCAAGGGTTACCTAGCAATCTAGTGATATATCAACATTATGGAGATGAGAGGACACTTGCTTGGCCTATAGTTGAGGTGGTGGAAGAGGAGGAAGATCAAGTGGAATACATAACTGGGCTAGATGATGGAGGGAGCATCACAGAGTATGATTCTTGGTGGGTGATGCACCAGTGGTGAGGTGAGGGGCCACTAGGAGGTGGTATGATTATGGTGGTAAAGGAGGCTCACAAGGATGCTATAGATGAGGTATATGATGAGGCTCCTAACAAGGAGGATATAGACTTAGGTGAGCAACATGTGTATAACTAACTAGATGATGAGTGGATAGATATATTGGATATGGAGGATCCATAGGATGACTATACTGAGGGTGAATTTGATGAGTAGGGAGTGAGGGTACAATTGTATGTATGAGATGCAATTATTGATGAGATACAAGGCAAGATGATTAGGGATAAATAGGAGTGGAGAGAGCATGTAGAGGAGAGGGCTCTCCTCTAGGTATAGGTGCAGACTACACAAGATGATATTGAGAGGCAAACAATAGAGTTATATACTCTTTAGTCATAGGTTAGAGCAGGGAGCCCTAGCCATGGGGGATCTAGTAGTGGTGAGATGACCAGGCTATGGGAGGAGGTGGCATAGCTCTAGATCTTACTGAGTGAGTACCAAGTGTGCCACCAAGGGGATATCACATATGCATAACATTTAGAGGATGAGATAGTGCACCTTAGAGGGCATTTACCAATGATGAGTGTCATCAATCACACCATTTAATCATTATAATTGTCAATCCAGGGCGGTGTCCAAGGCTATATACGAAAGGAGATATAGGCAGCTTGAAAATCAGCTCATTCAAAAAATAGGCTTTATTGGTGGGACAAGTGAACCTTGGGGGTTTTGGTGTCACTTTAATCCTATAAATTGAAGATCAAAATTATAGGAATAAAACCTGATTACTTTTGCAGAATGAAACCTATTTACTATTGTAGAATGTAAATGACAAGAAAAGGTAGTTGCAAGAAACTGAAATCTAACTAAATTTGTAGAAATATCACCTATTTTACTCTTGCAAAATGAAAAGAATAACAAGAAGATGAAATAGCAGAAAATGAAACACACAGACTAACAACTGATCAATAGAATGGATTAAAGCAGGAAATAATTTGCTGGAAACAAGGGAAATTCAATAATGCTGCAAGTTGATGAACCAATTAACACTCACACTCATTAACCTAGGTTCAAATCACAAATATCTATGCACTATCAGCTAATGAACAGAAAATAAAATATGACAAGTCTCTGCTTAATCTGCTGCAACAAAAGTTGCAGAAAAACCTGTCACCAATAAGCCTTCTTCTAAACCTGGAAGTGGCCCTTGCTCCCCTGTTCCAGAAGAAGGCAGAAAAACTCTCTCTTAACTACTTAAACACTCAGACATTTAATGGGACAAAATATGAATGAGAAATCCTGCACTTTATTTAGTCTTAAGCAACATTACAATATTTGCAGGAAAACCTGCTAAAAACTGCAATTTGCCATAGATCTACTTTCTTACCACAAGTCCTATCCTTATTCTCTACTTCTCTACCTCTCTACCTGGCTCAACCAACATGGGAGCCTATTATTTATAACATTCTATTACATATGCCAATCCATTCTGTTGCTACCTTTTAGGGATTTAGCAACTGTTCTGAAGAAGTCTTCCTAAAATGCAACAAACTGTTATGCTGCAACATATCCATTTTCCTTGTTGTGTGTCATCCATTGGGAGAAATGCATTGGAAGGGGTGAGAAAACTCCTCATACAGCTAGATCCATCCTCATCTCACCATTTTCCACCTTTCTGACCATTTTGTTTATAGTTTTGACCAAAACTGGTCCTGTTCTGCTCATTCCGGAGCTGCTCTGGAATATCTGGTAGTTTAACCATTTTGACCCTTATCCGTACACCGATGTGCAAAAAAGTGAGTTTGACCAGCTAGGTAGTCTTCCTAAGTCCTTAGAAGACCAATTCTATAGATTTTACATGTTGGAATTGACAAATTCCAAGCCATGCTATTTATTGATAGCTGGCTGGAATTTGTATGATTGTTTCCAGATTTCCTGCAATTCAATATTTTTGACTGGTTGCTCCTATTTGGATCACGTGGAAGTGTTGGCAAGTGGAGAAAGAGTCACTCCTAGCCTCCCTCAACTATTTCCAAGTGTTTCCCACATATTTAATTGACAAATTCCATGCCTTCCTTCATAGTGACAGGTGGCTGGAATTTGTATGGACTATCACCTATTTTTTACAGCAGTCAAAACATGCCCATCTGCCCTTTTGGAGTGCTTATAACTTTTGCCTCGTAACTCCAATGTACACCAAATTTTACCCACATGTTCTTGGCTGTATGAATTACATCTGGTTCAATTTTCAGCTCTTAACTCCTCAGGAATTACTCCCAGCATTGCTGTCAAGTTGGCCTCTAACACAAATTTTTACCAGAATTTCCAGCAGTCAAAAAGTGTGAAACTGCCATTTTGTGGGCCCCATAACTTCCATATTATTTGTCCATATGCCTTCAAATTTGGGTCATGTGTTCTCTCCACTATGAAATATAATTGGTATGAATTTGGTTCCTTAAATTGCTTTGGATCATTCCCAGTAGATCCGCCAATATGCCCCTTAACGCAGATTTGCACCTGTTAACAACTCCAGAAAAAAACTAAGGCATGAGCTCCAGAATGATGTAACCTTCATAACTTTTTATCTACAACTCAGATTGACTTGCTTCAAAAATAAAAGTTGTAGTTCTCGATGAGAGGAATCTATCCATACCATAATAATGTAATTTTACTATATTATGACATCAGAATTAACATGATACTCATTTTTGACCTTTTACAAGTAAAATGCTTAAAATAGTCAAAATAGGGGTATAATGTTTCTAACATAAAATCATGTAAACAATTAACAATTAATATATTCTAATCAACTATTTGGAAATTTAACTTTGTATATTTAATAATATGGCAGTTTTTATATGTTAACCATAGTGCAAAAATGAGGCATTTCTAGGCCTCATCATTCCCCCCAGCTTGAACTGATGCATGCCCTCATGCATCCTAGTAGGCCATAGCAATATGCAGGTTTTATCCTGTTAAACATATTTTGCCACCTGAGAATTTTATTCTTGTTGTACTAAACATTTTCAATTAGCACAGGTATTTCATTTTTTTGTATACAACCTTGCAGATTTTGTAGTTCCTACATTTTTTTTTTTTTTATGCTGCTCTTTATTTTTTTCCTTTGCAATTTCTAATGTGCCCTACTATTCTACAACATTTGCAAGAATTTCTGGCACACTTTGTCTCGGTTTGAAGCCTGCTTTGGAATGAGACTGTTGTTTTGAAGATGCTTCAGAATTTATTGCAGTAGGAGTAAAACAAAATCTTTAGGTGTTGAATTTTCCATGCAACTAAGGGCAGAAGGGGGTGTTTCTTGACATTTTTAACTTGCCAATATTATATGAATAGTTTATGCCAAATATTGATTATCATACACTAAATGCTAAATGCTCACTATGACTTAAATGCAAGAAACACATACCTTACTATTCTGAAAATTGATCATGCATCTTACAAACTGCTTCTGATGATTCTTAGCATGCTATCTGAAAATATAAACATAACACATGTGCAGTGTGAGATTTGTACAATGGTGGAACAATGATGGGTGGATCAACAAGGCAATGCACGCTGGAAAACCGGTTTTCATGCAAGCCAATTCAGCAACGCCTCCGAGAAGGTTTTCACTACCAAATTATTCATTTTTTTCTTTCCTTTTTTTCATTTTTCTTTTCTTTTTTTTCATCTTTTTTTTTTTTTTTTGTTTCATTTTTTTCTTTTTTTTTATCAGAAGAGGCTGCCATTTCTGGTTTTCAACCAACTTCTATCTTTTCAAGGGCTTCAATGAGATAGAATGTATCTCATGAGGCTGCAATGTGAGAGAATTTCTCTCATTCTTATTTGGATAAGAACAATCCTTATTCTGCAAAAACATGTCAATTTTTTCTGTATGAAAACATCTTTTTCAGCTAAAAGCTGCAACAATGATGCAACCTTCCTTCCATACAAGTAGTAAGAATCTTCTTGTGTCATCATTGTCTCTGTATTTTTGGAAATGAAGTATTGACCTCATTAGTTCTTCTCTCTGCTGAAATTGATGCATATCCTCATATATCTTCATTTTGTGGGACATGCCTTATGCTACAATTTTTTTTCTTTTTTCTCTTTTATTTTTTCTCTTTTTCTTTCATTTTTTTTTCTTTTTTTTTTTTCAAGATTCAAAGATATGATCATTTGGAATATTTTTCAGAAGAGGAAGCCTCTTCTACCTTATGCAAATGTAACTATGTGAAATATTGAGCAAATTCCACCTTTGTTAGTGGTTGATGGTACACCTGTAAAAGATGTCCATTCACCACTAATGTCCTCCTTAAATCATCAATCGAAGAAAGTTGAACAACTTCATTCTCAAACTCCTCTAGTGTATCCTTGCTGCTCTTAATGTGATCATCATGCCACATTTTCTAGTTTTGTTGAGTGAACTCTATTTGGTGAAGTGCTTCCAACCAAAGTTCATCAAATGCATTCAACTGCAAAATCTATTTTTTCTGTACCTGCAACAACTCAATACCAATTGCTAAAGATGCATAAAGTGTTAGTAAAGCATCATGATGACATCCATGTGGTAAATGAAGAAAACTATTTTGTACTGGAATGGGTGACAAATTTTCAAAATTCTGCTTTTCATCATTCCATAATAATTGTTGAACAGTAGTTGGTTCATCTTTAAAATCTGAAATATGAACATTTTCAAAAATAGATTTATTGGATGAATCCAACTCTTCGACATTACCCTTTACAATAATGGAGGCCAAATTTGAAATATTCTTTTCATTTTCCTTATGTGATTCAAGAAACAATGAACTTCCTAGACAATCATACTTGGGTGGAGTAAGTTTTCCTGCAAGCAAGTCTACTGATTTTCCACCTATTTGTATGGTTTCAGGATATACTTTCTTCTTTTTTCTTGATTTCTTAAAACACATTTCTTGAAAAATCTTATTAATGATTGGTACATCTTTAATAGCTTGAAGTAAAGGGATTTTAACAATTAAATGTGTTAATTCCTTTATCCAATCTGATTGTGAAGATGTCAATTTTGATATTTCAAACTGTTCAAGACATGGTACTTTCTTTGATGAGTCATATTTTTCTTTTTCTTCTTCTTGTTTCAGTGCAGATTTGTTTTCATGCTCATTCCTTTTAGCTCCTATTTCTACACTGGTAAGTGGAATATGTTCAAGAAGTGGTTTTGAACACAACTGAGTTTTATCACAGTCACAAGCATTTATTATGGTTGTATTTTTTGATTCAACCATAGATACAAGGGTTACCTATTTAACATTGTTGGGATTGGCCATAGGTTGAGCTGAAAATAGAGGTTGTTTTTCCTTTTGTTGTTGTTTTCCATGAGAGAAACTATGGGTATGAGTGGGCAACAAATTTGATTTCTATTTTTGATAATGTTGTTGCCCTTTGTACAGTTTTTGTTGTTGTACCCATTGATATCCCTGTAGTTTTGGTTGTAACCATGGTGGATGTTGTTGATTCCATTGTTGTTGCATCCAACCATGTTGAGACCATTCTTGGGAATATGCCCATGGTGGTTGATTCCAACATTGTTGAAGTGGACCTATAGCAGACCATGGCATATACCAAGGATTATTTCCCCAATGTGCAGGAAATTGAGAAGCATTCTGATATGGAAACTTAAGAAAATTATCTCCTTGTATTTGTCCTACAAAGTTGTATTCTTTCATAGGTTGAGACTATTTTTCAAAGACACTTTTGAGTTTTGGTAACAAACTACATTGATTTGTGGGGTGTCCTTTTTGACAAATGCTACAAGTAGCAGGTATAAATATTTTGTTCAAAGCACAATCATGAAGAGAGTGTTGCTTCTCATTACATTTTGAACAATAGATGATTGAAGGTTCAACAGATTCATTCTTTTCATCTACTGCTTTATCAAGATGTACTAAAATATCAGCCTCTTCCATGCATTCTTTCAAATCATTTGTGTTACTACCAGTTTTGTTTTTTCTATGCCTTGAATGAGAATAATTTTTACAAAGTTTAATGATTTCCTGAAATTCAAGTGCATTTGCATCTCCTTTCCCTAAGATATCCAATGCATCCCTAAATTTATCTTGCAATCCTCTTAAGAATATGACTTTGCAAATTTTAGGTTCAACACTTCCACATCTCTTATGAACAAAAGAAAATTTGTCTAGATAGTCTTCTAAGATTTCATTTTCCTCTTGTTTCATTGTAAGAAATTCATCATTTTGATTCTTGACTTGACAATATTCTTGGTATCTCTCCAAGAATATGTTTTCCATATCATCCCAAGTTCTAATTGAATCAGGTGCTAAGGTGATAAACCATCGTAGAGCTGACTCTTTAAGAGTGGAAGGAAATAGTTTGAGCTTTTGATTGTCATTAGTGTAATCATGAGCTTGACATACAATTTTAAACTCAAACAAAAACATATCAGGATCTTCAGATGTAGTTCCCTTGAAAGTTGGTAACACTGAAGGTGAAATGGCCTTCATGGGAGCATATTGATTAAGATCTAATTGAATGGGATTTTGAAAAGTTTTGGCAGGTGCACTAGTTGTACTAGGATAGAACACATTACTAGCTCTCCCTAGATTCTCTTGTGACACTTCCATTATAGGTTCCCAAAAATAATTATAAATCTTGTCAAATTTTCCTGAGTGTATGGATTTGTCAAGAGAAAGTGGTGTTGAACTACTGATTTTTCTTTCTTGTAATAATTTCTCAAAGGATCCTGCAGTTCTTGAAGTGGATGATTGTGATTCTTTGAAAATTCCAACATTTTTGGAAATAAAAAATTTAGAAAATTTTGACATAATTTCAACCTCTTGTAAAAAAATTTCTTCCTGTGGTTTCTTGCTTATTTTCTAAATGGGCTGAAATGCTATTTACCAAAAATTATTACTTATACCAGTCATTTATCCAGATTTCACTCTGAATTTCACAACTTAGCACAATTAATAATTATTGGGCTGCTTTTACCTTCTAACAACACCGTGGTCCCCGACAACGATGCCAAAAATGATGAGTGTCATCAATCACACCATTTAATCATTATAATTGTCAATCCAGGGTGGTGTCCAAGGCTATATACGAAAGGAGATATAGGCAGCTTGAAAATCAGCTCATTCAAAAAATAGGCTTTATTGGTGGGACAAGTGAACCTTGGGGGTTTTGGTGTCACTTTAATCCTATAAACTGAAGTTAAATTCTAATTACTCTTGCAGAATCAAAATTACAAGAATAAAACCTGATTACTTTTGTAGAATGAAACCTATTTACTATTGCAGAATGTAAATGACAAGAAAAGGTAGTTGCAGGAAACTGAAATCTAACTAAATTTGTAGAAATATCACCTATTTTACTCTTGCAAAATGAAAAGAATAACAAGAAGATGAAATAGCAGAAAATGAAACACACAGGCTAACAACTGATCAACAGAATGGATTAAAGTGGGAAATAATCTGCTAGAAACAAGGGAAATTCAATAATGCTGCAAGTTGATGAACCAATTAACACTCACACTCATTAACCTAGGTTCAAATCACAAATATCTATGCACTATCAGCTAATGAACAGAAAATAAAATATGACAAGTCTCTGCTTAATCTATTGCAACAAAAGTTGCAGAAAAACCTGTCACCAATAAGCCTTCTTCTAAACCTGGAAGTGGCCCTTGCTCCCCTGTTCCAGAAGAAGGCAGAAAAACTCTCTCTTAACTACTTAAACACTCAGACATTTAATGGGACAAAATATGAATGAGAAATCCTGCACTTTATTTAGTCTTAAGCAACATTACAATATTTGCAGGAAAACCTGCTAAAAACTGCAATTTGCCACAGATCTACTTTCTTACCACAAGTCCTATCCTTATTCTCTACTTCTCTACTTCTCTACCTCTCTACCTGGCTCAACCAACATGGGAGCCTATTATTTATAACATTCTATTACATATGCCAATCCATTATGTTGTTACCTTTTAGGGATTTAGCAACTGTTCTGAAGAAGTCTTCCTAAAATGCAACAAACTGTTATGTTGCAACATATCCATTTTCCTTGTTGTGTGTCATCCATTGGGAGAAATGCATTGGAAGGGGTGAGAAAACTCCTCATACAGCTAGATCCATCCTCATATCACCATTTGCCACCTTTTTGACCATTTTGTTTATAGTTTTGACCAAAACTGGTCATGTTCTGCTCATTTCGGAGCTGCTCCAGAATATCTAGCAGTTTAACCATTTTGACCCTTATCCGTACACCAGATGCGCAGAAAAGTGAGTTTGACCAGCTAGGTAGTCTTCCTAAGTCCTTAGAAGACCAATTCTATAGATTTTACATGTTGGAATTGACAAATTCCAAGCCATGCTATTTATTGATAGTTGGCTGGAATTTGTATGATTGTTTCTAGATTTCCTGCAATTCAATATTTTTGACTGGTTGCTCCTATTTGGATCACGTGGAAGTGTTGGCAAGTGGAGAAAGAGTCACTCCTAGCCTCCCTCAACTGTTTCCAAGTGTTTCCCACATATTTAATTGACAAATTCCATGCCTTCCTTCATAGTGACAGGTGGCTGGAATTTGTATGGACTGTCACCTATTTTTTACAGTAGTCAAAACATGCCCAACTGCCCTTTTGGAGTGCTTATAACTTTTTCCTCGTAACTCCAATGTACACCAAATTTTACCCACATGTTCTTGGCTGTATGAATTACATCTGGTTCAATTTTCAGCTCTTAAATCCTCAGGAATTACTCCCAGCATTGCTGTCAAGTTGGCCTCTAACACAGATTTTTACCAGAATTTCCAGCAGTCAAAAAGTGTGAAACTGCCATTTTGTGGGCCCCATATCTTCCAGATTATTTGTCCATATGCCTTAAAATTTGGGTCATGTGTTCTCTCCACTATGAACTATAATTGGTATGAATTTGGTTCCTTAAATTGCTTTGGATCATTCCCAGTAGATCCGCCAATATGCCCCTTAACGTAGATTTGCACCTGTTAACAACTCTAGAAAAAAACTAAGGCATGAGCTCCAGAATGATGTAACCTTCATAACTTTTTATCTACAGCTCGGATTGACTTGCTTCAAAAATAAAAGTTGTAGTTCTCGATGAGAGGAATCTATCCATGCCATCATAATGTAATTTTACTATAGTATGACATCAAAATTGACATGATACTCATTTTTGACCTTTTACAAGTAAAATGCTTAAAATAGTCAAAACAGGGGTATAATGTTTCTAACATAAAATCATGTAAACAATTAACAATTAATATATTCTAATCAACTATTTGGCAATTTAACTTTGTATATTTAATAATATGGCAGTTTTTATATGTTAACCATAGTGCAAAAATGAGGCATTTCTCGGCCTCATCAACCAGCTCGCTCTTCTCCTAGTGGGTCAGAGTAGAGTAAGAGGAGTGGTACAGGATAGTCATTAGCTAGGATGATATACCTAGCTATATGAGGAGAGCAAATAGGGCCAGGAAGAGAATATCTGGGAGCTCTCAATGAGCATCGACTGAGGATGGAGGTGAGAGTTATAGTGTCGGTCCTGCGTGACCATATATTTTGAGACTTTATGGTTATTTTTGGCTTTTTGGCAGCGTGAGTTTTGAGGACCCAATTGATTGTAAACTACGAGAAGTTTTTGGATTATGATGTATCTTTTACCCCATACATACATACATACATACATACATACATACATACACACACACACACACACACACACACACACACACATATATATATATATATGTATGAGTTTTTCTATTATTATCATGTGTTTCCTTACTACTTTATTAGATGTATGCAATGCTTATCATGGATGCATGTATTGTAATATGACATGATTTGATGATATGCATATGAGTGTATGCATAATGAAATGGATGATTTTTTAATCTATACTGATAAGTTATGAATACTATTTGACACACTAGATGCTAGCACCATAGAATATATATATACTTTAGTGCTTCATTTTTGACGTTATCATAAGATTGTGTGATGGATTTTGATAATGTAAACTAACAACCATGTGATAAACTATTATGAAATGATTTGCATAATATGATGTTATATAATATCCTTGAGATTTTCATGATACTTAAACACTATAGTGATCTAATCAAAAGTTGTATAATAACTATGCAAGACTTTTTGGCAAGGTATAAATTTTCTAGGATGACCAAGGTAGTCAATATCCTTGTGTGTGCATGTGAGTTTACTTTTATGATATCGTATAAAGTTACCCTAGTGCCAAAAGGGATTGATGCAGACCATCTGTACTGAATATCACCTTGTGAGTATCATTATCCTGAGTTTTGTACGTAGTTGGATTAGACCACTAGGTAATATAGGCTACCAAAACCTAGCTCATACACATGCAAACATTGGTTTGTACAAAATAAGGTTGCTAATGTGACATATATATTATCATGCATAATGCTACCACCATTTCCAAGAAGGCTTGATGCCATCCAACCTCTAATGAGGATCACCTTATGGTTGTCAAATGCTGAGGATTCCAAGCATTAAAGTTCAGTACTCCCTTATTTTCTTTTATATTTGAATTGCTCTAGGTATTTGCTCATTTTTGTTTTGTGAGCAAGGGATTTTGGTAGTGGTAAAAACCATAATTTTTTTTTTTTTTTTGCTTTTGATAGTGGTGATAACCACTTTTTATTTTGAATATTGTTAAGTGGTAACAACCACTGTTTATGTTTCTCTTTGGATACTTGCCCCAATTTGGCGTGAAGCAAGGGATTTTGATTATTTTTGGATAACGAGGATCTTGTACTTTTGTCAATCCTCAGCATTTTTGAACCAGTCACATAGGGGGATGAGCAAGGTAAATTTTTTACCTATGGTAACATGGACTACTTTGTAGGTTTTATATTTCCTTGTGCAAAACTTGGATTTATTATTATGCAAATGTGTTTGGGATTATGACATATACAATGTACAATCAAAGCAACACTTTACCTTCTAAAAATTAGGATATCTTTCTACAAAATCTGAAAAGAAAATTAGAGACGACTGAGTGACCAAAAATCCTAAATACACCTTATAACTAATGGCCTAGGTGAATGGAAACATACACATACATGAACGGTGGAAAATGTAAATGATAACTAAAATGTAGACGAGTGTGAATAATGACTCTTTAAAAAGTTGATTTTGAATGAAGACTAGTGGACAGACCTAGTGCTAGACATGTATGATCAACTCTAGAATACAAAATGCAATGATAGGTATACCTAATGCAAGTGATTGTTTAATGCAATGATATGAAATGTAATGCAATGCAATATTTTTGTATTTTTGATATTTTAATGATGTTTTCTTATTTTAATAAATATATATACACATTTTACCAATGGGCTTAGTGGAAACTATTAGGGATTTTTAGGGTGACCAGAGGGTTTACAAATATCTTTGAAGCATTTTAAGGTGACCAAAGGGTTTATAGATACCTTTGGGGCTTTTTACGGTGACCAAAGAGTTTATAAATACCTTTGGAGCATTTTTGGGTGACCAAAGGGTTTATAGATACCTTTGGAGCATTTTGGGGTGACCAAAGGGTTTGTAGATACCTTTGGAGCATTTTGGGGTGACCAAAGGGTTTGTAGATACCTTTGGAGCATTTTGGGGTGACCAATGGGTTCGTATATAACTTTGGAGCATTTTGGGATGACAAAAGGGTCTGTATATACCTTTGGAGCATTTTAGGGTGACAAAAGGGTTTATAGATGCCTTTGGAGCATTTTGGGTGACCAAAGGGCTTATAGATGTCTTTGGAGCATTTTAGGTGACCAAAGGGTTTATAGATAACTTTGGATTATTTTAGGTGACCAAAGGGCTTATTGATGCCTTTGCAGCATTTTGGATGACCAAAGGGCTTTGTAGGCACCTTTGGAGCATTTTGGATGACCAAAGGGCCTTGTAGGCATTTTTGGAGTATTTTGGGATGACCAAAGGGTTTATAGATACCTTTTGAGTATTTTTGGGTGACCAAAGAGTTTATATATACCTTTGGAACATTTTGGGTGACCAAAGGGTTTATAGATACCTTTGGGGTATTTTGGGGTGACCAAAAAGTTTATAGATACCTTTGGAGCATTTTTTGGGGGGGGTTGCAGTGCTTTATACATGAAAATACTGTAGGTGTAGAATATTCAAGGGTTCAAGCTCCTCACATCCTTCAATGGAAGCTAGATGATAAGTTCTAGGTCCAATATGGCTAGTGATAATGTAAGGACCTAACCAATTTACAACAAATTTGTCCCATAGATGGGGTGGCAAGTTAGAATTTTGTGGGTTTTGTTTTATAATGAGATCACAAAAATGAAAGTCTCTAGGATAGAATTTTATGTTATAGGCTCTATTAATCCGTTCTTGATAAACATGTAGGTGCTCGAGAGCATTAATACATCATTCATCAAGCAAAGTTAGTTGGTCAAGGTGAGCTTACCGCGTGGTGTCATCCTTGATGAACTCTTGCATGGATATATGCAGTGATGGGATTTCCAAATCTAAAGGCATAACAGACTCAACACCATACACTAGTGAAAATAGAGTTTCCCTAGTGGGTGTCCGAATACTAGTGTGGTAGGCCCAAAGGGCAAGAGGCAATTTATTATGCCAATATTTGTGATTATCCTTAACGGTTTTATTCAATATTGCAATTACTATTTTGTTTAATGCCTCAAATTACCCATTGGCTTATGGATAATAGGGCATAGAAAAGTTGTACTGGATATTATATTTAGTTGTTAAAGCATGCACATCCCTATTTTTAAAAGGTGGCCTATTATCTAATTTTTTTTTGGATGAGATACCAAAATTATAAATGATATTATGTAACATGAACTCTACAATGCGAGACCCTATTGTAGTGGTAAGGGGAATCACTTCCACCCATTTTGTAAAATACTCAGGGGCTGTAATGATGAACGTATGACGATCTAAGGAAGAGGGTGATATTTGCCCTATTAAGTCAAACCCCCATTGCGAAAATGGCCAAACCGATTGATTCAGTTGTAAGGCCTGAGAAGGTACGTGTGTCAAATTAGCATGGTGTTGACACTTGACACACTTCTTAACATAAGCACAACAATATTGCTTTAACATTAACTAGTAATAGCCCATGCAAAGAATACGCTTTATGATGGCCATACCGTTTAAATGGCCATCGCATGTACCATCATGTGCTTGGGCGATTGCCCAAACTGACTCTTGATGCTCTAAGAAATGAAGGAGGATACCCTTGTATATTCAATGATATAATATATCTCCAAGTAGGACATATTTTACCACTTTTTTCTTGAATGAGCATTTTGTAGCATGCGATAATCTAGAAGGGATATTATCAAGCTTTAGGTAATATTTTAGCTGTATGGATCAATCTTGCTTTGAAGAAGCCTCCATTGAATGAATTGCTTGATCCTTTTGAATTTTATCTATCATGAATGCTGATTGGGAGAGAAATTTTAAATGTAGTATTGTACTTGTATCAAAAGGAGTTTGAGGGAATAAAGTCCCCAAGTGATGCTATTCAATAAATTGTGAATTTGAGAGAACCGTTCATGAGAAGGTTCAATTTGAATCATGTGGACTTTTGGAATGGAGTAAATCTCCTCATGTTTAGTTGTAGATTGCACTAGCATTTTTACTTGAAAGGTTGTGCTATCATACGATGGGTTCTACAGAATTAAAGACCCTAAGGAGGCCATTGTCTATGCAAAATGATTAGATGAACAAGGGAGTGCCTCAATATCATACCATTTGAATTTTGCTAGAAGTTTATCCACAAGGGCCTTGTAGGCTTACAATATTAGGCATCTAAATTGGAATATTCTCTTGACTTGATTCACTATGAGAAAGGAATAGCCAAAAATATTGAGCTTGATTATTTTCATGGTGATTTATTTTTGAAGGCCTATGAGAAGATCTTCATACCCAACATTATTCTTGGTGCATAAGAAAACGAGTTTGAATGATAGGGGTATTGGAACCCCTTGTGGTATGAAAAAAATAATTACCATGCCACCCCATTGCTTGTACTTAGAGACATTGAAAAATAGAGTTATGTTAGCCTTTACTTTAGTCTCTTCAGGATCAAGTGATTCTAACACCTGAAAGACTCCACCATCGGGAAGCTCTATGCTAAGAGGATGGTTATCCTGGAGGGGAGCCTCTATAAGTTGATAAGCTATGACCTAACCTTTAATTTATTTTTATCCGATGAATTTGAGGTCAAATTTAATCAACAACATAATCCATTTCATTGTACGACTTTTATGGTATGTTTGACTTATCATGTATCTCAATGTATTCTCTTTAGATACTACATATGTGGTATGATTGAACATATAATGGCGTAGCATTTTAGTGGTGAAGACCACTCCTAAGCATAGCTTCTAAATGTATGTATAGTTTATTTCATAGCTGAGGTATGACTGATATAGTATGTAGCTTGTTCTTTGTGTAATTCATTCTTTTGGGTCAACATGGTGCCCAACGCAAGCTCAATAGCTGAGATGTATAGATAGAATGACACTCCTTGTTAGGGAGGAGTCAATATTGGCGGTGAAGCCATATATTATTTAATCTCATCAAAGGTGGCTTGAAACTCATCATCCAACTTAAATGCGACCCATTTGTGTAACAATTTATTCATAATTCAACACTTATCCAATAATTGCGCTATGAAGAGCTTGATGGATGCGATATTTCCTTGCAAACTACATAGCTACTTGATAGTAGTGGGGGGAGGTATTTCTAAGATTACCTTAACTTTATTTGGATCAAATTCTATGCCTCTTTTAGATACTATGAATTCCAAGAGTTTTTCAAATGTGACACCGAATATGCACTTCTTGGGATTTAGCCTAACATTGTGTTCAATGAGACGATCTAGAACTTTGTGCAATACGTCAATGTGTGATGAGCACAAAAAATACTCATTTTATATATATTTTTAAAGGGCATCATTATTGGTTTAATTAGCATTAGAGATGTATTTTTATATAACTTATGCATATAATTGATAGAAAATGCAATATTATGCTTGACTGGTGTTTTTAGTGGAAAATGTATATAAATGCAGGTTTTGCTACTAATATGGTGTTTTCTAGTCTACATCCCACTTGGACCTGGCATTATGATGGGAGGTGCCTTGATGTGCAAGAAGGCACCTTGATCCCATACATTTGGAGGTACCTTGATGTGCAAGAAGGTGTCTTGATCCCATACATTTGGAGGTGCCTTGATCCCATACATTTAGAGGTACCTTGATGTGCAGGAAGGTGCCTTGATATGATCAAGTCAATAGGAGGGTGCCTTGATCTAACCAAGTCAATAGGAATGTGCCTTGATCTGACAAAGTTAATAGGAAGGTGCCTTGATGAGGAAGAAGGGGCCTTCATGGTGCCTTGATGAGGAAGAAGGTGCCTTCATGGTGCCTTGATGAGGAAGAAGGTGCCTTGATGGAACCTTGATGGCAACTTGATGAGGAAGAAGGTACCTTGATGTGGAAGAATGTGCCTTGATGCAGAAGAAGATGCCTTGATCCGGAAGTAGGAACCTTGCTCCCACATTACTCCCATTGAGAAGATGCACCAAGTCAACTTTGACCAGCTGACCAATGGGCTAAGGAGGTTTTTGCACATGAGACAAATGAAAAATATTTTAATGGTGCATTATGTCTAAAATAAGATAAAGTATTTTTATTGATCAGTTGAGCGGTTAACCTTGTAAAGCTATCAAAGTATTATTTTTAGGATGCATTATTTTAGGATTGTTTTGTTACGTACACCTAAGGATTTTTATATTTATCCTTCCGGTGAACGAATATACTTTCAATAGTATAATAATACTTGTGTATGAATCGACAATAACAAATCACGTTACGTGATTAAAAATACATTGATCTATTATTGTAATGAGATATGGTTGCATCTTATATAATAACTTGGGCCAGATGAATGAAGAAAATGATCAATTACACAGAAAGTTATTTTATTTAATTTTCTATATAATTTTTTAAGAGTGCAAATAATCTTATTTTCTTAAAGCAACTATTATGTAATTAGCCGGGTGGACTATCTATGGGAGCCTAGGCCCACTCCTTAAAATAGTCCTCCCCTATTTTATTTCTATTATTTGTTTTTATTAGATTAGATTTACTGCTTTATTTCCTGCTTTATTTTAATTTAGCTATGTGTTTTATTTTTTTGCACATTTAATTTCTTGTACTTTTATTTTTAATATTTTTATTTCTAGCATTTTAATTTTCTGCACTTCATTTTATTTTGTTTGGTTGAAATCAAAATGCACAAACATTCCCCACAAAATTAAATAGGTACATAAGGATTCATTCCCTACACTACAAGTGTATACTATGCATGACACTCGTAAGTTTACGAACTTACCGGATTGATAATTTATGAAAGATAAATGATTGTTTTCTAAACATATTTTTTGCTCACCAATATGCTCATGATGAAGTAAAGACTTTACCAATAAGTCATCTATGTAATATTCCAAAATTTTATGCATGTACTCATGGAAGATATAAGTCATAGCTCATTGGTAGGTAGCACCAACATTTTTGAGGATAAAAGGTATGAAATTATAACAAAATGTCCCCCAGGGCATTGTGAATGCCATTTGAGTTGGCCCTTTGGATTAATACAAATTTGATTGTATCCAAAGTAGCCATCCATTAGGGATAACATCTCATGACCTACTATGGCATCCACTGGTGCATCAATATTTAGAAAAAGGAAATTATCCTTAGGACTTGCTTTATTTAGATGTCAAAAATAAGTACAAATGTGGTAAGCCTTCTATGTGAATGTCAATAGTTCTATGTAATCAGCTTGTTCAGTAGGGGATAAGCCTTCCTATAGCTTGATGAATTTGGGATTATGCGGATCTATGCAAATATCCCTATCATTTTTTGGCTTGACATATGAGATCCCTCTTCCAACTAATGTGGAGTAGGGATCAAATGAATGTTGTCTGCTGGGTTCACATCATCAATTGGAAACTCATGCTAAACCTTAGTGTGAAATAAATTTTGAGTACATCTTGGAAAAAAATGAAATGGTTGTAACATTTAATTACAAGGCCAATAATCTAATGGATATGGGGGAGAATCTCCCCGATCAAAGTCAATTACGTCAAGGTCAAGGTGCAATGACTTTGATGGGTTATTCAGATCATGCAATGGTGCACTAAGATCTATGGAAATCATATTAATGGATGGATGATCTCCATTGGATGGGCAATTGAATCTATTGAAAAGAGGTTGTCTTAAGAATCGTGGGGTTGGTTGTAGTTAAGAAGGAATTACCGATGGTGGTCTATGTGGGAGGTGATGAGATTGCTCTTCAAGTGGTAAAAGTTATCACTAGATGGGATGTTACACTGGGAAAATACATAGATATAATTCTTCTTCATCATCCAATGGGATGACCTACTCATATCACTCATAAGGTATTTTATGGGTGCTACATCGTAATCCAAGTCATCATCAGTTGTCCATTCCTCAAGGGGACCTTGATCTTCTTCCTCATCGTTAGATGGATGAGTACGTGAACCTTCACCTTTTTCAAAGGATTGGGTGAAATCATGATATATCCCTTGATCTATCATGTTTACAGGAAAATAATCTTCCAGAGAGTGGATATGATTAGGATTAGCATGGGGATCGCATGCAAGCTCATCCATGGAGTTCAAACATAGGCATTCAAAACTCTCTATGAGGACATGTTGAGGTAGAAGCTTGTTGTGTCCTAAACCAAATTTATCATATGGTAATTGATATTGCGGTTGGCAAGGAAAAAAAGTACCTTGTTTATATACCCCCAAACCAAAGCCATACCAATGGTAGCAATGGAGATATCACATGGTATATTCAGGATTAGACATGTAATTGATTTCCTCAGAGAAAGGTTCTTCATCTTCTTCTAACTGAGGGGATGGTTCTGTTCCATATTCAATATCCCATATAAAAAATTTATTTCATTGGGAGGTATACCTAGAGGTACAATGGTACCTATAGGAAGACAATGTCATACCATATTGTGCACTGTCTCAATGACTAGAACTATTGTGACATTTCTTACTAAATACTCTCCTAAATATGTACTAGCCAAATGGACTATGACATGGAATGGTGAATATGGAGGATACAAAAGCGAGGCTTGAGATGACTCAATGCATACCTCATGATATGGTTCCTCATCTTCTAGACTAGGAATATATTCCATGGAAATGATGGAGATGATGTAAGGGATCTCATCGATAGGATTCTTCGATATGTTCCTATGATGAGGATTGGATGATGATAAAGGTGTTTTTGAAGGTGCCAACGATGATTATGGTATGGAAGAAAATTGTAATAGATAAATGGAAGGTAATGGTGAGGGAATTGGACTCCATATAGACGTATTTGATTGGAAATCCACATGAGTCAATGGCAAGGTCAACTCGGGGATATGCTACACCAAGTTGTAGTATTTGAAGGGCTCAAGGTCTGCAGAGACAACGTGCACTTGCCCTTCACAAGTATACTTCAAATTTTGGTGAGCAATGGAGGGGATTCCCTTCATATCCCTAATCCAAGGTCTAACCAGCAATATATTGTAGGCCATTGTACCGTCCAAGATGTGACATAAAGTTGGTATAGTTTTGTACCCCACATAGATAGGTAGGACTATAGTACCAACTATTGAGCATATTGTATTGTTAAATGTTCGGAGGGTATAGGTGGATGTAACAACATGGGATCTAGAAGTTCTAGATTTTTGAGAGTATTAGTGGTAATAATGTAACTTGACGAACCAGTGTTAATTAGAAATCTCTTATAGGATGTTCCATTTACACATACAATGATGTATAGAGAGGATCAACCTCATCATTTGCTATCGATTTGAGTTCATGTTTGTGAAACGTGATCACTGGTTCTTTACACCGCTGAATGTACCCCACAAAATTGACAAAGGATTTAGACTCCTAGGGTTGCAGGTCATTGGTATATTTTATTATTTAATTAGTATGAGAAACCACTACGTTTTATTATTTGGTTAGTGTGAGAAACACCTACGTTTATTATTTGATTAGTGTGAAAACCCCTATGATCTAGAGACTCCTCCTAAAGTCGAAAGCGGCCGAGAGCTATGCTTATTAATCTATACTTATTAATAAGAAATTTACTACACACCCATTTTCAAAGAGCTATACTTATTAAACTATTTTTATTAATAAGAAATTTATCACACATCCTGTTTCATACTCGCCAAAACCCTGAAACCAAGGCTCCTTGCACATTCCTCTTCGAACTTAAAAAATAAATAAAAAATTAAAATTTATTCTATATAACAAATAAATAATAATAACAAAATAAAAAGATTATGGAATCCAACCACGATTATTAACCTCTTTCACCGTTTTCTACTCGTTGAGAGTATTAAATAAGATTTTCCTTTTTTTTAATTTAAAGAATTTTTTTTAAGGTCGTTTGGTTTGAGTAATCAAGATTAAAGATCAAATGATACCAACATGATTAACTGAATTTTGTGGACGAAATGTTTGTTTTCTTTAAAAATCATAAATTTAACGCAATTATTTTTATTGGACACTATTGGTCATAATGCACACAATTAGAAAAGTTTGTTTTCTTTAAAAATCATAAATTTTACGCAATTAATTTTATCCGACACTATTGGTCATAATGCACACAATTATTCCTACCGCTTCGTCTTCATCTTTGCAGCATGAACAAATAAACGAATTAGCAAACCCTTCCAACTACCCATAAAAAGATAACCAGCAACAAACAATTTATGCGGATCACTGTTTGATTCGGAAGCTTTGGCCACGTTATTTTACTTATTTAAATCTCTGAACAGACGTATGTATATGGTAATACTGAATTTAAAGCAGTTCATGCAAACCATTAATAATATTTAAATAAACTCACAGACCTCAACGGCTTTGAGTGCTCCTCCTATGTCTATCCCGCTGATGAGGCGAAACAGGTAAACCTAAGTCGCAACGTGTTAAAGGTTTAGAAACGTGTCGATTTCGTTGGCGATCGATATAGTATTTATTCAGCATGGACCTGTCTTGGAACCATTCAATTCAATTTTTTTCTAATATATCAAATCATCATCAGTTTCTTCTTCAGATTTTGATCAAGTAGTCTTTCCAAGCAAAATGGCGGATCAGTACAACCAGACCAAGGACATTGCCTCCGAAGCTGCCCAGCGTGGGAAAGAGTATGGGCAAGAGAAAACCGGTCAAGCTCAACAACAAGCAAAAGTAATAATTGAATTTGTATTGCCTTCGTCGTTGTATTGTTTATAACAATCCTTTTGATAATAATTTTTAGGTCTATTTCCTTCTTATACTGTGTTGGATTTATCTGTTGTTCTTATTATTTTCATCCTCCTAAGGGAATGATGGATACTACGAAGGATACGTCCTCCCAGGGATCTCAGACTGCCATGGGTAAGGCTCAACAGGCTAAGGAACAAACGGGTTCCATCTTCCAACAGGTGCCACTCATTTTTTATATTCTTGTAATAATTTCTTGTTCTTAGTTTCGATATATGTATTGCTTTGTTTTGTTTCAACGTCATGGATGGGAATTTTTTACTTATGCAGACCGGGGATAAGGTGAGTGGAAGCATGCAGAGTGCGATGGAGGGAGTTAAGAGCGCCTTCGGTGGAAATAACAATTCTTAATAAGTGGCCGCATTGTTTTTATTTGTGTTGTTCTTAATTGCTACAGATGGACCTGTCTCTCGCTTTCTCGTTGCGTTACACGCAGTCGTTTGTTGGGAGATTTTGTGGACATATTAAATAAAGAAGATTACTTCTGAGCCTTAGCTGCTTCTATGGCCTTCGATGCTTTTCATGCGATTTCATTTTCTTGCGCCCACAATTTTTAGCGTGAACTTTTTTTCGCCGTATTTTTGAAGGAAAACATTTTATGTGTTTTGCTGGAAGGGAATCTCAATATGTTTTATTTTCATTATAATATTTAAACGAAAAAACAACTGAGCGATATAAAGAATTTCGATGTAGCTTTCCTTCCAAGATCTTCTTGGAGTCTAAACACGCGATATTTACTAATTATATTTATGAAAACACTCTAGCCTCTGTTTGTTCTATATCACAAATTTGTTCACCTCGCGATCCAATCACCGCCATCCAAATAAGTTAGAAAACGTCTCTCAAACCAATTTTCGTATTTCATTCTCAATAAATAATAATCATAATTATTATTGGTGTTGTCGCTCGATACCGAAGTTTTTGAGGGACGACAGTTAGAGTTGACACTCACATAATATGGATGAACTTGTCTACAAGACGGCAACCAATGATAATATTACTCAGTGCTCAGACGAGACTTGTTTCCATCACAAATTATGTGAGTAAGGGGCGGCTATTTCCTTATTATTTGCATCACCTGTGGATGCCTTCAATCCAATCAAATCATGCAGATGCATTCAATCCAATCAAATCATGCAGAATTGCTAAATGACAAAAGGCTACCAAATGAGATCATTCCATAAAAGTCTGGTCGACTTTTCCGCCTAGTTGGAATTATATGTGACGAAATTTATTTTGTTCTGGTATAACCAATAAAATATAAAACCATTGCAATAGTAACTGTTCTCATTCACTTTATATCCTCTCGTTAGACAAATAGAAGCAAAATAAAAGAATAACATATTTTATTTATAAAAAAGTCAAGTCATAGACATCCATGAAAAAAACCATATACTGGTCCATTGTAGATTCATCGACAAACCAAAACGTATTTTTGCTGCCTGTCACCCATCATTTATAATAAAAATGTGATCATCCTTAATAAAAATGCGATCATCCTCAGAAGGGAGTGTGAGATAGACATGATAAGCATATTACTATTATAAGATATAAGAAATCTTAAGATATAAGAAATCTTCAATGGTTAGGTAGATTGGTAAGTGCTAGTGTGGTTGGACACTCGCACTTATCAAGAAGAGACCGAGCTTCAAACTTTGGAAAATCTATTGTAAAGGTAGTAGTCTAATCTGAATCCTACGTATCGACACGAATCTTGAGCACCTGATCCATTTCACATTGGATCATTTACCAAGAAGAGACTAAGGTTCAAACCTTGGGGGAAGCCTATTGCAGACATAGTAGTCTGATAAAAAAAATACATTATACTGATGATGATAATTGTATGAATACCATGCACCCGGTGGTCCATTTCATGTTAGGTTATAGTGAAACAGTGAAATGATATAAATCTCGAGAACCTGGTGGTCCATTTTGAAATGATGAAATGGCACAAATCTCGAGCACCTGGTGGTCCATTCTATATCAGGTCATTTACCAAGAAGAGACTAAGGTTCAAACCTTGGGGGAAGCTTGTTGCAAATCTAGTAGTCTGATAAAAAAATGCATCAGACTAACAACAATAATTGTATGAATCCCAAGCACCCGATGGTCCATTTCACATTGGGTTATAGTGAAATGGTGAAATGGCACAAAGGGTTATAGTGAAACGATGAAATTGCATAAATCCCGAGCACCTGGTGGTCCATTTCACATTGAGTCACTTCCCAAGAAGAGACTAAGGTTCAAACCTTGGGGGAAGCCTCTTGCAAAGCTAGTAGTCTAATCAAAAAACACATTAGACTGACGATGATAATCATATGAATCCTGAGGTTCAAAACTTGGGGGAAGCCTTTTGTAAAACTAGTAGTGTGATCCAAAAACATGTCAGAATCATGGCGATTATCGTATGAATCCCAAGCACCTAATGGTCCATTTCATGTCGAGTTATAGTGAAACGGTGAAATGGCACAAAGGGTTATAGTGAAATGGCACGAATCCTAAGTGGTCCATTTCATGTCGGGTTATAGTGAAATGGTTGAATGACACAAAGGGTTATAATGAAATGGTGAAATGATAATCGTATGAATACCATGCACTCGATGGTCCATTTTACGTTAGGTTATAGTGAAACGATAAAATGGAACAAATATCGAGCCCTTGATGGTCCATTTTGAAATGGTGAAATGGCAAAAATCTTGAGCACCTAGTGGTCCATTCCACATCAGGTCACTTACCAAGAATAGACTAAGGTTCAAACCTTGGGGAAAGCCTTTTGTAAGGCTAATAGTCTAATGAAAAATGCATAATGACGATGATAATCGAATGAATCCCAAGCACCTGGTGGTCCATTTCACGTTGGGTGATAGTGAAATGGTAAAATAGAACAAAGGGTTACAATGAAATGGCATAAATCATGAGCACCTGGTAGTCCATTTCATGCTAAGTCACTTACCAAGAAAATATTAAGGTTCAAACCTTGCAAGAAGCCTCTTGTAAAGCTAGTAGTCTGATCCAAAAATACGTCAAACTAACGATGATAATCATATCAATCCTAAGGTTCAAACCTTGGGGGAAGCCTTTTGCAAAGCTAGTAGTCTGATCCAAAAATACGTTAGACTCACGATGATAATCGTTTGAATTCCAAGCACCCGATGGTCCATTTCAAATCGGGTTATACTGAAACACTGAAATGACACAAAGGATTATAGTGAAATGGTGAAATGGCATGAATATCGAGTGGTCCATTTCACATTGGATTATAGTGAATCGGTGAAATGGCTCAAAGGGTTATAATGAAATGGTGAAATAGCATGAATATTGAGCATCTTATGGTCCATTTCATGTCGGGTCACTTACAAAGAAGAGACTAAGATTCAAACCTTGGGGGAAGCTTTTAGAATATTGTTACAATGTGCACTGTACCTACACTTGACAGTTTGACACTTGTCTTCTACCACTTGTATTATATCTTTAGTTTGAGTTGGAGTTGTGTCTTCTGTTTGACACTTGGAGTGGAGATTATGACACTTGTCATATCTCCCTCATAGGCTTGATGCCTATATATTGTAAACATACTTGTGAATATGATTTTTATCTTTTGTTTAGTTCTAACATTTGGTATCAGAGCAAGCTTTCCCTGTCTTGTTGCTTTGAGGGGGTATTTCC
Organism: Wollemia nobilis; assembly: GCA_028583015.1. Lineage (NCBI taxonomy): Eukaryota > Viridiplantae > Streptophyta > Pinopsida > Araucariales > Araucariaceae > Wollemia > Wollemia nobilis. The sequence continues at coordinate 965,758 of JAQPPZ010002954.1, forward strand.
CTCATGGAACCCCCCCATTATTCCTCTCCTCATTCTCTCTCCTCATATTTCTCCTTCATTTTTTTAGCTTCCACTTTTTTTTGAAAACCAAGGAGTATGCTCTCTATTAAAAGATAGATCAAAAAATAAAAGTTTATCAAAATTAATGGTTATTTTTTTTTTAGAGTGATTGGGAGGTTAAAATATGCATTTGTTTCCATCCATAGAAAAAGTCTCTCGTGAGAGAAATGAAAAATGGGAAACTAAAAAAATATTATTCCCTTTCATCTTGTTTGTAGGTTATCAAGTTCAATTTATAGGTTCTATATTGATTCATGCTACAAGCGCGAGGGCTGATGACTTTTGAGAGACTAGAGCCGTGATAGCTTGTTGAATACAGGTCTCAATGGTGTTGACAACCACCAACTTTGATTTGCCACAAATATCATGTTATGGCGAATATATCTAACTGCATCTGATTTTATATCAAAAGGTCGTTGGAAGGTGGTCAAAGTCACTGTGCATAGCAGTTGCGATGCTCGTTAGGCCCAACAAAGCATTCTATTGATTTTGTATTTTTCCCAGCACTCTTGGCACAACCTCCCGGTGCCCGATTCCACTGCTCCTGAAAAATTAATTTTGTTCCGGCATTGCTGCTAACAGCGTGGACAAATATTTTTTCCTCATTATGCAGTGGCAGTATAGTGAATTTTTTTGAGTGTGGATTTTTTTTTCAAGCTCTTTGTTGATGGTGATGGTGACAGTATGGGGGATGCATTGATATCTAGTTTGATTTCCATGGTCCACCCGATTTCCCTTGGGCAATCACAACTCGAGCTCCGATGATTTTATTGTTACATATGAAGAATTTGAAATTTGACGTGCTCTGGAAGATTCTATTTATTTTATTGTGCAAATATTTTTTTATGATTATATTTGTGATTGACTCTTTCACCAATGTTATGGAGCCTCCCATCTAGCAAACATATGGGACGACAATCAAAAATATGGAGCCCGTGTATTTTTTTGTGAGCATGATCTCGCATATGAACTTGATGCTTAGACATTGAGAAGAGCAAGGAATGGTGGACCCCACTACAGATGAATCTTGATGAACGACCAATGACCAGATGAAACACAGTTTGCATAGTTTTAACATTGCTATGCCTTCTATATTTTGCATGGAGAGGATATCGTTACGGACTTGATGGTGCAGGACGTTGATCTAAACAATGGTGGAGTTAATGTTTGGCAGTTGATATTTTGTAGCACGAGTTGCTGAAATCATGAAGTGAAGTGGTAATTGATGTTACTATGTATAGTGAAGAATATTGAAGGGCCCTTCCAAATTGCTCCCTAAAATAGCCGTCCAAATCTGATTTTGCAAGAACTATCTTCTTCATTGTATGTTATTATTGATGAAGTGGTCCTGGGAGGATCAGCCACTCAAAAATACATGCTAGAATTTTTTGAATTTATATGATCAATGCAGTTTTGCATCCATAGTTTGAGGGTGTTGTGCAGTGTAGTGCCTTTTAATGTGGTATTGCTTATGAAATAAATCTGCCCGTTAATACCTCCATTGATGTTAGCTGCAGTAATCTCCACATGGATGACTGTGTGTTGTTAGTTACTTTTGGTGTCGAATTCCCACTAAAGAGTGGAAAATGGAGGAGTGCTTAGTCTATTTGAGCCTCCTTTTGATCTGATCAAGCCCACTCTACCTACTTTTACTTGTTTCTTTCTCTCTTGTGCGCTTAGATTTCACCCAATTTTTATGGTCCTGGGTGGGTAGTTCTTCCTAGATTTGAGGGTGATCACACAGGAATCCCACCATGTCCAACATAGATGGTATCACGAGGGCCTATGCAGGTGATTACTACTCCCATTCATGTGTGGTGTTTGATTTTGAGGAGGCACCACCTACGTGGTGGCCAACATAGACCAGCATCATAATTTTATTTTATTTTGTGCAAAGGGATCCATAGACATAGTTGGAAGAGCCGTGGTAAAAAATGTGTCAGATCGCAGCTAGATTTGGAGTCCACGTGAGAAGCTGGTGGTGAGATTCACCCCTCGTTCATTTTCAAAACATGAAGTTTCATGTCAACCATTTTGGGGTTAATGTTATTCGTAGGGGTAGTTTCCTCTCTAAATGTTGTTGGAGCATTTTTTTTTGTTTATGTTGACCCATTGGTGCAGTTGGAGCGAGTGATATTTTTTGTTGATGTAGGCACGTGAAATAAGAATGAAGTTAGTGGAACATGATGAGTGGCATGATGTTATATCCATCAGGAAGGTGATAACAACATGTATAACTACAATCGAGAGGAACGACATTTTAAGCTATGGGCAAACTCCACAAGCAGATCAACACGATGACAAATATGAGGTGAACGATATATATTTGGGCTACTACGACACATTTGAGATAACAAGAGATCCATTTGTGCCCTTGTATGTGCATTTCTACTGGAGCCCCTATGCAACATTTGAGTTTTTGCAATGATGCCCCATTTGAATTTCTGTCTTCAGTCGACCTCCCTCTGCCTATGCAAATTCAAAACCCGTGACTGTCTCTTGGGCTCCTGATGCCGCGTTATGCAAGATGTGAGGAGGCAAAATTCTATATTTTTGTGGATGTGTCTATTTGTGGTGTGCTCTCATCCTTCAGTGGGTGAATAATGCAAAGTGGCTTGGTGAAACAACATTCGATCCAAAAATATTTAAAGTTATGTACTGCTTTCCTCGTACACTATTTTTGCAGAGATATGCTGCATGTGGAAGGAGGAAGATAAAATAGAGGCTGCTAGTTATTTGCCATTACATCCAAGCATCGTTAGCAGCAGATATATATTAATGATTAATGACATGTGGAATTTTGTGAGAGATAGGAAGGTTGATGAAGACCCACTCACTACACCTAAAGACCCTAAAGAAAAAGGACAATTTGAAAAGAATTCCAATATAGCTTTAAGTCTCATCAAGCTAGCTATAGAAATTCAATGTAGAGAAACTGTAAGAGCTGCAAAAACACCTAAACAAGCATGGGATGTTTAATAAGATTGTTTGATAGGCCAAGTCAAGACAATATTTTGCATCTCAAACAAAAATTGCATAATCTATGTATGAAAGGCTCACTTATCGATTACCTTATGGAAGTGAAGTCAATTAAGAATGATTTCTTAGCTGTTGGTAAAACTCTTGAAGATAATTAGTTGATTCCTATAATGTTCCATGGCCTTCCTTCAAAATTTCACTCTCATATACCATGTTAGATCTAAGTGGTAAAAAAATGAATTCCACACTTGAGGACATTGAGATTATACTTAAGAAACATGAGCAAGCCCTAATCAAATATGAAGAAATTGAAGCCTCATCAGCAGCTTTTTCCACCAAGTTATTTTATAGCTGAGCCAAAACAAGGGTCCAAATCAGTAAAATCAAAATCAGAGCCATTGGATAGTAGCTAAGAAGATTGTGAGATTCCTTAAGGCCACCCCTCATCATGGTCTTATGTATACATCATGTGATAATTTTTATTTGATTGGCTATACAAATTAAGATTGGGCTAGTTGTCCTGAAACTAGAAGATCCACATCATGTTATTGTTTTTAGTTGGGCTAGGGCTCTATTTCATTGAGAACCAAGAAGCATAACACAATTTCATTATCTTCAACATAGGTTGAATATAGAGCAGCAGTTGAGGCAACTAAGGAGGCCATTTGGTTGAGGCAATTGCTTCAAGATATTAGGCTATTTATAAATGGTCCAAATTACATAGTTTGTGACAATCAAAGTACCATCAAGATGACAAAGAATCTAGTTTTCCATGCCAGAACAAAGCACATTGAGATCCATCATCACTTCATAAGAGAAATGGTCCAAGAAGACATTATACATATGGAGTATGTACCAACTCAATATCAAGTGGCTGATATCTTCACCAAGTCATTTGGGCAAGACAAGTTTTCTCAGTTTAGCAAATTGTTGTATGTATGTAATAGAAGTCAACATTGAGGGGGAATGTTATCTAATGTTGACTTGTTTTTTCTATAGTTAGGATAGTGCACATTAAGGGGGAATGTTAGAATATTTTTATAATGTGCACTATACCTACACTTGATAGTTTGACACTTGTCTTCTACCACTTGTCTTATGTCTTCAGTTTGAGTTGGAGTCGTGTCTTCTATTTGACACTTGGAGTGGAGACTATGATACTTATCATATATCCCTCATAGGATTGATGCCTATATATTGTATACATACTTGTGAAAATGATTTGTGCCTTTTTTTCAGTCCCAACAGAAGCCTCTTGCAAAGCTAGTAGTCTGACCCAAAAAATACGTTAGATTGATGATAATAATAGTATGAATCCCAAGCACCCTGTGGTCCATTTAATGTGGGGTTATAGTGAAATGGTGGTCCATTTCATATGAGGTTATAGTGGAATAATTTTCATTGATGAAATGCTTGTGGTTTGAACCCTTGAATTTCCAACTACTAAAAAGCTAACAAACTCTTCTATCAAGCACTATATATATAAAAGTGTTGGACATTTTGAGTCCCTAAGTCAAAGTTGTCATTGATGTCACCAGATGAGGTCATCAGTAATTTCAGTAGGAAATAAAGGTGACAAAGATGGTTATTTGATATCCAGCAAGAAGGCAAAAGATCGAGGGAAACAATGCAAAAGACAGAAGTTAAAAAGGAGTTATAATATTTATTTTATAAATTATTTAAATTCAGCATGAATTTAAATTTTATAAATAAATATTAAAGGTACTTTATCGAAGGATTAATATTATAATGGTGGTTATTATAATATTAAAATTGCCAATGGTGAAAACCCAAATAAAATAATTATAATCCTTATTATAATATTTTATAAGGCAAGGGGTTTTATAAAGTCCAAAAGTAATTTTTATTAAAACCCAAGGTTGGGTTTACTAAGGCTTTCGAAGCCTTAAAGCGTCGACGTAATGCATTTCAATAAAAGTGCCGACATCTAGACAAAGGAGGAAGGGCAATATAAATACATGCCCAAAGTTGTTTATTATCCATCCTTGCTTGATTGATTATTGAGTTGCACATGCGAAAAATGAGCTCATGGTTAAAACATTTGGAAAGGAGAGTACAGGATAACGTGGAGAGAGACCACCCCCAATTCGCATTGGGTAGTGTGGCCTAGTGGTAGCTTGGAAAGCGTGAAGGCATTGGTAGCACGGAGGTCGTGTGTTCTGATTCTTGCGAAGAAGTTTTTGGTGGAGTTTTTGTGGAAGCGCCAAGGCACACATTTTTAAACATGGGCAAGGAAAGCGCAAAGAGGAAGCACGTGGTGCTTCCCCCTTTGTGAACGAGCGTGTAGCTCATGTGGCAACCTTAGCCATGGCTAAGGCGCTCGCGGTGAGGGCAAGATGCGGGGTCAAATCCCCTTGAGGCAAGTATGTTTTTGTGTTAATTAATTTTATGGTTATGCCCTAAGGTTGGAGTGATAAGGATGTTATAAGGTTTATTAATGTTTTAATAAAATTTGTTAATTAGAGGTTGTTGTGATTATTTCTGAAGGTGAAGTGTTGATAATTATTTGAGCTTTATTATTTGGAAAGTATTATTTTGAGAGTTATATTTTAGGAGGTATAAGGAGTTATGGTAAAGTGTTAATTGAGATTTATTTTGAGACTTGTTGATTATTATTTTTGATAAGGGTTTTCTTCTAAAAGGACTTTGGTGGATGTGAAAATTAAGTTGGAGTAAAAAGGTGTATTTAAAGTTATATTTTGCATTGTGATTTTAATTGAAGTCCTCTAACCCTTATGTGAGTTTGGAAAAGAGTTTTTGTGAAGTGTGGCAGATTTTGTGGACAACTTCTTGGCAACAAAAAGGTATGGGCAAAATTCTTCTCTATTGAGTTGGTTGATTGGCTTGATTGAAAATTAAGTTTGGAGTGAAAAGGAATTGATTAGGGTTTCCTTTTCAAAAGTGGTTGAGTTAATGCTTCAAGGTTTTATGAATTGAGAGTTGTGATTAAGCCTTGTTTTATTAGCATTGTTGTTGAAGCCAATTGGTTATGCAAAGAACTTGAACTTGAGTTAGAAAAGAACATGAGTATCATTGTTATGTGAGATTTGTTGTTGAGCATTGTTGGAAAAATTTTGAGTTGGTTGATATATGCTTGGACTAGGGTTTGTGAGAAAGGGTTGTTCCTTGAGGTGATTGGTTGAGTAGAGTTGGTTGAGCCTAGTCAAGTGGATGTGAAGTGGTTGTTCAAGTTCCATGAAACAAACTATTCTATATTCTGATTTGAGTTGAGATTGAGCATTGAGTATAGAACATATTGAGTCTCTAACAATTCTCTTTATGCTTCTATGAGATTGATTTGAGTTGAGATTGAGCATTGAGTATAGAACATATTGAGTCTCTAACAATTCTCTTTATGATTCTATGAGATTGGACAAGTTCTATGTGGACTTGTTAAGCTGATTTGAGGTAAGTCTTTGAGAAGGCTTGTGGACTAATTTTGTGTGAGCTTTTGTGGAAGCTTGCAATATAGATTTGAGCAAGTCCTAGAGAGGACTTATTGAGCAGATTTGGACAAGTTATGTGTGAGCTTGTTGAGCAGATTTGGACAAGTTCTGTGTGAGCTTGTTGAGCAGATTTGGACAAGTTCTATGTGAGCTTGTTGAGAAGATTTAGACAAGTTTTGTGTGACCTTTTAAGTAGATTTGACAAGTTCTATGTAAGCTTGTTGAGCAGATTTGGACAGGTTCTATGTGGACATATTGAGTAGATTTAATCAATTTCTATCTGATATTGTTGAGAATATTTGGACAAGTTCTGTGTGAGCTTGTTGAGCATATTTGAGCAAGTTATATGTGGACCTATTGAGCAGATTTGAGTAGGTTCTATGTGGACCTATTGAGAAGATTTGGACAGGTTCTGTGTGGACCTATTGAGCAAATTTGAGTAGGTTTTAAGTGGACCTATTGATTAGAGTTGTGCAGGTTCTGAGGAAAATTTGTGCTAGATTGAATGTACTATGTTTAGTGCAAGAGATTGAGCAGAGTTGTGCTAGACCGACTAGATTGTGTTTAGTACAGTATTGAGATAGAGCTTTGGAGGTGACAGAGCAGAGAGGACAAAGTCTCTAGTGGATAGAGATCCATCAGCTAGGACATTGAGGATAGGTATTCTGAGTGAGGAAAAGAGTCTTCAAGTGGAGAGAGATCCACAATCAGTGCAGTGGAGGTAGTGTCTTCTAGAGGATCACCAGCCAAAGTAGAGGAGAAGGAGTTCTCCTATGGATAGAGATCCACAAACTAGATTTAAGGGATCAACATCTCCTTTGGATAGAGGTCCATAAACATTGTAATAGGGAAGGATTCCCAAGAGATTATTTGAGAGAAATATTTTCTCTATGGAGGTAGCCCACATTGGGTGAACCACGTTAAAATCTATGTCTCTATTGTGTGTGATGATTTGTGCATTGATTTGATTATTGCTATTGATATTGCCATTGATTATATTGATTAATATTATTTGGGAAAGAAAAGTAAAAAGTGGTCTTATACTGTTCACCCCCTCTCAGTATAAGCTTGTGTTCTTCAATTGGTATCAGAGTTCGGTTCCTTTGAAAAGGGTTTAACAGCTTGAAGGAAGATCTTGCAAGAACATAAATGGAAAAGAAAGGCAAAGGCAAAACCATGAGACACAAGAAGAAAAGAACACATATGGTCATGAAAGAAAAGGAATATGAGTTTAATATTGTTGTGTTGGGAGGAAAAATGGAAATAGATTCAAGAGATGAATCAAGTAATGGAGAAATATCTAGAATGATAAAGTATTGTACCAGATGTGGGAACACAGGTCACCATGCAAATTACTATCCACAAGAATGTTTTGTTTGTGGTCAACTCGGCCATGATGCAGGTTATTGTAATGGGTTTAGTAGCGGTGAAGATGAAGATGATATTCTCGAAAATGAAATTCTAGAGATTGGTTCAAGAAAGGATAATAGGGACAATAAAAATAGGTATGAAGAAGAAACTCTACTTTCAGTATTAGAAGAAAATGCTCCTATAAAATATTTAGAAAAAGAAAAAGAGAAAGCCACTCTTAAGGAACTCATTGAGTTGAAAAGAGAGAATTTAGAATTGAAGGCTCAAATACAAGAAGATGAGAAATGTAAGACAAAGCTTCTACAAGATATCTCTGACTTGAGAGATAAGGTTGAAAAAGCAAGAAGAGTTGAAGAAGGTATGATTAAACAGTCAAAGGTAAAAGAGATAGAATGTGAAAGGCTTATGATTACTCTTGAAGAATTAAAAAGGGAGAACTCAAGATTAAGGGTTCAAGCTCAAGAAGATGAGAAAGCAAAAGCAAGGTTTCTACAGGAACTCACCAACTTCAAAATCAAAGTTGAAGAGACAAGAAAAATTGAAGAAGGTATGGCCAAAAAATTAAAGACAAAAGATCTAGAGTGTGAAAGATTAGAGCATGAGATAGTTTCACTAAGGATGGAAGTAAAAGGTTCTAAGGACAAGCTACACAAGTTTGAGGAAAATTCAAAGACCTTGGAAAGGACTATCAATGCACAAAGGTCATCAGTCACCATAACAGGACTTAGTTCTAAAGAAGAATAAGGGAAACAGGAAGCAGAAAAAGGAGAGTCAAGCTCAAACACCAGAAAAGAAGAAGAGTCAAAAGAAGTAAGTAAAAGAGAGAGTGAGACTTCTAAGGATAAGTTGGACAATAGAAAGTTTAACAAGGAAAGGAACAATGCACAAGTAAGGAATATATGGAATAGGAAACAGGTAGAAGAGACTAAGAGACCAATGGGGTCTAGGCAAGGTTTCTTCAATGGAAGATGTTTTTCATGTCACAAGTTTGGGCACATGGCTTCACAATGCAAGACACATGAAAGACAAGAATATGGGAAAGGACAACTTTTCCATGGGTATTGCTACTCATGTAATGAGTTTGGTCACAAGGCAATGAATTGCAGGGTTCATGAAAGAAGAGGATATGACTTCACTAGGAGAAATCCTAAGATATTTGCACCTCCAAGGAATAATAACATTAAGTGTTATAAGTGCAATAATGATGGTCACACAACAAGATGGTGTAGAGCAAATATTCCAAAAACAAGCATGAACATGAATAGACAGGAATATGAACATGAACAAGAACATGAATAAGAATAGGAACAAGAAAATGAACATGGATGAGAATAGGAATAAGAACAAGAATAGGAATGATGACAGGAACAAGGATGATGACTTGGATAGAAATAATCAAAGGATTCAAAAAACTCAAAAAAGAAGGGAAAAAGATAAAGGTAAAGAACAATGCTTTTGGGGAGTAGAAATACTCCCACCCCAAAATTAACCACCTCATGAGGAGGTGGGGGAGGGGCTAAGCTAAGAGGCTCATTCTTAGCCCCGAGCCCCAAAGGTGACCCTTTGCCATTGATGTCAAAGGGGGAGATGTGTGATTTGTGTATTGGGGAGAGATTGGATATGGGGAGAGATTTGATATTTGAGAGAGCATTGAGGGGAGCAATGTCCCAGGGGGAGCAAAAGAAAAAGAAAGGTCAGGTTTCAGTAAAAAGGATATGGGTTGCCATCAATGACAAAGGGGGAGATTGTTGGACATTTTGAGTCCCTAAGTCAAAGTTGTCATTGATGTCACCAGATGAGGTCATCAGTAATTTCAGCAGGAAATAAAGGTGACAAAGATGGTTATTTGATATCCAACAAGAAGGCAAAATATCGAGGGAAACAGTGCAAAAGACAGAAGTTAAAAAGGAGTTATAATATTTATTTTATAAATTATTTAAATTCAGCATGAATTTAAATTTTATAAATAAATATTAAAGGTACTTTATCGAAGGATTAATATTATAATGGTGGTTATTATAATATTAAAATTGCCATGGTGAAAACCCAAATAAAATAATTATAATCCTTATTATAATATTTTATAAGGCAAGGGGTTTTATAAAGTCCAAAAGTAATTTTTATTAAAACCCAAGGTTGGGTTTACTAAGGCTTTCGAAGCCTTAAAGCGCCGACGTAATGCATTTCAATAAAAGCATCGACGTCTAGACAAAGGAGGAAGGGCAATATAAATACATGCCCAAAGTTGTTTATTATCCATCCTTGCTCGATTGATTATTGAGTGGCACATGCAAAAAATGAGCTCATGGTTAAAACATTTGGAAAGGAGAGTACAAGATAACGTGGAGAGAGACCACCCCCAATTCACATTGGGTAGTGTGGCCTAGTGGTAGCTTGGAAAGCATGAAGGCATTGGTAGCATGGAGGTCGTGCATTCGATTCTTGCGAAGAAGTTTTTGGTGGAGTTTTTGTGGAAGCGCCAAGGCACACATTTTTAAACATGGGCAAGGAAAGCGCAAAGAGGAAGCACGTGGTGCTTCCCCCTTTGCGAACGAGCGTGTAGCTCGTGTGGCAACCTTAGCCATGGCTAAGGCGCTCATGGTGAGGGCAAGATGCGGGGTCAAATCCCCTTGAGGCAAGTACATTTTTTGTGTTAATTAATTTTATGGTTATGCCCTAAGGTTGGAGTGATAAGGATGTTATAAGGTTTATTAATGTTTTAATAAACTTTGTTAATTAGAGGTTGTTGTGATTATTTTTGAAGGTGAAGTGTTGATAATTATTTGAGCTTTATTATTTGGAAAGTATTATTTTGAGAGTTATATTTTAGGAGGTATAAGGAGTTATGGTAAAGTGTTAATTGAGATTTATTTTGAGACTTGTTGATTATTATTTTTGATAAGGGTTTTCTTCTAAAAGGACTTTGGTGGATGTGAAAATTAAGTTGGAGTAAAAAGGTGTATTTAAAGTTATATTTTGCATTGTGATTTTAATTGAAGTCCTCTAACCCTTATGTGAGTTTGGAAAAGAGTTTTTGTGAAGTGTGGCAGATTTTGTGGACAACTTCTTGGCAACAAAAAGGTATGGGTAAAATTCTTCTCTATTGAGTTGGTTGATTGGCTTGATTGAAAATTAAGTTTGGAGTGAAAAGGAATTGATTAGGGTTTCCTTTTCGAAAGTGGTTGAGTTAATGCTTCAAGGTTTTTTGAATTGAGAGTTGTGATTAAGCCTTGTTTTATTAGCATTGTTGTTGAAGCCAATTGGTTATGCAAAGAACTTGAACTTGAGTTAGAAAAGAACATGAGTATCATTGTTATGTGAGATTTGTTGTTGAGCATTGTTGGAAACATTTTGAGTTGGTTGATATATGCTTGGACTAGGGTTTGTGAGAAAGGGTTGTTCCTTGAGGTGATTGGTTGAGTAGAGTTGGTTGAGCCTAGTCAAGTGGATGTGAAGTGGTTGTTCAAGTTCCATGAAACAAACTATTCTATATTCTGATTTGAGTTGAGATTGAGCATTGAGTATAGAACATATTGAGTCTCTAACAATTCTCTTTATGCTTCTATGAGATTGAGTTGAGAAGGTGATTGAGCATTGAGTATAGAACATATTGAGTCTCTAACAATTCTCTTTATGCTTCTATGAGATTAAGTTGAGATTGAGGGATTGAGTATAGAACATATGGTGAGTCTTAAATTCTCTTTATGCTTCTATGAGATTGAGTTGAGAAAGTGATTGAGCATTGAGTATAGAACATATTGAGTCTCTAACAATTCTCTTTATGCTTCTATGAGATTGAGTTGAGAAAGTGATTGAGCATTGAGTATAGAACATATTGAGTCTCTAACAATTCTCTTTATGATTCTATGAGATTGGACAAGTTCTGTGTGGACTTGTTAAGCTGATTTGAGGCAAGTCTTTGAGAAGGCTTGTGGACTGATTTTGTGTGAGATTTTGTGGAAGCTTGCAATGCATATTTGAGCAAGTCCTAGAGAGGACTTATTGAGCAGATTTGGACAAGTTCTGTGTGAGCTTGTTGAGCAGATTTGGACAAGTTCTGTGTGAGCTTGTTGAGAATATTTGGACAAGTTCTATGTGAGCTTGTTGAGAATATTTGGACAAGTTATGTGTGATCTTGTTAAACAAATTTGGACAAGTTATATGTGAGCTTATTGAGCAGATTTGGACAGGTTCTGTGTGGACCTATTGAGAATATTTGATCAAGTTTTGTGTGAGCTTGTTGAGCATATTTGGACAAGTTATGTGTGAGCTTATTGAGCATATTTGGATAGGTTTTGTGTGGACCTATTGAGTAGATTTGAGCAGGTTCTATGTGGACTTGTTGAGCAAATTTGGATAGGTTTTGAGTGGACCTATTGAGCAGATTTGAGCAAGTTCTAAGTGGACCTATTGAGCAGAGTTGTGTAGGTTTTGAGTGAACCTATTGAGAAGATTTGTGCTAGACTGAATGTACTATGTTTAGTGCAAGATATTGAGCAAATCTGTGCTAGACCGACTGGACTATGTTTAGTATAGTATTGAGACAGAGCTTTGGAGGTGATAGAGTAGAGAGGATAGAGTCTCCAGTGGATAGAGATCCATCAACCAGGACATTGAGGATAGGTCTTCTGAGTGAGGACAAGAGTCTTCAAGTGGAGAGAGATCCATAGTTAGGGCGTTGGAGGTAGAGTCTTCTAGAGGATCACCAACCAAGAGCAGAGGAGGAGTTCTCCTATGGATAGAGATCCACATCCAGATTTAGGGGATCAACATCTCCTTTGGACAAAGGTCCATAAACATTGTAATTGGGAAGGATTCCCAAGAGATTATTTGAGAAATATTTAGAAGAAATATTTTCTCCATGGAGGTAGCCATATTTGGGTGAACCACGTTAAATATGTGTCTCTATTGTGTGTGATGATTTGTGCATTGCTTTGGTTATTGCTATTGATATTGCCATTGATTATATTGATTAATATTATTTGGGAAAGAAAAGTAAAAAGTGGTCTTATATTGTTCACCCCCCCCCTCTTAGTATAAGCTTGTGTTCTTCAACTGGTATCAGAGCCGGTTCCTTCAAAAAGGGTTTAACAACTTGAAGGAAGATATTGCAAGAACACAAATGGCAAATAAAGGCAAAGGCAAAACCATGAGATACAAGAAGAAAAAAACACACATGGTCATGAAAGAAAAGGAATATGAGTTTAATATTGTTGTGTTGGGAGAAAAAATGGAAATAGATTAAATAAATGAATCAAGTAATGGAGAAATATCGAGATTGATAAAGTATTGTACCATATGTGGGAACACAGGTCACCATGCATCTTACTATCCACAAGAATGTTTTGTTTGTGGTCAACTCAACCATGATGTAGTTTATTGCAATGGGTTTAGTAGTGGTGAAGATGAAGATGAAATTTGTTGAAAATGAAATACTAGAGGTTGGTTCAAGAAAGGATAATAGGGATAATAAAAACAAGTATGAAGAAAAAACTCTACTTTCAACATTAGAAGAAAATGCTCCTATAAAATATTCAGAAAAATAAAAATAGAAAGCCACTATTAAGGAACTTGTTGAGTTGAAAAGAGATAATTTAGAATTGAAGGGTCAAATACAAGAAGATGAGAAATGTAATACAAAGCTTCTACAAGATATTTCTAACTTGAGAGATAAGGTTGAAAAGGCAAGAAGAGTTGAAAAAGGTATGGTTGAACAATTAAAGGTAAAAGAGATAGAATGTGAAAGGCTTATGGTTACTCTTGAAGAATTAAAAAGGGAGAACTCAGGATTAAGAGTTCAAGCTCAAGAAGATGAAAAAGCAAAAGCAAGGTTTTTACAGGAACTCACCAACTACAAAATCAAAGTTGAAGAGATAAGAAAAATTGAAGAAGGTATGGCTAAAAAATTAAAGACAATAGATCTAGAGTGTGAAATATTAGAGCATGAGATAACTTTACTAAGGATGGAATTCAAAGGTTCTAAGGACAAGCTACACAAGTTTGAGGAAAATTTAAAGGCCTTGGAGGGGACTATCAATGCACAAAGGTCATCAGCCACCATAACAAGACTTAGTTCTAAATAAGAACAAGGGAAATAGAAAGAAAAAAAAGGAGAGTCAAGCTCAAACACCAGAAAAGAAGAAGAGTCAAAAGAAGTAAGTAAAAGAGAGAGTGAGACTTCTGAGGATGAGTTGGATAGAAAAGAGTTCAAAAAATACAGGAATAATGCACAGAGAAGATAAATATGGAACAATAATCAGAATAGGAAACCAATGCGATCAAGACAAAGAAGCTTCAATAGAATATGTTTTTCATATCACAGGTTTGGGAATATGGCTTCGCAATGCAAGACACATGAAAGACAAGAATATGGGAAAGGATAACTTTTCCATGGGTATTGCTACTCATGTAATGAGTTTGGTCACAAGGCAATGAATTGCAGGATTTATGATAGAAGAGGATATGGATTCACTAGAAGAAATCCTAAGACATTTGTACCTCCAAGGAATAATAAAATTAAGTGTTTTAAATGCAATAATGATGGTCACACAACAAAATGGTGTAGAGCAAACATTCCAAAAATGGGTATGAATAGGAACAAGAATATGAATAGGAAGATGAACATGAACTAGAACAGGAACATGAAAAAGAACAAGAACATGGATGAGAATAGAAACAAGAATAGGAACAAGAACAGGAACATGGATGAGAATAGGAATAGGAATAGGAACAAGAATGATGACATGAACAAGGATGATGACTTGGATAGAAATAGTGAGAGGATTCAAAACACTCAGAAAATAAGGGAAAAGGATAAACGCAAAGAACAAAGTTTTCAGGGAGTAGAAATACTACTACCCCAGAATTAACCACCTCACAAGGAGGTGGGAGAGGGGCTAAGCTAAGAGGCTCATTCTTAGACCCAAGCCCCAAAGGTGATCCTTTGACATTGATGTCATAGGGGGAGATATTTGTGTATTGGGAAGATATTGGATATGGAGAGAGATTTGATATTTGAGAGAGCATTTTCCCAGGGGGACAATGTACCAGGGGGAGCAGAAGAAAAATAAAGGTCAGGTTTCAATAAAAAGGATATGGGTTGCCATCAATGACAAAGGGGGATATTGTTGGACATTTGAGTCCCTAAGTCAAATTTGTCATTGATGTCATGATATGAGGTCATTAGTAATTTCAGAAGGAAATAAAGGTGACAAAGATGGTTATTTGATATCCAGCAAGAAGGCAAAAGATCGAGGGAAACAGTGCAAATAGACAAAAGTTAAAAATGATTTATAATATTTATTTTATAAATTATTTAAATTCAACATGAATTTAAATTTTATAAATAAATATTAAAGGTAATTTATCAAAGGATAAATATTATAATTGTGGTTATTATAAAATTGAAATTGCCATGGTGAAAACCCAAATAAAATATTTATAATCCTTATTATAATATTTTATAAGGCAAGGGGTTTTATAAATTCCAAAAGTAATTTTCATTCAAACACAAGGTTGGGTTTACTAAGCCTTTCGAGTCCTTAAAGTGTCGAAGTAATGTATTTCAATAAAAGTGTCAACATCTAGACAAAGGAGGAAGGGAAATATAAATACATGTCCATAGTTGTTTATTAGCCATCCTTGCTCGACTGATTATTGAGTGGCACATGCAAAAAATGAGCTCATGGTTAAAAAATTTGGAAAGGAGAGTATAGGATAACGTGGAGAGAGACCACTCCTAAAATTTGCATTGGGTAGTGTGACTTAGTGGTAGCTTGGAAAGCATGAAGGCATTTGTAGCACGAAGGTCGTGTGTTCGATTCTTGCGAAGAAGTTTTTTGTGGAAGCGCCAAGGCACAAATTTTTAAATGTGGGCAAGGAAAGCGTAAAGAGGAAGCACGTGGTGCTTCCCTCTTTGCGAACGGGTGTGTAGATCATGTGGCAATTAGCCATGGCTAAGGTGCTCATGATGAGGGAAATACGTGGGGTCAAATCCCCTTGAGGCAATACATTTTTTGTGTTATTTAATTTTATAGTTATGCCCTAAGGTTGGAGTGATAAGGATGTTATAAGGTTTATTAATGTTTTAATAAACTTTGTTACGTAGAGGTTGTTGTGATTATTTTTGAAGGTGAAGTATTTATAATTATCTAAGCTTTATTATTTGGAAAGTATTATTTTGAGAGTTATATTTTAGGAGGTATAAGGAGTTATGGTAAAGTGTTAATTGAAATTTATTTTGAGACTTGTTGATTATTATTGTTGATAAGGGTTTTCTTCTAAAAATACTTTGGTGGATGTGAAAATTAAGTTGGAGTAAAAAGGTGTATTTAAAGTTATATTTTGCATTGTGATTTTAATTGAAGTCCTCTAAACCTTATGTGAGTTTGGAAACAAGTTTTTGTGAAGTGTGGAAGATTTTGTGGACAACTTATTGGTAACAAAAAGGTATGGGAAAAATTCTTCTCAATTGAGTTGGTTGATTGGCTTTATTGAAAATTAAGTTTGGAGTGAAAAAGAATTGATAAGGGTTTCCTTTTCAAAATTGGTTGAGTTAAGGCTTCAAGGTTTTCTGAATTGAGAGTTGTGATTAAGCCTTGTTTTATTAGCATTGTTGTTGAAGCCAATTGGTTATGCAAAGAAATTGAACTTGAGTTAGAAAGAACATGAGTATCATTTTTATGTGAGATTTATTGTTGAGCATTCTTGGGAATATTTTGAGTTGGTTGATATATGCTTGGAATAGGGTTTTGTGAGAAAGGATTGTTCATTGAGGTGATTGGTTGAGTAGATTTGGTTGAACCTAGTCAAGTGGATGTGAAGTGGTTTTTCAAGTTCCATGAAACAAACTATTCTATATTCTAATTTGAGTTGAGATTGAAAATTGAGTATAGAACATCTTGAGTCTCTAAAAATTCTATTTATGCTTCTATGAGATTGATTTGATTTGAGATTGAGCATCGAGTATAGAACATATTGAGTCTCTAACAATTGTCTTTATTATTCTATGAGATTGATTTGAGTTGTGATTGAGCATTGAGTATAGAACATATCGAGTCTCTAACAATTCTCTTTATGCTTCTATGAGATTGATTTGAGAAAGCTATTGAGCATTAAGTATAGAACATATTGAGTCTGTAACAATTCTCTTTATGATTCTATGAGATTGAGTTGAGAAAGTGATTGAGCATTGAGTATAGAATATATTGAGTCTCTCACAATTATATTTATGATTCTATCAGATTTGATAAGGAATAAAATTCAAATAAGAATTAAAATTCCAAGATACATAATATTACAAATTAAATGCTTTAAATAAGCACAATACAAACGAACAATCCTAATATTGGATAAAATGATAAGATAAAGGCTAAGGATTAAGACCTAATGCTACAAAAGTGTAAATACCTAATCCTAGACCTAGTCAACATGAGCCATCACAAACTCACGAACAATTATTTCCTAGACTAAGTCTAATAATCATCAACCTAAGGTTGATGAAAATAATAACCCATATCATTCCTCCCAACAAACGAAGCATTGGACTCCAATGATTTTACAAATAAGTGGGAGATAAGATATACAAGTGCCCAGAATTCCTCCAAAGTGGTTTAGAAAAGAAGAGAGATAGACGATGTATAAAGCTCTAAAGAGATCACCATAACTCCATCAAAGGGAGCAACAATGAGCAAAATACATGCTCAACGCTGAAAGGGTCCATATAGGAAACCCAATGGAATATCGAGGTCTGTTGCCACTGGGGTCAGCCTCAAGCATGTAGGAATGAACACTACTATGCTAAAAAAGGGCCTTGTCAAAATGTCATTCAATCTTCAAGAAGGAGCAACTCTTCACACCAATCATGTTGAACCATAAGCATGCACCCAAAACTAAGTACAAATGATCCTTCCAAGAAACATATTGTAACCATAGTATGTTGAGAAATAGTGGAGGAAAAGGCACAAGTAGGCATGTTCTGAAGTGTTAAATTTTTGTAGTCTTCAAAAATTTATTGTAGTTTGAAGTGTCAAATCTCTGTAGTCTTCGACTCATGGAAGGCATGAAGTGAAGTGAATGCCTTTCAGAAGGACTTCAACTTCTAGGGAAGGAGTAGTAAAAATGCCCAAGTGGGATACAATGGATGAAGTGTCGGGTACCACCGAGATGCACTTCATTACAAATCCATAAATTTTGTAAAATCCCAAAGGGGGAGGAGTAATGTGACTCCTCAATAATCCACAAATGCAAGTGGATAATAGCTATGAAAAGCTAAAAAGTGGTATTTAGCCCAATAAAGTCCATAATAGGACATGATGCACCAAATAAGAGGAATAAAATGGTTCTCCTCAAGTAGTAGAAGCTGATGCAAAAACTTGATGTAATGTTGATTTTCTCGAAGAAGTGTTGCAAGTCTTGCTAATGAAGACATGAAGCTAAATATCTGAAATCCATGAAGAGACAAGCCACTAGGGGCAAAGACAACTCCAATGTGTGTGGAGTACCCATGTGATATCCATGATCACATAAAAAGGGCCATGGTCAAAAGAAGAGACAATGACAACTCCAAAATTGGAGTACCCAAATTCCCATGATCGAAGGAATAAAAAATGTCTACTTCCAAAAGTATCAAAAGGTGAAAGTGGATTAAGGAGTGTCGGGTTCAACCAAAAATGCACTCCATTTTACAACACTTTGTTTTTGAAAAATCTTTTAATGACCTAAAATTTGAAGTAACATAATATCAATAAGACCTTTTTAAAACATCAAAATTATCATCCAGTTGGAACCTTCTCAGAAAGAGTTTTCCAACGACTATATGCAAGCCTATACTTGCAAAAATATGAAGCCTCTAAAACTATGAAAAATAGTAAGTCTCTTGAGGAGAAACATAAAAAGCAAGGCCTATAACAAATTTGAAACTTGTTGCGAGCTAGTGAGTGGTGGTCCAATGGCAAGGAACCAGATGACACTGTGGAAATTGAGTGTCAATTTTTTTTTTCCATTCAAAGTGCAGTCAATTGATCACGATGTGGCATTCACCCAATAGTCAACTGCAAATGCAAATAGTATGGTCAAGAAGCAGGTGGTACACCAATCAAACACATCTATTATGCAATATTAACTAGGTTGCCACACATCATTGACAAGGAGCGCTCCTTTGAGAATCCCCAAAAAAAATGCGTAATATCCTTTCCCACAAAAAGTGGGATAGCACAATCAAAGGATAAGTCATGTAATGGATGAAAGGGCACAGTAATAATCACAGAGTGCTCTAGATGCTGCTTGAAATCAAAGGGCAAATAAGCCTTTAAAAATCCATCAAGGGATTTATACCATGAAATATGGGATTAAATACCACATTTTTCGTTGCATGCCAAGCCAAATGGAGAAAAAGACATCACCACAGGTTGATTCGCTTAGCGCCAAAGGAAAATGCACAAAACAATTTGTAAAATTTTGCATGGAAATATGTGCCCTAGGTTTTGTTTGTAATTTGGTGTGCTAGGAAATCTGTTGCAGTGTATCCATACCATGTTTTATGGCTACCACATGAGAAAGTATCCCCATGTCAATTCCATCTAATTGCGCTCCTCCCTCCATCAAAGTTTGCTCACATATCAAGGTAGCAAAGCCATGCTAGAGTCAAATTTATCACCTTCATATTGCAAAGGAGAAGCCAAAATTGAGATCTCCTCCTGATCTCTATAATGAAGATCTACATAGAACTAGATCTTCAAAAGCCTCCCATTGATCGTACCCCTAGTAGATCGAATGGTGGTCGATCAGAACTGCTAGCGAAGAACCGAAGAAGGTGCATGGATACAACGTGCAATGAAAATGGTTTTTTATGTGCTATTTGATAGTTGTAGGTTTTGAAATCCACGAGGCCAATCCAGCATCCTTCTATCACCAACAGTTATTGGCCAATAATGGTGAAGCTTTGAAAAGAGTAGGTAATAACTATGTTGGTGGAAAACGTCGGAGTTGAGCCAACATAATGCATGACCTTCGTAGGATCAAAAATATAATGGTATCCATAAAAATCCAATCACATGAAAAGGATCATATAAGGAATAGACCACCAACATGGAATTTGGAAAATCATCTAGTGCTCACGAACTATGTTAAATTTTGCTCCCTTCATAAATCAGGTGTAAACATCTGATGGTAACTTCTTGTCCATCAAATAATAGCACATAGTGGTGTTCACTGACAATAGTGCTATAGAAAAATAGATCATGGGGTCACATAGAATTATCATAGTTATAGTGGGGGGTGTAAATTGACTAAAGGGACCACAATTATCCCATCATACACAATTTTTGAGGCACCTTAAAATCTGCAAAACAAAATGTGCTTCCATCAGAAAATAATCAACGTAGGCTACAAATCCAATGATGTGGATAAAAAAACATCCATATCCATACAAAATACCACAACCATGGTTTCTTGTCCAAGCATTTATAAAATATAACTAACATAGTAGAGAAACAATGAATTGCTCCTCCTATGATGCCTGTGAACTGGTAGGAAACGTGATGGTCAGATTTACAAATTCATGTCAAACTATTGGGTTTGGTAGTAAGCGAGCAAGGCCTGTCATGGATTGAGCTCAAAATTGTGTCACCATGGGAAATTGCATGGTAAAATAAATGGATATGAGGCAAAGAGAGCAAATAAAACAATCAAAACATGCCCTTCACAAATGAGCACAAGTAGCATTGATCATCGCGTAGGTTTTGTCAACAATCATAAAATTTGTGCATTGGCTAGTTGTTAGGGATTCAAATTTCTTCCATATGTAATCATGGTAGGTGCACGATCAATGGCTTAAGGTCGACAACCAACTAAATGCTCACAAGAGTGGAAAATGCTCATTGTTTGCATGTCACTCAAACAGATCGACGTCGAAGCAGTGTTCACATTGGCAAAGTATCACTCTATGTACATATCAATTGGCCTCGAAAAATGAAGAAGAAACAAATTATTTTGACAATATTTTGCGACAAAAAGTTGCAAATAAATTTTTGCTAAAATGCGTCAACAAGTTTTCCAAAATAAATTGTCATTGAAAAAATAATCAACAATATTGGCAAAAATTGATCAACTAAATTTACAACAAATCAAGAGGGGGAATTTCTACGAAGGAAATTCCCCCTCACAAGCTCTAATACCAATTATAAGGAATAAAATTTAGATAAGAATTAAAATTCCTAGATACATAATATTACAAATTAAATTCTTTAAATAAGAACAATACAAACGAACAATCCTAAGATTACATAAAATGATAAGATAAAGGCTAAGGATTAAGCCCTAATGCTACAAAAGTGAAAACACCTAATCCTAGACCTAGTCAACATGAGCCATCACAAACTCATGAACAATTATTTCCTAGACTAAGTCTAATAAGCATCAACCTAAGGTTGATGAAAATAATAACCCATATCAAGATTGGACAAGTTTTGTGTGGACTTGTTAAACTGATTTGAGGCAAGTATTTGAGAAGGCTTGTGGACTGATTTTATGTGAGCTTTTGTGGAAGCTTTCAATGCATATTTGAGTAAGTCCTAGAGATGACTTATTGAGCATATTTGGACAAGTTATGTGTGAGCTTGTTGAGAAAATTTGGACAATTTCTATGTGAGCTTGTTGATTAAATTTGGATAAGTTCTATGTGAGCTTGTTGAGCATATTTGGATAGGTTCTGTGTGGATCTATTGAGCAAATTTGGACAAGTTCTGTGTGAGATTGTTGAGTAGATTTGGACAAGTTTTGTGTGATATTGTCGAGCATATTTGGACAAGTTCTGTATGAGCTTATTGAGTATATTTGGATAGGTTCTGTGTGGACCTGTTGAGTAGATTTGATCAAGTTCTATGTGACCGTATTGAGCAAATTTGGAGAAGTTATATGTGATCTTTTTGAGTAGATTTGGAGATGTTATGTGTGGATCTATTGAGCAAATTTGATCAGGTTCGATGTGGACCTATTGATTAGATTTTGACAAGTTCTGTATGGACCTGTTGAGTATATTTGAGCAGGTTTTGAGTGGACCTATTGAGCAGAGTTGTGCAGGTTCTGAGTGAAACTATTGAGCAAAATTATGCTAGATCGAATGTATTGTGTTTTGTGCAAGATATTGATCAGATATGTGCTATACCGAATAGACTATATTTAGTACAGTATTGAGATAGATCTTTGGATGTGATAGAGCAGAGAGGATAAAGTCTCCAATGGATAGAGATCCATCAGCTAGGACATTGAGGATAGGTCTTCTTAGTGAGGACAAGAGTCTTCAAGTGGAGAGATATCTACAGTCAGTGTGTTGGAGGTAGAGTCTTCTAAAGGATCACCAACTAGAGTAGAGGATAAGGAGTTCTCCTATGGATAGAGATCCACATCTAGATTTAGGGGATCAACATCTCCTTTGGACAGAGGTCCATAAACATTGTAATTGGGAAGGATTCCCAAGAGATTATTTGAGAAATATTTAGAAGAAATATTTTCTCTGTGGAGGTAGCCCACATTGGGTGAACCACGTTAAAATCCGTGTCTCTATTGTGTATGGTGTTTTGTGTATTGGTTTGATTACTGCTATTG
This sequence comes from Wollemia nobilis, assembly GCA_028583015.1. Lineage (NCBI taxonomy): Eukaryota > Viridiplantae > Streptophyta > Pinopsida > Araucariales > Araucariaceae > Wollemia > Wollemia nobilis. Next base: position 988,239 of record JAQPPZ010002954.1, read on the forward strand.
ATACTACTATCTATACACGATATAATATTTATTTCAAAAGAAAAAGTAAAAAGTGGTCTTATACTGTTCACCCCCCCTCTCAGTATAAGCTTGTGTCCTTTAAAAAGAATGTTATGAAAATATTTATATTAATAAAACAACAATATAGGAGAATGTTATACGAATAATCATGAAAATACATATTTTTTATTTTTTAAATTGTGAGATTTTATTAAGAATTATATATTTTTATAGTTTTATCTTTAAATTTAATATTAATAGCATATAATTTAATTTTTAAGGATAGAAAATATAGTTGATGAATTATAAAGATCATTGTCATCCATAATTTTATTTCCACAATTTTTAACAAGTAAATATTATAAAATTGATTTTTTTATATGTCTATACGCATAACTTAATATAATTATTTTTAATTTTTTACTGTTTTTAAATCATTTTCTCATTAACCATTGTTGATTATATCATATATTATTATTGGGATAGTTTTAAAATTAATGTACTATGAATTTAATTATTATTAATAGATTAAAAGGGCTAGTGATCAACTTGGGTAGTAAAACATATGATAAAAACTAAAAATATAATAAACTAAAAATGCTAGTGATCAACTTGTATAATAAAATACATGATACAACTATATGTTCCAAATGATTAGTTTTATACCTTATATTTATCCCATCCACTATCTTATCCTTTTAAACCAAATTAAATTCATTGAATTTGCACCTAATTGATAATGTACTAGGTTGGGTATTTCTTTGTAACTCTATACACCCTTATTGTTTCCTCATTAAATGTATGAATCATGTGTTATTATTATTGGGATGATTTTAGAGATTTTAAGTACTATGATTTTAATTATTAATAATAGATTAAAGGGGCTAGATATCAACCATGACTTGGATAGTAGAATACATGATAAGACTAAAAATTTGTGTCAAATGATTGGTTTTATGCCTTATTGCATCCATCATATTATCATTTTAAACCAAATTAAATTCATTAAAAATGAATATAATTGATAATGTACTAGGTTGGGTGTTTCTTGTAACTTTATACACCTTTCCATAATTATTAATAAAAAATCATTCCTCACACTATTCATAAAATTTGATTTAGATCCAATTTTCCATCAATTCTACTGAATCTATCATAAAGGAGACATAAAGGAGCATCAAAGTTGACATAGTTCTTATGATTATGGAGGAACATGTTGGAATGTATTACATTATTTGGTACATGCCAATGTACCACCTTGGGTACATCTTTAGATTAGGAGTTTATCTTAGATTAATATTTGAGTATTTACTTTATGCAATGTAATAAATGTGCAAGTGTTAGAATGTACAATGATGTAAATGTGCATGTAGTCCACATGTACATGAGTCATAGGATAGGAATATGAAGAGTTGTAGGTAGATGAAATGCTAAGGGACATATCTCTCTATATAGGCCTTTGATAGAGTAAAGTAGTAGGACGATAAAGAGAAGCATATATAATAATAGAGTATAGTTATGATAAGAGAAAGAAGATACAATGTAGATATTGTATAAAATTTTGGAGTGTTTCAGACCTTCATTACATTACATTGTACTATTTTCATGATATTTAATTAATGGATATTTTCTTGTGTATCTATCTTTCTATATATCTACCTTGTGCTATGATACCAATTTTAGATTTTGATAATATATATTTAACGAAATGTAACCACAAGATCTAAAATTCGAAAAGCAATGTTAAGTATATGATAATGAAAACATAATATGCAGGAAAAATATTTTTCAAAATATTTAAAACAGTATTTTGGCTAGTCTTTCCAGAGAGTTGTAGAAAAAATTGTGAAGACAAGGAATCAGAATTGATTCCACTAGATTGAAAAATCGACTAGTGAAGATTCATTTTCTATAGAATTAAATATTTTCCATTATAGTTTTTCTAATACTTTGTTGCAAAAAAATTGATTCAAATAAAGTTGAGAAGCTTCCTACAAGATCTAGGAAGAATATCTTCTTTAAAATCTATCTAGTACTTGAAGCAACAAGCTAAATATTGAATATTTTAGAGGCCTAAGGAAAGTCTCCCATTGTAGGATTTGCAAATTGAAGGTTTAAAAAAGATAAAATGGCCAAATAAGCCTTATTTATGATTGAAGGAAGAAGAGACTCAAGGAAAAGAGTCTCGAAGAATATTGGAGATTAGAGATGAAGGGGGCCCAAGAAGGAGGTTTCCATAGAAGATTGAAGACTGTAGATTGTAAAGTGAAAGAAAAATAAAGCAACTTTAAAATGAGGATATCCAAGAGAAATATCCCATTGAAGAACTTCCACTTTTGGAAGATTGAATATTGAATATAAAGGACTAGGAAAAGTCCTATTGAAGATTTTAGAATTTGTACAAATTAAATACCCAAGAGAAGAAGTCTCAGGAAAATTTGGAAGGATAAAAAGGAGAAGGCTAGTAAATCCCATTGGAAAATATTGCTAGAAAGGAGAAGTTACTAATAGATGAATTTGGGACAATTTTCTCCATTCAACAACAAGCCCAAAAAGGAAGAATGATTTGGTAAGAATTTTGATAAGTTTTGGGAGAGATTTTATGAAGACCTCAAGATATTTATATTCTTGAGAAGGAGGCCACTAAATAGGCCAATATTGTGGTTAGAATTCATCAAGGAGGTAGAAGAGGCCACCAAATTTAATAGATTTGGAGATTGTGATTGAAGGTTTGAAGGTTTATTTGCAGAATAAGAGATTGTTGTTTTGTGCAATATAAGTTCAAGAGATTATTGGGCATCATTGGAAGAGGTAAAAATATCTACAAATTGGAGGATTTTCCATACAAAAGAGGTTAAGGACAACATATCAAAGGAGAAATTAGTTGTATTATAATCTAAAATTTTAGAGTTAAGGACAACAACTTGGGTAGCACTAAGAACAACAAGTTGAATACAAATAGGTAGCATTAGAAGCTACAAAATATAGGACTTTAGAGCAACAAAGCACAAAGATTTGAAGCTACAAATTTTATGAATTTAGGGTAGCAAATAGGTGAACCAAAGATCACCAAGCAATATTGCTTCAAGGAGGTCAAAATAAGATTTGATAATTGGTGTTATTAAAATACTTTATTCAAGAATTATTTAAGTTTCTTGAAAACACCATATTAAGAGTTATTAAAGGCAGCAATAATGAGTTTGAATTTAAAAATTTTCAAGGTAAGTAAGTAGGTAGAATTATCATATGGAAAACTACAAAACACATCAACACAATTCGGTGTTAAAAAGTTGATTAAAAGGAGCAATAAGGAGAAATAGATAGTGCTTAATACATGTTATTTATAAGAGCAATAAAAGTACATGAGAATAAGGTTGAGTTAGAGTGTCAAAAGACACTATTAAGCATAAGTTAATCTACAATAATTATTGGTGAATATAAGCCACCAAAGGAGCACTACAATCGCCAATAAATAGAGAAGGTGTTGCCATACTAAAGACAAGAAAGAAAGATACAAAAAGATACTAAAAGGTTCTTCGAATTATGGTGCAATAAAGGTACTTTATACTATCTTAAAATAGATTTATTTTCATTTTATAATAGCACCATATTTATCTTTTCTAAAGTAGCAAAAGGAAGACAAATTTGAAAAGTCTTAGGATACAAAATAGGCACAAATATTGCAGTCATTAGAGATAGTATTATAAATTTTAAAGAAGTTACAAAGTGAAATAAAAAGAGCTGACTAAGGGCTCATCTCATTCAAGGTGTCTAAAAACACCAAATAGGATACCATAGTTACAAGAAGGTAGCACCCACAGTGGAAAGAAACCTACAATAAGAGACAAAGACTAAACAAGGAAAAAGGTGCAAGTAGCAAAGAAAATAACACAAATAACAAAGAGTTATCCAATAATAATAGGAGAGAAGCTTGGCCAAACAACCACAAAGGAGAGAGAATTGAAACACCACTAAAGAATGAGCCACCTTAATTGCAGAGGAGACACCTTCATTGCAAAGAAGATGCCATGATATGTTGGAGATCAAGAAGCATTTTAATGTTGGATGAGAAGACCAAACAACTTGTAAGGAGTTGGAAAGTATATTAAGGAAGATAAGGGAATATTGAGCACTATGTTACATGTTAGAGATGAAGCCATCACTTATCACAACAAGTAAAGGAATCATGTGCCATTTGGCACAAAGGAGAAGAGTATCAATGATTTATTAATAACACCTTAGGAGGGAATATATCATCCAATCTTGAAATAACATCTACACCTATGTCACCTACTATCAATAGTCCTTAGTAATGCTTCATACAAGGAAGGAGGGCATAAATCATCATTATTTCAATATCCAAAGGTTGAAATAATGCTTGCACCACCTAAATCAATATCATTTAAATATTACAATATCTTTGGACCACCTAACAGGGAAGAACTAGCTTAAACATTTTTATGTGATTGATAGGACCCTTGAGGAGTTGGATGAGGGAAGATATTAGTAGGGATAAATTGGTAGATTTATAATAATTGAACCACAAGAGAAATTTCACCCACTCACATATCTCAATTATTTTATAACATGACTACTTGTTATTTGATTGATTCCTAATTTAATTATGGATTTAGAAAATAATTGATGTTGAACTATTTCATAATTTAAAATCATGTGTAGCACCTCCAGTTATTATTTCCTTTTATTAAAAATATTTAAATTATATAATATATGTATAAAACTAATTACATTATGTTTTTTATATTGTTTGAATTTATGTATGGATGCATATTCATGAAGAGTGTCTTCTATTGGTTCAAACTTTAAAATTTTCAATTTAATTATGATTTACCTTGAAAGAGATGGGGGATATTATCCTTGATAATTATATTTAAGGAGTTGATCAAAGAAATATCATTCTTGTTTTGGATCCATAGACCTTAATTTTAGTAACTTTCCTTTTTGCATGTTCAAGAAATGAGTAGGGTTATCATACTAATTTTTGGTAATAAAAGAGGAAGAGGGATCTAGTTGAAGAACCAAAAAAAAAATATTCATCTTGCTCAAACCTTGCATGGAGAACAATTAGGATTTGTTCCTCGTGTGATGAAATTATTTTATGTGCTAGGCCAAGGGTGCATAACTATTTTTATTCTCCCAAAATACATGCTATTTAAGAAGGTATCAAATGAGAGAGGTAGGAAGAGGAGAAAAAAATATGAGGTTTTAAAATAGGTCCATAGTTAGACAAAGTTGTCAATTTAAGTAATCAAGGCATTGAATATTCTTAACCAAGTATTTGATCTTACTACGATGGTAAGGAACTTATATAAATGTTGGTGCATCCAAAAATAAAGAAATTGATTAACATCAAATATTGAATTTATGGTTGGAAACTTCATGAGTATCTAGATGATAATATTAGGTTATATTTCTTACTAATATATACTATATTGAGTTATTAGAATATATTCTCATATATTATTCTCATAGATAAAATATGAGGCTCTCTTTGTTGTACCCACTATAAAGTAGGAAAGTATGATGGAAAATCTATAAATAAACATGAGTATGCTTTTTTTGAACTTGTTGTGTTAGAATATTCTTTTAGAACTATGAAATTCCATTTGAATATACTACCTAGCTAAGGACCATATTTGATGTAGAAGCATCCAACTAGTTATAAGCAAGGAAACCACCACCTTGATGTAAATACCATTCTCATTTATACAAAATCTTTCTTTGGGAGAAAGGGAGAGAGCAACAGAATAAAGGAAAGGATGACACACATGGAAAAATAATAGAAAGATAAAGAGAAGAGAAAATGGGAGTAAAATAAGAAAGGAAGAGGGAATAGCAAGTAGGAAAGAGGGAGAGAGAAAGGTAGGAGAAGAAGAGAAGAAACAAATAAAAAGGTGGGTAGAAGAACAAACATAAGAAGAACTAAAAGGAATAAAGGGGAAGACAAAAGGAAAATGGTGAACATCAAAGGAAAAGGAAAAATTATAGAGAGGTCCATTTACTTGCATGAGAAAGCCTCGTAGGTGAGAAAATGCAAAGAATGAAAGAGGTTTGAATGTATATCCAATTGTAAATAGGTGTAGGAGATGCAAGAGATATTTCTCATGGCATAGTGCATTGATATTCATAGTTTGTGTAGCCTATGAGAATTTGGCCTTAATAAACTATATATCATTTTTTATTCTTTCTCTTTGCACTATGTAATTGGACTTTAAATTTGTATAAAATTGTTAAGTGCAGGTTGCAAGTTTGCAGGAGCAACCCTTATGTAAGAGAGTAAAGAGTTGAGGAGCAGAGCATTTTTTAAACTATTTTTAGGCTTTGTCATTCAAGGTAATATTGTGAAAGGTTAAACAATCATTCTTATAAATCCTTGATATGCATGTGATAATTATCATTCATGTGACTATTTTCATTCAAGAGGATAAATGCTAATCAATAATAAGTGTTTTATAATAAAAATATATATTATCATTCAATTAAAAGCATGAGTGTCATTCAAAAGGAAGTATACTATCTCATTGTATTACCATCATAAGATATGATCATATTATAGAATTATCATCTTGAGTAACCCATAAAATAGGAAACAAGGACATTGAGTAAAGCCATCATGAACAAGCTATTTAGGATATTTCCATCAATGAATACCATTGTGATAATAGTTTTTTGTAAAATTATAGGAATTAAAATATCCTTTAGCCACATTATATCATATTATAAAGTGTGTGCAATCTTATGGAACTACCATATTAAGAGGGGTCATCTTACACCCATAGGGAACTTCCTTTTTGAACAATTTTATAATAAAATATTTACCATATTATAAAAGTCTTGTTTACCACCTTATCAGTTGTCATCTTTGCAAGCTATTATCATAAGAACTTTTTTGTCTCAAGTGTAATCATATAGAGCCTCACCATATTGTGATTTGGATATTGTCATCACAAAGGAGTGAAATCATAAGATAATGTTGTATAAGGACTGTATGAGTCCTATCACAAGATATTGCTATCTTAGACTCTATTATCTTATAGAAGACTTGAGATTTTCTTACTTGTATTGAAATTTGTTGATTGCACATATAATTTACCATGCATTGGGTGGTTATAAGTTGAGTTGATAACGTGCTACTTGAGAAGGTTATCCTTAAGTGCAATTCATCCTCTTATCTACATCATTTGGTATTAGAATAAATTTTTGATATATAGTGGAGGAATATGGAACACCATGCAAGAGAAGGATTATATGGGTTATGACCCCAACCAATGGATATAGCATAAATTCTAGGAGGAATCACCATCAGGTTAGATGTGATCGAGACTGCCCGAAGGAGAGGCATTCATCTTGAGGATATTAGTGATAGTAAAGAGGATAAAATGAGTTACATGGAAGTTCAATATAAAGAGTATGGATAATAACTAGAGCAACAATTTATTTGAGCAATTGCAAACATGGGATATAAACCAAAGATTGATACTTCCAATTTTAATCGAATTTTAAACTTAGAAGAGTTGATTGTTTGGATAATAAACATGAATAAAATCTTCAATTATGAATCTAAAGAGGATATAAATAAATTTAAATTTACATGCACACAGTTGCAGAGACATGCTTTGATTTGGTGGGATAATGCCTAAATGGAGAGATAATGGAAAGGGAAGGATAAAATTTAAAATTGGGATGAGTTTGTATGAAAATTAAAGTCTAATTTTTTTCCTATTTATTATCAAATAAGGTTGTTTAGATGACTGCAAAATATCAGAAAAAAGGAGATGGCAATAAATGAGTATAAGAGTTCTATAAATTCACAGTAAGAGCAAGTCATATTGAATATGTTAGAAATTGTCAAGATATATAAATAGACTAAGGTTGTCCATACAATATAAAATTAGTGTGCTTCAAATTAGGACAATTGAAGAGACATATCAATATGAAACTAAGGGAAAAGAAAAGTTAACTTGTAAGAAATAAAACAATTCCAAAGGAAAAGGACAATTATCTAGAGGAAGAGAATAACCAAATACTACTAGAGAGTAACATATGCAATAAGAAGAAGTTAATCCTTGTCAAAATAATTTTAACCAAAGTACTCAAGAAAAGGGTGAATCATCAAGAGTACAAGGTATATTTGGTAGAGGAAGAGGACATGGTTTTACTGGAAAGTGTAATAGGTATTTGGAATAATAACATAGAGCATATGAGTGTCCTCAAATATAGTAGACTAGTGGGTATGGAAAGGAAGCCCGTAACCAAATAACACAAGCAAATAAAGATAGTATTGCTTAACCAAAGTACATGGAGGAACCAAAAAAAAGGATAAACACTTATGATGAATAGGGTATTATTAAAGCCCATAAATAAGGTGCATGAACCTATGCAAAGAAGTATTTTGTTCAAGACCATTTGTAAATCAGAAGATGAATATTGCAAGGTCATCATAGATAATGAGAGTATGAATTTTTAGTGCCTATGTATATGGTATGAAATCTCGAGGTGAAGAATGTTGAACACCCAAAACCATACAAAGTCTCATGGTTGAAAAGGAGCATCAAATTTTGGTAAGATAACAATGTATGGTAGACTTCCAATTTATGTTCTTACAAGTATGAAGTACTATATGTTGTTATGCCTATGGATGCTTGTCATGTCTTGTTGGGTAAATAATGGTAGTTTGATAAAAGGACAATGTATTATGGTATGAAAAACAATTCTTGGAGAAGGAAGCATGTTTTATTTCATCACTAAACCCCCAAAATAAGGGATAGTGGATAAAATGAATAAAATCCCATATGAAATGAAGGATTCATTGAAACAATATGCTAAGATTATTTCAAAATATTTGTCATATGGGTTAACACTCATAAGCAGAATTAGTAATATTATATATTTTAGTCTTATATGGAGCTTACCTATTAATCCAACTTATAGGATGACACCAATGAAGAATGAGAAGGAAAAATTATTGAAATATGAAGAATAAATATTCAAAGAAGATAAAAAGAAAGAGATAGAGAAATAGGATAAAAAAGAGATAAGAGAGGAAAATGAATCTTATGATGTCATTGAATGTTGTGTTGGTTATGAAAATGCCATATTGCCAAAATGGATAGTGATAATTGTACTTTAAAATATGGTGAAGGACATGGTGATAGTGTATGGTATTTAAATAATGGTGATAAAGATAAAAGTGAGGATGAAGAATTTATAGTATTTTTAAAGACACATTAAATGTATTAGCTCCAAGTTAATAAGAAGAATAGGGTACAAATAAAAAGTATTGGGAAGGTATGTACAAGGTGTAAAAGTATTCATAATGCTAGAAATAAGGCAAATGAATGAAGACCTTGGATATACAAGTCAACTAGGAAGTAGTTACACTAGATTTATGAGAATAGAGATTAATACAAGGGATAAAAGTCCTAGTATGGGTTGTTGTAGTTAATGTGGAAGCTCTAGGTATGCAACAACTAGATTTTGGAACCTAAATACTTGTGAGATTCATGGGGGATGTAATCACTCCAATAGAACATGTTGATACCAAGAGAAAATAGCCAAAAAAATACATATTTATTGTAATTGGATGGATGCAATGGAATTCAATATAATGAATTAAGTGTTATGTGGATTCTATCAGAGGAAGTTTTTTTCTCAAAAGAAAGCAAGAACAAGACAGAAAATGTGGCCTTGTCAATAAAGACAAGCTAAAATGACAATATCTTGAAGAGCAATTCATGTTCATGAGATAGAGCTCTTGGAACATTTCATATTGCTTGGTGACTATGATGTAGGAGCATCCAAATGGTTATAGGAAAGGAAACCATTACATGTATGTAATTTTTTTCATCATGTGTATGAATATTTTGTATAGGAGGAAGGGAGAGAGCAACAATAACAAGAAGATACTGACACATGGAAAAAGTAGATGAAGACAAAGAAAAAAAATTAGAAGAGGAATAAAAAAAATCAAGGAAGAGAGAATGATAAGGATGAAATAAGAGAGGATAAGAAGATAAGAAATAGACATAGAGGTTGATAGTAGAATAAACAGAAAGAGAAGTAAAAAGAAGAAAGAGGTAGAAGAAAGGAAAATGACGAATATAGAAAGAAAAAGGTAGAAGATAGATATTTCCATTTAATTGCATGAGTGATCCTCATAGGTGATGAGAAGAGAATATGGATAGAGGGTTAAATATAGATTAAACTATGAATAGGCATAAGATATGGTAAAGAGAGCTCTTGGCATATTGATCTAATGCTCATAGCTTATGTAGACTATATGCATTTGACTTCAATAAATTATATCTCATTTTTTATCCTTTATTTATGTATATGTTTGAGTGATGCATGTCCTATATCATTGTATTATAAGCTTGTATAATATTATTAAGTGCAGGTTGTAGGCTTGCAAAAGCAACCACCATTCAATAGATTATTGTGAGATTGGGAGGAGGTAAAGATCTCAAATCCATAACATTGTTTGAATTAGTTGTATACTTTATCATTTAGAGTAATTTTGTGCAACATTAAAAATTTATTCTTATGAATCCCTAGCATGCATGTGATAATTATAATTTTAGGTGAATATTTTTGTTCAAGAGGATAAATTCTAATTAGGAAAAAGTGTTATTCAAGGAAAAAAAATTAATTCAATTAGAAGTGTGAATGTTATTTAAAAAGGAGTATATTGTCTCGTAGTATTACCACAATAAGACATGGTTTTCTTGGCATTTTGAGTAACCGATAAATTATGAAGCAATAACATTGAGTAAATTCATCATGAAAAATCCATTTAGACTATTGTCATCATATGGATGTCATAATGAGAATAGTTTATTGTACAAATGTAAGAAGCAAATAATTCTTTAGTCACATTGTGTCATCTTATCAAGTGTGTAGTCTTAAGGAGATATTGTCTTAAGAGGGTTCAGTTTGCACCCTCAAGGAACTACCATCTCAAAAAATTCCTTTATAAGACATTTACCACCTTATAGAAGTTTTGTTTTCCACCTCATAAATTGCCATATTTTTAAGATACCATTGTGAGCGTTTATCATATCAAGTATTCCCATATAGATCCTCACCATCTTGTGATTTAGATATTGCTATCACAAGTGAGTACAATCATAATATACTACCATACAAGGATTGTAGGAGTGTCATCATAAAACATTGTCTTAGTCTCTATCATCTTATATAATGCTTGAGATTTGCTTGTTTGTATTGAAAATTTCTAATTGTATGTATGATTTACCATGCATCAAGTGGTTATAGGTTGAGTTGATAACTTTTTTCTTGAGAATATTGTCCTTAGGTGGACTCTCTCCACTTGTCTTCATCAATATTTCTCATATGTAATGATATTTATACTTGTTTCATCCTCTATTCTAGAATAGTAGCACCTTAAATATATCATTTTAAAAATTTTAGATAGCTAAAATACCATGTTGTGAATTAGATATTTAGTAGTGAGTTAGTTCCATATTTTACAAGTTTACTATAGTCGATTATGAAGGAGTACCGTACTATTATGTTATAGAACATTGTCATTAATGAAAAATAAACAAGGGAAAGTAGCATTCTAAATAATACAAAAAACTTGAGAGATGTGTTGCAGAGTGATTAGGTTAGAAAGCAAGAGGGCCAGCTCCCACACACATGCTTAAAATCATTATTAGGTTAGAAAGTAAGAGCGAGATCAAGGACTTGCATCTTTAAGCCTGATATCCCATTGGCTAATACATAAAACTTGAGATATGTGCTACAAAGTGCTTAGGTTAGTAAGCAATAGGGTCAACTCCCCACGGACATGTCTAAAATTGTTCTTATATTAGAAAACAAGAGTGGGATCAAGGACTTGAACCTTTAAGCCTACTATCCCATTGGCATGTTTTGTTATAGATCGCTAAGGTGGTATAATTACCAAGGACTGATAAGCATTTTTTATGAAACATGTAGTGTGGAATTAATACAAATATATTTATTTCTAAGTGATGGAACAATAAATATGTATGCATAATGAAAGAGTTAAATGTGTGCCCTAATTTAGTATAATAAATGAATGTATTAAATATATTACCCTCATTTTTTATATTGGATGTTAATGTTTCATAACAATATAATTAGTTATGTGGGCTATTATATAAAATAAAACATGATGTTGTATTGGACTTGGTTAGATTGTATGCATTGCTTGCTATTTATGAATTGTACTTGTTACAATTAGAATTGCAATTGATATATGCATAGATAGGGAGGATGCACCTATAAATATGTATATTAAACAAGGCATAATATTGAGCTATAGGGGTAAATTACATCAATGTAAGATGTAAAGTTGAGGGAACCTGGAACTGTGGGTGGTAATAAAACATAGTAATAGTATTTATTGGAAGTGCAAGTTGATAACTCTACTTAGAATTCTAGTACTAGTTAGGAATACATAGTCATATGTTCAATTATATGTTTGCATGTATCCATGCTACATGGAATTATGATATCTCTAATTAGTCAAATGTATGTATCCACCCATTAATGAAAGGTCAAAAATTTGCAAGAATTTGAGATGGAGGTAATGGTTTCAATGCCACTTGGTTTCATAGAAAATAACTAGGTGATGTCTTGTTTCCCCATGTATGGACCCTCCTTGAGAATTCAAAAGCAAAATTACTAATGCTTAGCCTAATTGATGATGTATGTACTCTAGTTACCCCCTTGATAAGGATTTATTTCATAAATGTATTGATGACTATAAAAGATCAATAATAATAATGTAACCATATAATATTGATGCACTTTATTAAGTATAATTATGAATATAAAATTTTTGTTCAATTTTTTATGTATTACATATAAAATTTACTTTTTTAAGAACTAAATTATTCTACTTTCTTATATATAGTGGTTGCTAGACCTTTACTATTATAGATTGATTTATTTTTCTTATAGTAAGGAGTGAACCCTTATTGCTATAATTTTAACACTATGATAATTACTATTATAATTTAACATTATGATATTTTCATTACTATACTTTTCCATTATGAAAAAATTATTTATTATATGTTCTCATTATGATAGTTTTACTATTTTACTTTACTTCTTCAAGATTTGAGGAGGTCAAGTTCTACTGTGGAGGACTTGATTATATGCATGATTTACATTGGGAGGTGAAAAATGATTTGGAGAAACATACTATGAGATACAAGTAACATGTTGATCTCAAGTATAGGAAAAAAAATTAGGTTGGGACCTTGGTTTTGACACATTTGCATAAGAAAATGTTCTTGAAATGCACTTACAACAAGCTAAAATGGAAAAATATTAGATCTTTTAAGGTGTTGATAAAATTTATAGCTAATGCCTATGAAATTAAAATTTCATAAGGAGTGTATATCATTGATTTAAATGTGTTTTATTTGTATCCTTATTATGATAAATCAATGGATAGTAATGGAGATGTCACTTTTAAACATTTTAAGGAAGTGCAAATATAATAGTTTCCAAAGAAAGAGAAAAATGAGATTGTAGCGGTGATAGATACTAGAATGGCCAAAAAAACAAGAAGAAAAGACTATTGCGAGTATTTGGTCAAGTGAAAAGTCTAGACAACTAAAGAAGCAACATGGATGAATTATTTCAAGGGTACTATGTATGGAATCTTAATTAAGAATTTCATAAAAAAATTATGGGCTTTTGCTCATGAAACATATCATCTTACCTCACATGTATGATGTGGAAGCATTCAAGTGTATAGGTAATCACACATCAACTAGTTAAAATAATGATAATAATGATATGTAAATAAATTATTGTCATATAATTAATTACTGGCATATAATTATTATTGTCATGTAAGTGTGTACTATAAAAATGATTACTTCCATTCAAATGATTGTTATTGTACAAGTGTTGCTACTATACAAATGATGTTAGAATACAAGTGTTGTTTTTTATTTTTAAACATAGTGGAATCAGTAGCCACCATAAATCTAGGTAGTTTGTCCAGCTTTTATGGCCACAACAATATTCTATGTTGCCCACCGTGGAAGCCACCATATAGATCTTCATATAGTCTGTCCCTTGCCATGCCATAATCATTTTAAACCTTTTACGTCGCTGAAAGTACTAGGAAAGGGACAAACGTCCAATCCGACGAGGCCCGAGATTTGAACCTTGGACCTCCACCCCCCTTATGGGGTTTGGATGAACCAATTGGTCTACACCTTAGACCAAGTGTTTTTATTGTCATGTAAGTGATGCTACTATATTTTTTTTGTGGAAAACATCCCAGAAAGGATACCACTTTTGGGTAAGACCCAAGGAGTTAGGGGTATCCATTCTACCAAAATATCCCAAGGCTCAAACCTAGCCTACCACATTTGACATACTCAAGAAACAAACAAACACATAATAAGATTAAAAATAAATAAATAAATAAATAAAACTAAAAATAATAAAATAAAATAAAAAACATGCTCCTTAAGTGAGTCAAAAATATAAAGCACAACCAAACACACACACAATAAGATAAAAAACCACAACACAAACCACATAGAAAAAACACAAGAACAACATAAAAAACACAAACATGATAAAAAAAATAGAACACTACAAAGACATAACCAACAAAAACATGAAAAACAAAAACAACCAAAAACTAAAAAATTAAAAAACAAAAATAAAAAAACAACCAACAATAGGAAAAAAATAAAATAAAAAAACATAGAAAACACTAACACACAAAAACATAAATTAACACAAACATACAAAAACGCAAGAACAAGAACAAAAAAAACACAAGAACAATAACAAAAATTACAAAAAAACACAAGAACAACAAAAAACAGTACAAAGAACACAAACAAAACAAAACAAAAAACACACATACCTCAAAAAATTAAACAAAAAATAAAAAAGAAAAAAAGAAAAAAAATGAACATAACAATTACCTTTCTAGACCAAAAGACTTTTAAGGCAAGAATCAACAAAGGAAACAAAAGAAAGAATAGTTTGAGCTAGGGCACTAAAATACCCTGACCAAATCGAAGAGAAGCAAAAATAAAGCAAGAAGAAACCATGTACCTTCAGAACTGGGGCCATCCAAATAAATGATAGAAAAAAGAGCTTACATTATTTGTGAAGCCTGCCATCTAAGATGATGGCCATAACAAGTAAGATTCCATTTGTCCAAAGCCCAATTAGCTAAAGCATCAACAATCTTGTTTTGATCTTTGACCACATGATTGTAATCAACTTTCAAAAATCCCATCTAGATTAATTGAATCTTCTCAATAATTCTTTTTATTCTCCAATCAACCTTATGATTCTTAGAAGGAGTCTTCAAAATATTAATCATGAGTTGAGATTCAAACTCAACTAACACCTTTTCCCATCCAACCTTAGTAGCCTCTTGAAGGCCTATGAGGATACCATACCCCTCAACAAGGTTATTGGAAAGAATGCCCAAATTCTTAGCAAAAGTAAAAACCACTAAGTGATGCTGCTATCATACAATTATTGTTGTCATTCAATTATTGTTGCTACTATTCAATTTTTACTACTGAAATATAAATATTTCTATTATCCGACTGTTGTCATACCAATTCTATTATCATTTAATTGTTATTGTTGTTGTGTGAAAGTTATCGTACACATGTTATTATCATACAAGTATGCCATACAAGTATGTCATACAAGTGTTGTAGTACAAGTATGTCATACAAGTGCTACAATATAAGTATTGTCATACAAGCATGTTTTAAAAGTGTATGGTTGTATAATATTTCACATTCTTTTCCATTGATTAAAAAGTATAAAATGAATGTATGGTTGTATTTTCCAATTAATCATGACAAGAAGTTATAAAAATTTAATTTTTGCTTAGTTTTGTAGTTTGTGAATTTGTTGTGAATAATTAGTTGCTAGAAAAGGTAGTATTTCATCATAACCACTTCCCTAGAGTGCATTAAGAGGTTCTTCCTCCACCTCTAATATTTCAAAATAAATATATTTCAAATAATTTTATTAATTTTACACTTATAATTTGTGCCATAGAAATAGTTTATACTTTTCATAAAGGTTTAGGAGCCCTAACTCCTTTAGTCATCCCATACATAAGTAAGGCCAATATCTAACCTATAGTTATCCCCATTATCTATCATATATATTCAAAGTAGCTACATCATTCCTTACCCATATCCTTCCTCTCTGACCAAAAATATATTGTCCCCCTATTTTAGTTTGGTTTAAAAATATTGATTACATTTCAATGATATAACCTTGTTTTAGTTCTCCTAGAATTTTAACTTATAGTTAACACTATATTTTAGTGCAATGCTCCACTTTCAAATAGATAGTTTTATAATATAAAGGTTGCTTTATGTGGTTCAAATTTCAAGTATGCTTTGCTCACATGTTCTATATGCAATATTTTTTAATAGCATTCTCATGCAATTAATTAAGTAGTTACTATGCTCTATCAATATAATAATGGACTATGTTGTTAAGTATATCAACAACTTATGAAATGTGAAAGTAAATATAAGTGGAATTAAATACAATGCTTCATATATTTAGAATAGTATAGCAACAAACACTATATTTGACTTCATTAAACATCTCATATCATCAACAAAGTCTACCTACTCTTAGTATAGCACTGAAATATTAAGGCACAATAGTGAAGTATTTAAAATAGAATAATGAGTAGCACGACTATTATAATGGTGAAGTAAGATAATCAACTATGATAATAATAAATTACAACAATACAAATTTCACACATACATGAAATAGTTAAATAAAAAATAAATGTATTAAATAAATTAAAAATATATATTTAAAATTTTATTGTGAGAAATATTTAAAATCTATGTTTTAAACAAATATTAAATGATTTTAAAAGAATATTAAAACAAAGAAATGTAAAAGAGTAAGAAAATATTTTTGAGAATGATAACCTCTCTAAAATATTATCAAATAATAAATATTTCACTTTGTTGTCGCTATAGCTATTAAATGTACAATGCTTTATAGTGATAGCTCTTCCTGTCACCTTTACCAAGTTTAAGTAGAATGGCACAATACCCTTAATTGCTAAAATATTTATTATATGTGAAAGGAAACAAAAATTTAGTCAACTAACTCTTTAAGTTCCTTGGAAATTCTATATACAAGATCACTAAAGCTATATTAAAAAATATTTTGCACAATAAATTTTTTTTATTAAAATATAAAATATAAATGACAAGAACTACAACACAAAAAAATAAAATTAAAAGAAATAATCAGTTTTCAATGTTTAGTTTCTTGAATCTTATAATATATTTTATAGGTATTTTACTAATAATATACTCCACCTTAAATTAAATACATGTTCCATCTATCCAACATGGATCACATGTTAATAAATTAAATAAAATTTTGTTATTTCTCTCAGGCATTCCCTTATTTTTTATATCATATATATGATATATGCTATTTTTTTTAATGAAAAAAGAAAATTTATATTAAATTAAAATAAAAGCTTTTATAATAAAAAAAGTGGGTGGGTTAACACACCTTATGGGGAATCAAACTAATCCTCGTTGACAAGGGTTAGTAAACAAAGCCACCAACAAAATACAAGTTTACTAATCATGATCATTGATGATCATTATATCAAAGAAAGCATATCATATGGGGTAATGTGCCCCAACATATTGTCATGCATAAATTGCTAGTGATTATGGGATGGGAATCCATCTCTCTACATCACAATTAAGATATTTATAACCTACATCACTCAAACCAGCAATTGGCCCAGGTGAAACTAGTTGAACATCATCCTACCCCTAACTTGGAGAGATGAACAAGCAATATTAAAATTAGGTTGCTTCTTGACTGGCGAGGGCTAGGACCAGTGCCTATTTGCGAGATCAATTATTGCTTATGATGGAGGCCTATGGTGAGAGCAGGATTAAAAATGCTCCTGATAAGAGCGTCCTAGGGCAATACAATTGATTGTACACAGAGCATTGGCCCAGTGTGCTAGAAGAACTTATAGATGATCCAAATCCATAGAAACTTTGTTGGCTTGAGTACATATCTATAGCCACATGTCATTAAAAAATTCTAATTTATCAACATGAGTAAATGTGATAGAAGGTGTATATTATTTAAAAATAATTATGTTACGTGCCTTCCAAATATGAAAGAGCAGGCTAATATTGAAAACCTACCACACTTCAAAAAGTGGGAGAGACAAAGTAAAAGAGTCCCCAATAAGAGCTTGGGGCCAAGAAACTCTTGCAGTTGTAAATGGAGAAAAAAAAGAAAGAACCCATTCCCAAGATTTCTTAGATCTTTTACAATTTTAAAAGGGGTGAGTACAAGACTCGGGTACACCAAAAAAGCACATTTAGGATGAGAAATTCCAAGGTGCTTCAAACGTTCCTCCTGGGGAAGACCTTGACACAAAAAGCTCCACATAAAAAAATATTGTTTGGGATCAACATAAGTGGCCCAAACATTCTGAAATCTAGAATTTCATCTAGTCCTTGTAGAAAATAAATCCCAATGTTGGTTGAACTTTGGCACCAAAGGAAGACAAGGAGATAATCATTTATACCCCAAAAAAACCTTATAATTAAGCAAAGGAGTGTCAACATGCCATCTCTAGTATGACCACCAAGGATGCTATGAGCGCACACCAATCTTGTGCAACATAGAAAAAGGGGTGAGAGCAATAACAACATCATACATATATTTATCCACACCATTCAGCCTAAAGGTACGTTTGAACTCATTTCATGGCATCCAATCCTTGGTCTGGTGAGAAAAGAAATCAACTATTATAAAAATACCCTTTTTGAAAAACTGTTGAGCATGAATGCATTGCACTCGAGCTAAGGGAGAAACTTGATGAAGAAACACGGGGGACCACAAAATATTCATAAAATTGATGGATAAGCCTTTATAAAAGCCATCTCCTCTCCAAAATATCCAATGAGTGAGTTTTTGCCATATACTTTTAATAACAAAGAAGCTAAAAATCTTAACAAAAATTGGAGCAACAATGAGAGAGGAAAAATACAACCCTCTCCATGCTCTACGATTTAAGGAAAGGTGAGAGGAAATGAAATGTTGAACCCAAACTTTATAATTAAGTAAAGGAGTGTCAACATGCCATCTCTTGATCACCAAGGACGATACGAGCACACACAAATCTTGTGCAAAATATAAAATGGTGTGAGAGCAATAACAACATCATACGTATCATTTTCTATACCATTCATCTTGAAGGTGCATTTGAACTCATTTCATGGGATCCAATCCCTGGTAAAGAGAGAAAAAAATCAACTATTGTAACAATACCCATTTTGAAAAAATGTTGAGCATGAATCCATTGCACTTGAGCTAAGGGAGAACCTTGGTGAAGAAACATTGGGGACCACCAAATAATCATAGAATTGATGGATAATACTTTACGAAAGCCATCTCCTCTCCAACAGATCCAATGAGTGAGTTTTTGCTAAGATTTTCATATACTTTTAATAACAAAGGAGCTAGAAATTTTAACAAAAACTAGAGCAACAATGAGAGAGGGAAAATCCAACCCTCTCCATGCTCTACAATTTAAGGGAAGACCAGAGGAAATAAAATGTTGAACCAGAACTTTCCAAGCTTCAGCTTCCCTCAAAGCCCCTACCACCCACTTAGCACATAGAGCAATACCTTGTCGTCTACAATCCATAGTCCAGCAACGCCAGATTCTCTCTCGAAAGACAACCAATATCCCAAGCAAATCTATTACAATATATAAGTTCCTAATTATACCTAAAAGGAAATACATGAAATAGTTGTGACTTGGTGTCTCTTTAAATATTAAAATAATATATCAAAAACATTATAGATATTTGCTTCAACATTACATGTAATCTAATATTTCAATACAAAAATAAAATGATATTTTATTTTAAATTATAATTTTATAATTATAAATATAATAATTAAAAAATATAACTTATAACTTAGATTAAATACACATTTTTTAGAATGAAATAAGTATAAGAAAAAATAAAACTATATTTTACTTTAAATTATAATTTTTTAATTATAAATATAATAATTAAAAAAAAAAAAAAAACTTAAAACTTATAGAAATTATTTTTAATAGAGAACATTATTTTTTTTCTTTCATGCTTGTTTGATATTGCACCACAATATCTATTAAATTGAACAATCTTATTAGCAAACACCAACATTTTTTATTTTTTAAGTTGTTTCATTGAAATACTCGTTCTCAATTATATAAAAAATATTATTTAAAAAAAATTAAAATAAGATAAAAAAAAAAAATTTAGTAATATAATATAAATTTAATAAATTAAATACTTTATAGTCATATTTGAGTGGGGAGGGCTCCCGCTTCGGTTCTCTCGCGCTGATCCTTCTGAGCGGGTGGCTTCCTGTCTTCCCCTATTTGACCTGACTGTATTTGTATTCTCTGCTTCAACGGTTGGCGGTAACTTTTGCTGGATTGGGGGTATTTTTAGTTTCTTCTAGATATATTGTGTGCTCGGTAAGTTACTTTAGATTTGGCTGCGGTCTTGAGGGGATAAAGCTATTTACCGACCTAACTTGCGGTGATTTGGAACCGTTGTGCAAAATGTTATGGATGGTGGTTTCCTGTTTGGCTTGGACAAGCGTTTTGTTTTGGTGAGGGTCCAATTCGTTTGGACCCTCACCAAACGAATTGGACCCCTCCTATGTCTATCCCGCCCATAAGGCGAAACAGGTAAACCTAAGTCGCAACGTGTCAAAGATTTAGAAACGTGTCGATTTCGTTGGCGATCGAGATAGTATTTAATCAGCATGGACCTGACTTGGAACCATCCAATTCAAATTTCTTCGATTATATTTAATCATTATCAGTGTCTTCTTCAGATTTTGATCAAGTAGTCTTTGCAAGCAAAATGGCGGATCAGTACAACCAGACCAAGGACATTGCCTCCGAAGCTGCCCAGCGTGGGAAAGAGTATGGGCAAGAGAAAACCGGTCAAGCTCAAAAACAAGCAACAGTAATAATTTGAATTTGTATTGCCTTCGTGGTTTTATTGTTTATAACAATCCTTTTAATAATATACTTTAGGTATATTTCCTTCTTATTACTGTGTTGGATTTATCTGTTGTTCCTATTTTTTTCATCCTCCTAAGGGAATGATGGATACGACGAAGGATAAGAGCTCCCAGGGATCTCAGGCTACCATGGGTAGGGCTCAACAGGCTAAGGAACAAACGGGTTCCATATTCCAACAGGTGCTACTCATTTTTCATTTTCTTGTTATAGTTTTTTGTTCTTAGTTTCGATATATGTATTGTTTTGTTTTGTTTCAACGACATGAATGTAATTTTTTTACTTATTCAGACCGGGGATAAGATGAGCGAAAGCATGCAGAGTGCGATGGAGGGAGTGAAGAGCGCCTTCGGTGGAAATAACAATTCTTAATAAGTGGCCGCATTATTTTTATTTGTGTTGTTCTTAATTGCTAGAAATGGACCTGTCTCTGGCTTTCTCGTTGCGTTACACGCAGTCGTTTGTTGGGAGATTTTGTGGACATATTAAATAAAGAAGATTACTTCTGAGCTTTAGTTGCTTCTATGGTCTTCAATCCTTTTGATGCGATTTCATTTTCTTGCGCCCTCAATTTTTAGCGTGAACATTTTTCACCATATTCTGAAGGAAATCATTTTTCCTTATAAAATATGAGTTATCTGTTACGGTGGAATGGAATCTCAATTAAGTTTTATGTTTATTATAATATTTAAATGAAAAAACAACTGAGAGAAGTTCGATGTGTCTATCCTTTCAAAATCTTCTTGGAGTCTAAACACGCTATATTTACAAATTATATTTAGAAAACATTCCAGCTAGTAGGCGTGAAGCAGCCTCTCTTTGTTCTATATCACAAATTTGTTCACTTCCGGATCCGATCACTGCCATCCAAATAAGTTCTGAAACCAATTTTCATATTTCATTCTCAATAAATAATAATCATTAATTATTATTGGCCTTGTCTCTCGTTACTGAAGTTTGAGGTACGACAGTTAGAGTTGACACTCAGCTAATATGGATGGACTAGTCTACAAGACGGCAACCAATGATAATATTACTCAGAGTGGGCAAGGAGTTATCGGAAGAGATTTGTTTCCGTCACATATGTTGTAACCAGTGATAATATTACTCAGAGTGGTCAAGGAGTTATCGGAAGAGATTTGTTTCCGTCGCATATGTTATAGTAAATGTTTTCATTCACTTTATATATGCTTTCATTAGATGTACGGGAGACGAACAAAAGCAACATAAAAGAATAACAAATTTTATTTATAAAAAGATCAAATCACTGGACATTGATGAAAACTATATAGTGGTCCATTGTATACTCATCCAGAAACCAAAACGTATTTTTGCTGCCTGTCACAACATAGTTTATAATAAATATGTGATCATTATGAGAAGGGAGTGCGTGATAGACATGATAAGCATATTACTATTATACTAATAGAATAGTAAGATATGCGGATGTTATAAAAATATTTATATTAATACAATAGTAAGATGAGAATGTTATAAGAATAATTAGGTTGAAATATTTATAATCTATAGTAGAAATATAAAGATATATTTATATATATAATAATTTAAAAAATATTATATATAAAAATATATTTTATTATTTTTCAAATTGATAGATTTTATTAAGAATGGTAGATTTTTATAGTTTTATTTCTTCTTTATTTTTAAAATTAATAGCTTAGAATTTAATGTATTTTTTAAGATAAAAAATATATTCTTATGTATTATAAACATCATTTTCATGCATAATTTTATTTCCACACATTTTAACAAATAAATCTTAAAAAAAAAAAATTGTACTTATATCTTGTCTATATACATAATTCAATATAATTATTTTTTCTACTATTTATAAATGATTTTCTCCTTTAACTATTGTTTATTATAGCATACATTATTATTTGGATAATTCTAAGATCATAAATCAGCCATGCAACCTCCTATGCCTTCTACCTTATCTCTCTTTATCCTAGCCACTATGGCATCATTATGATTATTTATGAAGTGTGACACCTTATCTCTCTTTCTCCTAGCCACTATGATATAATTATGATTATTTATGAAGTGTGACAGCCCCCACAAGGAACCTTGTTGACATCATATTTTATTGCAACAATAGTTCTTGTTAGGGCAGTACCTAGTATACCAAAACTTTGGCACCAAATGCACTTTTTTTTTTTTGTTCCACATGTCTCATTGCTATAGCAAAGCCCATAATGGTCTCAAAGGAATATCAAAAAATAATAATGTATTTTTAAAGAGATCGAAAATACCTCAATGATGAAGGGAGAAAGAATTTATTTTTGGCTCCTTATCCTAGAAAATATTATAAAGCTTTGAAGAAGAATTAGAGAATCCAAATAAAATTTCTACATGACCAAATAAATCTTGTCCATATACACTCTCATACGATGTCAAAATTCATAATATTTTTTATAAATAAACAAAAGCAATCCATCCAGTCAAATACTATATAGAAAACATAAAAGGAAAAAGAAAATATAAAAGACACAAATATTGGAGGTGCTCATAGACACTATAAAGAACCAATATATCATCTCTAGATAATATTCACAACACTCCAATGCAATGGATGGAGTAGTTGGTTGTATTTATACCAATAAAAAAATCCTAAATACATAAATGAGCTTAACTATAAGTCGATATAATAAAAAGGATTTAAGGTTAATTACAAGTTAATAGATTGGGTTTACCCATAAAAAGATTAACCATGGCCTATAGGGATTACATAATAATTACAATAAATTCAATATATTGTACAATGAGTTCCTTAGGACTATTCGATATTACATCATACAATATCAACCTTATCCATGATTTAGATTATAATTTCAACACTACTTGAGGAATTGGAAAAGAAACTTAGCAATACTTTTTTTAATAAATAAGAGTGTATGTACTCTAGTTACAACAACTTGAGAAGGGTTTGTGACATAAGTATACTCATGACTACCTAAGCTCAATGATGATAATGTAACCATATAATTATTGATGTACTCTATCAAGAATAATTATGAATGTGAAACTATTGTTCAAACATTTGATGTATTAATTTTATAATCTACTATTATAAAAACTAAATTATTCTCTTTTTTCCTATATAGTGATGGTTAAATATTTACTACTTTAAATAGATTTAATTTTTCTATAATGAGGAGTGAAACCTAGTTGTTTCACTTTTTTTGCTATGATAATTACTATTGTGATTTGTTATTATGATAGTTTTACCATTGTATTTTTCCTTTATAATGTGTTGTTATAATATTTTTAGTATTATGATAGTTATATTGTTATACTTTATTATTATGATTATTTTATTTTTGTATGTTACCATAATGATAGATTTATTTGCTATACTTTACTATTAATATAGTCTTACTACTCGACTATTATATTTTGTAAGACTTCACTATGGTACCTTGATATCATAATGATACGCAAAGAGAAGATAAATATTATTGATGTTGTAAGATGATTAATGAAGTTGAGTATAGTCTTTGTTACTATATTGTTCTAAATTCAAGTATTGTAATTTATGTCACTTATATTTACTTCTATATTTTATAAGTTGTTTATATACTTAATGTCATAGAGTATAGTACCTAATTTATTTTATTGCATGAGAATGATACTATCAAATATTGCTTATAAAAATTGTTTGCAAAGTATAGTTGAACTTTGAACCACACAAAGTAACCCTTACATTCTAAAACTATATATGTAAAAATTAGTGGATTACATTAAAATAGGATTTTAACTATAAGTTAAAGTTAGGTCCAAGGTGTAGACCATTTGGTTTGACCAGATCCCGTAAGGGGGCATAGGTCCAAGGTTCAAATATCAGGCCTTGTTGGACTGAAAGCTTATCCCTTTCTTGATGCTTTTAGTGATGTAAAAATTTTTAGATGATTGTGGCATGGTGGTTATAGGGGTGGACTATGTGAAGATATGTGTGGAATCTTCTAGGGTGGATAACACAGAATACTATGGTGGCCATAAAAATCAAATAGCCTGCTCAGATTCATGGTTGCTACCGATTCCACCATGTAAATTAAAAAAAAATAAACTATAAGTTAAAGTTGTAAGAGTATTGAACCAAAATTGTATCATTAAAAAATAATCAATCCTTTTGGACCAAATTAAAATAGGAGGACAACATATTTCTCATACTATAGAGGAATATCATTGGTCAAGAATGTTGTAGCTTCTTTGAATATCTATGATATATAATCAAGATCACTATAGGTCAAATATTGACCTTACATATGTATAGGATGACTAAAATAAGTTAGTAATCATAAAAATTTATCAAAAGTATAAAGTATTTCTAACACATGAATATTAATTTTAAAATTAATAAAATTGTTTTAGATATTTTGATTTTAAAATAGTAGAGAGTATAGAATGTGCTTCCTTGTTTGGTATATAATTTTTTTTGGCTATATAGGAATGAAAACTAGAAATTATATTACATATGGCATCAAAAATTTCTTTAAATTTAGGACCTAATAAGCTCACTAACAATATATGTAGAAAAATAAAATAACTAAGAAAAAACCATTAGTCATGGTTAGTCAAGGGATCGATTGAATTGATCATCGTCTATACCTAATACAAGAAATATGAGAAAGATTCATTGTAATAGAAAGTTAAGGTCCAAGGAATACTTAATGAAAGCATGAGATTCCAGAAATAAAAGAAACACTAATTGCTGCAATGTAAACTAACTAGCTTGATGCATGAAATAACACGGATATAATCAAATCAAAACCAAATGTAAAAGAGAAAGCAGGAGCACAACCCTTTTTATTAATGTGATTCCAACTCGGTTACAATACATCTCCTCCCTTTTTAAGGGCTAGGAGAGTTAGCATGTTTCCATTACAAAAAGTGAATAGTGATCT
Organism: Wollemia nobilis; assembly: GCA_028583015.1. Classification (NCBI taxonomy): domain Eukaryota; kingdom Viridiplantae; phylum Streptophyta; class Pinopsida; order Araucariales; family Araucariaceae; genus Wollemia; species Wollemia nobilis. The sequence continues at coordinate 1,014,303 of JAQPPZ010002954.1, forward strand.
TCTTCCGCATGCCCACATTTGAAACGGGCGGGCCAAAGTGTTGCCGCCGCTTACGATGATGAATCCTTGCTTGCTGCTTCTCCTGCGATCAAAGAAACACAGAGAGCGTTAGTAGCACCTGCAACAAGAGGATAGAACGTTTGACTTTAGAAATCAATGAGAAATGCATGTGAAAGATTGATTAATACATGCAACCTTGACAGAGACCCGAAAACATCACCAAAAGGCTCTGCCAGCAAAACAATCGATGAAACTGATCTCGTTACTCGCAAGTTAGTGAAAAGCACACAAACGTAGATAATAATATTTGATAAATATCTTGAAATCTAAACTAGATAACTAATAATAAATATATATTCTAACATAAAGCATAAACTATTTAAACAACATAAATTAAATTGAAACTAAGAACGTGTGTGGGGTGCCCAAGCGGGCCGCCCCCGTTAAAACTTGATTTCAATGCCAATCCACTAAGGAAGGGCCCAAAATCTCTTAGAGAATGAGTTGTCGGCAAATTGATGGATTACTATGGTCCAATGTCGGGTTCTAAGGTCCGGATTCACCTTTCTAACAACCACCAATAACCTCTCTTGCGAAAGAGATTACGGGTGTAGAAGAAATGAATCGAAAAGGATGCAATCGGGTGTTTGGTTTGGCAGCACTTCGTTGCTTGAAATGTCTACCAACTTGTTTTTTTGGGCGGGAAAGTCCGCCATTTTATAGACCCATGGGGTCTCTTTGGAGGGGCACGCAGGGATGCCACGTGGCGGCCATGCCTTCCCAAAAGGGAGGAGACTCCTCCTTGACTTGGGCTTACATGACTGCCCTTGTGACAGTCCGCTAACTGCCAATCTACCCACCTACGCGCGCATGCACAGCAGGTGGCAATAACTGACTGTCCTCGGCTGCCACTTGTTTAACGTCCGCTTTAAATTGTTTTAATGGCACTTTTAAATGTTTTAATGTCTGCCTTTGATTGGTTGAATTCCGCCTTTGATTGATTAAGGTCCTTTATTGGTTAATCCCATGGCGAAATGGAAGTTTGTCACGATATCGCGACGTCACGATATCGCGACACTTCGGCCAAGGCTTTTTGTCTGGGATTCGATCCGACACTTCGGCCAAGGCTTTGCTTTGGGCTCGAGTGTCGCGATATCGAGTCACGATATCACTCGCGATATCCTGACACTTTAGGTCACGATATAGAGCTTGCTTTTGATTAAGGCTTGTTAAAATGACCAGCTTTGCTTTGTTTACTTTTTGACCTTCTAAACTGTTGTGTAAGTGGCTAGGACCACTGTTTGACCTCTGAGGGCTGCCCTGAAAGTTGTGTGTGTCAATGCGATCAGTGTTTGTAGTCACATAATCGGATTGGTGTTGTTTTGGTGTCTATAGATGCCCCTTTTTGGGAAGCGCTATGGGTGACGCAGTGCTGAGCAAAAATAGATAACCAAAGCACTAATGATTAGGGTTTCTTGGTAACCTAACCAACTTTTGATGCCCCAAGTATGGAAAGGGCATGCATTCTTGAATCCTTGCTTCTGACGAGCTAAGGAATTTGATTTCAAGTGTTAACCTATTTTGGTGAGGTGTGACTTGAGCTTGGACATTGATCAGTCATGATTAGGCAAAGGGCGTAACCTTTTGTCCATAGGGGAACCTTGTGTTCATGCTTCGGGAATGCCAAGTGTTTGATCAATTTGATTGTTGCTTGTTTATTGCCCCAAGCAGGAGCGTGATTGTCTTTGTCAATGATTCTTTGAATGCATGTCATTGCTTTGATTGGGTGTGTGCTTGTTGATTGGTGACTAAGTGTGACTACCCCCTCAAGCGACGAATCGATGAGGGAATGACCTTCATGAGAAAAGCGACGAGTCGCTTGACCCAAGATGACTTGTGCAAGGGTGCCTTTAGATGGTTTACCATTAAGCATGTGCAATTTCCCGACATTTGGACCTATTTTTGGTGGGTGTTAACCCTTTTGGTGATGCCATAATGGGGTGAAATCGTCGAAAACCCGTCTTCCCGTGGAGCGGTCCGGCTATGGTAGCCTTCTTGGGGAAGTAGGAGAGTGACAATTTGAGCCCCGACATCGATTTTCTATGCCAAGAGGTTAAGTGCAAGAGCACTTGTGTCCGGCAATGCTTATTGCTATGTTTTTGTGTTGCATTTTTGTGATGTTTTTGTTGTTTTGATTTTCTTGCTTTGTGTATATGTCATGATTTTATGTTATGCATAATGATTGATGTTGATGGATGCATGCTACTTTATATTGATGTATGCATATGGTATGATAAATGCGATTGTTGTATGTTGATTTATTTTGATGGATGCATATGTTATGATGAATGCAAATGTTTTTGATTTATATGTGATATGCAGAAATGAAATGGATGGATAGAATTTGTGATGTTTGGCTATGGCACCATAGACTATTTAGAACTCTGTTATTTTGTCTTTAGGCGATTGTTGTGATGCATGACTTTGTATGTATACATGTGGTTTTTTTTTTTTTGTATTTTCTGATGGTATTGTAAGGATGAAAAGTAGCGCAGTTGGTTTAGAAATGTAGCTAAGGTTTTCCTAGACTCAGACGGTTTTAACTTACTAGCCATGACTCGTACTTTATCTTACAAGACTTTTGAACAAGGTATGAATCGGACTTGTTTTTGACCAAGCTATTTCACATCCCTGTGTGTGCAATTGAGTTCATTTATGTGGTATTTGTCAGGATACCGCCAGTGCCAGATGGGCTTTCAACCGAACTCGTATCGAGGATCACCTAATTAGCTCCACTAACTCCTTTGTTGTATTTAGTTAGATTAATCTACGGTGTTATCCAGGATACCATAAGCTAGCTCATCCTTATGCAAACATTGGTCTGCACACATGCAAAGCGAATGTGACAGACATATCGTCATGCGGGTAGGATACCACCATTGCCAGATAGGCTATCAACCAAACCTGTAATGAGGATCACCTAGATGGTTTTCGAATGCTGAGAATTCTAGGGATTCAAGTTCGGGATATTTGTTGGCTGAATGATTTAGAAAGTTGCTCGTCTATATAGTGATGAAAATCACTGTTTATTTTCTATTAATTCTTTTTGAGCAAGGATTTTGAATAGTAGTGATAACCACTGTTATTTGATTTTGTATTTTGAGTATTGTGAGTTTGGGCTGGTGAGTGGCCTTGATCCTTGTGGCCTTGGGGACGACTACGCATCCTTTGCAGGGACATGTAGTACGAATCCTTACGACGTTGGGAACCAAGGGGGTGATGGAGATTATGGAGTAAGGGCATTGATCTTTTAGGCCTTGGGGATGACTACCCATCCTGGTTAGGGGCGGATAGTACGAATCCTTACAACTTGGAGACCAAAGGTGAATGGAAAGTGTTAGGATGATGATTTGTTGGAATTTTGTTTGTGAATGGCGTTGATCCCTTTTAGGTCTTGGGGATGACTACCCATCCTTGGCAAGGACGTGTAGTACAAATCCTTACAACTTTGGGAACCAACTATGATTGGGATTTGGTAGTGGTAAAAACCACTTGTTTATGGAGGTGAATGGATAGGAAAGAGCTCGTCCTTTTGTCAATTCTTAGCATTCTAGAACCATTCGCATGGGGGGATGAGCAAGATAACCGTTTCACTTATGGTGACCTGGATTACTACGCAGGTTTCATCTTTCGTTCACACAACTTGGGAATTTTTATGTGTTTTAATTTGTGTTGGGATGTTACGTAACAAGGTGTATTTCAAGTGTAACTCTACCTTCGTAAAATCTGTCTGACTCGATACATTACATAGCTAAAGAGCAAAATGATGACTGAATCATGAAAACTCTTGATACATTAAAAGACCACTGACTCTAGTGTGGTAAAAAGCAATGCATGGTGTTTTTGTTGTTTTTGTAAAATGGAACAAGTGTGGAACAAGATGGACTAGCAGAGCAATTACAGCCTATGGTGCCTTTGACCTGTACGACCACAAATATGCAATGTATGGATGCAATGCTTTAATGCAGCTATGTATTTTTGTATTTTTGATGGATTGATTTTTGTGAATATGAAGATGAGGTGCGAGAAGAGCTCTCTATTGATGAATTTGAGTATGCCTAGAAATGAGATGCAAAAATTTTTTTTGTTGTTTTTTGATGATTTTTTTGAATTTTAACTTTTCTTATTTTTGACCAAGCGATTGTGGAAATCCTTGGAGCATTTTGGGATTGACCAAGCGATTTTAGGGATCCTTGGAGCATTTTTGGGATTTGACCAAGCGATTATAGAATCCTTGGAGCATTTTTGGGATTGACCAAGCGATTATAGAATCCTTGGAGCATTTTTGGGATTTGACCAAGCGATTATAGAATCCTTGGAGCATTTTTGGGATTTGACCAAGCGATTATAGAATCCTTGGAGCATTTTTGGGATTTGACCAAGCGATTGCGATAATCCTTGGAGCATTTTTGGGATTGACCAAGTGATTGAGATAATCCTTGGAGCTTTTTGGGTTGACCAAGCGATTGATAATCCTTGGAGCATTTTGGGATTGACCAAGCGATTGCGATAATCCTTGGAGCATTTGGGGTGACCAAGTGATTGCGATAATCCTTGGAGCTTTTGGGGTTTTGACCAAGCGATTGTGATAATCCTTGGAGCTTTTTGGTTTGGATTATGGCTCTTCAGGGGATAGAGGTACCCCCAGCTTGATGGTCTTTGCACTCCGGATCTGGCTCTGGAGGGATGGGCACGAATGGATCGTCCCTATGCACGGATAGGAGGACAGGGTCTACCCTCGGTACTGATATTGCTATGGGATCTCTGGGCGGAAATTGATATCTGTATGCCCAAAGTGGCGGATGTAACGCTTGGTCCCACTGCGGTGGGTTAACGCGCCACTCATGCCCTAGTATTATGTTTATCTGTTGACATGCTTCATCGATTTTTATGGGATGTCGATGCTGTCGCATGTGATTGCTGTGGGCTATCTCTGTTTTATCCTCACCTTCGACCAGTGAGTACAGCTCATCATAATCTAGAGATTCCGAGACATGGAGGACTGCATCATCAGGTAGCCCTACGGTTAAAGGTTGATCCTCTTCGAAAGGAGCCTCATGTAAGTTGGGCCTTGGGAGCTCCAAAATCTTGGTCTCTACCGACTCTAAGTGCTCTAGCGCTTTGCATGTATCGGGAGATTTGAGCTCCTCCTCTTTGGTTGGTTCTTGTTGAGGAACTTGGGGCTTATGGAGGGGTGGCCAGATAGCACCCCCCATGCCTTGGTAGGGCAGTTCATCCCGCTCTTCTTCTCGCTCTGATTCCTTAGAGGCTTCTTGATGAATTTCTAAAGGTGGCCCATAAACCTGAGTGGGTTCCTGAGGAAGGCGCCCATCATTGGTTATAGGATTAGCCTCCCGCTCATGTCTAGGAGGCATCGAGGGCGGTGCTTGATGAGGTCGTGGAGACTTGTCTCGCACCCGGGGGTTGTGCCTCTCATAATGTTTTGTCTTATGTGTGTGAGGGGTTGGAGTCCTCTCCTGCATAGTGTGTTGGAACAACTCATCCTTCTGGTGCTGAAGGTGCTCTTTATTTAGAAGATACCATTGCTCTAACTGTTGTCGTTCTAGCTCAAGTTGCGTGAGTTGCATCCGAGTGTGCGAAATGCTTGACAGATTCTAAGATAGTTGGTCTTACCGCCTCATGTCTAGAAGGCCTAGATGCCTCTCCTAGATATCTATCTCGGTCGTAGTGATCCAAGATCTCTATAGGCCGCCTCCCTCTGTTGGAGGTAGTGGCATTTATCCGAGGCTCTGGCCTCATTAGGTGATCCTGATAGCTAGCATTTGCGGAGGCGTCTTGCTCCCGTGATGTATATTGTTCTTGAGGAAGGTAAGGGTTTTCCTCTTGCTCTTTGTCATAAGTGAAAAAGGAATGGGTGGAGTTGGCTCGCCCTGCCTGAGGAGCCTTGTGCTCTGGATTTGTCTTTGTAGTCCTGACAACTAGAGGGGGTGAAGGAGGGATAGTGTAATGATGTGGTTCCTCCCGTTGAACCCTATGTTGACCTAGCGCTTCATCGCGCGGTGACCGCTCATAGCGAGCATCTAAGGGAGCTCTCCTATGGATGTACCCCTCATGGAAGGGTGTGTGCTGAGTGCTATGCTGAACAGGAGTGCTCCTCGAAGAGGTGCCCCTATAGTCCCATTCCATCGGGGCACGGAGGGGACTGCCTTGTGTGTCAGGCCGCCAAGGTGGTATGACCAAATCCTTGGGGCTATACCGGAGGTGACTTGTGCCTCCTTGGATATTCCCCATAGCATCCGCCCGTGATTGGGCTTGGCTACGGGTGAGCACCATTGTGGTGCTCTTCTACTAGCTAAGCAGATTTTTATCTCATTTATGATGATTTTTCTTTTTGTTACACTAAGAAGAAATGAACACACACATACACAAATAGTGATTATCTCTTTTAAGGATTAATAGTGTGTCCTAAACTGGTTTAGTGCATTTTGATGTTTTGTTTTGTTTTTGCAAGTTTTGAAGAACGTTTAAATGCATAATGTTGGCTCATATGACTCCCATAAATGGTCGCCCCTTCAATATACCATTGTCGGACCGATATACCAACCTCTCTATATACCCGCCCTTACGAGAGGGAAACTATAGGTACGTGAGAGCAGATGGTACGTGGAACATAGGCGGTACGAAAGGGGGATTGTCCTGTTAATGACACCTACCATAGAAGACTTATCCTCGCATGCATGGGAATCACCCCGACGAACACTCGGTCAGCTTTCGTCAGGATTTACGCCTAACAACAGTGACAATCGAGGAAATGGATGCAAAGTTAAGCCAAGGTGGTGATGAACCCACCGTTGGTCTTGCTCAAGGGCTGGGGTCTTACGACCAGCTCCTTGGTTTAATTTTACCACGTGATGTGTGTGGGGTTCATTTTATTTAATAAAAATGAAACAAGCATAAACAACTTTCCCTAAGCAAGTAAAAGTTGACAAAAAAATAGAAACAAAAAATAATAATAAAAATAAAATAATAAAAAAAGACAGGTACAACTTTAGAACCTTACCTCTTTTTACTCAATTGCTCGGTACCTTTAAGCACAAAAACATAAATTTCAATCAATTTCTGAATCTAAAAAAAAAAGGGACAGGGTCCCACCGTGATCGCCACTGAAAGCATGAGATTCCGAAAGAAAAACACTAATTGCTGCAATGTAAACTAACTAGCTTGATGCATGAAATAACATGGATATAATCAAAACAAAAGCAGGAGCACAACCCTTTTTATTAATGTGATTCCAACTCGGTTACAATACGTCTCCTCCCTTTTTAAGGGCTAGGAGAGTTAGCATGTTTCCATTACAAAAAGTGCATAGTGATCTTCTTTCGCATGCCCACATTTGAAACGGGTGGGCCAAAGTGTTGTCGCCGCTTGCGATGATGAATCCTTGCTTGCTGCTTCTCCTGCGATCAAAGAAACACAGAGACGTTAGTAGCACCTGTAACAAGAGGATAGAACGTTTGACTTTAGAAATTAATAAGAAATACATGCAAAAGATTGATTAAATACATGCAACTCTGACAAAGACCCGAAAACATCACCAAAAGTTGCTGCCAGTAAAACAATCGATGAAACTGATCGCTGTTACCTGCAAGTTAGTGAAAAACATAGAACGTAGAATGTAATGCAAGATGTCTTCGATAAATATCTTCTAAAATCTAAACTAGACGTAAAGCATAATGCAGTATATATATATTCGAATAGAAAGCATAATCTATTTAAACATCATAAATTAAATTGAAACTAAGAAAGTGTGGGGTGCCCAAGCGGGCCGCCCCGTTAAAACTTGATTTTGACGCCAATCCACTAAGGATGGGCCCAAAATCTCAGAGAATGAGTTGTCGGCAAATTGATGGATTACTGTGGTCCAATGTCGGGTTCTAAGGTCCAGATTCACCTTCTAACAGCCACCAATAACCTCTCTTGCGAAAGAGATTACGGGTGTAGAAGAAATGAATCGAAAAGGATGCAATCGGGTGTTTGATTTTGGCAGCACTTCGTCGCTTGAAATGTCTACCAGCTTGTTTTTTTGGGCGGGAAAGTCCGCCATTTTATAGACCCATGGGGTCTCTTTGGAGGGGCACGCAGGGATGCCACGTGGCGGCCATGCCTTCCCAAAAGGGAGGAGACTCCTCCTTGACTTGGGCTTACATGACTGCCCTTGTGACAGTCCGCTAACTGCCAATCTGCCCACCTACGCGCGCATGCACAGCAGGCGGCAATAACTGACTGTCCTCGGCTGCCACTTGTCTAACGTTCGCTTTAAATCGTTTTAATGGCACTTTTAAATGTTTTAATGTCTGCCTTTGATTGGTTGAATTCTGCCTTTGATTGGTTAAGGTCCGCCTTTGATTGGTTAAGTCCACCTTGGTGCGAAGATGGGAGTTTGTCGCGATATCGCGACATCACGATATCACGACACTTCGGCCAAGGCTTTCTTTTGGGCCGAAGTGTCACGATATCGCGACGTCGCGATATCGCGACACTTCGGCCAAGGCTTCCCTTTGGGCCTGAAGTGTCGCGATATCGCGACACTTCGGCCAAGGCTTTGTTTTGGGCCCGAAGTGTCGCGATATCATGACACTTCGATCAAGGCTTTGTTTTGGGCCCGAAGTGTCGCGATATCGTGACACTTCGGCCGAGGCTTTGTTTTGGGCCCGAAGTGTCCGATATCGTGATATCGCGACACTTCGGCCAAGGCTTTGCTTTGGGCCCGAAGTGTCGCGATATCGTGACACTTCGGCCGAGGCTTTGCTTTGGGCCCGAAGTGTCGCGATATCGCGACACTTCGGCCAAGGCTTTTTCTTTTATTAAGGCTTGCTTTTGATTAAGGCTTGCTTTTGATTAAGGCTTGTTAAAATGACCAACTTTGTTTTGTTTACTTTTTGACCTTCTAAACTGCTGTGTAAGTGGCTAGGACCACTGTTTGACCTCTGAGGGCTGCCCTGAAAGCTGTGTGTGTCAATGCGATCAGTGTTTGTAGTCACATAATCGGATTGGTGCTGTTTTGGTGTCTACACTTAACAAAGAAGAAGATTCTCACTTTCACAAAGTAAAACTTCTAGGAATCAAAGAAACAAAAGGGTTTCTAACAAAATGGAAGAATATCAAGGTAAGTTTTATATGCTTAAGAGGAACTAATTTGTATTATAACTATTTAAGGACCTTAAAAATATCATCCCTCCCAAGCATAATGTAAAATATATGAGGGATGAAGTTGAGGATTGGATCAAAATATAAATAAATACTTTGAGTTAAGGGTTTTTTTGTAGAATAAACTAAGATCACATGGGTAAATTTCTAGCTAATAGGCGAGGACGCCTCTTTCTAGAATAAACTATAGGTTAAAATATGTTTAAAATTTGATAATATTACATGGGAATAATTTTTGTCTTATTTACATAGAAATGGATATCACAACTACATTTTAATTAAAAATGATTGACTTGTAGAATTCGAGCTAGGGAAGATTGAAGAGAATCCAATATTAAAAACCTCCACTAAAATTCTAAAGTATGTCCCATAATACCAACAAGATAAGAGGTTTAAACTCAACAAAATTCATTGTGGATGTGAACCCATAAATAATGTTTGATGTAGATTTGCATAGTCCTCTTACCATAGATCAAGTTTTGAAAAAACCATCAAAGAAAAGTAGAAAATAAGCAATCAATGCATATTATAAGAAATTTAAGGAAAGGATTTGGTTTAGAAATTGTATCCAACTCTTTCCTTAGGAAGAAATTATTAACATAAATTCACTTTAATATCATCAATGCAAATATGGATAAAAAAATGTTTAGGAATGGAAAATCAAACCACTTGTAGTCTCTATATAAGAGGCAATACCAATACCAAAATGACAATAAAAATAGAAATAGTGTCTAAATAATAGATGTTACAACTATAGTGGAGACTACTATACAAATCAATATTCTTAGAGGAGCAATGTATTGAAGGATAAAACACATAGGTAACCACCATAGCTAGTATATCATCTTCATAGAGTGTGGATAATAGAAAAGTGAAACATTGATGTTATTATAGGATTTATCAGCTATAATAACATCAATCCAAATTTGATTACTTTACTAAAATAAATTAATGCGTAGATAATAAAGAATACAACATAGTCATACAAGGACCCTTTTAAAATAATTACTTTAGGAAATGTATTAGCTATGCAACTTAGAAAATCATAGAGGAAGGATGTCCTTTATATGTAGTACATAGAGAAGAGTTTGAACAAGTCCCCAAGTTTAAATAGTGTCTTTTATTAAAAGAATACAAAGATGCATTCTAAAAAGAAATTTTAGAATTACCACAACAAAGAAAGTTTTACTTCTCCATATATTCTTCCAAGAGAATGTCCATCCTAAAATTAGTAGTTATACTAAAATATTGGACTAAATTTTAAGGGATCTACTCAAGTTGAACTAAATGGATTAGTAGTATGAGTGAGAGGAGTATCTACCCTTGGTAGAATTTACTTATAGTAACTCCTACCGCTCTAGTATTGAAATGGATCACTTTAAAACCCTATTTAGTAGAAGATATAGAACATCACTCAATTGGAATAGAGTGGAATTCAAGACAGTGGTGAGACCATAAATGTTGAAATAAATGGAATACCAAGTCAAGTTGATCAAGCAATAGCTAATAAAATCTATAGATAGATAGACAAGTTATGATATTAAAACCATGACCCATAGGTACCTTAAAGTTGGAAACATAATATTTTTATAGTTAATCCATAGAAACGTTCCATTAAGTTTAGGATATCATCCATGCAAAGCTCAAAGGCTTGTTGGGACATTCAAGATACTCAAAGTAGTAATCCTAGTTGCCTATCGGTTGTTTACACCTTATATACTAAATTTATAATAAATTTTATATTTCATTATTGTAAAATTATCTTGCTAATGCATCATATATTCTAGACTAGAAAAATCTTTAAGTACAAGATTCAAGAATCTTTTTTATTGAACCAATTAAAATTCTAGAAACAAGGGCGTTGTAACTAAGGAAAAGACAAGTGTTACAATGTAAGGTCTATGGGGATGAACATTATAAATAAAATACCACTTAGGAAGACATAGAAGAACTTTAGGAGCTTTATCCTCATTTATTTTAATAAAATTCATAGTATAACTAGTTTAGATTTTTTTTTATAAAACTCTTAATTTCTTGTTTTGCATATAAATATGTGTAGGATAAATTATTCTTTTTTGGAAGAATTATATACTAATATGATGTAATTATAATTATAATTTTATTTAGTCATCACTATTTTAAGAGAGATAGTATATCACATACCAAAAAAATATGTTTTTATTTATTAATTTCTTGATCATGTCATAAAATAAAATTAGTGACTTAATAATTAAAACTATTTTGAAATTCATAATTATTATTAATAAAAACTTTAAAAAAAAATTATATGATTTAATAGGACCCTTAAGAATGTGGATGAGAGAAGGTATTAGTAGGGGTAAATTGGTATACTTATAAGAAGCGAACCACTAGAGAAATCTCACACTCACATATCTCATTTTTTTTATAACATGACTATGTGTTATTTGAATGATTCCTAATTTTATTATGGATTTAGAAACTAATATATGTTTACCTATTTAGTAATTTCACTTCATATTTCCAACCCCTCCCCTTCCTTCTCCTTTTTCACTTTCACCCATTTCGCCTATGCCACCCTCCCCTTGGTCGACCTATCTCTGTCTTGCTCTATTACCGATCACCTCATTATCCCCACAATATTGAGTGATTATATTGAGCCTAATGCCTATGTGTACGATTAGCTTGTTGACCTAGTCCTTTAAGACAAATATTTTTTCCCTTTCCTTCACCTCTTCTTTGGTGATGAGATTGAGATAACTATGGCTTTCCTTGAAACCTAGGATAATGGCATTGTGTCTGTCCGAGGGAGGAATTTTGTCATCGATGTCAAACTCCTTATTTCCATAATTGGTCATTTTCATGAAGGTCATTGTTCCATCCATCACCACAAGCACAATTGGGAAGTTGAGTTGGAACACTTCAAGGGAAATGAAAAAATCATTAAGAAATTCAAGGGGCTAGGCCTCTTTAGAAGTGACTTGTCCATACCCTAGAATGCTGTCATGAAACCCATTATGGAGTTCATTTGCATCGACGACCCTGATAAAACCATGAAAACCTACCATTTGGCCTTCATAAATCATTTCAAAAAATTAAACCCCTTGATAATCCCTATGTTCTTCCTAAATTACATGAACCACTCTATTTCCTCCTGCAAAGACAAGAAGAACCATGACCTTCCCCGAAATCAAGGTATGCTTAAGGTTATCTAAAATTATATCATTACCAATAGTCCTAAAACTAACCCAGACCCTAACAACCTTGCCCAAAATAATTTCCCTATCGAACACTTGTCCATAGTGGAAAAGAAGAAAAAGGCAACTAAAGCCCTTTCAAATTGAAGGTGAGGAAAAGCATTACCTTTGATAGCAACGAAGAACCGGTGAGGAAGTTGGTAAGGATTTAGAACCTGGATGCCAAGAGTAAGGTGATTGACATCAACGACAATAATGAGGAGAACAATAAGCTTAAGGATTACATTATTGGCTCTACTACGAAAATGATGAATTGTACTATGAACATCAGGGAGGGGCTTCACAAGCTATTCTACACTGATCAGATGACTCAAGCTAATATTGTTGCTGCTGAACCAACCTAAGTGACTATCAATATTGAACCCAAGGATGGCAAACCTAAGGAACTGGTTGAAGAGGACAATAAGGAAGAAGAAAAATTTGATGTTGAGGAATTACTTCCTCTATCTCACCATGTTCCATTTGGTATTTTTCGTCTAAGTTTTTTAAGTCCTCTTCGCCTCCCTGTGTGGAGCTAAAGTTCTGCTGGTCTTTAAGGTTTCTATGTTTCTGTCTTGCATTTATGTATTTCTTAGATTTTCTCATTTGTCTAAGCTTAGGTTATGGTTTGAAGCTACGTCCTCACTTTTGGGTCTTCAAGGTTGTCTTTATTTTGTCTAAAATCCTCTTCTACGGCCTTCACTTTTTGGTTTTCTATTGGGGTTCTCAATCGTCCTTACAACATGATACTACTTTCTAATGCTTTTGTAAATAGGTTCAGGGATCCTTAAAACCCTTTTTTTTGCAATATAAACATTTTTACTTAGAAAAAAAAATTAATATCATGTGTAACACATCCAATTACTCTTTTGTTTTATTAAAAATGTTTAAATTATATAATATATGTATAAAAATAATTTCCTTATTTTTTGTTTGTTATTTATATTACATACATGTATATACGGATGCATATTCATGACGAGTGCCTTATACTGGTTCAAACTTAAAAATTTCCAACTTAATTATGCTTTATATTCAAAGAGACATGGGGATGTTACCTTGATAATTATCTTTAAGGAGTTGATCAAAGAAAGGTTAGTCTTATTTTAGATCCATAGACCTTAATTTTATTAACTTTCCTTTTTGCATTTTCAAGAGATGCATAGCATTATCATATAATATTTTGGTAAGAAGAGAGGAAAAGGGATCTATTTGAAGAACCAAATACTTTTTATTCATCTTGTTGAAACCTTGAATGGAGAACAATTAGGCGCTACATCAAAAAAAGCTTTTAAGGGTAACTAAAAGATAGCGGTTTTTTACAGTGGTAAAAAAACACCCTAATAGACCCTAAGAAGGTGATTTAAAACTTTCCTTAAAACACTAAATTGAAAAATGCCTTTAAGCACTATTATAAATGATAATTTTTTTATGGTGATTAAAAACCATCCTAATAGAACCTAAGAGGGCAATTTAAAACCACCCTTAAAAATCACCTATAATCTCTCTCTCTCTGTCTCTCTCTCTCTCTCTCTCTCTCTCTCTCTATATATATATATATATATATATATATATATATATATATATATATATATATCTAAAGATAGCAAATCTCTTTCCTTAATAGGAAAAATAGTTTGCCCTAACAACCCAAAAAGAGTCTTGGTCAAGCCCTAGAAATCTTCTTGTATTCCAAAAAATCACTCTATCAAGGAAATTTGGGATTATAAAAGACATCTACAAAAATGTCATAAGTCTTGGGAGTGTTGAGGTAGCAAGTTGTGAGTTGCAAGCTAGATATTATTTCTTGCATATTTTAATTTGATGCTTCTTTACTCACTGCCTTGAGTTATCTCTAATTTCTTGAATGAAATTATTTTCAAATTGGAAATGAAGAAATGGTTAATTGTAAACCCAAGTTCTTTGATTTCCTAAATGAAATTGCATATAAGTGTTAAAATATTATCTTAAAAACTATCCTCCTTGTCGCATAGAAGATTTATGTTTTTTGACCACTAAACCATATAAAAGCTTTCAGGTTGTTTGTTTGAATTTTTTGTGAAATATCCAGGTCATGTTTTATTTCATTTGTAATAGAAAAAGTTTATAATTATTATTTTATATAATTCACTTTCTTAAAACCCTTGCAAATAGTTATTTTTGTTTCAAACAACTTATGGAATTGTAGTAAAACACGGGATTTTGTGATGGGTTTTTATTGTGGTAAAGGAAATTGTAGTGGGTCTTATTGAACCCCCAAGACTAAGGCAACTACATGCAATGAGGAGGCCTTTGGTTACTTCTACCTCCACACATATGGGTGCACAAGTTTTTGAATTTTCCCTTTGTTAACTCATACAAGGAAATGAACTTTCAAATCGTATTTTTAATGTGTTCTAGGGTTAGTGGTATTATTAAATGAAAACTTAGAAAAATAACCAATACTAGGATAGAGAAAATAATTTCAATTAGAAGTTCAAAATTTGAATACTAGGGTTTCATAAATAGCCTGATCCCCTTATGAAAGAAATCCCTTCCTAGTCCTTCATTTCTTGAGAAAAGCATAATCGATTATAGTTGGGCACAATGGTAAATTTTTATCTCAAATAAAATTAGAGGAGACCAATTTTGAAATGTCTACTTGTAGCTAGAAAAGTGTGCCAAAAATCGGTAAACCTACATTAAACCTCTCTTATTGAGTCTAAAAGCAAAATGAGCATGTTTTCACTTTCTAGATAATAGAAAAGGTTGAACATGCTTTATCAGTGGTAAATAATTACCTATGACTGAGAAAGGAAGGATTACCTGAGCTAGATATATCTCTAAATCTATTAAAATAACCTTCTTTCATTTTGGTTGATATTTGTTTTTGGAATCATGTACTCTAATATTATGGTAGACTCTTTGAAGTTTTGAAAGAGATTTTACTTGGAGACTTTACTAACGTTGTTTAAGATTAACTCAAGGCTTGGTCACCTTTAGAAACATTGAATGTTATCTTGGATAATGGTTTTGGTGAATTCTTCTTGCAAGAAATTAAATATTCTTCATAAATATCACACATGATCCTTGATTTTGCTTTTGAATATTTCTTCACTCTATGTAGAAATAAAACTTAGCTGATCACAACTTTTCACATGACATCAATTATATCCCTACAATTTTTTAATTGGTTATATGGTATTGAGATGGACCCCACAATATTACATCATGACTTTGTTACCACTATATTTTATCAAACAACATAGTGGTATTTTGCAATAACATTTTTTGAAAGTATGCAGATATGTCTTGGCAAGAGTTAAACCTAAATTTCCACCTTCAAAGTTAAAATTTTTAACCACTTGAGCTCATGCTATTTAATAACCATAACCTTACATTATGTAAGGCATAGGAGTATATTTTTTATAAAATATAATCATACTTTTAAACAAACAAATCCATAAATAGATAGAAACTTTGATAACTAGTTGATGATTGAAATTTGTGCTATTGTTAATTTGAATCCCCAAAAAAGGAAAAACAAAAGCATAAATTATAATCCAAATATGCTTAATTTTATGTGATTGTGATTATTTAGTTTTTCATTTCTACAAATTAGAATGGAAGAAGAAATCTATATTCATCAATATGTCATATTGGTAGGTACAACATGCAACTTTATTTTTATATCTATTGTTACGTCTCTCAATATTGTGTAATTTTAGTTTGATGTTGCTATATATGAATAACATATTCTAGTTCATCATAACTTGGGTGTGATGCATGTGGAGAAAAATATATATGAAAATCTATTTGAAACACTGCTAGGTATCGATATAAAGTCAAAGGATGGTAAAAAATCCCATGAGGATTTAAAAAATGTGGGTATCAAGAACACATTATGGCCAATAATGAATGGAAATAAGACATATATTTCACCAACAACCTAAAATATATCAAAGGTTGAGAAAGAAAGGGTCTGTAATACATTATACAATATGAAAGTATCAAATGGATATAGTTTGAATATTAGAAAATATGTTTGTATGAAATAACTTAATATCCAACACCTGAAATCACACGAATGCCATGTTCTCATGCACCAAATTATTTTGATAGTGCTACAATGTGTGCTTGATAAGCCAATCCAACAAACCATTGTCATTTTTGCATGTTCTATAGAGATATATGCACTAAAGTGGTGGATCCCATAAAAATAAAGAAAATATCAGTAGAGGTCATGGAGATGTTATGTTTACTTGAAAAGTAATTTTCCCCTTAATTTTTTGATATCATAGTGCACCTTATTGTTAACTTGCTATAGGAGATATGTTTATGTGGACCTGTACAATATCAATGAGTGTACCCTTTCAAGAGGTTTGTTTGTGTTCATCAGTTTCATAAACAACCATTTTCTTAATTTTTGTATAGTGTCTCATCTATTCGAAATTGTTTGTTTCCTTTCTTATAATTATGAAGATTTTTAAGGGCTATGTAAAGAACCAAGCTAGAACCAAAGGTTGTATTGGTGAATGTTATCTTATCAAGAAATATGTTTTATTCTATGCAGACTACATGATATGTACAAAAGTAATTGGTGATCACCTTGGTCACAATGAGGTATGGAGTGATGAGGACGAAGAAAATATAATAGATGAGAGAGCTTTATCTAGTGGAAGAGACTTTTATTTGGATGAAAATTCTCACGAGAAATCCCATAAATGCATTCTCTTCAACATGGACAAAGTTTAACCTTGGGTAGAGTAAGTAGATTTTTTTTTTATTGTTTTTTTTTGGTATTAATTTAGAGAGAGGGTTTTAAAAGGGTCCCCAAAACCTTATACATACAACCAAACTCTCAACCGTAATTACAAACTCAAAAATATTGTACCTATTAGGAATAATCGAGAGAGTTTAATTCCTAATAACCATAATGATTCCGAAGAGAACTTAGAAAAGCACAACGCTTTGAAGTAAAAACAAACTCTAATAAAATTTGGTCAAAGGGCAAAGCGAGACCGAACACCCCTTCCAACAAGAGCCAAAGGGGTTTCCGAATCCTCCTTACAAAAACAAAGAATCATGAGCCTCTTTTCTAGCAAGGGAAACTACATCATTTGGGACATCATTTTTCCACATTGAAAAGTAGCATAGTGGACACCACGGTTGGCCAACATATCAGCCATTGCATTACTCTCATGGAACACATGGTGAATGTTCACCTATTTAAAATACAATAATATCCTATATTCGGTAATAATATTGAGAACGTTCCAGCTAGGTGTACACTCCCCTTTAAGCATCTTGATTATGTTCAAATATTTGCCTTCGATTTCCACATTCTGAAATCCAAAATTTGCTAACAATTTCACCCTCATATAAGATGCATGAGCCTCCATAAATTGAGAATATTGGAAACCAAGGGGTCAAGAAAATGCCATGAGGATGTCACCATTCTCATTTTGCACAACACCGCCTGCTCCAGCCTTATCGGGGTTACCCTTTGAGGCCCCATCAAAGTTGAGTTTCAACCAATTAGGAGCCAGATGGGCCCACATAATTCCTTCTCTAGGATTATTTTTAGGAGGTCTGAGGAAGAGGGCTCCAACCCAATTTAAATTCCAAATCAACTTCATCAGAGGAGGAGCATGCCTTGGGTCGTTTACCCACAAATGTAGCCAAGACATTCTTCAATGCTCTGTTAATGATCTTAGTACCCACCATGATAACATCAGTATCAAAATCATTAAAAACATGGGAATTTCATTCTTTCCAGACCCCCCACCACATGTGGGGAAGCATAATTTTCCACAACCAAGATAACCATTGGGACACGAACGATGAACACCATTGAAGGATGTTGTCCATCAATGTACTTGGAAACACCCAATAAATGTTAAACCAATTAAAAATAAACATAAATACCTGCCATGTGAATGGGTAGCTAAGGACCATATGTTGCATGGATTCCCAATATGATTTGCATAGATAGCATCTATTTACCATAATGCGACCGATATTTTGAATATTCTCCAAATAAAGTATTTTATTTTGAACCACCAGCCAAAAATAAATATTGAAATTTGGGATTAGTCTTTAATACAAATAATATTTGCTGGAAAAGGAGCCTCATATTACAGGATAAGGAAGGAATAAGTTGATTTCATAGTAAATTCACCTTCAGCTTCCTCGCTCTAAATCACACTATCTCTGGAATCATCTTGCCTTATTGCATACCTATTAAGTTCTACTAAAAGTTTCTACCAACTGATGAAATCATTCTATTTGGACACCTAATAGGGATGAGAATTCCATGAACGCCTACCATTGACAATAGGTATATATTGGGAAACCCAAATTTCACCTTCCTCCATCGCTTTCAAAGCAAGAGCCCTAAGATTTGGGTCATCCAATAATGACTCTTCCCTCAACCAATGGTCTTCCCAAAACTTGACATTTCTCTAATCACCAATGATCCTTCTACTTTTAGCCTTCACAAAGTCCCTGATATTCATTAAGCTTCTCCAAAAAATAGAGCCTCTTAGGGAGAGATCATATGACAATAAAGAATTAAATTTGTATTTCTCTTTAAGGATAGAACACCAAGGTCTCTCAGCATTCGAAGCAACCAACCACTCTGATTTACCAACGAGGGCTCTATTCATAAGTGCTAATATTTTCAAATTAAGACCCCCATCCTTTCTCCTCTTGCAAATATGATCCCAAATGACCAAGTGGTACTTGCATTTTAAATATGATCTAGCCCAAAAGAACATTTTACAAATACAATCAATTTTATTCGTTACTTTAGCAGGGAGCATGAATAGGGACATGAAATAAATGGGTATTCTTTGGGGCATACTTTGAACAAGTACCACCTTCCATAATTGGCTCAACAACACCCTTTTCCAAGAGGCTAGTTTATGTTGGATTATTTTAATCAAATGGTCCCATAGAGAGTCATTCTCCCCATGAATAGAGGCAGTCCAAGATAGGTCATTGGAAATATGGTAATCCTACAATTGAGTATATTCATAATATTTGATTTCCTGGACTCTAGAGTGTTAACAAAGAAGATAAAGCTCTTCGTAAAGTTGATCTCCTGACCAAAAACCCTCTCATAACACAATAAGATCTTTTTAATATCTCGGGAGAAAAATACTGATGCACCACTAGCAATCATAGTGTTATTAGAAAATTGGTGATGAGATATAGGCATACATGGGAAAGGGGAAAGTGGATCACCTTAAATCAAACTATGGTGAGACTTAAAAAATCTAGACATCGATCCGTTCACAAGAATGGAGAATCAAACTGAAGAAATCCAAGCCGAAATAAGGGTGAACCACTGATCGTTGAAGATAAACTTCCTCATCACCTCTTGTAAGAATGGCCATGTCACTTTGTCATAAGCCTTATTGATGTTGAGATTTAAAAGGAAAGCCTCTCTACCACTGTACTTGATCGAATGAAGAAGCTCATGCATGAAAATAGCACCATCTAATATTTGTCTACCCGACACAAAGGTGCTCTAAGCCATATCAATGAGATTTGAAAGCAGCCCCTTGAGTTTGTTAGACAGAGCCTTAGAGAGGAATTTATATAAATAATTGCACAAACTGATTGGTCTAAAATCCTTAAATGACAAGGCAGAATCCTTTTTTAGAATTAAGGTAATCAATGTGGCATTCAGGGATTTAGGAATATCCATCGATATTTGGGCTTCTCTCAAAGCCTCTACCACCTTAGACTCGCAAATATTCCAAAAAATTTGAAAGAAAAATGGAGGAAATCCATAATGCCTTGAAGCATTTAAAGGCCCTAGCTCCTTAACAACATTAAATATTTCATCATCTGTGAGCAACACCTCCAAACCTGCGTTCATTTCCTTCATCACCAACGTAGGAATAACATCTAACATTACACATTCCACCTTTAAATCCCGATCTGGGGGGACCAAGAAGAGAACTAAAGAAATTGACAGCCTCCAATAGAATTTCCTCACTCTTCCTGATAGAGCTTCCATACTCCTTAATAATATCCACTATTCTATTCTTACTCCTCCACCGCATGGTGGATGCATGAAAGAACCATGTATTCTTGTCACCTTCTCTTAGCCATAATTCTATCAATTTATGCTTCTAGTGCAACTCGATATTCACTTGTTTATTATGATAATTTGCTATGAACTCCCTTTCCTCACTTAATAACACTTCATCGAGTCCCTGTGACTCAATATTTTTCTCTATTTCAATGATCTTTTTTAAATCTTCTAGCTCCCTAAAGATATTACCATACACGTTATTGTTCCACCATTTTAATTGATGACAAAGCCTTCAAATTTTGAAGGTAAATTTAAGAAGGCCTGATCCCGGTACTTCCTCATCCCACCATTTTTTTATACAATATTCAAAGTTGGGGAAGTTGCACCACATTTATTCAAAGTAGAAGGGTCTCAGAACAAAAGAAAAGTTTTCAATAGTCTCCAAAAGGAGAGGATTATGATTCGAGCCCACTCTGGGAAAGGTGGAAAGCACCGCATCCCCAAATAAATCGAGACTTTCAGATGAAACTAGCGCTCTATCCAGTCAGCTCAAGATCAAACCATTACCCGACCTAATGTTACTCCATGTAAAATTCCTCCCTTTCAAACCCATATCTTGTAATTCTATGAAAGATATGAAATTTGCTAGGTCAGCAAGACTACACTCTTCAGGGCCACTTCCACCCCTTCCCTCCAAAGGATATAGAGGGTAGTTAAAATATCGAATCACTAACCAATTTTCATGAATGAAGTTTTGACGTATTTCTAGCAACAACTACCAGAAATCTATCCTTTCATAAGTGGTATTCGAAGCATAGATATTGGAGACCACCCAACACATTTGGGTTTTGTTGCACCAAAAACAATATTTATCACTCTACGAGAGGTAGATATTACATTCCCATAAAATTTATGTGAATTCTAGAAAAAAATGAGTCCACCCATTGTTCCCATAGCTTCATTGGCCATGAAACCCGAGTCCTTCCATACTTCCCTTTGGATCGATCTCCATGACTCAACCTCAAGCTTTGATTCTTGAATGCATAACAGATCAAGGACCAATTCTCTTCTCAGTGACACCAATAAGAACTTCTAAGAGGAGATATTAAGCCCTCTTATGTTCCATGAGCATATTTTCATGGGAATGGGGAACTCACTTTATCTCCACCACCTACTGACGAGCTCAAGAAACCATCCAAGCTCAGTCATTTTTCACCTTCACCAATTTTTAGAACTAGTCTAGATTGACCTCC
Source organism: Wollemia nobilis (assembly GCA_028583015.1). Taxonomy (NCBI): domain Eukaryota; kingdom Viridiplantae; phylum Streptophyta; class Pinopsida; order Araucariales; family Araucariaceae; genus Wollemia; species Wollemia nobilis. Next base: position 1,036,025 of record JAQPPZ010002954.1, read on the forward strand.
GTTGGACATAGACTCATTGGTATTTCTTTTTCTTCTTACTTTAGACACATGCCTTCCATGCTTACAGGCCTTGCCCAAATCCATAAAATATTTTCTATGATTGTAGATTTTAGGGCTAGGAGAGACCTTCTCAATTACCATCGACTGAGGATACGGGGAAGAAGGAGCCACATCCGTCACTAAAGCTTCATTCTTACCACATAGGGTGAACAACCATCCAAATGATTGGCTACAATAGGAGAGAATGATAGACAATGAGCCATAGAGGATTTTGGGAATTCCCTTAAGGACCCCACTAGGGTCGCCATCTGGGCTTTAGAGCATGACGGACTCAAGTCTTCTACCAGATCATTTAGACACTCGAAAGAGTTTTTTAAGGGATAGAAGCCTCTGCCAGATTGAATTTCAAAAATAATTCCACCTCTATCCTATTAGAATTCTCCATTTCAATTGACCAATCCTCCTCCCTAACCATAGGTATCAACGAAGGGGAGGAAAGGGGGGGAACCAAATTTCGAAGAGCCACAAAAGGAGCAGTGGGTTCCTTGACTGACGGGGTAGCGAACAATTTATTATTCCATATTCTTATCTTCTTTGAGGGGAAAGATCAAACAAAATTGCTAACACCAAAAAAATAGGCTAGTCTCTTCCCTTTCTCCACCATAGATATAAATCCTTGTGAGTGCTACACCCTAGTAGGGGCATCACCTGACTTTATTTTGTAATGCAAAGAAGAATGACCTTTGCACCCACAAGTTGAATATGAAAAGCTATCATGTTTGTAGATGATAACTTGCTCCCACCTTCCCACTAGATATTTGATCAAAATAGATTTTTGCAGCTATTTTGATAAGTCTACGAGAAAAATCAGGCAAAAAAATTACCTTTTGTCTTTCGAAATGGAAGAGGCATCAAAAGAGATAAGTTTTCCAATTGCATTGGAAATATGTTTGAATATGGATTCATGCCATAAATAGAGAGGGACTTTAGGAATATGAATCCAAACTGGAACCATGTCCACTTTGTGATTACCAGGGTTAAGCCTAGAGTCCCATTTCCTCACATACAACCCATGCTTTCTGAAAAACCATGGCCCCTCTTCCAACACCTAATCAACATCAGAGGGTCCATAGAGCAAAGAGAAAAAAGTTCCTCAAGAGAAGAGATAAATAGAGGCTTCCAATCATCTTCCAACAGGTGATGGCCCATCTCTTTAAAGCATCAACATATAGTCTACTCTCGAAGAATTTTCCCACTAAATTACAAGATAAATTCACCAATAGAGAGGACACAGTTGAACCAAAGACAACGATTTTAAGTTGAGGATGAACGTCTCCATCAAAAACCCTATTAGCTAAGTATACTCTCATCTCATTCCTTTTGGACATAGCCTCACTAATAGCTTGGCCACAAGGCTTTTCCAAATAAAGAGATTCCTCTGGTTTGTCTAGACCTTCCCCACCCAAATATCGCATTTCATCAAAATCACACACAAAAAACTCAAAAGAGATAATCGGATGAGATAATCACTCAGACAACTGCAAGAATCCAAACACGAATGCAAAACAATAAAATCCAGCCAAAGATCCATATGACCAACTATTATTTAGATCCAATTATGCTTTATAAAATTTATACCAAATCGGGAAGCACCTAAAGAGTATCAAGGAATCCAACCCTCTTGTAGCAAAAAATCCATAATCGAACATTCATCACTTAGCTACGATATCAATTTATTTTCAACTCTATTGAATACAACATTCAATATTTATACTAATCATCATATACTAAATGTCATGTAATTTTCTACAAGCATCTTCAAACTATTCTTCTTTATTTTAGTTTCATCGAGATTCAATACATCATAATGACAATGACTTTGACACAAAAATGGTTGGCACATGGTTTGAGGAAAGTTGTAACTAAATATTTAGGATATTTTATCAATGATTATAGATTTCATATTAAGGAAAAATAGGAACAAATGACAACTCAAAATAGTGACATGTGTGTCAATGCTACTACTTTGGACAGAGAAAGCACAAAAGACATAAACCTAGTACTTCAAATAATCACATATTATGGTGTTATTAGGGAAATAATCTTGTTGGATTATTATCAATTTTGATACCCCCTATTCAAATGTGACTATGTGAATGTTCTCATTATGATAAATGGATGTAAAAATGATGAAATGAGATTCACACTGGTCAACATTAATAGATTATTTGGTCAGGATAGACTAAAATATGATTCATTTATCCTAGCATCACAAGCCAGACAAGTATTTTATTTACAAGATCCACTTGATACCAGCTGTTATGTGGTTCTCACATATCCCCCAAGAGGGATTACAGACAATGAAGTATATGAGGAAAAATATGTTAGTGTTTTTGGAGCAATATATTTTATTGGACCTAAAACTACACAAGATGAAAATCCAAACAATGAGAACATTCAATACATCCATGAAGAATGTGGGGGTACATGGTTGGAAGAATGATCTAGTAGGTACTCTACAATAGTTAGTACCATGTAGGAAATAATATTTTTGCACCTGAATAAGTCTTGGTGAAGATAGATGATCTAACCTTTGTTAGAGTTAGAGTATATTACATTATTTAAGTACATGTCAATGTACCACCTTAGGTAGATTATTAGATTAGGAGTTACTTGGAGAAGAAGGAATATATGCACAAGTGTTATAATGTGCAAGATATAAAATGACAAGTGTCTATCATGCAAAAGAGCATGTGTCCTTAAGGTAGTTATGTAGAGTGATACCCAAGTAACTTATATTTTTATAAATAGGACTCATTGTAGTTGAAGCATGTATCCTCTACATTCTTCACTAGTAGAGTGAGCTTGATATGTTTCATCCATTACTCCATTATTGTGAGCCTTCATTTATGGATGTTACATGAGTTATTTTTGAAGTATCTTGTTGTTAGATTTTGATGTAATGTGCAATGGGATATAGCAATCACAATATGCAGAATAATATAAAAGAAAGTAAATCTATAAGATGACAAAAATATGTTGTAAATAGAAATGATATAAATGAATACAATGTAGCTATGGAGGAAATGAACACTCCATTAATAAATCTATTGAACTACATTGCATCCATCACCAATATATGGTGATCTACATAGAATTGTACTACTACCTACGAATATGCTCTAAGCTACTCTATCTGACTATGTCCTTGACTCTATATTTGTATTACAATGAGGACCTTATTATATAGGAAAATAGGTTCCTTGGCCAAAAATTTACCTAGATATGCAAGGGACATCTTGCACATATACAATTTGCACAATGACACGTGCATTTATTACATTGTATGAAATAACTAGATAACTTCCCCCTAAAGTAATCTAATATTTGTCTATATTATATTATGTGGGTATTGAAGAATTTAGTATTCAATATGGATCTTCTTCTTCATCCTGAAGTTTATACTCTTTATTTGAATTGTTCGTAACATGTTCAAGAAAATAGTTAGTGTCTCTATAATATGTTATATTTGCTGACAACACTTTCACCTCATGGTCTTATGTGGGTTCTTCCAGTTCTTAAGTTTCTTCTATTCTATGAACTAGTTGTCCTTTATGATTTCTATTTTGATATTCTAGTTGAGGATAATTAGTTGGTCACTGATATTGTTGTTTATGAGGGTTCCTTTTATATTTTCAAGGTTGAAACTAATTCTCATTATTCATCTTATTTCCTTGGTTTTGGTTTTTGGAATTATATCTACAATAGTTGGTACTATGACCTTTATTTCTACATATTTGATAATACCATGTTTTCCATACTCTTACTAATGAAGCAATATTTCCATATGTATTATCTTTTGATTCCAATGCAGTGTTATTCATATGATATTTCATATGATTACGCTATAGTTGATTAACATAGTTGTATTGGGACACCACCGCTCATTGTCTCCCTTGACTAACTAAAGGAACAAAGAGATGAGGAGTGGTGGAGGAAATGGAGGAAGTGGAGGAGGAGCAAAAACTACAGGTAATAATTTTGAACCAACAGAAGGAGAAGATCCAAAGGCAGGGTAGAATGCTGTAGTTGGAAAGGAAAATGATTCCTTATCAGCTCAGTTCAAAAAGGCTAAAGGTACAGATCCTCCAAATAAACCCTTAGAAAAAGGGTCCCACTAGGGTTTGGGAGGTGGCAACAAGGGCCCAAACTTTTTGGAAATGTTGAAAGGGAAAAATAAGGAGCTAGTCAGTGAACTACCACCCCTAATACCAAACAATAATAGGTTAACTATGCTAGTGGAGATTATGGAAAGATTCTCAGATATGGAGACATAATCCTTAGTTGGCAAGTTTTTGGGAGGAAGGCCAGACATTGAGACTATTCGCTCATGGGCCGCGATAAAGTGGAAAACTTCAAGAAGCTTAAAAATTGTAGACATGTCAAGAGGTTTTTTTATGATAAGACTCAACAACAAATATGATGAAGAGCGCATCTTGATAGGAGGACCCTGGTTTCTAGGAAGGCGTAGCCTCTTTCTGAGGAAGTGGGGGGAGTATTTCAACCCTAAGAAGCAGAACATTAATATAGCACCCATTTGGGTCCGCTTACCAAACCTCCCATCCTAGTTTGTTAATGAGTATTGGCTTAGTGGCATAGCAAAGACAATAGTAGAGCTCATGGCAATAGACCATTCAACCTAGGCAAGGACTAGACTGATGCATGCTAGGATCTGTGTAAAAGAAAACTTGGATTCTAATCTACCTTATCAGGAGGAACTAGCATATGCATAGTTTCTAAGGATTCATCCTGTGGAGTATGAGAACAAGTCGACATTTTGTAGCGTGTGTAAAACCCAAGGCCACCTTCAAGCCCAATGTCTAAAAATAATTACAAATAAGGAATCCACGAGCGAAAGTTTTTTGTAGAAATCTAATGGGATAGGGATCCCAAATTTTCAAGGACCACGTCTTAACTTGGAAGGATACAGACAAGTTAAGAATAACCAGGTTGACCAAGCCAACATAGAACTGGAAAAAATCCAAGAGAAAGGAAAGCAACATAATGAGGGAGGCAAAAATCATAAGGTATGTAATAAAGATCCCAGCTTGAACATGTTTGATATCCTAGAAAATCTAGAAGTTGAAAAAGAAAACAGTAAGTTTTATACCATCAATGTCAAGTTTCCTGAAACCCCAAACTCCCCATCCAAATTGGGACCATCCATAGTTATGACAAAAGCCCCAAAAGCTACACTCAAAATGAAGAAAAATTTTGAGGTCATTTCAGTTTAAACATGGAATAATAGATTCAAGAGTTGAAGTTGTGGAAAAAAGAGGCATGAATGGAGCTCCTAATCCAGTAGTGGAGCAAATTATCCCTTATAAGATAAGCCCAACGGTTAAAGTTTCCTTGAAGGATATCCCCCTATTTAGGAACTAGATAGGAGAGGTGTGTAGACACCAAAATAGCACCAATCCGATTATGTGACTGCAAACACTGATCGCTTTGACACACATAGCCCCAAGGGCAGCCCCCAGAGGTCAAAAAGTGGTCCTAACCACTCTCACAGTAGTTTTGAAAGGTCATGGGTCAATTTGGCTCCTCTAGGCACTTTGCTCAGTATCTGTCCCACCCTGGTATGAATTCGATCTGGGATTCGCCCTACCCAAGGACGAATTCTGAATTCGCTCCAGGGTGGGGAAAATTACAGGTTTGACGGGAAAAAAGTCAAATCTTGACAAATGGCAGCTCATATCCACCACCCAATGCTTCCTTCATCGCATGGGAGTATGGGTGAGCATTTTCAAGCGTTAGAGGCATCTTCAAGGTCAGTCATGAAGTCCCAATTTAGGGAGGAATCTCCTTCCCCCTGGGAAGGCATGATTGCCATGTGGCGCCTCTGCATGCCCATTTCAAGAGACCTCTAGGTCTATAAATTGGTGAGTTTCCTAACCCCAAAAGAGGAGAAAGGTAGCATTTTAGAGCAACGAAGTGCTGTCATTTTATTTACACACCTCACACCTTTTGTATTTGCGCCTTTCACATCCTTGATATCCTTTAGAAGGGAGGTCATTGGATGACTATTGGGAGGATGAATCTCGATCCCAAAACCCAAAATTTGGCCACAATACCCCACAAAATTTGTTGACAATACTATACAAGATGTTTTGGACCCATCCCAAGTGGATTGGTTCCGAAATCAAGCCTCAAACGACAGGCGGCCTGCCCCATGGGTGCCCCCTCCCACACTACCACAGTCCTAATCGCCCCCTTTTGGAGTGATGGGAATTTCATGGCAGATTTGCTTTCCTTAATTTTTGGATTAAATTCTATGAAGCTTAGATAGGTTGTCATTTGAATTTTGTCTCGTTTCGAACAATTTTGATCATATTTCTATCTTTGTTCGCTTTTACTAACCTATAGGTAGCATCACAAAATTCTCATTGATGGAGGTGAAATTGGGAAAATCTGACCATTTGAGTCTTCCAAAAATGCCCCCAATTAGCTAACTCCAAGTTTTCAGGTCTTTTGGAGCTTCAAAGGTAGGACATTGGGACAGTACCTATTCGGCATTTCGTTGTAGGTGAATTCGTCCCGCCCCAAAACGAATTCAAATTGGTGAGGAATTTTCAGACTATTATTTTTGTAGAGCCTTCCTGGTGATGCATTGATGCCTCTGTAAAATTTTCATAGCATTTGGACTTGTTTTAGTCATAGTTTAATTCATTTTCTCATTCACTTATCATAGGCTTGGGGATTGCATGCTTTGTTTCATCTATAGGTGCTACTGATTGTTTCTTGTTATTTTGAACATAGGGTTTGGATGTTAGAGGAGAAACGAGGAGTCCAGACTCATCAATGCAAGTGGCGATGATGTTTGGTCCACCCATTTTACATGTGGGCATGCAGAAGAAGGAAATGCGCCCATGGATGTAACTAGAACGAATGCTTAAACGCTCCTAGCCCTTGGAAGGGGAGGATGTGCATTGTAACCAAGTTTGGAACATATTAATGAAAATGGATATATTTATTTAATTTGCATTTGTTTCAGTTTGATTTGATCATGATTTTCCCTCTTTTCATGCACTTTCATGTTTTTAGGATTTAGCGCTAAGTTCGGTTTCTTTGTTTGCATATCACATGTTAGCTTTCCATTTTTGCTTCCATATCCTCATGCTTTCAGTGGTGATCACTATGCATCCAAAAACTTGTCATGATGAACTGCAAAAGCTGTTGGATGCATAATTTGTCATCTGCGTGGATTATCCGCCATGGCTGCCCAACATGGTGCCTATCAAAAAGCCCGACGGGAGGATTCGCACATGCACTAAATTTTGAGATCTAAACAAAGTGAGTCTTAAGGATTATTTCTCCTTGCCATGCATTTATGCATTGGTAGACGCTACAGCAGGTCACGAAATGCTATCCCTCATGGATGGTTTCTCGGGATACAATCAGATTCGTATCAATCTCGAGGACCAACTAAAAATGGCGTTCACAACACCTTGGGGGACATTTTGTTATAAGTTTATGCCTTTTGGCCTTAAAAATATTGGCGCTACCTACCAACATGCAATGATGTACATCTTCCATGATTACATGCATAAAACTTTGGAAATTACATGGATGATTTATTGGCCAAATATCTTTTGTGCCCAGATCATCTCGATGACTTAAGCAAGATCCTCGATCACCTCATGGAGCATAAAGTCAGATTGAATCCCAAGAAGTGCATATTTGGCGTCACATCTGGAAAACTCTTGGGTTTCATAGTATCAAAGCAAGGCATCAAGGTGGACCCAAACAAAGTCAAGGCAATCCTTGAAATGGTTCCCCCAACTACCATTAAGTAGCTCAAAAGTCTATAGGGAAAGGTCACATCAATTAAATGCTTCATAGCATAGCTATCTGACAAGTGCCGACCCATGAACAAATTATTGCACAAGGAGGTAGCATTCCATTGGGATGACGAGTGCCAGTCAGCATTTGATGACATCAAATGATACTTGGATTCATCGCCAGTATTGGCATCACCTAGACCAGAAGTGTCGTTCTACTTATACATCTCAGCTACTAAGGTGGCATTGGGTGCCATGCTAGCCCAGAAGAATGAACTTCACAAAGAACATGCTACTTATTATCTTAGCCGCACCCTAGTCAGTTATGAACTTAACTATGCATATGTCGAGAAAATCTGCTTGGCAGTGGTGTTTGCTATCAAAAAACTATGCCACTACATGCTGAGAAACACTACATATGTTGTGTCTAAGGAGAATCCATTGCGATACATGATGAGTCGTACTTATCATAGTAGTCGCATGGCAAAATGGATCATGTTGTTGATAGAATTTGACATAGAGTTTATTAGATAGAAATCCATCAAAGGACAGGTCATAGCCGATCAACTAGTAGAGGCTCCTCTCGAAGATGATCAACCTCTGGTCATAGAACTACCCGATGATGGGGTCTTCCATGTCTCAGAATCGCCCGATTTTGATGAGCCTGAGTCACATGCCGACATAACCCTATTTTTTGATGGTTCTAAATGTGAGCAAGGTGGTGGCATGGGAATAGTATTCTTCACACCACAGGGCGCTCCAATGCCTCTATCATTTAAATTAGACTTCTCGTGCACCAACAATAATGCAGAGTATGAAGCCTTGCTCATAGGTCTTCAGACAACAATCACCATGAACATCAAGCGACTAAACATCTTTGGTGATTCGCTATTAATTTTCAACCAATTCAAAGGGGTATTCCAGTGCAAATGCCCAGTTCTATAGGCTTATAAAGCCCTTATGGAAAAATCCCTGGCGAATCTTGACTGGTACAACATCAAGGCACTCCCTCGATCATCGAATCATTTTGTGGACACTATGGCCTCCTTGGGGTCACTAATCTCACAAGACCTTTCTGGTAATATGACAACCATTCAAGTCAAAACTTTATCGCAATCCATGATGGAGCATGCAAGCTCTGACTTGATGCCAGGAATCCACATGATCCAGATTGAACCATCCTCGGATAAGTTCTCTCGAATCCATGATCGTTTGAAACATGCCAACTAGGGGTCCTTGTTCTCCCCTACTCCCATTAATAGCAACACAATGCTATTCTTACAAGTTCTCTCCCACTCAACGTTTGCTAGGGATGAAATTCAAGAGGGATTGGTTGTTCATACCATCGAGGCTTCCAATCAACAGGATTGGTATTTACCCATTAGGGACTACCTCAAGTTAGGTAATCTCCCGCTTGGATTGACGCATGCCGCAAAATGAGCATTCAAGTAGAAAGCAGCTAAGTATGTCTTTATAGGAGATATTTTGTATCGTCGTAGCTATGAAGGAATCCTCCTTTGGTGCTTGGACCAGCAAGAGTCCACTTGGGAAGTCGCTCAAGTGCACGATGGTACATGTGGTGGCCACTTAAGTGGTATGGCCATCGTAAAGCCCATTCTTTGCATGGGCTATTATTGGCCATCTTTAGAGCGAGATTGTTGCGCATATGTGAGGAAGTGCGTGAAGTGTCAACACCATGCTAATTTGACACACGTACCTTCCTAGGCCTTGCAGAAAGTCCAATCAGCTTGCCCGTTTTTGCAGTGGGGCTTAGATCTAATCAGAAAGATCTCCCCTACATCATCAGGCCATCACATGTTTATCATAATGGCCACAGAGTATTTCACCAAATGGGTGGAAGTAGTTCTGCTTACCTCTACGACATGACCTCGCATTGTGGAGTTCATTTTGCATAACATCATATGTCATTTTGGTATCCCATCCAAAATAATCTTGGATAATGGGACGTCATTCAAGAACAAAGACGTGCATGCTTTGACCACAAAGTACAGAATTCAGCACAATTTTTTGACACCCTATTATCCACAGGCGAATGGGCAAGCAGAGGCATCAAACAAAATGCTAGTTGCCATCCTTAAAAAGATGGTCGCAGACAATAATAAGGATTGGCACATCCAAATCCCACTTGCCCTATGGGCTTATCGCACTAGCATTCGGATGCCCACTGGGGCAACTCCATTTTTGCTCGTGTATGGCTCCAAGGTAGTCATGCCTCTCGAGTTAGAAATTCCTTCCCTGTGCATATCAATGCAAGAGTTCATCGATGATGACACTACATGGCAGGCCCGGTTAGACCAGATTATGTTGGTCAATGAACGACACGTTAATGCTCTCGAGCATTTACGTATCTATCAAGAGCGACTTAAGAAAGCATACAACATGAAAGTTCACCTAAGGGACTTTCGGGTTGGTGATTTGGTCTTGAAGGAAAACCAACAGAACTCTACTTTGTCGTCCCATCTCAGGGACAAGTTTGCGGCAAATTGCTTAGGTCCATATGTGATTGAAAGCAAGATAGGACCCGGGACGTACCGGCTAGCTTCCCTTGATGGAGTCAAGGAACTCAAACCCTTGAACATCAGTCATTTGTGACCATTCCATATCTAAGAGAGCCATATCCAAAAATGCTCCAAGGATTCCTACAATCGCTTGGTCAATCCAAAAAATGCTCCAAGGATTCCTACAATCGCTTGGTCAATCCCAAAATGCTCCAAGGATTCCTACAATCGCTTGGTCAATCCCAAAACGCTCCAAGGATTCCTACAATCGCTTGGTCAATCCCAAAACGCTCCAAGGATTCCTACAATCGCTTGGTCAAAAATAAGAAAATTCAAAAATAGTAAAATCATCAAAAATAACAAAAAAAAATTGCATCTCATTTCCAGGCATGCTCAAACTCATCAATAGAGAGCTCTTCTCGCATCTCATCTTCATATCCACAAAAATCAATCCATCAAAAACACAAAAATATGTAGTTGCATTAAGCATCACATCCATACATTGCATATCTGTGATCATACAGGTCAAAGGCACCATAGACTGTAATTACTCTGCCAATCCATCTTGTTCCACATTTCTCCATTCTATAAGCAGTCCATCAAAAATAAACACCATTCACTTCCTTTTACCATACCAAAGTCAGTGGTCTTCTAATGTATCAAGAGTTTTCGTCTTTCAGTCATCATTTTGCTTTCTAGCCACATACTATACCAAGTCAGACATATTTTATGAAGGTAGAGTTCTACTTGGATCACACCTTGTTACATAGCATCCCAACACAAATTAAAACACATAAAAATTCCCAAGTTGTGTGAATGAAAGATGAAACCTACACAGCAATCCGAGTCACCATAAGTGAAAAGATTACCTTGCTCATCCCCCTGTGTGAATGACCCCAAGAATGTTGAGAGTTGGCAAAAGGAAAAGCATCTTCCCTACCCAATTCCCCAAGAATCCCAAGTTCTCAAAAAAAAAAAAATTGCAAACATCAAAATCTTGCAAAAAGTCAAAACTCCAACAAATTTGACATCACCCCCAAAGTGCATACATCAAGAGGCACATACAATGGTGATTCTCATCACTTGAAATTCAAATACCTTGCTCAAGAGAAACATATATAAAAAAATAAATAGTGATTTTTATCACTACAAAAGAGCAAGTATCCCAATACAATTGAAGAAAAGAAGGGAGTCGAACTTGAATCCCTGGAACTCTCAGCATTCCGATAGGTCATGAGGCAAACCCTAGTACCAGTTTTGTGGATAGCCTATCGGTCACTAGTGGTAAACCTCCTGCATGACGATATATCTATCACATTAACTCATGTACAGATCAATGTTTGCATGTGAATGAGCTAGCTTATGGTATCCTAGATAGCATCGCGGATTAATTTGACTAAATACAACAAAGGAGTTAGTGGAGCTAATTATGTGATCCTCAGTACAGGTTTGGTTGACAGCCTATCTGGAACTGGCGATATCCTGAAAAATACCACATAAATGAACTCAATTGCACACATAGGGATGTGAAATAACTGGGTCAAAGTCAATTCCGATTCATACCTTGTCCAAAAGTCTTGTAAGATAAAGTACAGTCATGGCTAGTGAGTTAAAACCGTTTGAGTCTCAGAAAACCTTAGCTACATTTCTAAACCAATTGCGCTATCTTTCATCCTCGCATTGCCATCAGCAATCACCAAAAAAAAAAAAATCACAAAAGTTCTAAACAGTCTATGGTGCCCTCGCCAAACAACACAAATTCAATTCATTCCATATTGCATATCACATATAAATTTAGAAATATTTGCATTCATCATAACATATGCATCCATCAAAATAAATTAACATTCATACATCCATATTCATCACTCATCATGCATAAAATCAAATCATCACTCGCATAAACAAAATAAAGTCATCTATATATATCATCAAAAATGCCCATAGGCTACAATGAACTGGTCCTGTGACCCCGCAACAAAATCCAAAAGCTCAGACCCCCAAGCCTAAGGTATTGGCCACCATGATCACATAGGATCGGTGCGATGGGAACTACCCCCCATGGTGTGGGTCCTATGGGACCCCTAAGGGCGGCTACTGCTAGCCCCCGCATCACGCCTGCTACCCCCTCCCTCATCCAGTCGCCTATGACAAGATGATGTTGACTACTCAGTATCATTGCCCCTCGTTCGGCGTGATGATCCACCTCCCGAGGGCTCAGGTAACCACCCATCGAGGTAGATAATATCTCCCTCCATATCCATCCGATGTCACCCAATTATCCATCGCTCCCTATGTACCCATCGGAGCCACTCTCCAGCCTTCGGCCAGGCTGGACAATCTCGATAAGGGTGCCAAAACACCTCCCCTAGAGTAAGCCAAATGAGGGCATCGACATAGTGCCCTATGGCACCTGCCCACCATCGACTCTATCCCTGCTCCCCAGACTGTTGCCACAGTGCCGCATAGCCTATATCCCTATCCTCCATCTCTGCCCGAGTCATCCATGGTAACCTGACTGGCATCTCCACTGCTATGTGTTGCCAAGCCTAGCTCTGCAATAGATAGCTCCATCTAATACCCTTTTGCCTCTGACAGCGGACCTCGTACAGCTCACCATAAAGCTATGCCAGCAACGTCTGCCCCCACCTCATGATCAGTAGTGCCTTTTTCGGGCACTCTACCAGTTGCCAGACCACATCTAGTAGGTTCCATGGGAACCTCACATTTGACGAGTTAGGTAGCAGCATGTTGGAAATGAGGCCCATAAGGAATGCGTGCCTCACTCCCAACACCCCCCTCTCCAGCCACCATCGGACCAGAATCTCGCCAATCTGGCAGTCACCCTCTGCCCTCTCCATTGGGCTCTCCATGCCTAGCTCCTCCCCATGCCCGAAGCATCGTATCAGTACAGTTGTATGTTGGTCACGTGGTGACGTTCTGATCGGTAGTCCATCTATCAAAATCCATAGAAGCCAATAGACATCCTCCAAGGTCACTGTCATCTCCCCTATTGGGAGATGGAAGGTGTTGGTTCGAGGATCCCATAGGTTGATCAGGGCCATTAGATAGGCCCGATCCCCAACCACAGGCTCCAGTCGAGCCACCTACTTGAGCCCAAGGGCATCAAGCCAATCCTAGTCAGCCACAGTTAGCGCCCCTTACGCTTCAACAAAAGCAATGGATACATGGTACCAGCTCTTAACAACCTGCAAAAGAAAACAACACAAAAACATTAAAATCATGAAAAAATTGTACAACAATAACATGAATATACAACATTGCCTACCAATGTATAGCCAAAAACAAAACAAAAATTCAAAAAAATTATTTTGACAGTTCTAGGGTTTCTAATCCTAACTGATAAATTTCAAAACAAAAGAAATTTTTTACAAAAATTAATTTGTCAGCCCTAGGGTTCCTAATCCTAACTGATAAATTAAAAAAAAAAAAAAATTTACAAAAATTAATTTGTCAGTTCTAGGGTTTCTAATCCTAACTGATAAATTTCAAAACAAAACAATTTTTTTACAAAAATTAATTTGTCAGACCTAGGGTTCCTAATCCTAACTGATAAATTTCAAAAAAAAAAAAAATTTACAAAAATTAATTTGTCAGTCCTAAGGTATACAATTGTCAGTCTCAATATTTCTGTATTTTAAGTTTAAAATTTCTGTACAAACAACACAAAATTAAAATGATAGTTTTTTAACCTAAGGTTTTCACCTACGTTTTACAACTGACAAGCTCAGCCTAAAAAACTAGGTTCTTACGTTCCGTTTATCCTAGGGTTTTAGTTAAAAGAAAAAAATAAAGGTTTTTCACCTAGGTTTTAGCTACATCCTCCACTCAATTTTTAACTACAGTATTGGTCTGTGTTCAACTTAGTTCCATTTTTAATTTTGAGAAAACAACATCACAAAAGAAAAATAAACAAATAACTTGCAATTTCAAAAACACATAACAAAAGCAATAACATTAAGGAGCACTTACTAGTCTCGCTTCGGCTTCGTCGCTCGATCCAGTTTGTGCACTCATGATGTTAGGAGAAATTCGGCAGTGCTTCGCTTCGTAGAATTAACCTCCTCCTCCCCAGAGCTCCAAATCGCAAGAAAATTCAGATGCAAATGAGCCCAAACCCTAGTTTTGGCCTTTAAATAAGCCTTTTAAGCTTATATTCGTTCCCCCCTGGGATGAGCACTCTGGTTAGCGCTCATCCCACCCTGGGACGAATACTAAGCTGGAATTTGTCCCACCCAAGAATGAATTCAGGGCAGAAATTTCAAAAAACAACAAAAAATTGAACAAAAATGCACCAAAATAGCTCATAAACTTGCCCGATGAGAGTGCCTTGGCACTCGACATTTCGGGCATGTAAAATAGATGTCGGGGTCATAAATACTCACTATATTATTCCCTCAGAATGCTACCATATCTGGATCTCTCCACGGGAAGATGGATTTTCGAGAATTTCATCCCCAAATGGCATCACCAAAAAGGGTCAAAAACCCACCCAAAAATAGTAATAACATTGCCGAACGAAGGCGCCTTCACGCATGATATTCTTGGCATCCAAAACTGACATTGGGGTTACAAATTGTCACTATCCTACTCCCTAAGAAGGCTACCATAGCCGGACCGCTCCACGGGAGGACGGATTTCTGCCAATTTTAGCTCCAAAAAGCGTCACCAAAAAGGGTTAACACCCGCCAAAAATAGGTCTAAATGTCGAAAAACTGCACACACATTCAAGGATAAGAATCTAAAGGCACCTTTGCACAAGTCATCTTGGGTCAAGAGACTCATCGCTTTTCTCATGAAGGTCATTCCCTCATCGATTCGTCGCTTGAGGGGGTAGTCACACTTAGTCACCAATCAACAAATACACACCCAATTAAGGAAAACGACATGCATTCAAAGAATCATTGACAAAGACAATTACGCTCCTGCTTGGGGCAGTAAACAAGCAATAATCACAATCTGATCAGATCACTTGGCATTTCGTGAGTCATGAACTCAAGGTTCTCATAGACAAAAGGTTGCGCCCTTTGCCTATTCATGACCGATCAATGTCCAAGATCAAGTAACACCTCACCGAAAAATGTTAACACTTGAATTGAGTTCCTTCGCTCGTCAGAAGCAAGGATTCAAGAATGCATGCCCTTTCCATACTTGGGGCATCAAAATTTGGTTAGGTTACTGAGAAACCCTAATCATTAGTTCTTTGGTTATCTATTTTTGCTCGGCGCTATGCCATGCACAGCGCATCCCAAAAAGGGGCATCTTTAGACACCAAAACAACACCAATCCTATTATGTGACTGCACACACTGATCGCTTTGACACACACAGCCCCAAGGGCAGCCCTCAGAGGTCAAAAAATGGTCCTAACCACTCTCGCAATAGTTTTGGAAGGTCAGGGGTTAATTTGGCACCTCCAGGCACTTTGCTCAGTATCCGTCCCACCCTGGGACGAATTCAATCTGGGATTCACCCTACCTAGGGACGAATTATGAATTCACTCCAGGGTGGGGTGAATTGCAGGTTTGACGGGAAAAAAGTCAAATATTGACAAATGGTAGCTCAGATCCGCCACCCAATGCTTCCTTCATCGCATGGGAGTATGGGTGAGTGTTTTCAAGTGTTAGAGGCATCTGCAAGGTCAGTCATGAAGTCCCAATTCAGGGAGGAATCTCCTTCCCCCTGGGAAGGCATGATTGCCATGTGGCGCCTCTGCATGCCCATTTAAAGAGACCTCTAGGTCTATAAATTGGTGAGTTTCCTCACCCCAAAAGAGGAGAAAAGTAGCATTTTAGAGCAATGAAGTGTTGTCATTTTATTTACACACCTCACACCTTTTGGATTTGCGCCTTTCACATCCTTGATCTCCTTTAGAAGGGAGGTCATTGGGTGACTATTGGGAGGACAAATCTTGATCCCAAAACCCGATATTTTGCCACAATACCCCACCAAATTTGTCGAAAATACCACACAAGAGGTTTTGGACCCATCCCAAGTGGATTGGTGCCAAAATCAAGCCTCAAACGGCGGGCGGCCTGCCCCATGGGTGCCCCCTCCCACACTGCCACAGTCCTAATCGCCCCCTTTTGAAGTGATGGGAATTTCGTGGCAAATTTGCTTTCCTTAATTTTTGCATTCAATTCTATGATGCTTAGATAGGTTGTCATTTGAATTTTGTCTCGTTTCGAACAATTTTGATCATATTTCTATCTTTGCTCGCTTTTACTAACCTACAGGTAGCATCACCAAATTCCTATTGATGGATGCAAAATTGGGAAAATCTAACCATCTGGGTCTTCCCAAAATTCCCCCAATTAGCTAACCCCAAGTTTTCAGGTCTTTTGGAGCTTCAGAGGCAGGACATTGGGACAATACCTATTTGGCGTTTCGTTGTAGGTGAATTCGTCCCACCCCGAAATGAATTCAAATCGGTGAGGAATTTTTGGACTATTCTTTTTGCAGAGCCTTCTTGGTGATGCCTTGATGCCTCTATCAAATTTTCATAGCATTTGGACTTGTTTTAGTCATAGTTTAATTCATTTTCTCATTCACTTATCATAGGCTTGGGGATTGCATGCTTTGTTTCATCCGCAGGTGCTACTGATTGTTTCTTGTTCTTTTGAACGTAGGGTTTGGATGTCGGAGGAGTAGCAAGGAGTCTAGACTCATCAACACAAGTGGTGGCGATGTTTGGTCAGCCCATTTTACATGTGGGCACGCCCATGGATGTAACTAGAATGAATGCTTAAACGCTCCTAGCCCTTGGAAGGGGAGGATGCGCATTGTAACCGAGTTTGGAACATATTAATGAAAAGGGCTGTCTTTATTTAATTCACATTTGTTTCAGTTCGATTCGATCATGTTTTTCCCTCTTTTCATGCACTTTCAAGTTTTTAGGATTTAGCGCTAAGTTTGGTTTCTTTGTTTGCATATCGCATGTTAGCTTTCCCTTTTTGCTTTCGTATCCTCGTGCTTTCAAGGTGAACCAAAACAAGGCTGAGGATGAAGAGGAAATTGAAAACCCCTAAAATGAGGAATAAGGTTCAAGCCCTAGACTATCACAGTATATGCCCCCTCATTTCAGTCCAAAATAGACTAGAAGCACCACCAAGCCTTCGATATATTATGGAAGTGAAAGAAAGAAAGGGAGAATATTTACAGTAGAGCACTATAGAATGAGAATCAATGAGGAAATTGCAAACGAAAAGTAAAGAACATTGTTACATCAAGTTATTCCTGTCCAAGATAATAGCAAAATTGACAAACCCCCTTTGGCTCAGGGAAGGGGGCAGGGAAAAAATATCAAATAGTATAAATGAAGGTTCTCTCATGGAATGTGAGAGGCCTAAACAGCCCACAAAAACAAAGGATGGTGAAGTCTATAAGGAAGGATCAGAATCCTACTATCATTTTTCTTAAAGAAACCAAAACAGATGCGGCACAATCAACACTTATAGCTAGAAGGATTTGGAAGCAAGGGGAAGTGGCCTTTCAACAGGTGAGAGGAGCATCTGGGAGCCTCACGATCTTATGGGATCCTATTAAAATAGAAGGAAGTATTATTCATGAAAATGAAAGAGTCTTAAGCATATTATTTCATGATTTTGATACTAATAAGAATTGGATTATTTCAAATGTTTATGCCCCCACCTCTGTCCAAGGACAGTCTGAACTATGGGATGTTTTGGGGCATTTGAGCCAAGCCTTTAAAGACATTCCTTGGGTGCTTGGGGGAGATTTCAATACCCCCCTTTACCCATATAATAAGAAGGGAGGATCTGGGTTACCCTTAAGGAGCATGGAGGACTTCAATGAATTCATTAACACAAATGAATTGATGGATGTAAGACTAAAAGGAGCCAAATTTACATGGAGTAACAAGAGGATAGGAAGTCAGATGATTCAAGAAAGTTTGGACAGGTTTTTTTATCCAAGGAAGCTACAACAATGTTTGGTGATTCAGCGTTACAAGCCCTTCCTAAATGCGCTTCAGACCATAATCTTATTCTATGGGAGGCATTTCAGGCTAACTCCTTTAAAAAGCCATTCAAATTTTTGTCAATGTGGGTTAAACATCCGGACTTCAAGAAACGAATAGAGGAATGGTGGCAGCAGCCTATCTAGGGAAGTGCTTCCTTCAAACTATCTCAAAAACTTAAGATGGTGAAAAACAACCTTAGAATATGGAATAAAGAAGTCTTTGGAAATATTTTTGAGAATAAGAGAGCAGTGGGGGAAAAACTGAGAATTATAGAAAGCAAAATCCAAAATGGAACCTATGATGAGGTGACAAGGACTGAAGAGAAGGAAACCCTTTATGAGTTTTATAATATTTTAGCTTGTGAGGAGATGTATTGGAGGTAGAAATCAAGGGAATTATAGCTAAAGGAAGGGGAATCTATTTCAAAGTTTTTCCATGTTACCACATTGAGCAATAGAAGCAAAAATAATATTAGAAATTTAACTAAGGTGGATGGATCCTCAACTCAAAAAATTCAAGAGATCAAGGACAAGACTGTTAATTTTTTTAGTTCATTAATGGGTGAAGAACGGGCCTATAATGCCCAAGAAAAGGACTCTCTCCTTCAATTCATTCCACAACTCATTAATGAAATGATTAACTAGTCTCTTACAGTAGATTTTTGAGACGAAGAGATAAAGGAGGCTTTGTTTAACATGGATCCTGACAAAGCTTCTAGGCCGGATGGGTTTTCATAGTGATTTTTCCAAGTTTGTTGGGATATTGTTGGAGCAGAAGTTATTGTTGCAATCAAGGAGTTCCAAATTTCAAATCATATTCCAAGGGGTTTCAATTCAACTTTCATTGCTTTTATCCCTAATGGCCCCAACCCCAAGAATATGGCTGACTTTAGGCCGGTTAGCCTGTGTAATATATCCTATAAAATTATGTCCAAAGTTTTAGCCAATCGTTTGAAGAAAGTTCTACCGGTTATCATTGATCCAAGTCAAGGAAGTTCTATACAAGGAAGATCAATCTTAGATGGAGTTATTACTATTCATGAGGCTCTTCATACAACTGCTCAAACCAAAAAAGTAGTCATGGCTTTAAAGTTAGACATGAACAAAGCTTATGACAGGATAAATTGGGAATTCCTAGAGGTATTTTTATTAAAATTTGGATTCAACATGAAATGGGTCAAGTTAATAAGAGAGTGTATTTCTAAGCCTTGTTTTTCAGTTTTGGTTAATGGGTCTACTACAAGTTTTTTTCAAAGTAAATGTGGTCTAAGACAAGGAGATACCATAAGTCCTATGTTGTTCATCATCGTAGCTGAGGCCTTGGGAAGAACCATTAAGGTAGTAGTGGTAGTTGGACTCATATCTAGTATCAAGGTGATGTCGCTAACTACCCCGGTGACACATCAACAATTTGTTGATGATACATTGCTATTGACTTTGGCTTCTGTGGTCGAGGCAAGAAGGATTAAAAATATTCTCATAATGTATGAAGAAGCAGCTGGAAAGAAAGTGAATTTTAATAAGAGCAAACTTTATTTCATCAATACCCCCATTCCTAGGCAAAACAACATAGCAAGGATCATGGAATGTTAGATTGCATCCCTTCCCACCTCCTATTTAGGTCTTCCCCTATTTACGGGGAAACCTGAAGGATCAATGTGGAACATAGTTCTAGAGAGGATCCAAAAAAAGCTAGCAGGTTGGAAAGGACATCTGTTATCTCAAGTAGGCAAAGCAGTTTTAACTATGGCTTCACTTCAAAGTATACCCGTTTACTTCCTATCAGTGTTCAGAGCTCCCAGCAAGGTGTATCACAAAATTTAGCTTCTTCAAAAAAAAAAATCTCTGTTCAGGGACTGAGGATAAGAAAAGTATCCATTTAGTAGGTTGGAACAAGGTTTACAACCCTAAAGCTGATGGGGGGTTAGGATTGAGGAGAGTTGCTCATCTCAATATAGCTCTGTTAGCCAAACAAGCGTGGCGGTTATTGACTAAGGTTGATAATGAATGGACTGCCATATTTAGGAGGAAATACCTCCAAGGTGTGAACTTCCTTAATGACAACTTAGCAAGCAGGGGGTATGCTTTTTGGAAGGCAATCCTCATGAGCAGGGATCTTGTTAAGAAAGGTCTTAGATGGATTCTAGGAAATGGGCAAACAATAGACTTTTGGAAGGATCGGTGGGTGAGAGCTGAGGAGTTATCCCAGAATCCTCGTTTGGCTAGGATTCAAGAGCATATGGAGCAACATATTGAGAAGAAGGTTGCAAATTATATGTGGCAGGATATAAATATTAACAGGTGGAAACACATCAGAGTATAGGGTTTTGAAGCGGAGTCTGAAGAGCTTTATAACATTTTAACTCAACAAATTATTCCCTCTGGAGAGGATGAAGATCACATTGTTTGGGTTGAGACTGAAAGTGGTGACTTCATAGTTAAGTCTGCCTATAATTTGCTTCTCAATGTGGAAGGTCAACAATTTCAACCGATTTTGGTTTGGATCAAAGGCTTAATTCCTAAAATATCCTTTTTTACATGGATGGTGATTCAAGGAAAAATCCTCACTATGGACAATATGTTATCCAAAGGTATGGTTATTGCTAACCGTTGCTACATGTGCAAGGCTGGATGGGAGACTACCTGACACTTGTTTCTGGAGTGTCCGGTAGTGGATTCCATCATGGATGAACTTTTCCAAGCCTTTAGGATCTCGTGGGTTAAGCCTGCTCTTATATTCAAAGTGTTCCATCAATGGCCTCAACCCCTTAGCCTAAAACTTAAGTACCTATGGAAAATCTGTTGGCATCATTTTGTCTGCCATATTTGGCTAGAAAGGAACCATAGAGCCTTTAAGGATACCATTCAAAACCCAAAAACCATCCTCAATAGGATTATTGTCTTTACGAAAGAAAATATTAGCACCTTAGTGGATGAGAACCACTCAATTCCTCCCCAAGAAAAACAATTAGCTTGGGCCTTAGGTATTGAGGACAATCCTTCCATTCCTTTTCCCAATCCCAAAAATGGGATTTCTTGGGAGCCACCCCCCAGGGTTGGTTTAAACTAAATTTTGATGGTGCAGCCAAGGAGAACCTAGGAAGAGCTGGAGCTGGAGGAATAATTAGGGATCATCAAGGAAATTTGGTCAAGGCCTTCACTGAACCATTGGGAATCAAAACTAATAACGAAGTAGAAGCTAGAGCCCTTTGGAGAGGGTTGCAAGTAGCCCAAGCAACTCAAGTTAACTTGATGATTGAAGGTGATTTGATGAACATCATAAACCTATTAACCAATGTCAAAAAACCTTCATGGAGAATCGAGGGAGTCATCCATGAAGTGATAATCCTTTTTGTGGAAAGACAGAATAGGAGGGCTCATCACGTGTATCGTGAGGCCAACAGGTCAGCTAAAAAATTAGCCAACATAGGTGTTGATGTTGGTATTTTGGTGACATGGACACAAGGTGTGCCACATGAAGTGGAAAAAATTATTAGTCATGAAAAGAAACCTACCCATTAAGGAGAAATATGAATGGGTGTTCTTTTCCCATGGAGCTGGTAATAACTATGGGGTTTCCCTCTAAATCATACCAAATTGGAAATGAAGGTAACTGGGTGTAATCCTTAGAGTATTTCAATAGAGAATAGGAAATGGGCAAGCAACAGGTTTCACAAGTGCAAAGTTCCAAACTTCAATTTCCTGTCAATGTAAGTAATGTTTACAGTTATGTTTAGGTATGGGTGTGCTTTTTAGTAAGGTTTTGTAGGGGATTCAACACAAGTTCTAGTAAGAAAGTTTCAAGGATGACTAGAATCTACAATCTCAGCAGAAGGTTGGATATTGTAATAGGTTTTGGGTTAACCTACAAAACCCGGTAATTAATGAAGACCTTTATTCACCAAAAAAAAATTGATATTTCATAGTATTTTCTACTTCATATTCTTGAAGTATATTGACTAGGTCATCAGAAGAAGTATTTTTACTTAAAACCTGTAAAGATGTTACCAAATGCTTATAGCTATCTAGAATTGCCCTCATGGTTACCTGAGTAAGAATTTCATCCTTAATTATTTCTCCCAAGGTCAACAATTTCCCTTTAATATTTGCTACCTTCCTTAGGAACAGTTCTATGATTTCTTCACTATTAATTTTTAATGAGTGAAGTTCAGTTTGGAGATGAATAGTAGTTACCTTATTATTTCCTTCACATATTTTCTCTAGGCTTGTCCATGCATCTAAATATATTTTTGTATATTTATATAAGGTTGAATCTCATCAGTGATAGAAAAGGTTATTATCATTAGATATTTTGAATCATTTATCTCAAACTTTAGGATTTTAGTTTCACCTGTGGTAGGTCTCTATGTTTTCCCTTTGACAACATCCCAAAGAGAAATAATTAAGACCCTTGAGTAGTTGATATTCTTCTAGGAAGAATTCATTTGATGCCATTTAAATATTTTGAATATCAATCCTTATATTTGTAGGCTTCCTTATGTCTCCCTAGTAATGAGAGTATGAAAACCTAATTTTAGGTTTTGAAGAAATATTATATCTTCTAAACTTGATAATATTCGATAGATATTATTATTATCAAGTTTTGTAGAATTCCTTATGACTCCCTAATGATTATAGGAATATGATATAGTGCTTTTGTAAAATAATAGTTCAATTTTGGTTGATTTTGTATAGTTTTTGTAAATATCAAAAATTAAATTTTCTAACACCTTATTACTCCTATTGAACTAAGCACTTTTCAATTTTGAAGAGGTTTTAATGTTGGATTTCTTTTGTCCCTTTTGATAAATTTTTGAAGCAAGAATATTACAAATTTCCAACCTTAGAAAAAATATTAATAACCTCTTTTTATATCCCTTAGGATTTTATTTAAGTGTTTCTAATTTCCAATAACCCAGTTTGATGTTGTAACCCTTATCACTACCAAATTTAGAAAATTAGAACACATTAATATTTGCAAATATTAAATGGATTAATTCCCAGTAGTACCCCCTATATCTTGTAATTTGTGTTTTTTAAATATTATATTAATTTATCTAATATTTTCTTTCAAATAAAGATTTATTTTCTTTAATACGTCAACCTTAGAAAATAGCCTTATAACTCCCTTTTTAATGAAAGTAAATTTTATGAGGAAATTTTACCTTAATAAGGCTTTGTACCTTTATGAAATCAGATGCAAATGGCAGTAGTTTATCCTTATTGGGTGTGAAATTTTCATCGTGCTCTTGGTTTTAATATTTTAATTTAATGATTCCTTGACCTGTTTGACCGAGAGTGCTTCTAAATACTCCCAAATTTCTCTGAATTGCTACCAGATTATTGTCAAATTACTGTCGGATTGCTATGATTTCCAAGGTCCAAGGCACCTATAATAGGTGGTGAGTCGAGTGACAAGTATCACAATAGGTTTTTTAATGCTCCAAATATGCTTCGGGTGTTTGGTGGAGATACCAAACTTGATATAATGCTTGTGATAAGTGTCACCTTCACTTGTGACGTTTATTATTCCCTCTTTGTGTGCTATCCAAGAGATGTTTCTTCTTCAATATATATGAGGCTTCTTTGTTGTAACAGACATATATAAGGCTTATAGCTATAAGAAAATCCTCTTCCACATGGAGTATGGATGCCAAGACAATGTTGTAACATATTATTCATGGGTTTTTTAGGGTTATTTTGGAGAATGATAAGTGGTGCCTTCTTTAATCTACATGCCCTTGTCTTATCAACACCTTATTGAAATCATTTTCATGCATTTTTTCACCTTGTTATTTGCTATACTTTGTTGATGCTGAGATGTTTCTAGCTAGGCAATGCTTATGGTGGATATTTGGTATTTCTCGACCACCTATTTGGGATTACCCCTGTTTAAATGGAGACCCCTCAAAGACATGTGGAGGAATGTCACTGATAGGATGTATTAAAATATTTCAGGGTAGAAAGGTGCTCCTCTTTCCAGTGCTGGGAAAGCAACCCTGGTCAAGGCTGTGTTGCACAATATTCCCACATTTTCACTGTTTGTCTTTAAAATCCCAGCGGCAATGGATGAAACCGTTGAAAAAATTTAGAAGCAATTTTTGTGGTCAGGGAGGGACAATAAGAAGAAGTTCCATTTGGTGGCCTGGGACAAGGTATGCTCACTTAAGTACAAGGGCAGCCTAGGAATGAGGCACATCAATGTCTCCAATTTAGCTCTTCTAGCTAAGCAAGCTTGGAAGGTTGTCATCAATGCTAATATCAAATGGGTGGACATAGTCAAGAGAAAATATCTCTAGCAACAATATTTCCTTCAGATGAACATTCCTCATAATTGTTCTCACTTTTGGAAGTCCATAACCCTCACCTAAAATATCTTGCATCAGGTATCTCGGTGGCAGCTAGGAGACTGCAAAGATATCAACTTCTAGGAAGATTTTTGGGCTATAAAAGACCCCATCATAAAAGATAAGAGGTTGGATTTAATTAAACACCTGACAGATAACAAGTATGGGACTCATGTAGCAGACTTCATCACCTCTAACTAGGGTGTCAAATTGTGGAATAAATTGTAGTTCAGACTCATGAATGAATCTATCATCAATGCAATGACAAAGATCCATGCGATCATGAGGGCAAATTTTGTATCCCAATCCCAGATCAAAGATCAGAGCTGCTGGAAAGGTATGATTGGGGGTAATTTTTATGTCAAATCTGTAGCCCAGTTCATTAAGAGTAGTACCAAGGAAGTCAACCTTAACAACAATAAGACTCTAGCAAGAAGTTTATGTCTTAAATCCCTAATACCTAAGGTTTATCACTTCTGTTGGCTAGCTACCCATAACAAGCTCCTTACTACGAAAAATATGAGGCATAGGGGAGTCATTATAACTAATAGGTGTTATTTGTGTGAGCAAGCTTGGGAGTCTACCCAACACATTCTCATGGATTGTCCTTTCACAAGCAACGTGTTTTCCCTGGTGGTCAATAAATTGCAGGTTTGTTGGATCAGGCCATGAACGGTTAAGGATATGTTTATCCGATGGTATGATATATTCAAGAACCTAAGACTAAAATTTTTGTGGAAGTCTATGGTCCATCACACTACCTGGGAAATATGGCTGGAATGCAACAAGAGGATTTTCAGTGAATACTACAGGGATCACGAAGTAGTTGCATCAAGAGCCCTGATTTTTGCAAAAAAAAATAGTAGCCTTATTCCTTGTCAAGAAATTTCCTAGTACATAATAGAATGCCACCTGTTTAGGGTCCTCAAGATCCCCCAATACTATTGCAAAGTCAAAGAGTCCCATAGTGACAAAAATATAGCCAAATGGATCCCTCCCCCCCAAGGATGGCTAAAGGCTAACTTTGACGGTGCCTCCAAAGGCAATCCAGGTAAGACAGGAGCAAGAGGGGTGGTTAGGGATCACAAAAAAACCATCATTTGAGCTTTTTTTGAAAACCTAGGTACTTATATCAACAATTGTGCTGAAGCTAGAGCTATTTGGAGATGCATCACCATATGCAAATCCATGAATAACCCCATCATATTCGAAGGTGATTCAGAAGTTATTGTGGGATTGGTTCAAAATTACTCTAAGGGTGGGAAAAAAATCTAGAACATTGTCCAAGAATGTCAAAAATACTTCATCGACAAGAAGCAAAACGACATCAATCATGTATATAGAGAGTATAACTAGGTAGTCGATGCTCTAGACAATAAGGCCATCCTTCAAACTTCCTTAATGGTTTTGGAAAATATTTTCCAATGCAATATCACTAGAAAAGTCAAATATGACGTAGGGAATTATGTTATATAGTAGTCCTAGCTATGTGAGCAATGATATTTCCTCAATACCAAGGAGGGGAAAACCCTGCCCTCACCACCATCTTAGCTCCATAAACAACGGTGGTTGTATCCACCCCAACGGTGTCTCCTCAATACCAAAGGGACTTAGTGCCAATAACGGTGGTCCTCACCATCATGTTAATGCTTTCTCGCTCATGAGAGTTTTTGTCAACACTGGTGCAAACTTCGAGGATAGCACATACAAGTGATTGGCCACTTCCAGACGGTGGCCAATGTTTAGCGTGAAGGGAACAATCTCATGACCAATGCCATAGATGAGCTCAAAAGACTCCCTATTATTCTATAAAATATCTTACCTTGTGGGGACAGTACCAAAAATGAAGAGAGCAATAACTCCCAGAAGACTGGAAACTAAGGTTTCTGGCTCATGATGTGTGCGGGCTTGGTGGTCCCAATTTTTTGGATTTTTGTTTATGTGGATGATACTATATGTGGTCAAAATGACCCCTTTGTTGTTTTCTATGTTAGTTTTTGGTACAATTTTATTTTTTGGCATATCCATACCCCCTGGGTATTGGGAAATGTCTTACCGATTAGGGATAATCCATATGTACAAAGGGGCGGGACCCTCCAACCCATAAAGTAAATAAAGTTACTTATACCTACAAAAAAACAAAAAAAATATCTTATTATGGAATTGTTTGAGATGGTATTTCGTTGAGGGTGCAAGTTGACCCCTCTTAATACTATAGCTCCTTAATATTGCACACTTCATAATGACATAGTGTGACTAAAGGATTATTTTCTTCCTACACTTGTACAATAAACTATTCTTATTATGACATCCATATGATGATAATCCCTAAAATGGCTTTTTCATTATGGATTTACTCAATGCCCTTGCTTCCTAATCAATGGGTTACTCAAGAGGTCAAAACTACAAGACAACCATATCCTATGATGGTAATACTATGAGACAATATACTCTTTTTTGAATAGCACTCACACTTCTAATTGAATGACAATGGTTTCTTTTCCTTACATAACACTTTTGCCTAATTAGAATTTATCCTCTTGAACAACAATAATCACCTAAATGATAATCATAACATGCATGCTAGGGATTCATAAGAATGAATTTTTAACCTTGCACAATATTACCCTAAATAATAAATCCTACAACTAATTCAAATAATGTTATAGCCCTTAGATATTTACCTCCTATCTGTCAAACAATACATAATATAGTGCATGATGGTTACTCTTGCAAACCTACAACCTACACTTAAACTATAATATACAAATTTAGTACAATGACATAGGACATGCATCACTCAAACATATATGCATAGAGAAAGAATCAGAAATAGAATATAATTTATCAAGGTCAAATGGCTATAGGCTACATAAGCTATGAGCATTAATGCACTATATCATGATAACTTGCTTTTCCATATCTTGTACCTATTCACAATTGAATCTTCATTCAACCCTTTTTCCATATTCTCTTCTCCTCACCTATGAGGCTCATTCATGCAATTAAATGGACCTCTTTATATTTGTCCATTTTCCCTCTATATTCATTATTTTTATTTCCTCTATCCATTTTTTCTTTTTACTTCTCCTTCTATTTATTCTACTACCCACATCTATATCTATTTCTTCTCTTCTTATCCTCTCTTTCTCTCTCCTTATTTTCTCCTTTCCATTCCATCTTCCTTGATTTTGTCGATTCCTCTTCTAATCCTTTTTTTCTCTTTTTTTATCTTCATATTATTTTTCCATGTGTGTCATTCTCTCCTTGTTACTATTGCTCTCTCCTTTACTCATAAATAAAGGATGATTTTACATGGCAACAAAAATTACATATAGGTAATATTTTATTTACCTATAACCATTTGATTGCTCCTACATCGTACTCACCAAGCAAGAGAAAATGTTCCAAGAGCTCTATCTCATGAACATGAATTGCTCTTCAAGCTATTGCCATTTTAGATTTTCCCTCTTGACAAGACCACATTTTCTATCTCATTCTTTCTTTCTTTTGATAAAAACCTCCTCTAGTAGAATCCACACAACATTCATT
This sequence comes from Wollemia nobilis, assembly GCA_028583015.1. Taxonomy (NCBI): domain Eukaryota; kingdom Viridiplantae; phylum Streptophyta; class Pinopsida; order Araucariales; family Araucariaceae; genus Wollemia; species Wollemia nobilis. Next base: position 1,064,284 of record JAQPPZ010002954.1, read on the forward strand.
TCATTATATACCTTTCTACTACATACATCCAATTGCAATCAATATATAATTTTTTGTCTACTTTATCTTAGTACCAACATGTTCTATTGTATTTATTACATCCTCCATAAATATCACAAGGGTTTTGGTTCCATAAACTAGTTATTGTAGACCTAGATCTTACACACTGACTACAACAAACCATTTTAAGATATTCATCCCTTGTATTAATCTCTCTTATCACAAATCTAGTGTCACTACTTCCTAGTTGACTTGTATATCCAAGGCTTTCATTCCTTTGCCTTATTTCTAGAATTATGAATATTTTCACACCTTCCCCATATCTTCCTAATTCTTTTCCATTGTACCCCATTATTCTTATTAACTTGGAACCACTACCTTTGGTGTGTCTTTCAAAACACAAAAATTCTTCATCCTCACTTTATATTTATCACCATTATTTAAATACCATTCACTATCACCATGTCCTTCACCATATTTTAAAGTACCATTATCACAATCAATTTTAGTAATATATCCTTTGTCATAGTCAACACAGTAACAAATGACATAATAAAATTCATTTTCCTCTATTATATCTTTGTTATTCTCTTTATGTTTATGTTTCTCTTTATCATCCTTGAATATTTTATCTTTTCATATATTTTCTTTCTCATTCTCTATCGGTGTCATACTATAAGTTGGCTTAGTATATAAGCTCAATTTGAGACTAAAATATATAAGATGACCAATTCTCCTCATGAGTGTTAACCCATCCAACAAAAAATTTAAAATAATATTTACGTAATATTTAAACAAATCCTTCACTTCATATCGGATTTTATTTATCTTGTCCACTATCCCTTTTTCTATTGGTTTAGTGATGAAATAAAAACATGCTTTCTTATCCAAGAATTAATTTTCATACATAGGCATATTGTAGAATTGTTGCTAATCTATTCTCCTTTATCCTACAATAGACTTAACATGTACCTCTTTCCATCATTCTCAATAGTATAGGTGTTCAACCTACCATCATGTAATACATTTGATCAAACTACCATGATCTACCCAAAAAGACATGACAAGCATCCATAGGAATAACACCATATAGTATTTCATACTTGTGAGAACCAAATTGGAAGTATACCATACATTATTAACTTAAAATAATTTGATGTCCCCTTTGCAACCATGGGACTTTGTATGGTTTTGGGTGTTCAAAATTCTTCACCTCAAGATTTCCTACCATGTATGTAGACACTAAATTATCCATAATATCATTGTCTATAATGACCTTGAAAAATTCACCTTCTGATTTATAAATGGTCTTAAAAAATACTTCTTTGCATAGGTTCATACACCTCCTTTATGGGTTTTAACAATACCCTCTTCATCATAAGTGACTCTCCTTGTTTTGGTTCCTCCATGTACTTTGGTGAAGCAATACTCTCTTCATCTACTTATGTAATTTGGTTACATGATTTATTTCCATGCCCACTAATTTACTATATTTGAGGATATGTATATGATCTACATTATTATTCCAAGTACCTATAACACTTTCCAATAAACCCACATCCTCTTCCTCTACCAAATCCACCTCGTCCTCTTGACGATTCACCATTTTCTTGAGTACTTTCATTGGAATTATTTTGATAAGTACTAAATTCTTCTTCTTGCATATCTTACTCTCTACCACTATTTGATTATTTTCTTCCTCTAGATAATTTTTCCCTTTCATTGGAATTGTGTTGTTACTTGCAAATTAACTTTTCTTCTACCTTGATTTCATACTGATATGCCTCTTCAATTTTTGTAATTTGAAGCACACTAATTTCATTTTGTATGGAAAATATTAGTCCATTTATATATCTTGGCATCTTCTTTTCATTATATTTAATATGATTTTCTCTTATTGTCAATTTATAGAACTCTTCTATATACCCCTTTATTTCCATATCCTTTTGCCGAAGATTTTGTGGTCATATAAACAAGCTTATTTAATAATCAATAGGAATAAATTTAGACTTCATTTTGATTAAAAACTTATCACATATTTGAATTTTATCCTTCCCTCTTTATTTCCTCTCTATTTGGATATGATCCCACCAAAATTAAGCATGTCCCTTTAACCACATGCATGTAAATTTGACCTACTTTAGATTCTCTATAGATTTATAATTGAAGAGTTTATCCATATCCATTATCCAAACAATCAACTTTTCTAGGTTTAAACATGAATTAAAATTGAGAGTATCCATATTTGGTTTATATCTTATGTTTGCAATTGCTAAAATCAACTATTGCTTTGCTTACTATCCTTACTCTTCATCTTGAGCTTCCATATAATTTGTTTCCTCCTCTTTACTATCACTAGTCTCCTTAGTATGGATGTCTCTCCTTTGGGCAGTCTCAATCATTGCTAACCTGGTGGCGATTCCTCTTTGCATTTCTGCTATATCCATTGGTTGGGGTCATAAACCATCCATTCTTCCTATTTCTTGTTGAGACATATTCCTCCACTACATATCATAAAATCACTTTGATACCAAATTAAATAGATAAAATGAGGGATTCTACCCAAGGATAACCTTCTCATGTATAATTTTATCAAATCAACTTATAACCACTGGTTGCATGGTAAATCACATGTGCAATTAACAAATTTCAATACAACCAAGTAAATATCAAGTCTTCTATAGGACAATAGATTCTAAGATAGCAATATCTTGTGATAGGATTCGTACAATCCTTATACAAAAATATATTATTATTGCACTCCTTTGTGATGATGATATCCAAATCACAAGATGACGTGTCTTTGTATGGTAAAACTTGAGACAACAAAGTCTCATGATGGTACCTTGCAAATATTACAACTTATGAGGTGGTAAAAAAGACTTTTATAAGATGGTAAATATATTATGACAAAATTATTCAAAATAGAAGCTCCCTAAGGGTGTAATATGATTGCTCTTAAGATGGTAGTTCCTTAAGACTACACACACTTTATAAGATGACACAATGTGGCTAAAGGATGTTTTAATTTCTATAATTGCACAACAAACTATTCTCACAATGCCATATTTTGATGGTAATCTCCCAAATGACTTGTTCATGATAGCTTTACTCAATGCCCTTGTTTCTTATTTGATGAGTTCCTCAAGATGCTAATACTATAATATGATCATGTCTTATGATGGTAATACTATGACATAGTATGCTCCCTTTTGAATGACAATATTTTTTGTGTGTACAACTATTTTGCCTAATTAACATTTATTCTCTTGAATGAAAATAGTTACATGAATTACAATTATCACATGCACATTAAGGATTCATAAGCATTATTTTTTAACCCTTGACAACATTAAATTGAATAAAAATTCCTAAAAATAGTTTGAAAATTGCTCTTCTCCTTAGTTATTTACCTCCTTACACTTGCATAATATTCTCTTGCATAATGGATGCCCCTACAAACATACAACCTACACTTAAAAATATTATAAAAATTTATAGTTCAACAACATAGGACATACATCACTCAAAAATATGCATAAAGAAAGAATACAATATGATATATAATTTACTAAGGTCAATTGCTCATAGGCTACACAAGCAATGATCATCAATGCACTATGCCATGAGAACTCTCTCTTCCATCTCCTACACCTATTCAAAATTGGATCTGCATTCAACCCTCTTTTATTCTTTGCATCTCCTCACCTACGAGGCTTACTCATGCAAGTAAATTGATCTCTCTATATTTTGACATTTTTCCTTGATATTCACTATTTTTCTTTCCTCTTCCCCTTTATTCCTTTTAGTTCTTTTAGCCTCCTTTGTGTTTGTTTCTTCTCTTCTTATCCTACCTTTCTCTCTTTCTCTTTTCTCCTTGTTATTCCATCTTCCTTTCTTCTATTGATTCCTCTTTTACTCTTTTTTTTCTCTTCTCTTCATATTGATATTATTTTTCCATGTGTATACTCCTATCCTTATTTTTGTTGCTCTCTCTCTTCCCCCTAAATAAAGGGTTTGTATACATGGCAATGGTAATCACACACGTGGCAGTTTCCTTTCTTATAACCATTTGGATGCTCCTGCATCAAATATGGTTCTTAGCTAGGTAGTGTAGTCAAATGAAATTTTCTAGTCCTAAAATAATATTCTAATACAACAAATTTAAACAAAGCATAATCATTTTTATTTATATATTTTCCATCACACTTTCCTACTTTATAATGGGTACACCAAAACAAGCCTCATATTTTATTTATGATAAAAAAAGATAGGAATACCTTCTAATAACTCAATAGAGTCTATCCTAGTAAGAAAGATAACCTAATATTATCATATAGATATTCATGCATGATAAAGTATTTAAAAATATCATCATTGTAGTAAGGTTCCAACCATAAATTCTATCTTTGATTTTAATACATCGTAGTAAGAGAAAATACATGGTTAAGAATATTCAATGCCCTTATTACTTTAATGGACAAATTGGTCTAACCATTGACCTATTTTAAAATATCATAATTATTCTTCCTCTTCCTACCTCTCTCATTTTATCCCTCCTTAAATAACATGGATTTTAGGAGAATCAAAACAGTTATGCACCTTTGGCCTAGCACATAAAATAATTTTAATACACAAGGAACCCTAATTTTTCTCCATGAAATATTTGAGCAATATGAATAAAATGGATTTCATTCTTCAACTAGATCCCTCTTCCCCTCTTCTTACAAAAACTTAGTATAAGAACCCTACTCATCTCTTGAACATGCAAAAAGGAAAGTTAATAAATTTAAGGTCTATGGATTCAAAAAAAGAATGGCCTTTCTTTGACCAACTCCTTAAAGATAATTATCAAGAATAAAATATCCTCGTCTATTTCAAGGTAAAGCATAAATAAATTGAAAATTTTAAAGTTTGAACCAAAATAAGGCATTATTTATGAATATGCATCCATACATACATGTATATAGTTCAAACAATAAACAAAAAATAAGGCAATTATTTTTATAGATATATTATATAATTTAAAAAAAAATTAATAAAAGAAAATAATAACTGGAAGTGTTACACATGATACCAAATTATTAAATAGGTTAACATAAATTACTTTCTAAATCTATGATCAAATTAGAAATCATTCAAATAGCAAGTAGTCATGCTATAGAACAACCGAGATATATGAGTGTGTGAGATTTCTCTAGTAGTCCACTTCTTATAAATCTACTAATTTATCCCTACTAATACCTTCCCTCATAAACCTCTTCAAAAATCTTATCAAATTATATTTAAATATTTCTAGTTAGTTTTTATTAATAATAATTATGAAATTCAAAAGAGTTTGAATTATTAAATCACTATTTTGTTTTATGACATGATCAAGAAATTAATAAATAAAAGATATAAGTTTTTTGCATGCGATATACAATCTCTATTAAAAAAATGTTGACTAAATAAAATTATAATTATCATTACATCATATTAGTATATAATTATTCCAAAAAATAACAATTTATCCTACACATATTTATATGCAAAACAAGAATTTAGGAGTCTTATACAAAATTTTTTAAACTAGTTATACTATGAATTTTATTTAAATAAATGAGGATAAAAATCCTGAAATACTTCTATGTCTTCCTAAGTGGCATTGTATTTATAATGTTGGTCCCACTAGACCTTACATTGGAACACTTGTCTTTTCCTTAGTTACAACTACCTTGTTTCTAGAATTTTAATTGGCTCAACAAAAAAAATTGTTGAATTTTGTACTTAAAGAGTATTCCAATCTAGAATATATGATGCATTTGCAAGATAATGTTTCAACATTGAAACATAAAAGTATTATAAATTTAGAAAAGAGTAGGATATGTACAAAGCCATAGGCAATTGGGATTACTACTTTGAGTATCTTGAATGGCCCCACAAACCTTTGAGCTTATATGGATAAAATCCTAAATGTAATGGAACTTTTCTATGGATTACCTATAAAAATATCATGTTTCTAATTTTTAAGGTACCTATGCGTCATGTTTTTAATATCATAACTTTTTTATCTATCTATAGCTTTAATTGGCTATTGCTAGATCAACTTGACTTGGTCTTCCATTTATTTTGATAATTTATGTTCTCACCATTGTATTTAATTCCACTCTATTCCAATTGAGTGATGTTATATACCTTGTACTAAATAGGGTTTTAAAATGATTAATTTCAACACTAGAGCGGTAGAAGTTACTATAAGTAAATTCTATGATGGGTATATACTTCTCTCACTAGTACTACTAATCCATTTAGTTCAACCTGAGTAGATTCCCTAAATTTTAGTCCACTCTTTTAGTTTAACTATTGGTTTTAGGATTTTCACAACCTATTTTCCTTAGTCTATATATATATATATATATATATATATATATATATATATATATATATATATATATATATATATATATATATATATATATATATATATATATATATTCCCCTATTAAGCAGTGAGTTCAAAAAAGGTACTAAGTATTTAAAAATGTTTCACTTATAGTTCTAACCAACATAATAGAGATTTCCACTTAGTCCTTTCTTTGAGGCACACCCATCTCCACAACTTACATATTTCTATCTATGTAAGTGTACTAGGTGCTTAAGATAAGTATGCAAGTTATCCTTGTTATTTCTCTAATGAGCTAACTCATCTCTCTTCATTTCATTAAAAAAAGCATGCTAGTTATCACACCCCACATAAGTTCATCTAATTAGGTACTTAAGCATATGATAACTAACTATCTTTCTCGTATTTTTACGAGCTAGTCAATTCATTATAAGCCCCTTCCCTTTTAATTTATGGAATAACATAATATGATTCTAATAAAATAACTAATATTTAGGAATTATTATTCACAAGTTCAATAATATCACAAAGCAATTATTATCCTTCCTTTTTTTTATTTACGTAGTTAGGTTAGCTACTTATAACATGGTTCTCCATGACATAACTAAAATGGTTTACATATTGCATCCTGGTTCATTGTCCATATTTAAACACCATACTTGTCATACACTATTCCATAGATTACTCTATTGAAAAAAAATGCATAATAAAGTAACATTATAACCATAAAGAGATAAGCTATGATTTAAAGAAACTTATTAAACCATCGATATTTAACAAAACAATCACTAAAAGGAAGTTTCCACAATATAATACACAACTCAATTACCCTAGGACAAACTCCTTATGGAGAAAATCCAACATTAAAATCATTCCCCACAATTTATTTTTGATTCAAATAAACTTTACATCAGGTAGATTCTAACTTATTGTATTCATATGCAACAAGGAGAGCCTAATTCTTATCAATTTTACAATAGGGATCATTCTTTTAACCCTTATGAATAACTTTGACCATTTATTCTAAAACCAAAGGTAAATCATAGCACCATTGTTACCCACATAGAAGTCTCTTATTTTTTATAATAATACGAAATGGCATAGCTCTTTAATAATCCAGTACATTCTAGTTTCAATTGAAGGTTGATGTCATAATACAACTTCTTTTAATAAATAAATATCAATCTCCATTGTAAACTTCACAATGTAATAAATTAATATAACAAGACCCTTCTTCAAGGATCCTCATAAAGAAACTACATTTTTGTCTTCTCTCACAAGTAGAATATCAAGATGTAAACTCCATACTACTCTCATATACTAAAGCAATGTAAAATTTTCTTCTCTCTATAATTTTTACTTTGGTTTAGCAATACAAGCCCCTATCAATCTTCTTTTTCTTTTTCTTTTAAATAATAATAATAAATCTACCAGAGTATTAATACTTGATTCCATATAGTATGGTTTCCTCCTTCATTTCCATATTCCAATACTATTATTTTTCTCCTATAAAATAAAACACATTAATAGTAAATAGGAGTACATATTTTCCTCTTATAACCTCAAGGATTTCATTACTAAAAAATTAGAATTGTGCCTTTACATTCTAGCTCAACCACTAGTTCAAAAACTTAAATTGTCTTTTAAATTTTGGGTAGCATCTTATCAAACAAAGATAACTTGACATCCCAACATAAAAATATGTTAGATCTTATTAGCATAGCATTTTTTGATCCTTATACCAATACAAGGCTTACCCTTGATATCTAGTTCTATAACAGTTAAGATTTATTTAAAAAGAGTTAACCTTCACTAACTCTACTAGTACTGAGAAGTAAACATAGTAGCTCACACAACATGAATTAGTCCTATCCCAAGCTTGAATTAGCTATACTAGACAACAATCTAAGTTATATATCTAGGACTTGAAATTCACTAAGCATGTCAATCAACTTCTCTCAAGTTCTACTTCGATGACATATTCTTAGATATTAGCATGGGCTTCCTACAACCATATAAATATTTTTATAGGCTTCACATCTGGAATTTGTGCTAATCCTAAAATATTAAACACAAAAATGATTATATACCTATGGTTATTTATTCTAATATTTATTGGTTTGTTCAACTATCAATATGTCCATTGGAAACTCCTCTTCCAGTTCAAGTAAATTAGAATTCATTTTCTAACATATGAATTAAGAGATAATATGCTCTAAACTTCTACCACCCATTCACACTAGAGAAAAAAATTCAATAAACATATATTTTATAGTTAAATTTTCCATAAAAATAACATCTTTCCTAAGTTCAACTTATCCAAAAGTCTTCTTAAGAAAAATATTGATGCTACCTAAAAAAATAGTTCTAAGTCATTAAATATGCCCTTTTTAAAATTATATAACTAGCTATGATATCTTGGAAATGTCATTACTCTTATATAACCAAGATAGAGATTTATTGAGCCTACCTAGTAGTGTCAAATATAGATTGTTGTCATAGCTAGAAAATATCTCCCCTCCAGGTTTTTGTTCGTTGTCGCTCCTCAATATTGATTTCTCACTTCCACCATCAACACCATTCTCTTTTTTTAATATATATTTTGTTGTTCACACCACTCTAGAATAGTACCTCATCCCCTCTTTTTATTTCCATATCTTTGGAACATCATTGGTGAGTGTGAATTTTTATCTTCTCTCCCACTCCACACATCCTCAAGTGCATTTCCAAAGCATTGGCGTAAAGGGTCATGCCTCCCACTACTAAGACACATTTCCTTACATAAAGGCTTTATTTTCAAACTTAGTGACAAGCTTCCCACATAAAAATGTATGGTCAATAAAACCTAATCAAAACATTAAGCTTTAGTTAGTCTTCTCTTGTAGCAATGGTTTTTCTTTTCTTCATGGTGAATTTAATAAGAATCACTTGGGAGCTATTAAATAAAAATCCTTAGTCAATATAATTCTCAAGTGAGTATTCATAATATTTTATTACCCCTTATTAAGTTTTAATTAAAAACACCCACATTACATTACCCCAAAAGCTATGCTCAAAATGAAGAAAAATTGCCAGGTCATTTGAGTTTAAACATTGAAAAAATAGATTCAAGAGTCGAAGTTGTGGAAACAAGAGGCAGGAATGTAGCTCCTAATTCGGTAGTGGAGCAAATTATCCCTTATCAGACGAGCCCAACGGTAAAAGGTTCCTTGAAGGAAAGCCCCCTGTTTAGGAACCAGATAGGATAGGTGAACCAAAACAAGGCTGAGGATGAAAAGGGGATTGAAAACCCCCAAAATGAGGAAGAAGGTTCAAGCCCTAGACTATCACAGTATATGCCCCCTCATTTTAGTCCAAAAAAGACTAGAAGCACCACCAAGCCTCCGATAGATTATGGAAGTGAAAGAAAGAAAGGGAGAATAGAGCACTATAGAATGAGAATCAATGAAGAAATTGAAAACGAAAAGCAAAGAACATTGTTACAGCAAGCTATTCCTAGCTAGGATAATAGTAAAATTGACAAACCCCCTTTGGCTCAGGGAAGGGGGCGAGAAAAAATATCAAACATTCTAAATGAAGGTTCTCTCATGGAATGTGAGAGGCCTAAATGACCAAAACAAAGGATGGTGAAGTCTATAAAGAAGGATTGGAATCCTACTATCATTTTTCTTAAAGAAACCAAAATAGATGTGGTACAATCAGCACTTATAGCTAGAAGGATTTGGAAGCAAGGGGAAGTGGCCTTTCAAAAGGTGAGAGGAGCATCTGGGGGCCTCATGATCTTATGGGATCCTATTAAAATAGAAGGAAGTATTATTCAGGAAAATGAAAGAGTCTTAAGCATATTATTTCATGATTTTGATACTAATAAGAATTGGATTATGTCAAATGTTTATGCCCCCACCTCTGTCCAAGGGCGGTCTGAACTGTGGGATTTTTTGGGGCATTTGAGCCAAGATTTTAAAGACATTCCTTGGGTGATTGGGGGAGATTTCAATACCCCCATTTACCCATCTGATAAAAAGGGAGGATCTAGGTTACCCTCAAGGAGCATGGAGGACTTCAATGAATTCATTAACATAAATGAATTGATGGATGTAAGACTAAAAGGAGACAAATTTACATGGAGTAACAAGAGGATAGGAAGTCAGCTAATTCAAGAAAGGTTGGATAGGTTTTTTTATCCAAGGAAGCTACAACAATGTTTGGTGATTCAGCATTACAAGCCCTTCCTAAATGCACTTCAGACCATAATCTTATTCTATGGGAGGCATTTCAAGCTAAATCCTTTAAAAAGCCATTCAGATTTTTGTCAATGTGGGTTAAACATCCAGAATTCAAGAAACAAATAGAGGAATGGTGGCAGTAGCCTATCCAGGGAAGTGCTTCCTTCAAACTATCTCAAAAACTTAAGATGGTGAAAAACAACCTTAGAATATGGAATAAAGAAGTCTTTGGAAATATTTTTGAGAATAAGAGAGCAGTGGGGGAAAAACTGAGAATAATAGAAAGCAAAATAAAAAATGGAACCTATGATGAGGCGACAAGGACTGAAGAGAAGGAAACCCTTTGTGAGTTTTATAATATTTTATCTTGTGAGGAGATGTATTAGAGGCAAAAATAAAGGGAATTATGGCTAAAGGAAGGGGAATCTAATTCAAATTTTTTCCATGTTACCACATTGAGCAATAGAAGCAACAATAATATTAGAAATTTAACTAAGGTGGATGGATCCTCAACTCAAAACATTCAGGAGATCAGGGACGAGGCTGTTAATTTTTTTAGTTCATTATTGGGTGAAGAACGGACCTATAATGCCCAAGCAAAGGACTCTCTCCTTCAATTCATTCCACAACTCATTGATGAAATGATTAACGAGTCTCTTACAACATCTTTTTTAGACAAAGAGATCAAGGAGGCTTTGTTTAACATGGATCCTGACAAAGCTCCTGGGCCGGATGGGTTTTCACCGTGGTTTTTCCAAGTTTGTTGGGATATTGTTGGAGTAGAAGTTATTACTGCAATCAAGGAGTTCCAAAGTTCAAATCATCTTCCAAGGGGTTTCAATTCAACTTACATTGCTTTGATACCTAAAGGCCCCAATTCCAAGACTATGGTTGACTTTAGGTTGGTTAGCCTGTGTAATATATCCTATAAAATTCTATCCAAAGTTTTAGCCAACCATTTGAAGAAAGTTCTACCGGTTATCATTGATCCAAGTCAAGGAAGTTATGTACAAGGAAGATCAATCTTAGATGGAGTTATTACTGTTCATGAGGCTCTTCATACAACCGCTCAAACCAAAAAAGTAGTCATGGATTTAAAGTTAGACATGAACAAAGCTTATGATAGGATAAATTGGGAATTCCTAGAGGCAGTTTTATTAAAATTTGGCTTCAACATGAAATGGGTCAAGTTAATAAGAGAGTGTATTTCTAAGCCTTTTTTTTTCAGTTTTGGTTAATGGGTCTATTACATGTTTTTTCAAAGTAAATTTGGTCTAAGACAAAGAGATCCCATAAGTCCTATGTTGTTCATCATCATAGCTATGGCCTTGGGAAGAACCATTAAGGCAGCAGTGGTAGCTAGACTTATATCTGGTATCAAGGCCATGTCGCTAACTACCTCGGTGACACATCAAAAATTTGTTGATGATACATTGCTATTGAATTTGGCTTCTGTGGTTGAGGCAAGAAGGATTAAAAATATTCTCATAATGTATGAAGAAGCGGCTGGACAGAAAGTGAATTTTAATAAGAGCAAACTTTATTTCATCAATACCCCCATTCCTAGGCAAAACAACATAGCAAGGATCATGTAATGTCAGATTGCATCCCTTCTTGCCTCTTATTTAGGTCTTCCCATTTTTATAGGGAAACCTGAAGTATCAATGTGGAACATAGTTCTAGAGAGGATCCAAAAAAAACTAGCAGGTTGGAAAGGACATCTGTTATCTCAAGTAGGCAAAGCATTTTTAACTATGGCTTCACTTCAAAGTATACCCATTTACTTCCTATCAGTGTTCAGAGCTCCCAACAAGGTGTATCACAAAATTGAGTAGCTTCAAAAAAAATTTCTTTGGTCAGGGACTAAGGATAAGAAAATGATCCATTTAGTAGGTTGGAACAAGGTTTGCAAACCTAAAGCTAATGGGGGGTTAGGATTGAGGAGAGTTGCTCATCTCAATACAACTCTGTTAGCCAAACAAGCATGGCGGTTATTGACTAAGGTCGATAATGAATGGACTGCCATAGTTAGGAGGAAATACCTCCAAAGTGTGAACTTCCTTAATGAAAACTTAGCGAGCAGGGGGTCTGCTTTTTGGAAGGCAATACTCACAAGTAGGGATATTGTCAAGAAAGGTCTTAGATGGATTCTAGGAAATGGGCAAACAATAGACTTTTGGAAGGATCGGTGGGTGAGAGTTGAGGAGTTATCCCAAAATCCTCATTTGGCTAGTATTCAAGATCATATGGAGTAGCATATTGGGAAGAAGGTTGAAAATTATATGTTGCAGGATATAAATATCAACAGGTGGAAACACATTAGAGTACAAGGTTTTGAAGTAGAGTCTGAAGAGTTCTATAAAATTTTAACTCAGCAAATTATTCCCTCTAGAGAGGATGAAGATCACATTGTTTGGGCTGAGACTGAAAGTGGTGACTTCATAGTTAAGTCTGCCTATAATTTGCTTCTCAATGTGGAAGGTCAACAATTTCAACCGAGTTTGGTTTGGATCAAAGGCTTAATTCCTAAAATATCCTTTTTTTCATGGTTGGTGATTCAAGGAAAAATCCTCACTATGGACAATATGTTATCCAAAGGTATGGTTATTGCTAACCATTGCTACATGTGTAGGGCAATATGGGAGACAACCCAACACTTGTTTTTGGAGTGTCCGATAGCGGAGTCCATCTTGGATGAGATTTTCCAAGCCATTAGGATCTCGTGGGTTAAGCCTGCTCTTATATCTGAAGTGTTCCATCAATGGCCTCAACCATTTGTTAGCCTAAAACTTAAGTACCTATGGAAATATGTTGGCATCATTTTCTCTAGCATATTTGGCTAGAAAGGAACCATAGAGCCTTTAAGGATACCATTGACAACCCAAAAACCATCCCCAACAAGATTATTGTCTTTGTGAAAGAAAACCTTAGCACCTTAGTGGATGAGAGCCACTCAATTCCTCCCAAAGAAAAATAATTAGCTCAGGCCTTAGGTATTGGGGACAAACCTTCCATTCCTTTGCCCAATCCCAAAAATGGGATTTCTTGGGATCCACCCCCCCAGGGTTGGTTTAAACTAAATTTTGATGGTGCAGCCAAGGAGAACCTAGGAAGAGCTAGAGCTGGAGGAATAATCAGGGATCATAAAGGAAATATGGTCATGGACTTCGCTAAATCATTGGGAATTAAAACTAATAATGAAGCAGAATCTAGAGCCCTTTGGAGAAGGTTGCAAGTAGCCCAAGCAACTCAAGGTAACTTGATGATTGAATGGGATTCGATGAACATCATCAACCTATTAACCAATGGCAAAAAACCTCCATGGAGAATCAAGGGAGTCATCCATGAAGTGAGGATTATTTTTATAGCAAGAAAGAATAGGAGGGCTCGTCACGTGTACCGTGAGGCGAATAGGTCAGCTGACAAATTAGCCAACATGGGTGTTGATGTTGGTAGTTTGGTGACATGGACACATGGTGTGCTACATGAAGTGGAAAACATTATTAGTCATGAAAATAAACCTACCCGTTAAGGAGAAATATGAATGGGTGTTCTTTCCCCATGGAGCTGGTAATAACTATGGGGTTTCCCTCTAAATCATACCAAATTGGAAATGAAGGTAACAGGGTGTAAGCCTTGGAGGATTCCGACAGAGAATAGGAAATGGGCAAGCAACAAGTTTCACAAGTGCAAAGTTCCAAACTTCAATTTCCTATCAATGTAAGTAATGTTTACAGTTATGTTTAGGTATGGGTGTGCCTTGTTAGTAAGGTGTTGTAGAGGATTCAACACAAGTTCTGGTAAGGAAGTTTCAAGGATGACTAGGATCTACAATCTCAACAGAAGGCTGGATATTGTAATAGGTTTTGGGTTAACCTGCAAAACTCGGTAATTAATGAAGACTTTTATTTACCAAAAAAAAAAACATTACCTTACCACTTTTCTCTTGGCAACAACAAACCAAGTACTTAGACAATTCTATTTTATTTATTAACCAAGATTTCTATATGTATCAAGTAAAAATCTATTTCAAAATAAATAGTCATGCAATAAGCTAGCTTCATATTAAACTTGATATAATATATTTTTTGTAAAGTATAATTATATAGCTTCATGGAGACACATTCCTCCAAGTTGTCTCGTTATTATATAAGTAATATAACTCATGAACATTTTAAAAATATTTTATTCATACTACTTATGCCTTTCTCTCAATCATGAAAGATTGATTCTTATAAAAAATTGCAAATTAGTTAGTAGAATTATATTTTCTTATAAAATATATGTTTTGGCATAACTAAATATGGATTAGTCAATCATTCCATCAATAAGGTATCATACAAAAAACATAAGTCCATCCAAATAAAAGTTTGCCAAGTGAGGGTCATGACATCCTACCCCCCTTAGGCTTAACATAGTACTATGCGTTTCATCAATACCTAAACATAAAACAAAAATTACATAGCATTTTCAAATTGGTATGGGAAATGTTTCTACGTGTCTGCTATTTTTCCCAAGTAGAATTTCTCTTAGAGGAGTGGTTCCATTGGAATTTACATTACTCTAGAGGTCCTTTCCTCATTTATTTGGAATGAAACTCAAGGATTTTTATCGGTTGAACCTCTATAGCCTCTGCATCCACCATCTGTAGTTTAGAAAATTCCTACACATGATTAGGATTAGCAACATATTTTCTAAACAAATAAATATGAAATATGTCATGAATCTTCGATAGACTTAGGTGGTAAGGCAAGTTGATATACCATAAGACTGATCTGTTATGTTATCTCAAAGTGTCCAATAAAATTAGGATTTAGTTTTGTGGATTTTATAGCACTCTTCCTTGGTCTCATCCTTAAAAAAACTCTATAACCTACTATAAATTCTCTTGGTGATATTTTAAGATTGTCATAACTTTTCTATAGATCCATTGCTTCTTTAAACCTTTCTTTGATTACACTTAATTGATGCTCCATTTCCATGACAATGTATGGTCCAAGTAAAATATAATTCTCTATATTATCCTATGATAATGGTATCCTACACCTTTTGCCATATAGAGCTTTGAATGGAGCTATGCCTAAGGTCTAATGGTGACATTTATTGTAGGTAAATTCTACCAAGTGTAGGTAATCTTCCTAGAGGGTCTTCTAGTCTATACAATATATGAAAAGCATGTCATCCAACACTTGGTTCACCCTTTTAGTTTTATCATCAATTTCTAGATGATATGCAAAACTAATTTTTAGCCTAGTGCCAATGGTACGATGTAAGGATTTTCAAAAATTGGATGTGAATATCAAGTCTCTATCTAAAATGATCACTTCCATAAAACCATGAAGCCTAAAAATTTCCTTGGTAAATCTATTAGCCACAACCACAACATCATCCTTTGTATTTTTAGGTATAAAATGTGCAGCCTTGGTTAGTTTTTGAACCACAACTAAGATTGCATCATGCTAGAATCTAGTTTTTGGTAACCCTACAATAAAATCCACTAAAATTACTAACCATTTTTGTGATGGTAACTCATGAGGGTACAATAGTCCTACATGATTTCTATTTTCTACCTTTACTTTCTAGCATTCAAGATATTGGGTAACAAATTCAATTATGTTCCTCTTCATACCTCTCTAGTAGAATATTTTCTTCATATTATCTCTCATTTTTACCCCTCCTGGATGAACAAAATATGAAGATCTATGATATTCATTCATGATCATTTTCCTAAAATAACCAGCCTTAGGGAGTATTACCTTGTCCTTAAAACATAAGAAACCATGAAACCATCCTTGATGCTGAAACCCTTACTTTCATTGGGTAAAATTTTCATTCTTTCATGTTTCAAAACACATCTTGTTGTTGCATTTCCTTAATTTTCTCCATTAAGTCTAAGTGGATATGATACAATATAGTTACGTGTCTTCTTCTACTGAGTGCATCAACAACATTTTTTTCCTTCCCTTTGATGTATTCAATATTTAAATCATATTCAACAAGAAATTCCATCCACCTTCTTTACCTTTCATTTACCAAAGGTTGAGTAAATATGTACTTCAGACTCTGATAGTCTATTCTCAAATCAAAGGGTTTCCTATCAAATAGTATAACTAAATTTTGAGAGCAAATACCACCACTACTAATTCTATATCATGGGTTGCATAATTGACCTCATGTTATTTTAGTTTCTTGAATCCAAACCTTCCAATGATGCATATGTACACAAAGAAAAACTGCCCTAATGATCTACTACCTTTAGTACATGAGATGTAGTTAGTATTTATTTGAGAAGATAAAATGATCCCTCACATTTATCAATCCAATTGAATTTTTTTCCCTTACTTTGAAGGTTAGTTATTGGATGTAGTCCTTCACATAACGCCTATAATATCTAGTCCAACCCATGAAATTCTGTATTTCTATTACATTGATTGTCAATGAACAGTTTAGTATAGATTCTACTTTATTAGGGTCTATTATGATCTCTTATACTAATGAAATATACCCAAAATATTGCAATTTTTACACATAAAATTCACTTTTTGACAAATTCTCGTATAACTAATTCTTTCTTAGTAGCTCCAGAACTATCGTAAGGTGTCTTTTATACTCTGACTTATTGTAGGAATATATGAAAATATCATCTAGGAACACATGAACAAATCGATCTAAAAGCTTCCTAAAGATGCTATTCATCAAATTCATAAATGTTGTTGGAGTATTGTATAGACCAAAATTTAAGACAATAAACTCATAATATCCATAATAATTTTTAAAGGCTACCTTATGAGTATCCTCTTCTCAAATCCTAAACTAGTGGTATTCTAACTTCAAATCAATTTTTTAGAAGATAGTGGCATATTTAAGCTGATCGAAGAGGTTTTCAATTATGGGTAGAGGATATATATTTTTAATGGTTTCTTTGTTCAACATCCTATAATCTATACATAGTTTCAAGGATCCATCCTTTTCCTTGATGAACAAAACTAGTGCACCCTAAGGTGACACACTTGGTCTAACTAATATATTTTCAATAATCCTTGTAACTATAGCTTCAACTCTTGAATCTCAATCAGATTAATTCTATGAGGAGCCTTATATATAGGCTCTATTCTAGGTTGTAGTTCAATTGTGAAAACAAATTCATATTTATGTGGTAATCCAGGTAATTCCTCTTGAAATACATCTTTGAACTCTTGAATAACTCGATGTTTTTCAAACGCCTCTTTCTGATTTTTATCTTCTATTTAATGTAGTTTCACTACAAAAATCATTCCTCATATCTACATTGCCTTATTAAGTTGCATTGTGGAGAGGATATAGGGTTGAAAATCCCCTTGTAGACTTTACACCCTCTATACCTTCTAGTCATATTCTAAGTATTTAATCCATCTATCCCAAAAATTGATTACAATATTATGTGATTACAACCAATTCATTCCTAGGACTACATCGAAAGCATGTAGCAGTGCTACATAAAGGTAACCTATATTTGTACCACTAGGTATGATAATTTTAGTCATAGGATAATATTGGTGTATAGAGTAGGTTTGTCCTAAGCCATACTCAACCTTCCACCCATGTGCTAAAATTATTGTTCTTTCTGGTATGTATTTAATTAAACTAGTGGAAACAAAGTTATCTGTGGCACAACTATCAGTCAAAATTCTAACATTTCTATCAAATATATTACCTTTTATTAGTAGTGGAGTGGATTTTCCTTCCAAATTTTGATTTCTTATTGTTGCATAAATCTTTTGTGCTAGTTATTTATTTGCAGGTTCCTTTCCCTTTGAACTTGATCCTACTTTGAGTGGAAATTTATTGGCGTAATGCATACCACCACATTCATAAAATCCTACTTTGAGTCATGGATATATTTTCTACTTCTATCCATCTTCTACTTTCACTGCTAGTGGGGTATTGTCTTGACCCTAATGTGGTGATCTATTATTCCCGTTGTTGCAATTTTTAGGATTACGATTATTTTATTGGAACCTCTTCCTAAAATTCTCTTGTTTCCTATAATTTATTCTATCATGCTTAGAGCATTTTTTGTTTGTTTTCTCACATTCCTACTTCATGAATCCTGCACTATTTCTTTTCCTTAGTGCATATTTATCCTATTCAAATGTCCCTTCATAATAAAAATAAGGTTTGAGATAAGTTTTAGCTTTTATAACCATATCATAGGCCTTTTTAATAGTAATAGATTTTTGCATGTTCACCTCATACCCCACTTTAGGGTTTTCTCCTAGTATAAATTTATGTACATACTTCAGTAGCTTGATGAATTTATGATAATAAAATTTCGTAGTTCTAGTACCTTGTTTAAGGTTAGTAAATTCCTCAAATTTCTTGGTGTATAAGTGTTTGATGAGGAATATTTCTTTGAAAGTTTTCACAAAGTGCTTTGGCCAGTTCAAATCAATTATAGCCTCAATCCCTTGTTCCCCACTAAATGTTTCCCACCAATCCAAGCAAAATATTTGTAAGTGTAGAGTGGCATAATACAATAGAGTACCAGTGGAATAATTCTTCATATTACAAAAATTCTCTATCTCATTCAACCAAGGTTTGGCTTTATCACCATATTCCTTTACATTGAACTTAGAATATTTTAGGTTTTTCATATCTTTACCAAATTTTGCCTCTAGTTGAATTCTAACCTATTGAGCCTTTGATAGAATTTCATTCTCTTGTTCCACTCTAGAATTTATATCTTGTGAATCTCAATTCACTATAGCCTCCAAAAAATATTTGTGTGTTTCCATTTGTTCTCTCAATAAGACAACTATTGTAGTAAGATCCTCACTTTTATTGTTAGGAGCATCCGTACCTATATCTATGGTCTTGACCTCTACATTATTCTTCCATTTCTATCTAGTCGATGGAGCAACACTCCCTCTTCTTCTCTTGAGCATCATTATCCCTAAACACACATAGGAGATATAGTAAGGATCAATTCACAATTTTATCCTTGAATTGCTTCTTCTGCTAGCAACTATATTCCTAGTTACCCTAGCTATACAATCGAGGTCTACTTTTAATAGATACACTATTCCTATAGGTATAATATTTTCATGATGTACATTTTGTCAAACTCCATCCATTCTTGTGTAAGAAAAATTGTATCCCTACGAACCAAGTGCTCTAATACCAAATATCACAACCCATTTTTATTCATCTATATATGTGTGTGTATGTGTATGTGTGTGTATGTGTGTGTGTGTGTGTGTATGTGTATTCCCTTATAAGTAGTAAATTCTGAAAATATACTAAGCATTTAATAAGAATTCACTTAAAGTTATAGCCAACCTAATCTATATTTCCACTTAGTCCATTCTTTGAGCCACACTCATATCCACAACTTACATATTTGTATCTATGTAAGTATACTAGGTTCTTAAGTTAAGTATGCAAGTTATCCTTCTCATTATTTTGTTAATGAACTAACTCACCTCTCTTCATTCCATTGAAAAGAAAATTCCAGTTATCACACCCCACTTAAGTTCATCTACTTAGGTGCTTAAGTGTATGAGAACTAACTATATTTATTATCTTTCAATGATCTAGTCAATTCACTATAAGTCCCTTCCATTTTTCAATGTGGAATAACACAATAAGATTCAAATAAAATCTCTAATATTTAGGCATTACTCTTCACAAGTTCAATAATAGTACATAGCAATTATTATCCTTGCTTTATTTACGTAGTTAGGTTAGCTACTTCTAACATGGTTCACCATGACATAACTAAAACGGTGTAGATATTGCATCTAGATATTTCATAATCCAGTACATTCTAGTTTCTGTTGTAGGTTCACATCATAATACAACTTATTTCAATAAATAAATATTGGTATCCATCATGAAATTCATAATGTAATACATTAATATAACAAGACCCTTCTTCAAGGATCCACAGAAACAAACTGCTTTTCCATATTCTCTCACAAGTAGAATATCAAGATGTAAACTCCATCCTACTCTCATATACTAAAGCAAGTTAAAATTTTCTTCTCTCTACAAGTTTTGCTTTGGTTTAGCAAAACAATACCCCTATCAATATTCTTTTTATTTTATTTTTAAATAATAATTATAAATCTACCAGAGCATTATAACTTTATTCCATAGAGTATGGTTTCCTCATTCACTTCCATATTCCAATACTACTACTTTTTTTCTATAAAATAGAAACACATTAACAGTAAATGGGAGTACATATTTTCCTATTATAACATGAAGGAGTTCATTACTATAAAATTGGAGTCATACCTATTACATTCTAGCTCAGACACTAGTTCGACAACTTAAGCTAGTTGTTAAATTCTAGCTAGCATCTTATCAAATAAAGATAAATTGATATCCCAATGTAAATACATGTTACATCTTATTAGCACAATTTTTTTTTATATTTACACCAACATGACGCTTACCCTTGAGAGTCGGTTCAATCATAGTTAAGATATATTTGAAAAGAGTTAACCTTCACTCACTCCACTAGTATCGAGAAGTACACATAGTAGCTCACACAACATGAACTATCCCCATCCCAAGATTGAACTAGCTATACTAGAGAAAAATCTAAGTTGTCTATTTCAGACTTGAAATGCATTAAGTATGTAAATAAACTTCTCTTAGGTTCTACTTCGATAACATATTCTCGAAGATCAACATGGGCTACATGAAACAATATAAATATTTTTATAGGCATCATAATTGGCATATGTGCTAAACCTAAAAAATTTAACACAACAAGGATTCTATACCTATGTTTTTTTACTCTAATATTTATTGATTGTTCAACTATCAATACGTCCACTAGAAACTCATGTTTCAGCTCAGGTAAATCATGACTCATTTTCTAACATATGAATTAAGAGATGCTAAGCTCTCAAAATTCTATCAGTCACCTAGACTACAGAATAAAATCTAATCAACATATATGTTCTAATTAAGGTATTTCAGAAAACCAAAATGATTCTTAAGTGTTACTTCTCAAGAAATAGGTTGAGGCTACCTAAGAAAAACAAAGTTCTTGGCCAGTAAATATGTCATTTTCAAAATTATAGAATCATTTGTGATCTCTTGGAAACGTCAATACTATTGTACAACCAAGATAGAGATTTATCGAGCCTACCTAGTAGTATCAATCTAGATTGTTGTCATAGTATTTCAACTATAGCTAGAAAATATCTTCTCATCCAATTTCCATTCATTGTTGCTCATTAATATCGATTCCCATATCCCACCAACAATACCATTCTCTTCTTTTTTTACTTTTTATTTTTCACCACTTTAAAACAATAAGTCATCCTCTCTTTCAATGCCTATATCTTTGAAACGTCATTGGGGAGTGTAAATATTTATATCCTCTCCCACTTCACATGTCCTTGAGTATATTTCAAAGTATTGACATAAAGAGTCATGTCTCCCACTTCTAAGACATGCGTCCTTACATAAAGGTTTTGTTTTTAAAATTAGTTACAAGCTTCCCACTTAAAAATGTATGGACAATACAACCAAATCAAAACCTTAAGCTTTAGTTAGTCTTCTCTTGTAGCAATGGTTTTTCTTCCCTTCTTGGAAAATTTAATAAGAATCACTTGGGAGCTATTAAATAAAAATCCTTACTCAATATTATTCTCAAGGGGGTATTCATAATATTTTCTTATCCCTTTGCTAAGAATTAATGCAAAAAACCAATATTACCTTGTCAGGTTTCTCTTGGCAACAATAAAAAAAATAGTTAGAAAATGCTTTCTTATTTATTAACCAAGATTTCTATACGTATCAAGTAAAACTCCATTTCAAAATAAAGAGTCATGCAATAAACTAGCTTCATATTAAACTTGATATAACTTTTTATTTTTATTTTTACAAAGCATACTTATATAGCTTCATGGAGACACATTCCTCCAAGTTTTCCCTTTATTTCAGAAGTAAACTAACTCATCAACATTTTAAATTATTTTATTCATACTTTTATGCCTTTCTCTCGATCATGAAAGATTGATTCCTACAACAAATTATAAATTAGTTAGTAAAATTATATTTTTTTTATAAAATATATGTTTTGGCATA
The DNA here is from genome assembly GCA_028583015.1 of Wollemia nobilis. Lineage (NCBI taxonomy): Eukaryota > Viridiplantae > Streptophyta > Pinopsida > Araucariales > Araucariaceae > Wollemia > Wollemia nobilis. The sequence goes on from JAQPPZ010002954.1 coordinate 1,086,982, forward strand.
ACTAAGCATCAATTAGTCAACCATTTTGTCAATAAGGCATCATAGAAAAATATAAGTCCATCCAAATAAATGTTTTTCAAGGGAGGGTCATGATAAGGATGATATAAAAAATGCTATTTAACTTAATGTCCAAAATTATAGTTGAAGTCTTCCAAAATACATTAGTGGTTATTATCTATGTTAGGCATGACCATTCATGTAATCTAAAAAATTCCTATGTAAATATGTTTACTCGGGTGGCTACATCATCCTTAATATTGTTGGTATAATATTTGCAATCCTAGTCAATCTATTCATTACTACTATGATTTCATCATATTTTTTAATAACATCTATAATTTGTGCATAAAGTTAATGCCTATGGATTGGTATTTCCACTCAGGAATATCATGTAGATGTAACATCCTTGCTAGATATACATGTCTTGCCTTAACCGTTTGATACTCTAATAATATTATGACAAAATCTACAACATCTATTTTTAATATAGTGTAAAACCATAACTTCTTAAGGTCAACCATGATTTTGATAACACCTAGGTGTGCTACCTATGGAATTTAGTGATATCCTCTCATTATAGTTTATATTAGAACCCCTTATACATCTGCATTCTACCTCTAAGGCTAAGAAATCCATCAAAATCTAGTTGGTATCCATCAAATCTATGGCTTGATATATTTTTCATTAAGGTAGCCCTTATCTTATGGCAATGCTAATATTATTTTAATTACTACAACATTTTATTCTCCAAAGTAGATATCATAGAGGTGAAACCTACTATGTACATATAGTTATTAAATTCATATACCACTTTTTTTTCATTTCCTTTGATTTCATTAATATCAAATTAATCCTCATCAAGGAATCTAACCACCTTCACTATCTGGAATTTATATTTGGATGTGTAAAGATATACTACAAACCCATATGGTTAGTCTTGAGCTCAAAAGGATTCATAATTAAATAAAATCTCCACATCTATATAACATGCATTATTTTTACCCATTTATAATTCATTGGGGTATAATTCTTTTTATATATCTTAAGCTTAAAATATTCATAAACTTATATTCCATATTGCATAAGTGCTTGACCTCATCCTTATTCAAAGGCATTGTTTGTGACAACAAAATTTCTATTATGATTTAGTAATATTTATATGGGACTAGGGGTTAGCTTCTTATTAAAGAGTTTAAAATCCTACTAATTGCATTATGTCAATATAATTTAGCCATATAAGAAAACCCTTGTATAAACCTTTAATAATATCTTACCAATCCCATAATTTTATTCACATTCTAAATAATTTTTAAGGGTTCCCATTTCAAAAAGGATTTTACCTTGGTTGGATCTACTAGTATCCCTTCATAAGATATAATATGTATACTAAATATCACTATGTAGAATAATATATTTGAAACTACTCCTTAAAGTTGATGCTCCATCAAATAAATTATTATGAGTCAAGTGTGCTCAAAATATTCTCTTTAATTCCACAATTAAATAAAAATATCCTCTAAGAAGACTATTCCAAACTTATCCAAGTATATTAAAAAAATATTAAACATTAATTTTGTAAATATTGTTGGGGTATTGGTAGTACTAAAGTGTACTACTAGAATTTCATAATGGGCATACCTAGTTCCAATTTCCACTTTAAGAATTTATTCCTCCTTTACAATTAACTAATTATATCTTTATTTGAGATCAATATTTCAAAATGTGGTATCCTCCCTCACTTGACCAAAAAAATCAATAATTTTTGGTATGAGATATCTATTTTTCACAACAATCTAACTTAATATCATGTAGATGATGTAAATCCAAAGAACTATATCATTATTTACAAGATAAATCAAATCATCCCAATGTGATACACTTGGTATAAACAATTATTTTGACAAAATTAATTTTAGTTCATTTTTTAACTCATAGAGTTTCATGGTAGTCATTTTTGTGGGAATTTTGGTCATGGATATTCTCTTGGAAGAATATACATGGAGAAGCAAATATTTCTTTACTGCAATAATCCTGAAAGTTCGTTATAGAACACATATCTCTATTCTATTAAGAAAGTATGCTATTAAAATTTAGATACTTATTTAAACTCATATCTATGTACTACATATAAATGACATCCTTCCTCTATGATTTTCTAAGTTGCATAGCTAATACTTTTCCTAAACTAACCAGTTTAAAAAGGTCCTTATATGATTATATTGTATCCTTTATTATCTAGGTATTAATTTAATTTAGTAAAGTAATTAATTTTGGATTGATTCTATTAGAGTTGATAAATTCCTATAATAACATCAATGCTTCACTTGTCTAATATTCATTACTATGTGAATATTATATACTAGTTATGGTGGTTGCCTATGTATTTTATCCTCTAATTCATTTCTACTCTAAGTATATTGATTTGTATAATACTATAGTTGCAACACTTATTCTTGGGACCCTATTTCTATTTTTCTTGTTATTTTGGTACTATTATTGCTACTTATATAGATACTTTTTGTGGTTTGGTTTTCCATACCTAAAATGTTTATTATCCATATTTGCAATGTTGATACTAAAGTGAATTTATGTTAATAGTTCTTCTTAAAGATAGAGTTAGATACAATTGTTAAACCACCTTTTTCCTTTCCTTCAATTCCTTATAATATGTATTGATTGCTCTATTTTCAAATTTTATTTGATGACCTTTTTAAAAATAGATCTATGGTAATAGGACTATGAAAATCTACATCAACCACTATCTATGGGTTCAACTCCACAATTAATTGCTTGAGTCTATACCTCTTACCTTGTTGGTATTATAGGATATACTTTAGAATTTTAGTGAAGGTTTTTAATATTGGATTATCATCAATATTTCATAGATTAAATTCTAGAAGTCAAATATTTTAAATCAAAATATAGTTGTGACACCCATTTCTATGTAAATAAGAAAACAAATTATTTCCATGTAATATTATCAACCTTTAACCATATTTTGGCCTATATTTTATGCTAGCAAGAGGCATCCTCACCTATTTGCTAGCAATTTTCCCATATGATTTTAGTTTCTTCTACAAAATCCATTAACTCAAAGTATATATTTATTTTTTGATCCAAGCCTCAACTTCATCCCTCATAGATTTTATATTATGATTGGGAGAGATAATATTTTTAAGGTCCTTATATAGTTATAATTCAAATTAGTTCCTCTTAAGGATATGAAATTTACCTTGATCTTCTTCCATTTGTTTTGAAACCCTTTTTTTTATTTAATTCCTAGAAGTTCTACTTTGTAAAAGTAATAAAACCCTTCTTTTTTAGGTATTCCTTGGACATCAACTTTCTATTACAATGATTCTTTCTCATATTTATTGTATTAGGTCTAGAATATGGTCAATTCAATCGATCCCTCGACTAACCATGACTAATATTTTTTTCTTAGTTATTTTCTTCTTGTACATATAATGTTAGTGAGCTCATTAGACCCTATATTTAAAAAACATTTTGATGCCATATAATAAATTTTTCATTCCCTAATACCAAATAAGGAAGTACATTCTATGCTCTCTAATATTTTAAAATTAAAATATCTAAAACAGTTTTATTAAGTTTAAACTTAATATTGATGTGTTAGAAATACTTTGTACTTTTGATAAATTTTTAGGATTACTATCTCATTTTAGTCATCCCATACATATGATTCATATTTGACCTATAGCTATCTTCATTATTTATCTTAAATATTTAAATAAACTGCATCCTTCTCAACCAATGTCATTCCTCTATGGGATGAGAAAGATGTAGTCCTATTTTAATTTTGTGCAAAGAGACTGATTATTTCTTAATGATATAATTTTGGTTGAATCCTCTTACAACTTTAACTTATAGTTAAAATATTATTTTAATGTACTACTCCAATTTCACATAGATAGTTTTAGAATGTAAGTGTTACTTTGTGCGATTCAAAGTTCAACTGTACTTTGCAATAATTTCTATAAGAAATATTTGATAGTATAATTCTCATGTAATAAAGGAATTTGGTATTATACTCTATCCATCTAATAATAGGCTATGTCATTAAGTATATACATAACTTATAAAATATAAAAGTAAATATAAGCGCATAAATTACAATACTTCATGAATTTAGAATAATATAGTAAGAAAGACTATATGAATTCAAATTCATTAATCATATTACAACATCAAAAATACCTATCTTCTCTTAGTGTATCATTATGATAACAAAATACCATAGTGAAGTCCTTCAAAATAGAATAGTTGAGTACTAATACTATCTTAGTAGTAAAGTATAGCAATAAAGCTATCATAATTAAAAATTACAATAGTAATAAAGAAAACATATAAAAATAAAGCTATCATAATGATAAGTATAACAATGTAACTATCATAACGGGAAATTACAATAGTGAAACTAATATAACATATTATAAAGGAAAAATACAATGGCAAAACTTTCATAATAAAAAATTACAATAGTAATTATCATAGCAACAAAAATGAAACAACTAGGTATCACTCCTCATTATAGAAAAATTAAATCTATGTAAAGTAGTAAATATTTAACCACCACCATATAGGAGAAAGGAGAATACTCTAATTTTTATAATTGTATATTACAAAAGTAATACATAAAATGTTTGAACAATAGTTTCACACTCATAATTATACTTATAGAGTACATCAATAAATATCTCACATTATCATAATTGATCTTAAGTAGTCAAATCTTCTCAAGGTGTTGTAACTAGAGTACATACATACTCATTATTATACAAAGAATTGCTATATTTCTTTTTTAATTTCTTAAGTAGTGTTGAAATTATAATCTAAATCATGAAAAAGGTTGATATTGTATGATGTAATATTGGATAGTCCTAAGGAAACTTATTGTACACTATATTTAGTTTATTGTAATATATTATGTCATATCTATAGGCCATGGTTAATTTCCTTATGATTAAACCCAATATTTAAACTTATAATTAATCCTAAAGCCATTTTTATTATGTCAACTAATGGTCAAGCTCATTTTAGTATTTGGAATTTTTTATTGTTATAATTACATCCCACCACTCCATCCATTGCATTGAAGAGTTTTGAATCTTATTTATAGATAATATAGTGGTTTTTTTATGGTGCCTATGGGCACCCTCAATATTTGTTTCTTTTATTTTATTTTTTTCTTTTATGTTTTCTATATAATATTGAGTGGATGAATTGTTTTTTTTTTTCTATGAAATATTATGAATTTTGATATTGTATTGAAGTGTGTATGGACAAGCATTATTTGGTCATGTTGAAAGTGTATATGGATCCTCTCATTCTTATTTAAAATTTATTGAATAATTATTCTTCAAAATTTCATAAGATTTTCTATCATAAGGAGCCAAAATAAATTCTTTCTTCTCCCTTCATCATTGAGGTATTTCCAATCTCTTTAAAAAATACATTTTGGTATTCCTTTGATACATTTATGGGCTTGTTATAGGAATGAGACAAGTGAAAATAATTAAATTTAAAAGCGCATTTGGTGCCAAAGTATTGGTATCCTATATGCGTGCCCCAACAAGAACTATCATTGACATAAAATAAGATGTCAACAAGGTTCCTCTCCAATCTCTTTAAAAATATATCTTGATATTCCTTTGAGAACTTTATGGGCTTGTTATAGGAATGAGACAAGTGAAAAGAATTAAATTTAAAAGCGCATTTGGTGCCAAAGTTTTGGTATACTATGTGCATGCCCCAACAATAACTATCATTGACATAAAATAATATGTCAACAAGGTTCCTCGCCAAAGTTTTGGTATACTATGTGCATGCCCCAACAAGAACTATTATTGCCATAAAATGATATACCAACAAGGTTCCTCTTGTGGGCTGTCCCACTTCATAAATCATCATAATGGTGTCATGGTGGTTGGCAAAAACAAAGATAAGGTGAAAGGCATAAGATTGCATGGTTGATTTAAGATCTTAGAATTATCCCAAATAATAATGTATGATATAATCAGCAATAGTTAAAGAGAAAATCATTTAAAATAGTAGAAAAATTAATTATATTAAATTTTATGCATAGTCAATATATTAAATACAAATATAAATTTTATAAAATTTATTTTTTAAAATGTGTTTAGAATAAATTATACATAAAAATGAACTTTATAATACATAAAAGTAAATTTTTTATCCTTAAAATTACATTAAATTCCAAAATACTAACATTAAGTTTAAAAATAAAAAAAAATAAAATTATACAAATTTACCATTCTTAATAAAATATATCAATTAAATAATAATATATATTTTATATATAATATTTTTTACATTATATAAATAAATATATTTTTATATTTCTACCATAAAATATAATTATTTTAACATATCTATTCTTATAACATTCTATCATACTATTCTGACAATATAATTTTTTTTATCACATCCTCATATCTTACTATTCTATTACTATAATAGTAATATCCTTATCATGTCTATCACACACTCTTTTTTGAGAATGATCATATTTTTATTATAAATAATGGGTGACAGGCAACACAAATTCGTTTTCGTTTCTGAATGAGTCTACAATGGACCACTATATGGTTTTCATCGATGTCTAGTGATTTGATTTTTTTATAAATAGATCTTGTTATTCTTTTACTTTGCTTATATTTGTCTCTAGATATAAAGTAAATAAGAACCGTTACTATTGTATATGCATTAAATTTTTATTGGTAATATATATACTTCTATTATATATAAAAAAATTTGTTACATTTACCTTATTTTTATAATTGTATAAGATTTAAGGGTTATCTTCAACAAACTTGTACTATTTTGTTATTTTATAATTAGTAGTGGTAGAATATATTCAAAATATTTACGGAGACTACTATCTTTAAAAACAAACATATCTTTAAAATTTAAACCTAAATCTCTTATAAATAAATGCTTGTCCTCCTTACGAACTGAACAATTTTCATTACATATAACTCCAACTCCAACTACACGGAAACCGGTAAAAGGACCGAAAGGTCCACCAGATGTTTATGGAATGATCTCATTTTTGGTACCCTTGTGTCATTCAGAAATTCTGCATGATTTGATTGGGTTGGATGCATGCAAATAATAATGAAATAGCTGCCTCTTACTCAAATTTGTGATGGAAACAATTCTCTTTTGACCACTCTTAGTAATATTATTATTGGTTGACCTCTTGTAGATGAGTCCATCAATATTATCTAACTATCATCCGTCAAACTTCAGTAACGAGAACAACGCCAATAATAATTAATGATTATTATTTATTGAGAATGAAATATGAAACATGGTTTCAGAAAAAATAGCAGTGATCGGATCCCGAGGTAAACAAATTTGTGATATAGAACAAACAGATGCTTCTTCACGCCTAATAACTGGAGTGTTTCATAAATACAAATAAAAAATTTTGTGGGATATTTTATCGAAAGATTTAGATTTAAACTGCTGTATGGTGTAAGGAATGGCATGTATACTTGTATATAAGTAAATTTGTTTATTTTAAACTTAAAAAAAACTAAATTTAAATATGTAAGTAAACTTGTTTACTCCCAAATTTAAATCAGCATAAGGTATAACATGAAAGGCATAGCCTGTGTACAAATGTAAGTAAACTTGTGTACAAGGAAAGATACATGGAACGATTCCCTTCCACCAAAACGCATATATTTTATAAGGAAAAAAAGTTCGCGCTAAAAGTTGTGGACGCAAGAAAATGAAATCGCATCAAAAGCATCGAAGACCATAGAAGAATCTAAGGCTCTGAAGTAATCTTCTTTATTTAATATGTCCACAAAATATCCCACAAACGACTCGTGTAACGCAATCAGAAAGCCAGAGACAGGTCCATTTGTAGCAATTAAGAACAACACAAATAAAAATAATGCGGCCACTTATTAAGAATTGTTATTTCCACCGAAGGCGCTCTTCACTCCCTCCACCGCACTCTGCATGCTTCCACTCACCTTATCCCCGGTCTGCATAAGTAAAAAATTCACATCCATGACGTTGAAACAAAACAAAGCAATACATATATCGAAACTAAGAACAAAAAATTATTACAAGAATATCAAAAATGAGTGGCACCTGTTGGAAGATGGAACCCGTTTGTTCCTTCGCCTGTTGAGCCTTACCCATGGCAGCTTGAGATCCCTGGGAGGACGTATCCTTGGTAGTATCCATCATTCCCTTAGGAGGATGAAAATAATAAGAACAACAGATAAATCCAACACAGTATAAGAAGGAAATAGACCTAAAAATTATTATCAAAAGGATAGTTATAAACAATACAACGACGAAGGCAATACAAATTCAAATTAATACTTTTGCTTGTTGTTGAGCTTGACCGGTTTTCTCTTGCCCATACTCTTTCCCAAGCTGGGCAGCTTCGAAGGCACTGTCCTTGGTCTGGTTGTACTGATCCGCCATTTTGCTTGGAAAGACTACTTGATCAAAATACGAAGAAAACACTGATGATGATTTAATATAATCGAAGAAATTTGAATTGAATGGTTCCAAGTCAGGTCCATGCTGAATAAATACTATCTCGATCGCCAACGAAATCGACACGTTTCTAAACCTTTGACACGTTGCGACTTAGGTTTACCTGTTTCGCCTCATGAGCGGGATAGACATAGGAGGAGCACTCCAAGCCGTTGAGGTCTGTGAGTTTGTTTAAACACTATTAATGGTTTGCATGAACCGCTTTAAATTCAGTATTACCATATACATACGTCTGTTCAGAGATCTAAATAAGTAAATTAAAGTGGGCTAAGCTTCCGAAGCAAACATGAATCTGCATAAATTGTTTGTTGCTGGTTATCTTTTATGGGTAGTTGGAAGGGTTTGCTAATTCGTTTATCTGTTCATGCTGCAAAGATGAAGAGGAAGCGGTAGGAATAATTGTGTGCATTATGACCTTTAGTGTCCGATAAAAATAATCGAGTTAAATTTATGATTTTAAAGAAAACAAAGTAACATTTCTGCTTTAATACTCTGAACAAGTAAAAAAGATAAAAGAGGTAAATATTAGTGGTTGGATTCCATGATCTTTTTATTTTTTATTATTTATTTGTTATATGGATTCAAAAGTTTCTATTTTATAATTAAAAGATTTGAATTTAAAATTGTATTTAAATTACTATATTTTTATTACATCATAAATTATTTTATTTTAATTGAAAGGAAAATATATTATTAATAAAATGTTTATAAATTCTATTATGTGTAATATTTATTTGTTATATGGATCCAAAAGTTTATATATGGAAAATAATTGGGTAGTTAAAATTCTCCATTTGAAATTGAGAGGCTCCACTTTCAAATCTCTCCCCTCACGTGGTAAGGATATGCTATGTGCATAAGAAGTTACAAATTAAAAATAAAATTAAAAGGTTATAATATATAAATATAATATTTTAATTTGAATATTTTAAAATGTTTAAATTATTAAATTTATATCGCATCATAAATTATTTTATTTTAATTAAAGGTGTAGTATATTATTAATAAAATGTTTTTAAAATTTATTATAAATAGAAAGAGTCACTATATGTTCAAAATTTCTTCATATTAATATTTGTGTATTACACCAACATTATAATATTTTAATTAATATAATCTATTTTTAAAAATAAGGGAAAAAAACTTTTCAGTGTTGTAGAGTTTTTCCTTTACCTTTTAAATTTTAATCAAAAGTATGGACACAAATCCTTTCCTTAAAGAGAGTGTAAAAGTATGTTGATATATCTTTAGTGATTGTTTATATAGAATCTCCATCTTTAGTGATTGTATATGTAGAATCTCCATGGACCGTAAAGAGTTAGTTCGCTTAGTATTCATTCAATATTTTGAAAATTATGGGTATTATATCATTTTATTTCAATTAAATATTAAAAAAATTATAATGATTTTGTTGTTATTAATTTTTTATTTTTATGTATATTTAATTATAAATTCTTTATTTTTATTTATTTTATTTTTTTAACTAATAAATATTATTAAAACTATAATATTATAATATTTTTATTAATATAATTTAATTTAAAAAAATAATAAAAAACAAATAAACAATGCTTATTTTTTAAATTTTATTATTTCGTGTTTGTCATTTACCTTTTAAATTTTAATCAGAAGTATGGACACAAGTCCTTTTATTAATTTTAAAGGGAGTGTAAAAGTATTTTGATATAGCTTTAGTGATTGTATATATATAATCTCCATGGCCCGTAAGCAGCGAGTTGGCTTAGTTTTCATTTCCTTTCACGTAAAAGTTTTAGAAATTAAGGGTATTGTATTATTTTACTCCAATTTAATATTAGTGTATTGTATTAAAATATAGTTATAGTTTTTTTTGTTGTTATTTGTAATAATTTATTGATATGGTTGAACCAGATTTTTTTTTAAAGAAAATGTTTTACTATTTTATCTAGAAATGTGATTTTATCATAACAAGTTTGCTTTTAAATTTCTTTATCAGAATTCATCCCTTATTTTTTAATTTGTCATTAAACTAGCATAGACACAACATATCACATTTAGGTTTAAGACTGTTATAGTCATCCAAGTGGACAAGATTAGCCAACTCTCGTAAACTTACCATTTCGTGGTGATGGATTTCTTATTTATCATTTGCTTTTCTTGGCATGATAACCAAACCACGATGACGATTATTCTCTAGGGCCCATAACACCTCGAAAGGGTTGCTTAATTCCCTTACCTTAGTGCATTATACTTTCGATATTCTAGTCAAATTGTCTATAATCAGTGTAGAGGTGACTAGCGTAATCATGTCTCAGTGACTAACAGGAGTTTCCCCATATTTCGAAAGTAGTCAACACCATATCAATTTTCTGAACTTGGACTTCATCACACTTTACCATCGTAACTCACATGGGTTTGTCCCATACCAAACCCTATGGTCAATATGAAAAAAGTTTGATGATAAAGGTATTTATCACATTGCATTATTGAGATCAACCTAGTAAATATATCTCATACCACCTTTCCATTTTTTATCTAACCAATTCATTTAATGACCAATTCTATCAGTCGATAATTTCCTAAGTTAGATGTGTGCCTACCCACACCCCAACAATCCTAGATGAATACATGTTTCTAATTTTCAGTCAAGTTCCTAAGAATATTAATGCTTTTTTTAATCTTCAATTTCCAACATACATTTAGTATATATTAAAGTAATATGTCTTCCTCTATAAGTATTTTAGTTTTAGAATAAGTTTGGTGAACAACACTCTTGTGAGGGTATGCTATTTTAACCTTTTGTAAACACTTTAAATAAGAAACTATTTTTCCTAAATATAAAAATAATTATATAGCATTAATTCCAAAATCCCTAAGATAACACTTGTTCCCCAAGGATAACATACTTCTATTTATTTTAAAATCTGACCCTAACCACAAGTCTAATTTTTTCTTAAACCAATAAGTTCATTTATTTTCTATACAATTTTATTTATTCTAAAATATTCTGTGAAAATCTTAGAAGCAAGTCATAAGAATACGACATAAATCTACTCCCAATGCCTAAGATAATGAAACTAGACGGTTTTCTTTGGTGAATTTCACCTACTAAATACTACCGAGTAAATTAGATAGTTTAATCTAGTGTTTACAAAACCATTTCAATTAGATAATTAAACACTTTATAGACATGAATAATAAATTATAATTCAAAGAGTTATAAAGCAACAAATAGAAATCATTCATTTAACATAACGCGACATAATTTAACCATAATCACATTTTCATTTATTAATATAAAATAACAAATTTTCCATAGTACAATGTTTCAATTTGCAAAATGTATTTTAAAATCTGAAATACATATGGGCTCTTCTCATATACTTCCATTTTCACATACAAAAGAAATAAATGTTCACACTTGGTATTGGCGCTCTTATACAACCAACTCTATTCATTGTGTTGTACACTATTACTGCAACACATTGGTCAACTATGCAAACCCTAACAACCAGACCTTCATTCATAGCTAGATTTTGATTACTATTTAAGAGAAGGGTTCTGAATTGGTGCATCCAACGTAGGTTTGAAACTAGATTTTTTGCAATCACAATATTTTTACAGTACCCACTACTTTCCTACAATTTAAAATTATACCAGATCTCTTCAAAGCCAAAAAATATTATATACAACTCATCATATGCTTATGCAGCTAACATGCACACAAAATATACTATCTACCATAGATTTCCTTAGAACTTCAAGGATCTCCACCCAAGATCCACTCAAAATTTTTGGTTTGAATTATTTATAACAACAAACTACAAAATACGTTTCTATTTTAGGCTAGAAAAGGTTTCTCTTTTAATTCTTACCAACTGATAATTTATAGTGTCAAGTAGAGCCATCAACAAACTTCACAACCAAATAAATTTATACCACATCAAACTAGCATTCTTCTAGCTTTCTATTGCATTCAATTTAAAACACATAAAATATAGCAGATTTATTTAAACACAGAAAAACTTTCAAGTACAAAAAATACAAATTTCCTTTGCCTTCGATGTCTAAAAAACATGACAATATTTTTCCAATCAATTCTTATTTCATACAAACAAACCATGACATATAATTTTCCTTAAACTATATCACATCTAAACAATCAATTAGACTATCACAAATCACTGCTACATTTTCACATGCCAATGACTCATCAACATTCATTATTCAAATATTAAAATTATCTTCATTGCTAATGAAGTTAAATTTAGCCAACTTGTCTTATTCGTTTTACGTTTTTGAATGGTAGCAACCACTGTCCTTGGATCTTCATGGCTCTTCCCTTGCAATATATATTTTTTCTAGTTGCTCAGTTCCATCCCTCTTTTCTTCTTTCGTTGCTCTCTTATTTTTTAATAGAATGCTATTAATGACCTATTATGGGTTTCCTCCCATTCTATTTCCACCACCACTAACAAAAAGGAGATAAAATTTGCTAGCACTAACATTATAATACAATTGATTTTCTAACAATATAATACATATGCATTTTTGTTCAACCACACAACAAGCTATAATATATAAATTATTATGCACCTTCAATAATTACAAAAATGTTGGAAAATAGTTTCGGCAAACCTCCATGCACGTCGCATGCCAAAAAACTATGAATGGGTTTTACCTTCACTTTATCACTTAATTATTACGAACCCCTTTATCTTAAAATAGTACAAATGCATTTGCATAATGTTTTTCTAAAAACAAGATCAAAAAGTAATTATCTTTCCTAAAACTATGAAAATATAAAGGTAGATATTTCAAATATTTATTCAAACCATTCAAAGGTGACTCTAAATATTATTATATCTTCTCTTCCATCCTTGACCATATAAACCAATAATAACATATTTTAAAACAATAGGTATACACACACTCATATCTCATCAGGAAACCATCAAATGCTTAAACAAACCTGTGGCACCCATCATCATCACCACCACCAAATATTTCTTATTAATTGCCAACATACAAATTTCAAACCAATTTAAATCATGCACGGATGCAATTTATAATGCACCTAAATGATATACAAATGTGAGTTTCCATGTGCTCATGATATGAATCATCACTTCCACTTTTTACTACTAACTTACCTCCTATCATTGTCATCTTGTCACTAACATGTAGTTACTAACATGCAGTTACAAACATGCAGTTACAGAGACCATCAGTAGTACCTGTTTGACAAGAAAAGGTAAATATACATATTATATATATTTTTAACTATGCGAGGAGGGTCGTTACATCCTCCCCCACTAGAAATAAACACAGTACCTATGTTTAAAATTAAGTGAAGCAAAAGGAAGCTTTTGAATATTTTTTTTTTGCCCAAAGTAATACCAAATCAATTTAAATTTTCATTTGAGTTCAACTATTGCCAACAAATTTGTCAATATAAAAAAAAAATACATCATTTTTTATATGATCACCATATAATCACATCATTTATTATGTCATAAATGAAACTAGATACACATATCCACTGAATTCCATAATATGTATTATAGCAATACCAATATATTCATAGGATACTCTATTGAATAAATCAATAAATATACTTTATACATATATCTCAAATTTATCAAATTTTATGAAAATAAAGTCTCTATCTACTCAAAAATAATGAAATTACTTTTGCATATCTACTACATCTTCCCACATAGCATTTCGGTCTGAGTAGTGGTCTCATTGGACCCAATATTATTCTACGCTTCATTTTATTATATTATTGGTTTGGAAGCCAAGTAGACAAACAAGTCACACCTCAATCCTTAATGGATTAGTCATTTATAAATTGGAGATATCCAAAACATGAGTATAATAAAAAATATATTTTCTAAGGAGGGACATGTGAAAAAACATTATGGATCTTGGATAAGCTTGGCATTAGAGCTAATCTATACATAACAGGGCTTATCTTATATATGATCTCAAATGGACTCATGTATCGGAATTCAATTTTAGGAGATTCGATTAAAATTTGTGTTGGCTTAACCCTTAAGAATACTCAATATCCCACTGAGTATTCCCTTGGTGTTCTTTTAAGGTCTGCATAGCTCTTTTGGTGATCTACAACCTCTTTTCACTTTACTAAATTCTTTTCAATTGCTCTTCCATTTCTTTGAGCATTTATGGGTCGATCACTACACGATTCTCTGGATTATTCTATGATAAGGGAACTATGCACCTTCTCCAATAAAAGGCCTTAAAAGGTGCCATACCCAATGATGCATGGTAACTATTGTTATATGCAAATTCTAATAGATATAAGTAGTCTTCCCATTTAGTATGCTAATCTATGCAGTACATTCGTAACATATCCTCAAGAACTTGGTTCACCCTCTCAGTTTGACGATATGTTTCTAGGTGATAGGTTGTACTGATATTAGTTTGGTCCATAATTCTCAATGTAGATCTTGCCAAAACTCAGAAGTGAAACAATAATCTAGTATGAAACTAAATAGTGCGGAAGGAGGAATCATTTTTATATTGAATAGCTTTTTGATTGTAAGGTAGAAAAACCCACAATAGACTTAATTAATATATTTGTTCGATGATGCCTTATTATAATATTTGGATTGCATTTAAATACCTAGTATAATAGTTGTAAGAGTGAAGGGTTGTGACCCTAAAATATAATTAATATATAATATAAGTATTAGAGTATGTTAGAAAGACATGCCACCCCCCTTAAAGGAGCTTTGTCCTCAAAGCTAGAAATTTGGAAATTGTTGTTGGATATCTTGAAAATTTTCCCACGTTGCGTCTTCTAAAGGTAGACCTTTCCAATGGATTAAGGCAAGATACATGAAATATGAGGTGAAGTTCAGAAGAGGGAGGAAGCTCTAGTTTGTAAGAAACGGTCCAAATACATTGGAGAACTTTATACGGCCCGTAAAATTTGGGTGCTAACTTTTGAGAACCTTTTTTTTAAGAGAGGATTTACGGTAAGGTTGGAGATGTAAGAAAACCATATCACCCTCATGGAAACTACGTTCGCTTCTATGTTGATCGGCTTGTTGCTTCATGCAATGCTGGGCGGTGTGTAGGTTCTCTTTTAGGATCCATAGTATGTCATCTCTATTAGCAAGTTTCATTTCCACCGCATGGACTTTTGTAGCCCCTGGAATATAGAAAGTGAGGGATGGTGGTGTTTGACCATATACTACTTCTTAAGGAGTCATTTTGATGGATGTATGGTATGAAGTGTTATACCACCATTCTGCTAGTGAAAGCCACTTTACCCAATGGAGTGTTTGAGTGGAAAAAAAACATCGAAGGTATGTTTCCAAGAATTTATTTACAACTTCTGTTTGACCATCATTTTGCGGATGGTAAGTGGATCTCATACGAAATTGAGTACCTTGTAATTTGAACAATTAAATTTGGGTCGCGGTCACTAACAATTGTGGAGGGCAGACCATGTAATTTAAAGATGTTATCTAGGAAGAGGTGGGCTATAGTGCTAGCGGTATAAGGATGAGCCATGGAACAAAAATGGGCATATTTAGATAAACGATCAACAACTATGAAAATGGTTGTTTTTCCTCCTGATTTTGGTAATCCTTCAATAAAGTCCATAGAAATATCTGCCCATGTTTTGGTGGGTATAGGCAGAGGTTGAAGTAATCTTGGAATAGCGAGGGTCTCCCCCTTTTGTCTTTGGCAAATTTCACATTCTTTTACAAATTTTTTGATGTAATTTTTCATTCCTACCCAATAGAAGGAGGTAGTGGCTCTTTTATAGGTTTTTAAGAACCCTGAGTGGCATGCAGTGGGTGAGGTATGTAACTCATGAAGAATTTTTTCATGATAAGTTGAATTGGGGGTGAGGACCATCCTCCCTTTGTATCTTAATATATTGTCCTTCCAAGTGTATGGAGGTTTGCTACTAGGATTATGTTGAAGTTGTTGAATTAAGGTGTGGATAGTAGGATCATTTATCCATTCTTCATGCACCTCATATACCCATTTAGGAATAAGGGAGGAAAGAGCATGGACTTGAGGCATATCTTCAAATTTTTTAGAAAGTGCATCGGCTGCCATGTTGTCCTTTCCCTTTTTATATGTAATTTCATAATCATAGCCAAGAAGTTTAGTAAACCATTTTTTTTGTTCTAGGGTATTAGTCCTTTGTTCCAAAAAATACTTCAAGCTATGATGGTTAGTGCGTATAATGAAATGTTGGCCAATAAGGTAAGGCCTCCAATGTTGAATAGCATGGAAAATCGTCAACATCTCTTTTTCATACGTAGAGTGAGCTAAATTCTTAGGATAAAATGGTTTGCTTATAAAAGCTAGAGGTCTTTCATCCTGCATGAGTACGACTCCCATTCCTATTCCTAAAGAGTCATTTTAAATGACGAATGGTTTAGAAAATTTGGGCATGGCTGGAACAAGGGTGGTACACATTGCAATTTTCAAGGTGATAAAGGCATCATCCGCTTTAGACGACCATTTGAAAGCATTTTTCTTAAGTAATATTGTTAGAGGAGCAGCGATTTTACCATAATTTTGGATAAATTTTCTATAATATCCTGTTAGTCTAAGAAACCCACGAAGAGCTTTTAAGGTTTTTGGAATAGGCCAATTTTTCACCTCCTTGATTTTAAAAGGATCTACCATAACTCCTTCCTTTGAGACAATATGCCCTAAGTATTCAATTTCTTGTTTTCCAAAGGAACACTTTGATATTTTTGCATAAAGTTGATTTTCCTTTAAGATTTGGAATGCTTGTCTAACATGGTCCAAATGTTCTTCCCATGTTTTGCTATAAATAAAATGTCATCAAAGAAAACTAATACAAATTTACGAAGAAAAGGGTGAAATGCCTTATTCATTAGACTTTGAAAGGTAGAAGGAGCGTTGGTCAGGCAAAATGGCATCACCAAGAATTCGTAGTGCCCTTTGTGAGTGCGAAAGGCCATCTTAGGAATATCCTTTTCATTGACTCATATTTTGTGGTAGCCTGACCGTAAGTCTAACTTGGAAAAATAAGTTGCCCCGTGGAGTTCATATAATAGCTCGTCTATGACCGAAATAGAAAATTTAACTTTGATGGTCATTTTATTAAGTGCTCGAAAATCAACACATAAACACCACGAGCCATCCTTTTTTCTAACTAAAATAATTTGAGAGGAGTAAGGGTTTTTTCTATGTCTAATGACTCCTGCCTTAAGAAGCTCTTGTACTAATTTCTCTATTTTGGTCTTTTGGAGGTATGCATAACAATAAGGTCTAATATTAGGAGGTTGATGCCCTAGAAATAGTGGAATAGTGTGATCGTGACTTCATTGTGGAGGTAGTCCTTTTGGTTCATTGAATACCGCATTATGGTGGTCTAAAATATTTTGTAACTCTAGTGTCTCGTCTTCTTTGTGACTAGGTTGAATTGAAAATAATTGGGTGACCATTCCTTTGTTTCCTTTTCGGATAATTTTCTACATTCTATGTGAGCTGACGATTTGGGAAGGTCCTAATTTCAGGCCTTGGATAATATAGGTTTGGTTCTTTGCTATGAATTTCGTCCATAGTTCATCAAATTCCCATTGGACTACGCCCAAGGTTCGTAACCATTCTACGCCTAGTAAAATGTCGCACCCACCTAGGGGTAGGATGTACATGTCACCTTTCATGTTATAAATCCCCATAATTAGTTTTTTATTTTTGCATTTTCCTTTGCATGCAATATTTTCTCCATTTCCAATCATCACTTCGAAGTTATTGCAAGGGTATATAAAACAATTTGCTTGTTTAGCCACATTTGGATTGATAAAATTGTGCGTGCTATCAGAATCTAGGAGCACGATAAGGTTTTGTTTCTTAAAATACCCTTTAACTCGTATTGTTTAAGGGGCAAAAAATATGGCAAGGGCGTTGAAGGAAAACTTTGGTGCATTTTCTTTGTCACTTTCAAGTGTGTTGGATAATACCTCTACTTCGAGTTCAGGTTCCTCTTCAGTAGAATTCCCTTCCTCTGTGGCATCTAGAATATATAATTTCCATGAGGCACATTTATGATTTCTATCAAATTTCTCATCGCAATGGTAGCAAAGACCCTTAGCTTGTCTTTCCTTCATTTCCTCAAAACTCAGATGCTTAATTGGTAGAGCGGGGTTAATTTTGGGGGCTATGTAGGAGTTTTGGGTTCATCCATTTTGTAATGGTTTGGGGTTGGTATAAGTGTTTGATGGTTTTCCCCAAGTTGGTTTTGTGAACCGATTCCGTACCTTGATTTTTTCCTCCACTAATTTCGCCAAGCTGATGTTCTCTAACATGTTTGTAGGGTTATACATTTGCACCTCTATTCAAATTTCTTCTTTTAATGCACTAACAAAATGTTCTTGAAATAAGATAGCGTCTAATCCAGATGTTCGATTAGCTAGCCTTTCAAATTATGCTTGGTATTCGCTTACCGAAGTGGTTTGGCATAATTTAGTGATGGCCCCTATAAAGCTTTGAAACATGCTAGGGCCAAATCACACTAATAGATTATGTGCAAAGGTTGACCACGTCGGAGTTTCGTTAGTTTTCTCGAACCATTGGTACCATTGGATGGTGTCGTTTTCCAAGTGGAAGGAGGCGATATGCACTTTTTGCATTTTTGGAATTTGATTTAGTGAGAAATATTGCTCTGCTCGATAGATCCAGTTTGTAGGGTCTCCACATTCAAATTTTGGGAAGTCTAATTTGGTCGTCCATGGTAGAATGGAAGTTTGTGGACCTCCTAACATTGCTCGATTTGATGACTCGTTTTTGGTTGAATTTGAATGTGGTGTTGCCTAATTTTGACTAATGGCATCAAGTTTAACATCCATTGCAAATATTTTCTCGAAGAGTTCTCTTGTGTTACGGGTATTCTCCTCTCTTTCCTGTTGAACTTATTCAATGAGCCTTTCATGTTTCTCATGAATGGAATCCAGTGATTGTCATCCTTCAGCCATTGCGGTTGGTGTAGGTAACGATCAATATGACTTGGTATAGGTGAGCAAAAAAAAAATAAAAAATAAAAATTTGGTGGGTAATGCCCTATCAATTTTTTGAATTTGGTGCTCTGTTATTTAACAGGTAGCTTGTAGAGGCGTCAGGGTCGAGAGTGCATGGTGGTTAGCAGGGTGACAGGCAAAAGGTTGACTGATAGGATGACAAGCAGGAAGGTAGACTGGTAGGGCGACAGCAGGTGACCGAGGCTTAGGGGTGGCAGTCGGGAACATGAGGAGTCAATGGGTAGTGCGAATTTCAAGGAAGGACTGGGTAGCGATTGGTTCGTGTGAGGTACAGGGGAGGCATGACCGAAGTCACATTACTCCCTGTACCTTTTGGCATTTATAAATAGCTACAAGGATGTAGCACCGAGAATGTGGGACTTTAATCCTTAAAAAAAAATATTTTTTTCCTTTACATTTTGGACATCGAAAAACTTGATGCTACGTTGAAGATTTTAGCTTTTTCAAAATAGCCACCGGTCACCACGCAAAAGGTCGAGCAATTTGGGTGTAAGACAACTGAATTCGTACATTAGGAGAAGGTTTAATTTTTTGCGAGGATTATGACACGGATCCGTGAAGCGTGAATGTTGTTTGCATCCCACGAATGTGGACTGGCTAAAATGTGCAGTGGGAAAAAAAATTAATGGTGAATTTGCTCGTTGATCTAGCTCTGATCCAGATGGTATGAAACTAAATAGTGCGAAAGGAGGAATCATTTTTATATTGAATCACTTTTTTATTGTAAGGTAGAAAAACCCACAATAGACTTAATTAATATATTTGTTTTATGATGCCTTATTATCATATTTGGATTGCATTTAAATACCTAGTCTAATAGTTGTAAGAGTGAAGGGTTGTGACCCTAAAATATAATTAATAAATAATATAAGTATTAGGGTATGTTAGGAGGGTCCTAACAAAATATCTATTAGATATTATAATTTCTGTAAAGCCATAGAGTCTTACCACTTCCATGGTAAACTTACTTGCTATAGCATTTGCATCATATTACACATTACCGAGTATAAAATATGCGACTTTAGTTAATTTATTCATAGTTACTAAAATTACATCATACCTGAATCTTGTTTTAGGTAACTCCACTATAAAATCCATTGACACTACTTGCCACTTCTGTGAGGGTATCTCATGTGAGTATAGTTTTCAAGTTGGATTTAGGTGTTTTGCTTTTTAGCTTTTGGTATTCCAAGCATTTGGCCACATAGTTGGTACTGTCCTTTTTCATACCAAGCAAAAAATAGGCTTTCTTTATATTATCTCACATCTTTGCTCCTCCTAGATGCATAAATTAGGGTGTTTTGTGCACCTCCCTAAGGATCATTTCCCTCAATCCTTCTAAATTGGGTACCACCAACCTATTATTAAAATAAATTAGATCATCATTGAAAACGTAATCTAAATCCTTGTCTGCTTTCTATCCATCCGAACCTAAATAGGAATGACAAAAACCATCTTTTTCTTATCATATTTTAATTTAATCTAACATATCATATTGATATTTTGTCATTGTGCTTATACATCCTCTTCTACTCAAAGCACAATGACCTTATTCTCTTTACCCTTAATGTATTCAATACCAAATTCATATTTCACTAAGAAATCTAGCCAATGTCATTATCTAGAATTTAATAAGGATTGAGTGAATATATACTTTAGACTTTGATGATCTATTTTTAAATCAAATGGTTTACCCAAAAGGTAATGTCACCAAAATTTTAGGCCATGTACTACTACTAACAACTCTAAATCATGAGTGGTAAATTGACTTCATGTCTCTTGAGTTTCCTAGCCTTATAAGCAATTACTACATCACCTTGGGTCAAAATCCCTTCTAACCCTTCGATCTATGCATCTGTACAAATTGTAAATTGCTTATTAGGATCAGGTAATTGCAGGATTGTAGTAGTCATCAAAATTTCTTTCAAAACTTGAAAATCCTCTTCACACTAATTTGTCCACTTGAACCTTTTTCCTTTACTCTAAAGGTTTGTAATAGTCTAGGTAATTCTTGAAAATCCTTTGACATATTACCTATAATATCTTGAAAGTCTCATAAATCTTTGTACCTCTGTGACATTAGTAGGTGTTGGCCATTCCATGATTACCTCTATTTTATTGGGGTCTACTACAATTCCTTCATCAGAGACTATATGTTCAAGGTATTGCACTTGTGGAATATAAAAATCATATTTTAACAATTCCAAACAATTGATTCTTTGTAAAAATCCCATGCATTGTTCCCAGGTGTTGATCATGTTCTTCTTTATTTTTGGAATAAAATAAAAATGTCATCCATAAATACTAGTACAAAATTATCCAATTATTCTCTAAAAATGATGTTCATGAGGTTCATGAATGTGGTTGGGACATTGGTTAACCCAAAATATAATATTGTAAACTCAAAATACCCATACCTTGTTCTAAATATTGTTTTAGAAGTATATTACTCCTAAATTTTTAACTGATGATATCTAGACCTCAAATATATTTTGGAAAATATGGTTGCTCCTCTTAGTTGATAAAATAAATCATCAATCTTTGGTAACAAATACCTTTTTTTTTTTTTGGTAGATAAGATACTATAGCATTAATATCGGATTGGATAGGTTGACGTAAAACCTTTTACAAAAATTAGCCTAGGGCTGTTGATGAACATGTCCTTACTAAGGATCCTATATATGTAAAATATACATGCTGCCAAATCCATTACATCCGATAAGGCACATAGCCTATTATAAAAAAGAAACTTCCCATAAAACATTTTGGGTATGCCCCGAGAAAACACACCTGCATCATAATTACAAAAAAAGAAACAGAAATAGATCCCTTCCTTAAAACTGTGGAGAAACAAAAAGTTGTAGAAAGACATAACAAAGTACTAAAAAAAACTCCCACAAAATCTATATTGATAGTTACTCTTAATAATTCTTTGGTAATTGCTTTCTTTCGTATATGACATGCTTTGGGACCACATCCCGTCTTGGCCAATCAACCTTGGAGAAGTGAACCTACTGACTAGATTTATGTCGATGGCTATCTGGTGGTCCATGTGGCTCTATTTCAAAGTCTTATATTGTCATTTATTTCCTACCCTATGATTATCTACCAACCTCAAATTACTAAGATGACTAGGAGCCATGTTATATGATATGTTACTATCCCTGTTAGTCTTTGTGGTATTTCCAAGCAGCATCCACCAAGACTGACAGCTTGGATAATTTTTATTGTGAGTCCATTCAAAAAAGAGACAGGAATACTCATAGCCTTCGAACTTACAGTGCCTTCCCTATTGGTAAATTCGACTATAATTCTTGGCATTCTTTTTGAATAAGCTCCTCTACTTTGCTCGAGATACTGTGTTTCCATTTGCCATCGACACCCAAATTGTCCAGCTTATCAGCAACTTTGTTAGCTTCCCGAAAGACATGTTGGGCTTTTATGTCCTGTCTTCCCTAGAAAAGGATCCTAGCCTCTTCAAAAATTGTTTTAATCCTCCAATGAGGTGTTTTCCAATTATTGAGGATATTTATAACATGCATAGAGTCTCCTATGATAAAATTTCCTTCTAAGTCTTGAGTCATTTTAAGGCCTCTCCACATAGCTCTATATTCAGCTTCGTTGTTTGTCCTTGTTCCCAAATATTCAAAAAAATTAAGCATCATATTCCCATTATTATCTCACATAATACCACCAGCGCTTGCTCTACCAGAATTGTCCTTAGCCACTATATAAAAATTAATCTTAAACCAACCCGTACGAGGTGGGGACCACTTAAAATTGGCTCTGGGGTTGACTACCCTAGGCACAAACTCATATAACAAGGTTAAGCTTAAATATTGAGCAATCATGGTATCTTGTAGATGAGGTTTACGACTATCAAAAGGGATAAGATTAAAATTCTTGTTGGCAAAGGATAGGATCCTAGCAATGATAGTTGTATGATCATGGATAGACTCATTAAAGACTCTATGGTTTATTTCTAACCACACCTACCAAATATAGTGATTGAGACAAATTTTCCACATGTATCTACCTTTGGCTTGAAAATGGGTAAGGCCACTGGATAAAAAAATCAAGTATGATGGCTGGTTTAACCCAAGAAATATTGAAGGCCTAAAAAACCCCACTTAGGTCAGTCAAGGAAAAAGGGCACTCAAGGAAAATGTGATAAATGGTCTCCCAATTAGCCCTACACAGCTAACAATGATTAGTGATACAAATACCTTTACACATCATATTATCAATGGTTAGAATTCTTCCTTGGATAACCAACCATGAAAAGACTATAATTTTTTGAATTAATTTTTTTATCCAAACTAAGTACTTTTGGAGGATAAAATTCTCGTCATCAAGTAGAAGCTTGTAAGTTGATTTAATAGTGAACTGCCCATTTTCCTTAGGAGCCTAGATCACTTGATCTTTCTTGGGTCTCATGGGGATAAACTATTTCCTGAGAATGTTATAATGATCATTTGATTTTGCTTGAAATTCCTGAATCCTTATTTGTTTCCACTTCATTTTGCCTCTTTCATCAACCATATAATCGAATACTTTGTTTCCAATGATTTCTTCAGTGATATTTCTTATTCAAGCTAAGTTAGGATATTGCGTCAGTGGTTCATCCTTAGCCCACCTATCATTCCAACAATTTATCCTCTCACCATTGCCTAAAACCCATATTAAAGCTTTTTTGATGATTTCCTTAAAATTGAGAATTGATTTCCAAAAATCTGAACCTCTGATTGGAACTTAGTCACTTAGAAATTCCATATTTTGAAGATACTTTCATTTTATGATAGTTGTCCATTCATTTTATTCACTAGAAATGAGGTGCCACACCTGCTTAGCTAGTAAAGCTAAATTCATATGAGCAATTCTCCTCAGACCTAAGCCCCCATTTTACCTGGGTCTACACACTTTGGTCCATCCTACAAGGTGTATCCCTTTTTTCTCGTCTCATCTAGTACATAAAAATTCTTTTTGGAGTTTCTCAATTTTCTGGAAAACCTTCATAGGGAATTTGAAAACGAAGAGGAAATAGACTAGAATGCTCTGAAGAGAGGCCTTAGTGAGGGTCATCTTTTCTGCTTCAGATAGAAGATGACCTTTCCATCCAAAAAGTTTTTTTTGAATTCTTTCAATAACCCTGTCCCACATTGACTCTCTTGGAGAACCAATGAAAATAGGGAGACCAAGATACAAAGTGGGGAGGTTTGCTATATCACACCCTAAAATTTTTATAATCCTTCCTTTCCTCTGAATGGGGGTGTTCAAGAAATGTAACTTTTTTTTATTAAAATTAACTTTCTGACCAACAACATCCTCGTAGAGTTGCAGGATGTATTTAATTCTTTTGGCCTCAACCATCAATGCATTAGTCAATAGAAGGGTATCATTGATGAATTTTTGGTGAGAAAAAACCCTAGTGAGAGATGTTTCCTTGATTCCTAATATTAGCCTTGAACTGAAAGCATTTTTTATGGTTTTGCCTAAATATTTTGCTTCAATGATGAATAACATGGGGCTAATAGGGTCCCCCTATCGAATTCCTCTACAACTAACCAGAATCAAGAACCATGCTTTAGAAATATATTATTTGATCAAATTAACCTATTTGTGGTGAAAACCAAACTTAAGGAGGACATCAATTAGAAAGTCTCAATTTACCCTATCAAATGCTTTATTCATATCAAGCTTGAGGGCAAAAATATACCTGTTAGTATTATGAGCAGAGTGTAGAGACTCATGAAATGTTATAAATCCATCCAATATTGACATTCCCTAGATAGAGCTTACCTGGAACTAATCTATGATGCGATGCAAAATATATCTCATTCTATTTACAATGGCTTTAGTTAGGATCTTGTAAGAAACATTGCATAGACTGATTGGCCTGAAGTCAGCCATAGATTCAGTGGTTAGCTTCTTAGGAATTAGAAATAAAAGTAGAGTTGAGACCTTTTGGGATATGATTGCTTGCTTGAAATTCTATGATAGTATAAATTACATCCTCACTTATGATGTCCTAAAAATCTTGATAGAAATGAGGGGGAAATCCATCGGGTCCCGGGGCTTTGTCTGGATCCATGCTAAACAAGGCTTCCTTAATTTTCTCATCATAAAGGGGACCTAGAAGCTTAAGGTTTATATCCTCATGTATTATGCTAGGAATGAATTGCAAGAGAATATCTTTGGCCTCCTCATTGCACTGTGATTCCTAACCAAGGATAGAAATGAAATAAGTTACTACCTCCTTTCTGATTTATTTTAAGTCATGAGTAATAGAACCATCTACTTTTTTTGAAAAAAACATCTTGTTATTGCTTCTATTTCTAAGTGTGGTGACGTGAAAACACTTGGAATTTAAATCTCCATATTTCAACCAAATAGCCCTTGATTTTTACCTCCAATAGATTTCCTCACAGTCCAAAATGTTATGAAACTCTGCTATTTTTATCCATACCTCCTAGCTAGTAGTTTCATCAGCATCACCATGTTGAATCCTCTGATCAATTATCTTCAAAATTTCAAAAACCTTTTTTTTTTATTTTCAAATAGGTTTCAAAATACCTCTTTGTTTCAAGTTCGAAGCTTTTCCTTATCAAAATTTAATTTTCCAGCAAGTTTAAAAGCTACACTACCCCTGATAGGTTGCTGCCACCACTGAATTAAGTTATCTCTGAAACTAAAATGTTTGATCCACATAGATTGAAATCTGAAAGGTTTCTTGAAGGACATAAAGTTAGGGATATCCAAAAAAATAGGATTATGATCAGAGGAAATTTTAGGAAGGGCTTGTAGGGTAGAATCACCGAACAAAGTTGTAGCCTACTTTGATAGAAAAAACATGTCAAGCCTTTCTCTAATGAGATGACACCCTATCCGTCGATTGCTCCAGGTATAATTCGCTCCTCTAAGTTTTACATCCATCAAAATGTTGGATTTCACAAAGTCATTGAACTCATCCATGCTCCTAATAAGTGGTCCATTTCCACCCATTTTGTCTGAAGGGTAAATAGGAGTGTTAAAATACCTATCCAGAATCTAGGGGACACTATGGAAGATTTCACTCAGATTGCCTAAGTACTCCCACAATAGAGCTCTCCCTTGAATTGAATTCGGGGCATAAATATTTGAAAGGATCCATGACCTATTACTATTTATTTCATTAAATAAAACACTAAGAACCCTATCATATTTTTGAATAATGGTGCCTTCTACTATCCGGGGATCCCACAAAGTCATAAGGCCTCCAGACGCTCCTGTGGATGATTTGCAAACCATCTCCCCTTGATTCCAGATTTTTTTTGCTACTTTTTTAAACTAAATATCATCACATTTTGTTTCTTACAACATGATTATAGTTGGATTCACTTGATTTCTTATTGCACTAACTTCCCTATGATTGGGCAGGCCATTGAGGCCTCTCACGTTCCATGATAAAAACATCATTTATATTGTTTGGGATTTCTTCCTCTCCCCATCCATTAAGGGGGTTTTTCTAATTTGTTGTCTTCGGAACCTAGAATAACCTGTTGAAACAAGGTTCTCTATTTTTCATTGGCAATGTCATTATTAGTTTTAACTTTTTGATTCTCAATATTTGATGTTCTCCCTCTTTTATTTTTTCACTGTCAAAATCTATAGGAGACTTCACAATGCTCATGTTTTGTTTAGGACTAAACTAGGGGGAGGCAATTTGTTGTAGAATCAGAATGCCATATTCCTCAGACTGAAGAGTTTCACATATATGCACCCCTACATACAAATCTTCTCCTTTTTTCCTGTATTCCCCTGGTCTACGGGGTGACCCCTCAATAGGATTCACTTGGATCCTAGTGATGATGTTAGGGAGATGAGATTTTTTATTTTCCAATGCCTCAACTTTCTTCCTAAGTTCTTTAGCATTAGGGTTTGTCTTTGGGATACCCACTGGGCTTGAAGTATTTTTAGCATTGGGTTTTAAGGATCCTGAATTGGATGGGGATTCTAGATATCGGACATTAGGGTTTGGATTTGTGATGCCTATGGGGATTACAGTAATTTTAGAATTAGGGTTTGAGGATCCTGACTTGGATGGGGATTATAGAGAGTCAAAAAGGTTATCCTAAAGGTTCTAGGCTTCCATGTCTTTCGATAATCCTCATACTCCCATATTGGATATAATTGAAAATTTATTTGAAACTAGAGGATTGGAACTTACCTGAGTATTTTGGTTTCCAACAACCTGTTGTTTTCCTTTGTCTTATTGGGACCCTACACCCTCTCTTTTCTTTTTTGGTAGACATAGTTTTCCTGATTGAAATCGCCTCTGCTAGGGAAACTCCTCAAATTTCCTCTATCTAGCATTCCCTACTTTTGCTTTTCTCTATTCATTGCCAGGTTAGGTAACTTATTGCATAGATGTCCTTGATTTTTACATTATGCATAGAATGTCGATCTGTTATCATATTCTACTGGCTATTTTTGATAGTATTATCGATACTCTAGCTCCAAAAACCTTGGTAATTCTTTATCCAAATTAGCAATTAAGCAGAATCATGCATGAGTCATCCTTATCGTGGTCAAGGTTGCATGGTTAATGGAGATCAGGTTCCCTATAATTCTGGCCATGCCTTGTAGCCAATATTCATTGAAAAACTAGACAAGTAGACTCGGGAGACGAACTCTTATTCAACATTCTATAGTCTATGCACATTCTTAAGGTACCATATTTATTTTTAACAAAAATAATAAGAGCTCCCTAGGGTTACACACTAGGTTTGATTAACCCCTTTTCAATAAAATCTTGTAGCTATATTTTAACTCTTACAAATCTACAGGAGTCATCATGTAAGGTGACCTTGTAATTGGTGCTGCATTAGGTAACAATTCAATTGAAAAATAAAATTCCATCTAAGGAGGTAACCCCGGTAGTTCCTTATGAAATACATCCTTAAATGCACCTATCACCAAATGTTTATAGAAGAGGTCAGACTCCGTCTCAGAATTTTTTTTTTTTATCTTCACTATGAATACCATACCCTTCTCATTAACAATATTTTTAAGTTGCATTGCAAAAAATAGATAGGATTTTATTTGTTTTCATCCACAATTAATTCTAATCCTTTGAGTAGATTCATCCAAAAATCCCAGCCATCTTTATTTGAATTTCAAAAGAGCCTTGTATGCTTTTAACTAATCAAATCCCATGATGATATAAAACACATGCATAGGTGCCACATATAGATGCCAATTGATCTTTTCTTATGGTAAGGTAATGCAAGAATCAAAGAGACACTGGTTGACATGGTAGGTTTCCTTAAACCATACATGACCTTCCAACCATTTACTAAGAATATGGATCTAACAGGATAATCGATCATTAATTTAGTTAAAATAAAACTATCATTTGACCCACTATAAATCAAAATTTACACATTTTTACCAAAAAAATACCATTTAATAAGGAGTAATTTTTCCATTCAGTTTAGAACTACTTGTGGCTGCATAAATCCTATGACCAGTGTCATCTAGAGCCTTCGATGGTATATCAATCTTGTGAGGGAATTTATTGGCATAATGAGCTCCCTTACACACCCAAAATCACTTGGTGGAGCTCTATTGCATCTATTGTTTTATCATTTCTATTCATAGATGTGGTTTCCCTATCATTTCCTTGACCCACTAGTTTCTAGTCCTATATTTTCGGAAACTTCTTAACTTCTTTTCTAAATTTTATTCCTTGATAACTGGATTTGTTTTTACCACCTTGTTTAATCAGATCTCCCCCTTTGGGTTTCTTATTTTGATTATTTTCCTATTTCATAAAACCAAAACATTTCATTTTTAAGAGTTCATCCTTCTCATTTTCAAATAACATTTTGTAGTTGAAGTATACCTTTCTTGTTTCCTAATTAGCTTCCTCCTTTCTTGCTAAATCAAAAGTTGTAGGTAAACTGACAGGATTATGCATATTTACCACCGTCATGATTCTAGGATGTAATCCCATAACAAAAAAATATATATTTTAATTTCCTCATTACTTTCATATTAGGATGCATAATTTAATAGTTGTATGAATTTTTGATGATATTCTCAAACTGACATATTTTCTTACCTCAATTTTTAAAATTCTCCAAATTTCTCCACATAATATTTTCTTGTCAGAAAAATATCTTTAAATTCTTTGATGAAATCCTCCCATTTGAGGTCAACAACCTCAATCTCATGCCCTTTCTTGTATGATTTCAACCAGTTCATGGCTATTTTAGTCATATTCATAATTGCCAAAGCAGTTTTGGATTGAGAAGATAGAACCACCAGATAAAAGTAGGATTCTAACTCACTTAAGCATTTTTCAGTTGACTCTTCATCATATTTTTCATTAAACTTGGATATTATAAATTTTTTAAGATTTTTATCTAATTGATTGCTCACTCTTACCCTTACAACATTGGATCCCTTAGGTTCCCTTGGTGCTTCTACTAACCTATCTAATCTAGTTCCTCTTTCCCTAGCTAAGTCTTCTATGACTCGATGTTGCTAGGTAGTAAGTTCTTGTTGATGGGCCATGTGATTTTTCTATTGGGTCAACTCTTTCCTTTGTTTTTCCATTTGTACTCATAAAAATTTAACCATTTTTACAAGGTTCCCTCCTTCCCCATTAGTTTCATTTGAAGGAATCTCATGAAATATTTTCTACCTTCTTTCAAATTGATGACCCTTGTTTCTTAAATTTATTTGTGGCCCTCTTATAGGTCTATCAGTGATCTCCTCCTCCCTATCTCCCATAGGATTTATCGAGGATCCACCGCACAACATTCATGTCATTGGTGCTATAAGAAAAAAATATAGTTTATTAGTTATTCTTAACTATTCTAATTCACACGAAAGATATTCTATAATTTGTTCCTCGGCGGGAAAAACCTTTGAGCTGGTGTCGGGTGTTTCTCTAGGGTTTCTGGTGTGGAATCTCTACCAGGGACTGTGGTGGGTTGACATGGTGCTTGGCTGAAGGTTCTTCCGCTGCCCTAGGAGGGCCCAATGGGGTCTCCTCCAGCTCCTCCTGCTGGGAGAAAGAATTCGTATGCTGAGATGTTAAAGGAAAACCCTTCGTCCTCCTCTGATGAAGCTCAATGAAGGGCTTTTCAAATGTTACTCAAGAATGTTAGCAAGGGTGCATCTGCACACCGAGTTAATGGCTGCATCCCGTAATCCGCTACCAGACCAAATATTGTTATAGAACCGAATCTGGTTGAAGACACAATTTCCTACCATGCTCACCATGACCTGATTTGCAAATTCATGGGTATTCGTCCCACTCTGAACTTTCTGCACACCTGGGTTAGACAGAACTGGGAGCCACTAGGTGAGTACTCCTTATGGCCTATCAGTAATGGTTATTTCATTATTAGTTTCTCTTCTTTAGCAGATAGAAAAAAAGCATTTGAATCAGAGAAGAGGAACCATGGCCCGGCTGGGTTATTTGTTCAACCTTGGAGAGTGGTTTTTGACCCTCGTATCGAACCCACGACAGTCCCAGTCTGGATCCGACTGTATGCTCTCCCGATGGAGTTTTGGGGAGAGCAGGTTTTAGAAGTGATTGGTAATTCATTAGGCATATTTATAGGAGTCTCCAGAGACACTATAGAGGGAAACACAACTGTCTTTGCTAGGATCTATGTTGAAATGGACATTAGCCAGCCTCTACCAGTCGAGGTGGAACTTGAGTTGACAGGGCTCTCCTAGATACAATAGTTAGATTATGAGGCACTACCTTTTAGATGCAGAGTCTGCCATAAGCACGGCCATCTGGCGAGGTTCTGCCCAAATATTCTGAGCACAAAAGTGGAGGCGCCACTTGGAAATCCAAATCACCCCAGAGAGGGCAAGTTTACCCCTGTCCAAGATCCATCTAGTATTCCTCAGGATTCTGATCTCCAGAAAGATGGTTTTGAACAACCGAAGCGAAGGAGAAATAAAAATAAAAATTCCAAGGAGCAGGCACAACTTAAACCAACCAATCGGTATGAAATCTTTAAATCCCTAGTAGATTAAGAGGACCAAGTTATGGAAGGAGTGGATGGGAATTTTGAGGATATTAACATTCACTCTCAAGCTTCCCCTTCTTCTACTCCGATCTTAGAACAGGTAATGTAACCCTCTGGGACAAGGCAGCCAGAGAACTCAGGGACACTGGTAATCCACTCCCCAGCACAGCCGGTTATTAAGGACGTCAATATGGGAAGCTCTGAAAAGAATAGGGAAAGGCCGGTTCTAGGGATTACCCAGGTGGAGAAGAGGTCTAAAAACAGTAATTCCCAAGGAGCAGGCAGAAAATCCAATAAGGATCTACTAGCAGTACAAGGAGACAAGCTGATCAATGGAGGATCGGTGAGGCCAATTGAGTCTTATTGCTCACAAGGTCCTCAATGATTATTCAATCTTGGAATGTTAGGGGTTTAAACAGTAGAACCCATCAATCTGCTATTCAAGGACTTTTAGGAAAATGTAAAACAGACTTTTTGCTCATCCAGGAGACAAAAATGTCTGTAGATCTTATGTGCAAGACTGCTAACAGAATATGGCGGGGTGCTGATTATATGGATGTGGCTGCTCAGGGTGCCTCGGGGGGGATTGTTACTGTCTGGAGCCCTCAAGTATGGACAACTTTAGAACACATAGCTTGGAGGGGTGTTCTCACTTCTCTGTTTAGAAACAATGCCACATCTGAACATGTTATTATTACAAACTTCTATGGGGCTCAATGCTTTGATGGCCAGCGGCTCCAATGACAAGCTGTACACAACATGAGGTCATCCCAGGAAGTTTTTGACTGGATCATAGCTGGGGATTTTAATGCCAAATTGTCTGTTAGGGATCAGGAAGGTGGTGCCCCAGTTTTGGATCCTGGGGACTGGTTCTTGATTGCCCAAATCCAGGCCTTTAATCCGGTTGATATCAAAGGCCCCTGGAACCTACTTTACTTGGACAAACAAGAGGAGAGAGCCACACAGCGAGGAAGGTTAAGTTAGACTGGTTTTTGTTTCGAAGAGGCATTTATTAAATGGAATCTTAAGTTCCGGATTTTGGAAGGTCCAGTCTCAGACCACTATCCCCTTTTGTTGGAGGGAGGGCCGATGACAAGTCAACACCATAAGCCATTCAAATTTGAAAATTTTTGGTTGCAAAAGGAGGATCTCCGAAGGAAAATTCCACAGTGGTGGGAAGAAGGCCGCCTACCCTTGGGGACTGCAATGTTCAAATTCCATAAACAGCTCCATTTTTTCAAGTGTAAATTGAAACAGTGGAGACAAAACAATAAGTCGGACTTCCAGCTCTAAAGGGCCCCCTTGATGGCTAGATGGGAGGAGGTGCAAAAACACTTTAGGGAAGGTACCATTACTGAGCACCTTAAAGCTAAGGATGATGCTCTACGCAAAGCGGTTGAGGACATTGATAATCAAGAGGAAATTTATTGGAAACAGAGAGCAAGAATCACTTGGTTACTAGAAGGTGATAGAAATACAAAATTTTTCCACCGCTCGACTGTGCAAGGAGACAAATGCATAACATGGAAGTCCTTCACGATGAGAATGGACACTCCTTTGATACTCTCCCTGGAATGCATTTCCACTCAATGGATTATTTCTCAAACCTTTTTAAGGAAAGTAGGGAACAAGATGTGGAAGCCCAAAATGAAGTTATTAATGTCATACCTTCTATTATCTCTCACGAAGAGAATCAGACTCTCCTTAGACCCATTGACAGTGATGAACTAAAGAAAGTGGTCTTTGGGATGAGCACGGGAAAATTGCCAGGTCCAGATGGCTTTCCTATAGAATTCTTTTAGGCCTTCTGGGATACTCTGGAGAAAGATGTTTTGGCTATCGCAGAGGAGTCCAGAACTAATAAAAGAATGCTTAAGGCTCTCAATCACACCTTCATCACTTTAATTCCAAAAGGGGAGGGGGGTTTCATCTCTCTGATTTCAGACCGATTGCCTTATGCAATGTTATTTATAAAATAGTCACGAAGATTATGGCTGAACGACTAAAACCTTTTCTCCATAAAATAATTTCCTCTGAGCAAGGGAGTTTTTTTGAAGGAAGACAGATCTTGGATGAAGTGGTCCTTGCTCAGGAGGCAATCCATACAATGCAAACTTCAGGCAACAAAGGAATGTTCATAAAGTTGGATATGTCTAAGGCTTATGACCGGGTGGAGTGGGGCTTCCTGGCAAAGATGATGGCAACCTTTGGATTCTCTCAGGACTGGATTGACTGGGTCATGAGCTGTATCTCCACACCTTCTTTCTCTGTTCTAATCAATGGGCTCCCCTCGACTCCTTTTGGAGCCTCTCAGGGTCTTCGTCAAGGGGACTCGTGCTCTCCTTACCTCTTCCTCATCTTAGCAGAAGGATTAGGTAGACTCTTCCTGAGAAGATGACAGCTAGGTGTGATAATAGGTATTAAAGTGGGGATAGAAGTTTTGACCCACTTACAGTTTGTGGATGACACGGGATTGGTTGGAGTGGTCAGCCTCAGGGAAGCAAGAGGAATTAGAGATACTTTAAAAATCTACCTTCGGGCCTCAAATCAAGTCATTAATGATAAAAAATCCAAAGTGGTCTTCTTCAATCTTGACCGAAGGTTACAGGAAAGAGTTCATCGAGATCCTGGGATTTACTAGGACTTCTCTACTGTTGTTTACTTAGGGGTTCCACTGCATTTCAAAAAACTAAAAATTGATATCTGGAAGGATCTTTTGGATGGCATCAAAGAGAAAATGAATCATTGGTCTCATAAATGGTTAAGCTATGGAGGCCGACTAATTTACATACAATCAGTTATTCAGGCAATGCCAATATATAAATTCTCCATCTTGGCTGCCCCACATTCTATATGGAAAGAGCTTGACAAAATGGCCAGAAGATTTTTATGGGAGGGTGCAAAAGGGAAGAAGAAATGGGCCTTGGTTGGATGGGATAAGGTCACCCAGCCCAAGGATAAAGGAGGGTCGGGACTGAGAAGCTCTAAGCTTAATAATCAAGCTTTGGCTTGTAAATTGTACTGGAGGTGGATTTCCCAGACAACATCCCTCTTTAGCAGAATTCTTTCTAGAAAATACCTAGGCCATGCTCACCCCAATGATCTAGGACGTTTCCCTTTGGAGGGTAATGGATCCTTAGTATGGTAGACTCTCAAGCTAGGAGCTCAAGTTATCAAAGATCAATTGTTTTGGAAAGTGGGGAGAGGGGAGAAGGCCCGTTTCTGATCGAATCTCGGGATCGAGCACCCTCCCATCATTCTTTGTGTTTCCGAATTGCAACCCATTAAATCAGCCATAGAAGACAATGGTTGGATTCATATTGAGAGTTATTTCAATACCAGCCACATTGGGGAGTACAAGTTCAAAAAGTTCAAGAGGTTGGAAGAGTGGCCAATTCCAATCCCACCGGAGCTGGCACCAATCTTAGAAAAAAATTTGAAAGCTAGGTTTCTTACTGGGCGGGATGAAGAGGATGAACTTTCCTGGGGCTTTGGGAACCTTGGGGTTTACACTGTGAAGGCAGGATTTAACCAGATTCTTCCAGAGCTCCTCCCACACTCTTTCTCGGTCCATGTTTGGAAGAAGATATGGCACCCCAAGGGTTGGCCGAAGGTGAATTTTTTTTCCTGGCAACTTATGCACAATGGAATTCTCACCTTTGACAATCTTAGACACAAAGGCATCATCGGTCCTTCTCAGTGTGTTTTATGCCGCAAGCATGAGGAAACTGTTGATCATTTGATGTTTGAATGCCCCTTCACATGACAGATTTGGATGCGCTGGTTTTCCCACTTCAAAATTCAAGCCAACAGTGAGGTGACTCGGACCAATATTTGGAACCGATGGAAGAGAGGCAGATTTAAATCCAAAGCTCTCCGAATTGGCTGGGAGCTGGGCTTTCTTTGTATTTGGTGGCAGGTGTGGCTGGAGAGAAATTCCCGCATTTTCTGTGAAACATTCTCTTCACTTTATGGAATATGGCAGGTTATATGGAGCAAAGTGGTGGAAACAGTTGCCATCTACATTGAGGAGGAACATCAGTCTATTTCTGTGCCACTGGTTGATGGAGTTGTTGCTCTTGAAAGACAGGCTCATGATAGATGGCACCCTCCCCAGCAGGCTGGATCAAAATCAATACTGATGGAGCTACAAAAGGAAATCCGGGTAGTGCTGGTACTGGAGTTGTGTGCCGTGATCATGGTGGGTCCGTGCTTTACTGGGAACTGCACGGTCTGGGTCATGCCACAAACAATGAAATGGAGGCCTTGGCTGTTAAATTTTCTTCTATCTGGGCT
This sequence comes from Wollemia nobilis, assembly GCA_028583015.1. Lineage (NCBI taxonomy): Eukaryota > Viridiplantae > Streptophyta > Pinopsida > Araucariales > Araucariaceae > Wollemia > Wollemia nobilis. Next base: position 1,122,926 of record JAQPPZ010002954.1, read on the forward strand.
CTCAAGCAGGGCCATAGAAAGATAATTCTTGAGTCCGACTCCCAAATTCTGGTGGGCGCTCTCGATTGCATGATGAACTTTGATTTGCAAGCCTGGAGGTTGCGGAGTCTTGTCTCTCAGATAAAGGATCTCTGGAAAGAATTAGATGATGTGGTTCCCATCTATGTGAGTAGGGATTTCAACAAGGCGGTCGATTTCCTTGCTAAGATAGGTGTTGAGAAGGAAGTTGGAGTGCAGATGCATAGTGATATGCCTGTGGCGGATGCTGGGATTCGGCAAGGCCTTGAATGCTACCTATGATAATGTGCAAAGTTTTTGCTGCTAAGGAAGGTTTTTGTCGTGATTTCGTGACATGTAGCGGCGTTGTGGCCTCTTGTTGGAAGTTGTCACGATATCGCGACAGGTTTTGCCTTCTCAGCCTTAGAAAGGAACATGTCGCAAAATTGCGACATGTCACGATATCATGACATGTCATGAAATCACGACGTTTTTGGCACAGGGATGATAAGGAGGATTATCGTCGCGATATCATGACATTTTTGGTAAACTTGAGCAAAGGGCACATTTCGTCGCGATATCGCGACATTTTTGTCGATTGGAAGCTGCATGGTAAAACTGTCACGATATCGCAACAGTTGGGGCACACTGGCGTCATCTGGATTTCTTGTCGTGATATCGCGACAATTTTGAAGACTGGCTACAATGAGGATTATCATCGCGATATCGTGACTTTTTTGGTGAACTTGAGAAAAGGGCACATTTCGTCGTGATTCCGTGACATTTCTATCGATCGGAAGCTGCATGGTAAAATCGTCGTGATATCGCGACAGTTGGGGCACACTGGCGTCATCTGGATTAATTGTCGCGATATCGCGACAATTTTGAAGACAAGTTGTAATGAGGATAACTTGTCGCGATATCACGACAGTTTTGAAGTTTGGGAACTGAAAGGAAAATTCGTCACGATTTCGTGACACTTTTGGCACATTCATGGCTTTGGTAAAAATTGTCACGATATCGTGACACTTTTGCGGATTGGGAGTCAAGATGAGAATATGTCGCGATATCGCGACACTTTTGCTGGCTGGGCGCTTCGGAGAAATTCCATCGTGATTTCGCGACCCTTTTGGAGATTTGATGCTTCTTGGAGTTCTTGACGCGATTTCGCGACGCCTGTGATGATAGACCGTCGGAGGGAGTTGTCACGATTTCGTGACTTTTTTGGCAATCGGACGCGGAGGGCTTTGTCTGTCACGATATCGTGACATGTCGTGATATCGCGACATGTCGCATTTTCGTGACTGATGGCGCTGCTGCGGCCGCGACGGGGTTGATTGCCGTGATTTCGTGACATGTCACGATTTTATGACATGTCACATTTTCGTGCCTTGTCGTCTTCTGTGCTCTGTGGGGGTTAGCGTTGCCTTTGTGCTCTCCGCTTGTTGTCTAGTTCTTTGCTGTTGGTTGGGATGAGTTTTATCCCTTATGTAATTGCCTTTTGTATTAATACAAGTTTTTCAATTTTTTTCAAAAAAACTATTCTAATTCACACAGAGTTCTACATATTTAGATTCAGTTCTTCTCTAGTACCATATGTAACAAACCACACACTTAGTTTTCTAATAAAAGAACAATTAAAAACTAGATTATTTTTTCTTTTTTATAGAAAAGGTTTTACTGCTCTATATAGAAATGCTATTCTATCAGATAAAGTTTGATCTTATATTTCCTCATCAAAAATCATCCCTTATTTTGCAAGTTATCATTAAACTAGCATGGGAACAACATAGTACTTTTGTATTTAATACTACTATAGACAGTCACCCAAGTGGATGATATTAGTCAAATCTCGTAAACATACCATTTAGTGGTGACGACTTTCTAATTTATCATCCATTTTTCTTGGTATAAGAATAAAACCACGATGAGGTTTATTCTCTAGGGCCCATAACATCTACAAGGGGATGGTTAATTCCCTTACCTTCACACATTGTACCTTCAAAATTCTAGTTGACTTATCTATAATCAGTGTGGAGGTGTCTAGCATAACCTTAGTGTCTTACTAAATTTTCCTTAGCTTTTGAAAGTAGTCAATGCCATGTCAATTCCCCTGACCTTGGACTTCATCACACTATACCATTGCAAATCACATGGGTTTATCCCATACCAAACCCTATGGTCAATCTTGAAAAAGTTCTACAATAAAGGTATTATCATAATGTATTCTTAGGATCAACCTAGGAAATATGTCCCATGCCACCTTTCCATTTTTGACATGAAAAAGTCATTTAATGATAAATTTTATTAGTTGATAGTTACCCAAGTTAGTTGTGTACCTACCCGCACCCCAATGATCCTGGATGAATATTTATTTCAAATTTTGGGTCATGTTCCTAATAATATTAATGCATCATTTAATATTCAATTCCCAATATACATTTAGTATATTTTAAAGTGGTATGTATTCCTCTAGAAGCATTTTAGTTTTAGAAGAAATTTGGTGAAAAATACTCTTGTGAGGGTATTTTATTTGACCTCTTCAAAACACTTTAAATAAGAAACTATTTTGCCCAAATGTAAAAACAATTATATAACATTAATTCCAAAATCTCTAGGATAACACCCATCCTCAAGGATAACATAATTCTATTTATTTTGAAAGTTGGCCTTAACCACAAGTCTAATATTTTCTTAAACCATTAAATTTGTTTATCTTCTATGCAATTTTATTTAATCTAAACTCTTCCCTAAAAATTCTTGAAGCAAGTCATAGGACTACAATGGACATCTACTCTTGGTGCCTAAGATAATCAAACTAGATATTTTCCTTCTGTGACTTTTGCCTACTAAAAACTATTCAATTATTATATGGTTTAATCAAGTGTTTACAAAGTCATTTCAAACAAATATTTAAACACTTTATAGACATGCATTATAAATTATAATTCACCAACATTATAAAGCAACAAATAGAAATAATTCATTGAATAGAACACAATATAATTTAACCATAATCATATTTCTATTTATTTAACTTTGCTACAATACAATGTTTCAATTCACAAAAGGTATTTTAAAATATGAAATACATATGGGCTCTTCCCATATACTATTGTTTTCACATACAAAACAAAAAAACATTCACTATTGATATTGATGCTCATATACAACCACCTCTATTCACTGTCTAGTACACTATTATTGCAACACACTGGTCATCTATGCAAATCATGACAACTACACCTTCATTAAAAACTATATTTTGATTACTATTTTAGAGAAGGGTTTTGATGCCACAAAATGAATTGGTGCATCCAACGAAGGTTTAAAATTAGCTTTTCCATAGTCACAATATTTTTATGATGTCCACTGCTTTATTGCAATTCAAACTTACACCAAATTTCTTCGGAGCCATTGAGGATCATATACGGCTCATGACATGCCTATGTAGCTAACATGCACACAAAATATACTATCTACCATAGAGTTCCTTGGAACTTCACTGATCTCCACCCAAGATCCACTCATAAGTTATGGTTTGAATTATTTATAACAACAAACTACAAAATACATTTCCAATTTAGGCCAGAAAAGGTTTCTCTTTTACTTCCTATCAACTTCTTATTTACAGCATCAAGTAGAGCCATCAAAAAACTTCACAACCAAATAAAATTACACCACAATAAACCACTATTCTTCTAGATTTCTATTGCATCCATACACACAGACCATAGAAGATTTATTTAAACACAATAAAGCTTTCAAGTACAAAAAAATACAGATTTCCTTTGCCTTTGATTTTGAGCAAATATGACAATATTTTTCCAATCAATTCTTATGTCATACAAATAAACCATAACATATAATTTTTCTTAAATAATAGCACAACTAAACAATCAATTAGACTATCACAAATCACTGCTACACTTTCACATGCCAGTGACTCATCAACATTAATTATTTAAATATTAAAATCATCTTCATTGCTAATGAAGTTAAATGTAACCAATTTGTTTTATTTGTTTTTCCTTTTTCAATGGCAACAACCAACATTCTTGGATATTTTTTGCACATCCCTTTTAGTCTCTCTTTTTTTATTGCTCAGTTCCTTCCCTCTTTTCTTCTCCTACTACTCTCTTTTTTTTTTAACAGAATTCTATTAATGACCTATTATGGGTTTCCCCCATTCTCAAATTTCCATCACTACCACTAATAGTAAGGAGATAAAATCTGCTAGCACTAACATTATCATCCAATGGATTTTCTAGCAATAAAATACATATATTTTTTTGTGCAACCATACAATAAGCTGTAAGATATAAGTTATTATGCGCCTTCAATTATTGCAAAAAGGTTGGAAAATAGTTTCAACCAACCTCCACTCATATCATGCCCTAACAAACTATGTATGGATATTGCCTTTACTTTATCACTTAATTATTATGAACCCTTTTATCTTAAAACAACACAAATGCATTCACGTAATATTTTTCTAAAAGCAAGACCAAAAATTTATTATCTTTCTCTAAAACTATGAAAATATAAAGGTAGACATTTCAAAGCTTTATTCAAACCATTCAAATGTGACTCTAAATATTATTATATCTTCTCTACCACCCTTGACCATATAAACCAGTAATAAAATATTTCAAAACAATAGGTATACACACACTCATATATCATCAAGAAAACCATCACATGCTTAAACAAACATGTGTCTTCCATCATCATCACCACCACCAAATATTTCTCATTCATTTCCAACATGCAATATTCAAACCAATTTAACTCACGCAAGGATGAAATTTATAATACACCTGAATAATATGCAAACGCAAGTTTCAATGTGCGTGCAAGCCAAATCATCACTTCCTCTTTTTACTACTAACTTGCTTCCTCTCATTGTCATCTTGTCACTAACCTACACTTACAGAGGTAATCAATAGTATCTTGTTTCACAAGAAAAGGTAAATATACATATTATATATGTTTTTAATTGTGGTGCGAGGAGGGTCGTTACATTATTATCTTCTATTCTTATGTATATTCAGTTATAAATGCTTTACTCTTTATCCACCTTATTTTATTTTTTAACTGATGAATATTATTAACAATATAATATTGTAATATTTCGACTAAAACAATCTAACTTTAAAAAATAATTAAAACAAAACTACACAATGAAAGTTGATTATTTCTTTAATTTTATATTTTCGTGTTGTAGTGTTTGTCGTTTACATTTTAAATTTTAATCATAAGTATGAACACAAATCCTTTCTTTAATTTTTAAGAGAGTGTATAAGTATTTTGAAATATCTTTAGTGATTGTTTATATAGAATATCCATGGCCCGTAAAGAGTTGGTTTAGTTTTCATTTCCTTTCACATAAAGTAAATATTTTGGAAATTAAGGGTATTGTACCATTTTACTCCAACTTGGAAAAAGTGACACTAAGATCTATCACTATAAAGTTTTGTACATTTAATAGCTATAGCGATAAAAAATTAAAATATTTTTTATTTGATAAACTGTTAGATAGGTTATCATTTTGTTGGACATTTTGAGTCAAAGTTGTCATTAATATCAAGGAATAAGCTCCGTTGATGTCAAAAGGTCAAGAAGAACAATGCAAAGGTTAAAAGCAAAGAGCTTCATACTATTTTTTAATATTATTTGGAAGCATAAGCTAGAAGGACTTTTTATTAAAACCATGGGTGAACAAAAATAAAAGGTTTTTCCTTGAAACCAATGGTGGCACAAGTAAAAGATTTTTCTTAAAATCGATGGTGGTAGAAAATAAAAGGCTTTTCCATTAAAACCATGTGATAAAGTTGTAAGGTTTTTCTACAAACCTAAAGAGGTCCTTAAGTTTGATTTAAGGCTAAAATACCATGTTAATTATTAAATTATAATATTTAAATTCTTAAAGAATTTAATTTATTATATTTAATAAATTGTGAAAGCTAATGTTTGGGTGCATTTGGGCACCAGTTTGTTTGTGCATAAATTTGCCCCCCTTTCTTCTATGTCACTGTTTGCTAGACGATGTCATCACCACCGAAGTGGAGTAATGAAGATATATGTTATATAAATACCATAGCCTTCTAAAAGGTAAGGCATCCACTAGCATCCACCAAAAATAATTAACGCCGATTTTCGTACGTAATTCCCTCTTGACAATAGTTCATGCAAATTTTTTGGACAGCATGAGTGAAGGAGCCAATTTTTGGATCATGCAAATAGTGGAATTCAAATGGCGTAAGGTAGTGGAGGTTCCAAAGGGAGCATGTGGCTCCACGGAGTTTGTAGACACAATGAAAGTGCTTGTGGAGAGAAGTGCTCAGTTCAAATATACATGCAATGCAAAGTGGTAACACTCTTTTAAATTAAAATAATTTTATTTTTTGACTTAGGCTAAGGTTAGTCTTAGGAGAAATAAGGAGTTAAATGATTTTGGATTTTTTCCGAAGTTAAAAAGGAAGTTTTGTGGGTTTTATAAAGTGTTTATTGAAAATTTAAGTGGTGGGTAAAAATTCTTTTACCTTAGAAAAGGAAAAATTAGTTGTTGCATTATATTTCAAAATAAATATATTTTAAAGTACAATGTTAAAGTAGGGAGTCATAAGTAGAAATTGGATTGATTTTTGAAGAATAAAATTCTGAAGTGGCTTATGTCAAATATGATTGATTAAGATAAATTTGTGATGAGTTAGGGTTTTTGAGAAGTGAATATTCAAACTATTGTGGTGTCGGATATTAAATTTAAGAAAGGAGTAATAAGGTGTACTTGTGAGTGATTATATGATTCGTATTGCTTGTCTAACTTTCTTGATATTGGAAAAAATATGTTTATGGTTGTGACAGATATTTGAGGTCCCTTCATCATCAAGAAAAAGGTATGAGCACATTCTTCCATAAATGAGTTGATTGGTTGGTTTTCTAGAAAATAAGTTTGGAGTGAAAAGGACTTGATTAGGTCTTCGTTATTGAGTGTGTTAATTTAATGCTTCAAGGTTTTTTGGTTTAAAAAGTTATTGTTAAAACCTTTTTTTATAAGCATTGTTGTTGAAGCCATTGATTGTGTGAAGAATTTGAACTAGGATTTGCAAAGAACATGAGTATCATTGTTATGTGAAGATTGTCTTATAAGCATTGTTGTTGAAGTGAGTTTTTGAGTGAAGAACTTGAACTAGGGTTGAAAATAACATGAGTATCATTGTTATGTGAAAATTGTCTTATAATCATTGTTGTTGAAGTGAGTTGTTGAGTGAATAACTTGAACTAGGATTGAAAAGAACATGAGTATCATTGTTATGTGAGATTTATTGTTGAGCATTGTTGGAAATATTTTGAGTGAGTGATCATATACTTGGACTAGGGATTGCAAGCAAGGATTGTTTCATTGAGTAATTGGTTGAGTAGAGTTGGTTGAGCCTAGTCAAGTGGTTGTTCATATTCCAAACTATTTTATATTCTGAATTGATTTGAGAAAGTAATAGAAGTGAATGTAAAGCATATTGAGTCTCTAATAATTCTTTGTACGTTTCTAAAAGAGTGATTGAAATTTATTGAGTATTGGGATGAGTATAGGGCATATTGAGTCTTTAAAAATTATCTTTATGTTTCTATGAGATTGGACAAGTTCTAGTATGGACTTGTTGAGCATATTTAAGGCAAGTCTTTGAGAAGACTTGTGGACAAATTTGAGTAAGATTTTTTGGAAGCTTAAAATACATATTGAGAGAAGATTTCAATAAGTTCTTGTGAGGACTTATTGAGTAGATTTGGAAAAGTTCTTGAGAGAACTTATTGAGAATATTGGACAAGGTTCTTGAGAGGACTTACTAAGAATATTGGACAAATTTCTAGAGAGGACTTGTGGATAGATTGGTGTGAGCTTTTGTGGAAGCTTACATAGAAAATTTGAGACAAGTATTTGAGAAGGCTTGAGAGTAGAATTTATTGATTGATTTATTCAAACCTTGAGTTAAGGTTTGAAGCATATCCAACAGAGTTGAGTCAAGCTTTGATTTTAGGCTTGAGGACAAATATTGAGGATAAATTTGTGCTAGACCGAAGGACTGTGTTTAGTACAAATTCAAGGACAAGATTTGGTGTAGATTTGAGTACATGTTTGTGCTAGACCAAAGACAAATATTGAGGATAAATTTGTGCTAGACCGAGAGACTGTTTTTAGTATAGATTTCAGAAAGAGCTTTGGAGGTGATAGAGTTGGGGATAGAGATCTCCATCCAAAGCAGGGAAGATAGGTGTCTTTTGTGGATAGAGTTCCATTTTCTAAGGGTAGTGGAGGCAAAGGTCTTCTAGAGGATCACCATCCAAAGCAAATATTAGGATATTGATGTATCCTATGGATATATATCCATGAACTTGATTTAGGGGATTGGTATATCCTTTGTAAAGAGGTCCATAAACATTGTAATAGAGAAAGGATTCCCAAGAGATTGATTCAAAAAGTTTTAGTAAAATATTTTCTCCATCGAGTAGCCCACATTGGGTGAACCACATTAAATTGGTGTCTATTGTGTGTGATGATTTGTGCATTACTTTGGTTACTGATATTGATATTGTCATTGATTATATTGAATAATATTGTTTGAGAAAAAAAGTAAAAAGTGTTCTACTGTTCACCCCCAATCTCAGTAAATCTGGTGTTCTTCACATTTATGGTCTCAAAACGTGTCTTCTTATATAATTTGTTCTCTTTTACATGTCTTTGTTTTAATTTTATCTTAAAATAATTTTATGTTTTTTTAAACCATACATTTTAAATATTTCTCATAATAAAATTTTAAACTTATACTTTTAATTTTTTTTGGGTAAATAAAAGTCTTCATTAATTACCGGGTTTTTTAGGTTAACCCAAAACCTATTACAATATCCAACCTTTTGCTGAGATTGTAGATCCTAGTCATCCTTGAAAATTTCTTACCAGAACTTGTGTTGAATCCCCTACAACACCCTACTAACAAGGCACACCCATACCTAAACATAACTGTAAACATTACTTACATTGACAGGAAATTGAAGTTTGGAACTTTGCACTTGTGAAACCTGTTGCTTGCCCATTTCCTATTCTCTGTCAGAATATTCCAAGGCTTACACCCTATTACCTTCATTTCCAATTTGGTATGATTTATAGGGAAACCCCATAGTTATTACCAGCTCCATGGGGAAAGAACACCCATTCATCTTTCTCCTTAACGGGTAGGTTTCTTTTCATGACTAATAATTTTTTCCACTTCACATGGCACACCTTGTGTCCATGTCACCAAACTACCAACATCAACACCTATGTTGGCTAATTTTTCAGCTGACCTTTTGGCCTCACAGTACACGTGACGAGCCCTCCTGTTCTGTCTTGCCATAAAAATGATCCTCACTTCATGGATGACTCCCTTGATTCTCTATGGAGGTTTTTTGCCATTGGTTAATAGGTTGATGATGTTTATAGAATCACCTTCAATCATCAATTTACCTTGAGTTGCTTGGGATACTTGTAACCCTCTACAAAGGGTTCTAGCTTTTGCTTCGTTATTAGTTCTGATTCCCAATGGTTCAACGAATGCCTTGACCATATTTCCTTGATGATCCCTAATTATTCCTCCAACTCCATCTCTTCCCGGGTTCTCCTTGGCTGCACCATCAAAATTTAGTTTAAAACAACCCTGGGGGGTGGCTCCCAAGAAATCCCATTTTTGGGATTGGGCAAAGGAATGGAATGTTTTTCCTTAATACCTAAGGCCCGAGCTAATTTTTTTTCTTGGGGAGGAATTAAGTGGTTCTCATCCACTAAGATGCTAAGTTTTTCTTTCGTAAAGACAATAATCCTATTGAGGATGGTTTTTGGGTTGTGAATGGTATCCTTAAAGGCTCTATGGTTCCTTTCTAGCCAAATCTGCCAGAGAAAAAGATGCCAACAGATTTTCCATAAGTACTTAAGTTTTAGGCTAACAAAGGGTTGAGTCCATTGATGGAACACTTCGGATATAAGAGAAGGCTTAACCCACAAGATCCTAAAGGCTTGGAAAAGTTCATCCAGGATGAACTTCGCTATCGGACACTCCAGAAACAAGTGTTGGGTTGTCCCCCACCCTACCCTACACATGTAGCAATGGTTAGCAATAAATATACCTTTGGATAACATATTTTCCATAGTGAGGATTTTTCCTTGAATCACCAGCCATGAAAAAAATGATATTTTAGGAATTAAGCCTTTAATCCAAACCAAACTCGGTTGAAATTGTTGACCTTCCACATTGAGAGGAAAATTATAGGAAAAATTAACTATGAAGTCACCACTTTCAGTCTCATCCCAAATAATGTGATCTTCATCCTCTCCAGATGGAATACTTTGCTGAGTTAAAATGTTATAAAGCTCTTCAGACTCTGCTTCAAAACCCTATAATCTAATGTGTTTCCACCTGTTGATATTTATATCCTACCACATATAATTTGCAACCTTATTCCCAATATGTTGCTCCATATGTTCTTGAATCCTAGCCAAACAAGGATTTTGGGATAACTCCTCAGATCTCACCCATCGATCCTTCCAAAAGTCTATTGTTTGCCCATTTCCTAGAATCCATCTAAGACCTTTCTTGACAAGATCCCTGCTCGTGAGGATTTCCTTCCAAAAAGTAGACCCCCTTCTTGCTAAGTTGTCATTAAGGAAGTTCACACCTTGGAGGTATTTCCTCCTAACTATGGTAGTCCATTCATTATCGACCTTAGTCAATAACTACCATGCTTGTTTGGCTAACAGAGTTGTATTGAGATGAGAAACTCTCCTCAATCCTAACCCCCCATCAGCTTTAGGTTTGCAAACCTTGTTCCAACCTACTAAATGGATCCTTTTCTTATCCTCAGTCCCTGACCAGAGAAATTTTTTTTAAAGCTACTCAATTTTGTGATACACCTTGTTGGGAGCTCTAAATACTGATAGGAAGTAAACAAGTATACTTTGAAGTGAAGCCATAGTTAAAACTGCTTTGCCTGCTTGAGATAATAGATGTCCTTTCCAACCTGCTAGCTTTTTTTAGATCCTCTCCAGAACTATGTTCCAAATTGATCCTTCATGTTTCCCATAAATAGGGGAAGACCTAAATAGGAGGTAGGAAGGGATGCAATCTGACATTCCATGATCCTTGCTATTTTTTTTTGCCTAGGAATGGGGGTATTGATGAAATAAAGTTTGCTCTTATCAAAATTCACTTTCTGTCCAGTCGCTTCTTCATACATTATGAGAATATTTTTAATCCTTCTTGCCTCAACCATAGAATCCAAAGTCAGTAGCAATGTATCATCAAAAAATTGTTGATGTGTCACCGGGGTAGTTAGCAACATGGCCTTGATACCTAATATGAGTCCAGCTATCGCTGCTACCTTAATGGTTCTTCCCAAGGCCTCAACTACAATGATGAACAACATAGGACTTATGGGATCTCCTTGTCTTAGACCACATTTGCTTTGAAAAAAACCTGTAGTAGACCCATTAACCAAAACTAAAAAATAAGGCTTAGAAATACACTCTCTTATTAACTTGATCCATTTCATGTTGAAGCCAAATTTTAATAAAACTGCCTCTAGGAATTCCCAATTTATCCTGTTATAAGCTTTGTTCATGTCTAACTTTAAATCCATGACTACTTTTTTGGTTTGAGTGGTTGTATGAAGAGCTTCATGAACAATAATAACTCCATCTAAGATTGATCTTCCTTGTACATAACTTCCTTGACTTGGATCAATGATAATCGGTAGAATTTTCTTCAAACGGTTGGCTAAAACTTTGGATAGAATTTTATAGGATATATTACACAGGCTAACCGGCCTAAAGTCAGCCATAGTCTTGGGGTTGGGTCCTTTAGGGATAAAAGCAATGAAAGTTGAATTGAAACCCCTTGGAATATGATTTGAACTTTGGAACTCCTTGATTGCAACAATAACTTTTGCTCCAACAATATCCCAACAAACTTGGAAAAACCATGGTGAAAACCCATCCAGCCCAGGAGATTTTTTAGGATCCATGTTAAACAAAGCCTCCTTGATCTCTTCATCTAAAAAATCTGCTATAAGAGACTCGTTAATCATTTCATCAATGAGTTGTGGAATGAATTGAAGGAGAAATTCTTTTGCTTGGGCATTACAGGCCCGTTCTTCACCCAATAATGAACTAAAAAATTAATAGCCTCATCCCTGATCTCCTAAATGTTTTGAGTTGAGTATCCATCCACCTTAGTTAAATTTCTAATATTATTGTTTCTTCTATTGCTCAATGTGGTAACATGGAAAAACTTTGAATTAGAGTCCCCTTCCTTTAGCCATAATGCCCTTGATTTTTGCCTCCAATACATCTCTTCACAAGCTAAAATATTATAAAACTCACAAAGGGTTTCCTTCTCTTTAGTCCTTATCGCATCATCATAGGTTCCATTTTGGATTTTCCTTTCTATTATTCTTAGTTTTTCCCCCACTGCTCTCTTATTCTCAAAAATATTTCCAAAGACTTATTTATTCCAAATTCTAAGGTTGTTTTTCACCATCTTGAGTTTTTGAGATAGTTTGAAGGAAGCACTTCCTTGGATATGCTACTGCCACCATTCCTCTATTCACTTAAAACATTCACTTTAGGTTTAACTTGGTATTCCATGTTAGTGTAAATTTTGTATTATTGTAATTTGTCATTATGATAGTTTTATTATTGTAATTCACCATTATGACAATCATGCTACTCCATTATTCCATTTTAAAAGACTTCACTATTGTACTTTAATATTTTAGTGCTATGGTAAGAGTAGATAGACTTTGTTGATGATATGATATGATGAATGAAGTTAAATATAGTGTTTACTGCTATACTATTCTGCAGTTAAGAAGATTTTTACTTTATGCCACTTATAGTTACTTTCACATTTCATAAGTGGTTGATATACTTAACAACATAGTCTATTATTATATTGATAGATTATAGTAACTACTTAATTAATTGAATGAGAATATATTGCATATAAAGCCTATGCATAGTTAAAATTTGAACCACATAAAGCAACCTTTATATTAGAAAATGATATATGTGAAATTGGATCGCTACACTAAAATAGAGTGTTAACTATAAGTTAAAGTTCTAAGAGGAATGAAATAAAGTTATATCATTGAGACGTAATCAATATTTTTAAACCAAACTAAAATAGGGCGACGACATCTTTATAGTCATAGAGAGGAAGGATATGGGTAAGGAATGATGTAGCTACTTTGAACATCTATGATAGATAATGGGGATGACTATAGGTTAGATATTAAACTTATATATGTATGGGATTACTAAATGAGTTAGGGATCCTTAACCTTTATAAGAAGTATAAATTATTTCTAATACATCAAATATTAAGCGTAAACTTAATAAAATTATTTTAAATATGTTGATTTTAAAATATTATAGATGGAGGGAGAACCTCTTAATGCAATATAGGGAAGGGCTTTTGATTAAAGACTACCTCTTCTAGAAACTAATTATTCACAACAAATTCACAAACTAGAAAACAAATAAAAAAATAATATTTTAGTAAATTTATTCTTGTTAGGGTTAACTAGAAAATACAATCATACATAAATTTTATGTTTTTTCATAAATGGAAAAGAATATGGAATCTTATATAGCCATACACTTGTACAACAGTCTTGTATAGAAACACTTATATGGTAGTACTTGTATAACACACTTATACTACAATACTTATATGAAATGATTTTATGATAGCAATCGTATGACATATTTGTATGATAACATGTGTACAATAATACATTTTATATAAAAATAACAATAATTGAAAAAATTATGGCTAGTTGTTACAAAAATTGTTGAGGCAGGATCTCTAGAATTCAAATTCCAGAGGGCGAGAAGGAGTTTTTTCAAATTTTTAGAGCACATGAGGATGGTGGTAAGGATGGGGACAAGGATGGTCTCACTTTGCTTCCTGTGGGGGTTCCTAAAAGTGGTCAATCCTCTGATAAACCTTCTAAAAAGGTTGCTGCCTTTTGGGGTGATGAACCCCTCAACAAAAAATCTTCTTTGGGGCCCCCTTTGGTCAAGGGACCCATGGATCCGAAGCCCTCCTTTGCTAATGTCGTTGGAGGACAGGCATATTCTCCCACTCCTCCCCTAGCCCCCTTGGATACAGTGGGGAATAAATTTAAGATTCCTTTGAGCTTAGTTTCCAATTATTTATCTCTGGAATCATTTTCCCTTGTCAGAAAAATTGTGGGTGGAAGGCCTGATTTAGACACTATCAGAAGATGGGATTTTTCCAAATGGAAAGCCAATGGTTGTTTGGAAATCATTGGGCTTTCCAATGCCTTCTTTGGAATCCGTCTCAACAACCAGGAGGATGCAAACCGAATCCTTACCGGTGGCCCCTGGTTCCTGGGTAGGAAAAGTGTTTTTCTCATGAAATGGTCTCCTGATTTTGACCCTGATACTCAAAGCATTAATTATGCTCCAATTTGGGTTAGGCTCCCAAATATTCCATGGCATCTCTGGCACGAAGACATCCTTAGAGCTATTGCTAAAACTATTGGGGATTTAGTGGCCATTGACCATGCTACTTTAGCCAGATCAAGGATGACTACTGCTCGTATTTGTGTCAATGCTAATCTGGACTCGGCTCTCCCCACCTTTGTGGAATTGGAATATGAGTCTTTCTATAAGAAGTAGGCCATTGAATATGAGAACAAGCCTCCTTTCTACATTGAATGCCAAACTCAGGGACATCTCAAAGCTCAATGCCCTACTCTAAAGGCTTAGGAAGAAACAACTACTGAAAAGCAAAAGAATAATATTCCTTTTTCCAAAGTTGAGAAAAAAATATATCCTTCTTCCAAAGGGATTTTCTTCCATCCAATCAAGAACCAGAAGTCTCAAGGAGGTACTTCAAAGGAGCCACAAACTATAGCAGACAAAGGATTCACTGTCAAAAATTTTTTAAATTCTGAATAAAAAAAAAAAAAAAAGAAGTTTTTTTTTTTTTTTTCTAAATATCAAATTTTGTCTAATTTACCTTCTGGGGATGTTGAGACTGAATTGATTGCTCAGAGCCCTAGCCCTGTCTCAAATCCTTCTTCCTCCCATGTTCATGAAATTAGATAGGAACCTTCCCCTATTCACTCCCCTATTAATGAGATACCTAATAATTCTCCTAAGAATGGGGTTACAGGTCATGATTCCCTGATAAAATCTATTGAGCCTTTTCCTAAAATTTCTATTGATATTTGTGCTCAGAACCACATTGAGGAAGTTGCCTTCCCCTCCTCTCTCTTTGAATCCTCAAGCCCGGTGATCCAAAAAATAAATCCTCATAATTTTAGCCCAAAGCATACCATAAGCCATAAAAAATCCTCGATTGATTATGGGGGTGAGAAAAATAAGGGCAGACCTTCCAATGTTGACCACTGGAAGTAGGGATTAGAAGATGATATTGCTAATGGCATTCAAAAAACCCTATTTTCTACAGGGATAAATCAGAGTAAATATGATACAAAATGCACCAAACCTCCCCAACCTCAAGGAAAGGGAGGCAAAAGAGTTATCAAATATTCCAAATGAAAATCCTCTCATGGAATGTGAGAGGTCTTAATGGCATGGCTAAATAGAGGCTAGCCAAGTCATTGAGAAAATAAATCAATCCTTCTATTTTTCTGTTGCAAGAAACCAAGGTCGGAGACACCTTTGCCAAAATTGTTTGTAATAAGCTATGGAAGAATAGTGAATCCATTTTTTGCAATGCAAGGGGGGCTTCTAGAGGACTCATATGTCTTTGGAATCCTGCTCTCTTTGAAGGCAGATTGATCCATTCTAATGAATAATCTGCTAGTATCCTCTTTTTTGACAAAGATTCCAATTCCCCTTGGGTTCTTACCAATGTTTATGCTCCAAATTCTATCCCAGGTAGATCCAAGTTGTGGGAAATTCTTTCATCAGTCAGGAATACCTTTTCAAACCTTCCCTAGATCCTTGTAGGGGATTTCAATACTCCTTTATTTCCTTCTGACAAAAGAGGAGGAATAGGTTCCTTTTCAAAGAGTATGGAGGATTTTCAGGATTTCATAAACCATAACAACTTAATGGATGTCAATCTTAAATGAAATCAGTTTACTTGGTCAAATAGAAGAAGTGGTACCCAACTTATTCAAGTAAAACTTGATAGGGTTTTATTTTCTTAGGAGGCCACCACTAATTGGGGGGATGCCACTCTTCAATATCTTCTCAAAATTGGGTTTGACCATAGTACTATCCTACTAGATACTAATAATCCTAAAATCTTCAAAATCCCTTTCATATTTGAAGCGATGTGGATGCAACATCCTGATTTTAGAGATAGAATTATTCAGTGGTGGCAAACAGACTTTCAAGGATCACCTTCTTTCATATTGGGTCAAAAGCTCAAATTAGTCAAAGAAAATCTCAAGATTTGGAATAGGGATATCTTTGGAAATATTTTCCAAAATAAACAATAAATTAAAAATCGTCTTGCTACCATTGAGAAAGATATTCAGGAAAGCCAATACTATACCATTGAACAAAGAAGAGAGGAAAGGGATCTCCTATCCCAGTATCATAATATCCTCTAGTGTGAAGAAACCTTTTGGAGGCAGAAGTCTCGAGCCATTTGGCTTAAGGAAGGAGACTCCAATACAAAGTTTTTTCATGTTTCCACGATGAGGAATAGAAGCAATAACAAAATTAAGGAAATTCTTTTCCAGGATGGAAGAATTACTTCTGACATAAAGGATATTAGAGATGAAGGTATTTCTCATTTCATGCAATTACTTGAAGATCAACCAGCCACCAACTCTGGCGAAGCCAAGGATTTCCTCCTTCAATTCATTCCTCATTCTATTTTTGAGGATATCAATTCTAAATTAATTGTTGGCCTTTCGATGAGGAAATCAAACATGCTCTATTTTCCATGAAACCAGATAAAGCCCCGGGTCCTGATGGTTTCTCTCCTAGATTCTTCTAGGCCTTTTGGGATTTCATTGGTCCGGATGTGTGTGAAGCCATCAAGGAAATTCAAAATTCTAAAGTTATTCCTCGTAGTTTTAACTCCACTTTTATTGCCCTCATTCCAAAAAGTCCCAACGTCAAATCCTACAATGATTTTTGACCAATTAGTCTCTGCAATGTAGTTTACAAAATTCTAACCAAGGCCTTAGCTAATAGAATGAGAGATGTCATGCCTATCATTATTAACCATTGTCAAGGAAGTTCTATCCGGGGTAGATCCATCCTTGATGGTATTATCTCTGTTCATGAAGCCCTTCACTCAACTTCCTTCACCAAAAAGGTTGCTTTCCTCTTAAAATTAGATATGAATAAAGCTTATGACAGGTTGAACTGGGACTTCCTTCTGGAAGTTCTATCCAAATTTGGATTTCATCAGGATTGGATCAATTTAATTAGAGGATGCATTTCTTCTACCTGGTTTTCTATTTTAATAAATGGTTCTCCAATAGGTTATTTTACTAGCAGTAGAGGATTGAGGCAAGGAGACCCCCTTTCCCCTCTCCTCTTCATCATTGTTGCATAGAAGCCCTTGGGAGATCCATTCATGCAACCAGATAGTCAGGTCTTATTACTGGTATCAAGGTTACTTCCCAAACTACACCTGTCACTCACCAACAATTCATTGATGATACTCTTCTTTCCACCTTTGCTTCAGTGGTCGAAGCTAAAGTCATCAAGCATATCCTTATTCTTTATGAGGAGGCTGTTGGGCAAAAATTCAATTTTTAGAAAAGCAAATTATATTTTCTTAACACTCCTTTGAGAAGACAAATTAAGATTGCCAACATCCTGGGGTGTGCCATTTCCTCCTTACCTGCCACTTATCTGGGTCTACCTTTGTTTGTGGGTAATGCTAATGAACATCTATGGGACAATGTCATTGAAAGATTTCAAAAAAATCTTTCATTTTGGAAAGGAAATTTACTATCCCAGGTTGGAAAAGCTATCCTGACAATGGCATGTTTGTAGAGTATTCTTGTTTACTTCCTTTCAATTTTCAAAGCACCTGCTAAAGTTTACCAAAAAATTGAACAGATCCAAAAGCATTTCCTCTGGATAGGAGCTGAAAATAAAAATAGATTCCATCTGGTTGCTTGGGAGAAAGTGTGCAAGCCCAAATATCAAGGGGGAATTGGGCTTAGAAGAATACACATGTTAAATTCTTCTCTTCTTGCCAAACAAGCATGGCATTTAATTTCAGGAGACCAGGCAGAGTGGGTCAAAATTACTAGAAGGAAATACCTTCAAAATTCTGATTTTTTATATGGAGAAATCCCCCCTTCTGCCTCCACCTTTTGGAAATCCATTTTCTCTGTGAGACAACTTCTAAAAAAAGGTTTAAGGTGGCAGGTTAGTGATGGGAAATATGTGCACTTTTGGGAAGACAAGTGGTTAGGTGATCGCCCACTTCTTCAGGTCCCAGGATTTAGATTACTTAAAGAGTTTACTGATCCTCTTTTTGGCTCCAAAGTTGTTGACTTCCTGTCCATTTCCAATGGGACCAGATCTTGGAAAAGGATCCATCATCCTAATCTAGTAGCAGAAATATCTTCACTTGAGGCCTTTTTATCTTCCTTCCCTATTCCTTCTGAGGCCTCTTGTGACCGTCCTATTTGGGAGCCCACCGACTCAGGAGATTTTTTTGTCAAATCTGCTTATCATTTATCCTTATCCCCTGCAGAGGTGTTTATTCCCTTCAATCTAGTGTGGCTTAAATATTTGACTCCAAAGGTTGCTTTTTTCTCATGGATAGCCATTCAAGATAAAATCCTTTTTATTGAAAATCTTATTAAACGTGGTATTCCCCTCCCTAATAGATGCTTCCTTTGCCTTGCTGATTGGGAATCCACGACCCACCTCTTTCTTTTTTGTCCCTTCTCTAGATCCATCCTCAATAATATTTTCCTCAAATTCAATATCAGTTGGGCTCCTCCTCCTTCTATTGTTGACCTTTTTACCCAGTGGCCTAACCCTTTTAAAAATCCTTTTCTCAAAGGCCTCTGGAGTTTTTGCCTTCATCACTACTTATGGTAGATTTGGCTTGAGTGCAATAGGCATGTTTTTTCTAAGGAAGCTAGAGATATTGAATTTATTTCAAATAGAATTATCCTTTTTTCTAAGGAAAACTCTTTGATTACCCCTTTTGATTCTTCACCTATTCCCAACTTTGAGGCTTCCTTACTCCAATCCTTTAACATTTCCTTGGATAATCTTTGTCCTACCATTCCTCAAAGTTCTAGAGCCAACATCAAGTGGAATCCCCCTCCTTTGGGGTGGGTCAAACTCAATTTTGATGGAGCTGCTAAAGGAAATCTAGGAAGAGTTGGTATCGGGGGTATTCTCAGAGACCATCAAGGAAATTCTATTTTTGCCTTTGTAGAACCTTTAGGGGATCAATCCAATCATTTTGCTGAAGCAAGGGCACTATGGAGAGGATTACAGTTCATCAAACAGGTCCCAAGAAAAGTCATCATCGAAGGAGATTCTTTGAATATTATCAACTACCTAAAGAACTCCAAATCACCAGGTTGGAAAATCAGGAATCTAATCGAGGAAGCCAGGAAAATTCTATCACATCAATAGGAAGTCATAGTTCAACATGCCTTCAGGGAAGCTAATGTTGTCATTGACAAGCTAGCCAATATTGGTGCCTTTGTCCTAGGGATGCTGACCTGGATGGACACTCTTC
This sequence comes from Wollemia nobilis, assembly GCA_028583015.1. NCBI lineage: Eukaryota > Viridiplantae > Streptophyta > Pinopsida > Araucariales > Araucariaceae > Wollemia > Wollemia nobilis. The sequence goes on from JAQPPZ010002954.1 coordinate 1,142,695, forward strand.
CCCGTGATGTCAGCGAACTTGCTAGGTTGGATTTAAATCTCACTCAACAAAATGAATTATCATCACCTCACATGTGATCTAAATCTTATTTGGCCCTCGACTTTGAGGAGAAGTAATACCATTGGCCCTCATGTCTTATACATTGCGGTTATTGTCAAAATCATTTTCATTACCAAAGTCTTCTCCAATAAGAAATTTATCTTCCCTAGGTTGTCCCATTTTTGGAGCCTCATCTTGGAAATATTTCCTTCCCAATTTTCCACCAAGTGGTACTTATTCCCCATATTCATCAATCATGCCACTCCTTTTTTTCACCAGCCTACTCTTGGGATTCAAAATTTTTCATGCCAAACATTTTTTCCTCCATATTTTTACATGATCTTGGGTTGTTCTTCCATGTGGGTACCCCCTCTGCCTACTTGCAACCTGTCTTTTTTGTGTCCCATTCGCATGGTTCCAAGATCTATTTCATTCCCCCCTGCTTTTCAACTCCTTGGGCTTTTGAATTCATATTTGATTTTTCTATATTCAGATTCCCAAGTGTCCTCATTTGTCATCTTTTCCATATCCTAGCACACATTTCTATCTTCGTCTTCAATCCTGCCTATCAAAAAATATTCCTTTTTAGAATCTATAGTCCCTTGATTGGTTTTGTCTAGTTTTTTAGTTTCCCTAGATGAAAATCTTGGGTGACAAGTCTTGTGAAAAGTTTTTTAAAATGTTCTCTAAAGCTTTGGTACTTTATAAGCTCTACTAAGATTCTGTTATGGTCTTCTCTTGCTCTTCCTCGTATCCCTAGTTCCATTTTTGAAAACCCTAGTTCCCTGCATCTGAGTGTCATCAGGATGTGCTTTGTTGAGCCTGACACCTATGCTATCGAGCCCATGGCCAAAGCTATCCTCAATGATAGAGGATTAGTTCCTTTTCTCAAGATGTTTTCTGGGACTGATTGGGATGCCAACACAACTTTTGCTTCAACATGGGAAGATAGAGTTGTCATCATCCATGGAGTGGATTTCTTGGTGAACGTAGAGCTTCTCATAGAACTGATAGGACAACTTGTTGTTGGCCGCACGGTGAGAAGGAACAAGCACAACTGGGAAGTGGAAATCAACCATTTCGAACCTTCATCACCAATCAGGAAGCTTGTCAAGAAGGGTTTATTTTGCAAGGATCTACCTACACCATGGAAGGAGGTAATGAAGCCAGTAATGCAATACATTACTGTTGATGATCCTGAGTCACAACTTTGTAGTTTCCACCTTTCTTTTGTGAATCATTTCAGAGATGCAAAATTTCTCAATATTCCAGAATTCTTGTATCTTTCTATGGATTACACCATAACTTCTACCCAGGCCAAGAAGGAGGAAGCTTGGCCTTCTCACCAGGGTCTGTTCAAGATCCTTTATGCTTATCTACTGTAGAAATTTCCTAAAGGAAATATTCCCATTCAGGAAAACACTGAGGAAGATACTTCCTCCACACCTCCCTCTAAGATGAGAGGTACCAAAATAAAGGGCAAGGAAGTTAAATTCTAGGGCTCTCTCAGTGCTAAGAAAAATGCTAAGGTGGAATTTACTCCCACAAGGAGTTCCCAAAGGATTAAGAAAAAATTTTCTCAGAGCTCTAAGAAGGTTAAGGAAGTGGGTGAGGATGACCCCAACGATCCCGTTAAAAAATATTTGCACAAATTAGTAATCCAAACCACGTCTGCTACTATTTCCCATATGGAGACCACCTGGACTGCTATGGGGAAAGCCATCTCACAATTGAAGGAGTAGAGAAATGTACTTAATTTGCTATTTTTCTGTGACACCTTCGATGAGGATGCCCCTGTGAGTTCTGCTGTTGTTGGAAAATCCAAAGCAAAGGAGGATGATGTCATTGAAATAGCAAAGGAAGTCTTCAAGGATGTGCCCAAGGATGAAACCAAGGAAGGCAAACAGGAAACTATTGAAGCACCTACTATGGAGTAATGGCCTTCCCTGCTACTATTGTTGACCCTTTGGGGTTTCCTTTCCTTTTGTTCTTCTTTGTTAGTTTTTGTCCTTCTCCTATTCCTCTAAGGATGCATTTTTGTTTATTCCTGCATCCCTTTATTTTGTGTTGTTCTAAGGTGTTGGGGCGCCTTTCAAATGCCCCCTTAATGAAAATTATTAACTTACAAAAAAAAATAATTGAATGACAATAGTATATGTATGGCAACAACACTCATATGGTAGGAACACTTGTATGCAAAAATAGCAATTGAATAGTAACAACAATAATTGTATGATAGTAGCATCACTTGCATGACAACAACAAAACTTGTACTATAACATCATTTATATAGTAGAAACACTTGTACAATAATAATCATTTCAATGAAATTAATAATTTGTATAGTATACACTTGCATGACAATAATCATTTGTATGTCAGTAATTACTTATATGATAACAATTATTTTTATTTATTTTATTATTATTATTTTAACTAGTTTATTTGAGATTGCCTATACACTTGAATGCTTCCACATCATACATGTCAGGTAAGAGGACATGTTTCATGAGAAAAATATCTTAAATTTTTTATGAAAATCTCAATTGAGATTCCATACATAACAACCTTGAAATAATTCATCCACATTGCTTCTTTGGTTTCCTAGTTTTTTCACTTGATCAAATACTCATAATAGTCTTTGCTTCTTGTCCTTTTGGCCACTCTAATATATTATCACCACTACAATCTCATTCCACTCTTTCTTTGGAAACTATTGTACCCACTCTTCCTTAAAAAATTAAGAGTGACATCTCCATTACTATCCATTGATCTATCATAATATGGATACAATTCAACCACATTAAAATCAATGATATGTCTACTCCTTCTAGGAGTTCAATTTCATAGGTATTAGCTATAAATTTATTCAAGACCTTACAAGGTCTAATATTTTTCCAATTTAACTTTTTGTAAGTGCCTTTCAATAATATTTTATCCTAAAAATGTGTCGAAACCAAGTTTCCAACCTGAAATTTTTAATTTCTACACTTGATATTAGAATGTTGCTTGTATTTCATAGCATTATTTTCCAAATCATCTTTCACCTCCTAATGTAAATCATTCATGTATTCAAGTCCTTTGCAATAGCACTTGGTCTCCTCAAATATTTAAGGAGTAAATTACAATAGTAAAACTATCATAATTATAACATATAATAATAAAATTATGATAATATAAAAGTATATGAAAATATCATAATGTTAAAATTATAATAATGATTATCATAGTGTTCTAACTAATTAGCATTTATCCTCTTGAATGGCAATAGTCACAAAAATTATAATTATCATATGAATGTCAAGGATTTATAAGAATATATATTTTTAACTTTCATAATATTACCTTAAATGATAAAGCCTAAAAGTAGTTTGAACAATGCTCTGTTCCTCAAATCTTTAACTCGTCACACTTGCACAATAATCCCTTGCATGATGGTTGCTCCTAAAAAATTGCAACCTAAACTTAATAATTTTATATAATTTATAGTCCAATGACATAGGACATGCATCACTCAAACATATATATAAGTAAATAATAAAAAATTATATATAATTTATTATTATAGGCTATGGAAACTATAAGCATCAATGCACTATTCCATGAGAACTCTCTCTTCCATGTTTTGCACTTATTCATAGTTGGATATGCATTCAACCCTTTTTCCTTATCCATATCTCCTCCCCTACAAGGCTCACTTATGCAAGTAAATGAACCTCTCTTTCTTTTGTCGTTTTCCCTTGATATTCCCCATATTCATTTCCTGTCCCCCTTTATTCTTTTTAGTTCTTCTTATGTTTGTTCTTCTACCCACTATTGTGTTTGTTTCTTCTCTTATTATCGTACCTTTCTCTCTTCCTCTTTCCTACTTGCTATTCCCTATTCCTTGCTTCTAAAGATTCTTATTTTTATCCTTTTTTTATATTCTCTTCATCTTGCTCTTATTTTTCCATGTGTATCATCATATCCTTATTTTTGGTGCTCTCTTCCTTCATCCCAAATAAAGGGTTTACATACAAAAAATAGTATTTACATACAGGTGGTGGTTTCCTTGCTTATAACCATTCAAATGCTCTTGCATTAAATATGGTTCTTAGCTAGGTAGTGTACTCAAATGGAATTTCCTAGGTCTAAAAGAATATTCTAATGCAAAAAGTTCAAACAAATCATACTCATGTTTATTTAAAAATTTTCCAACTTTATAATGGGTAAAACAAAAACAACCTCATATTTTATCCATGATAAGAAAATATGGGAATATCTTTAAATAACTCAATAAATTCTATCTTAGTGAGAAAAATAACCTAATATTATATTCTAGATACTCATGCATAGTGAAGTATTAAAAAATATCTTTATTTCAGTAGGCTTCCAACCATAAGTTCTATCTTTGATGTTAATAAATTATTTTATTTATGGATGTTATATAAATTCCTTAGCATTATAGTAAGAGAAAATACTTGGTTAATAATATTCATTGCCCTAATTACTTTCATTGATAACATAACTTGGTCTAAATATGGAACTTTTTTTTTAATTTTATAATTGTGACTCCTCTTCCTACCTCTCTCACTTGATCCATCAAATGAAATGGATCTTAGGAGAATTAAAATAGTTATGCACCTTTGGCCTAGCACATAAAGGAATCCTAATTGTTTTCAATGCAAGGTTTGAGCAAGATGAATAAAAAATATTTGGTTCTTCAACTAGATCCCTCTTACTCTCTTCTTAACAAAACTTAGTATGGTAACCCTACTTATCTCTTGAACATTTAAAAAGGAAAGTTAGTAAACTTAAGGTCTGTGGATCCAAAAAAATAATGACCTTTCTTTGATCAACTCCTTAAAGATAATTATCAAGGATAACATACCCCCGTGCCTTTCAAGGTAAAGCATAATTAAATTGAAAATTTTAAAGTTTGAACCAAAAGAAGGAAATCTTTATGAATATGCATCTGTAGACACCAAAACAACACCAATCCGATTATGTGACTACAAACACTGATAGCATTGACACACAGCCTTCAGGGCAGCCCTCAGAGGTCAAACAGTGGTCCTAGCCACTTACACAGCAATTTTGGAAGGTACCAATCTGGTTACATATCCTCCAAGTTCGGTTCAAGCTTTTAACACTTAGGAAAAAATTGCTTTCAAACACTTAGGCAAAAATTGCTTTCAAACACTTAGGCAAAAACTGTTTGCAACACTTGAGCAAAAACTACACCTAGGAAAACGTTGCCCGTCGTGATATCGTGATAGTCGCGATATCGTGACGGTCGCGATGTCACGCTATCACGATATCACGATGGTCGCGATGTCGCACTGTCGTGATATCGCGACGTCACGACGGTCGCGACGTCGCGTGGTCGTGACGTCGCACTGTCGCGACGTCGCGCTGTCCTGATGTCACGACGGTTGCAACGTCGCGCTGTCACGATATCACGACGATCATGACATCGCACTGTCATGATATCAAGACGGTCATGATGTCGTGCTATCGTAATATCACGACTGTCGCGATATCGCGACAGCACCCACCCTACGCCCTGTCTTCCTTTTTAGTGTCACGATATCGTGACAGACTCCTGCCTTCGTGCCTGGCGGACGTGAACCAATCAAAAGCAGATTTTAATCAAATGCAAGCAGAATTCAATCAATCAAAGGCAGACATTAAAGCATTCAAAAGTGTCATTAAAGCCATCAAAGCGGACATTCAACAAGTGGCAGCCGAGGACGAGTCAGTTATTGCCACTTGCTTGTGCATGCGCGCGTAGGTGGGCAGATTGGCAGTTAGTGGACTGTCACAAGGGCAGTCAGGTAAGCCTTAGTCAAGGCGGAGTCTCCTCCCTTTTGAGAAGGCATGGCCGCCATGTGGCATCCCTACGTGCCCCTTCCAAAGAGACCCCATGGGTCTATAAAATGGCGGACTTTCCCACCTAGAAGAGGAGGTTAACAAGCATTTTCTTAACGCAACGAAGTGCTGCAAAACCAGAGACCCGATTGCATTCCTTTCGAATTCATTCTTCTGCACCTATAATCTCTTTCGTAAGGGAGGTTATTGGTGGCTGTTAGAAGGTGGATCCGAACCGTCAGATCCGACATTGGACACAGTAAACCACCAATTTTCTGACACCACATTATCTTAGATTTTGGGCCCATTCCTAGTGGATTGGCATCAAAGTCGAGTTTTAATGGGGGCGGCCCGCTTGGGCACCCCACGTACGTTCTTAGTTTTAATTTAATTTATGTTGTTTTCGAATATATCCTGCAGTTAACAGTATTTAAATAGTTTACGTTTTTATGTTCGAATATATCTTGCAATCAACAGTGTTCGAATATATATATCATAAGACAGTCATCGAATATATCATGTCTGTGTATATGTTTGGTTCTCTGTCAGAATAGCAGGTTGCAGCGATTAGTTTGTCGTATATATGCAGCAATTAGTTGCAGGCAGCAGCTTTTTGGTGATGCTCGACAGCAGAGACTAGTCATTACGAATATATTTTGCATTACGTTTTAAACTGTTAAATAGTTTAGCGAATATATCTCATATCACACTTTAGACGTTCTACACCTGCATTACATTTTCAATTGCATGTTATCTTGCATTACGTTCTATTTTCTTGTTACAGGTGCTACTAAACGGTTTGTTATTTCTTTGAACGCAGGAAGAACAGCAAGGAGCAAGGATTCATCGGCATAAGCGGCGGCAACACTTGGGCCCACCCGTTTCAAACGTGGGCATGCGAAAAAGAAGATCACTATTCATTTGTTGTAATGGAAACATGCTAACTCTCCCAGCCCTTGAAAAGGGAGGAGACGTATTGTAACCGAGTTGGAACCACATGAATAAAAAGGGTTGTGCTCTCACTTTTGATGTGATTATATTCGTGTTATTTCATGCATCAAGCTAGTTGTTTTCATTGTAATTAGTGTTTTATTTTCCGGAATCTCATGCTTTCAGTGGCGATCACGGTGGGACCCTGTCCCCTATTTTTTTTTTAGATTCGAAAACTGATTAAAATTTACGTTTTTTTTTGCTTAAAGGTACCGGGCCGAATCAGAAACAGCCGATTTGGACGGAAAAGACAGCCGATTTAAGCAGAAAAAGGAGGTAAGGAGGTAAGGTTCCAAAGCTGTACCTGCATTTTTTTTTATTATTATTATTTTCTGTTTCTATTTTTTTCTGTCAACTTTTACTTGCTTAGGGAAAGTTGTTTATGCTTGTTTCATTTTTATTAAATAAAATGAACCCCACACACATCACGTGGTAAATTAAACCAAGGAGCTGGTCGTAAAACCCTAGCCCTTGAGCAAGACCAACGGTGGGTTCATCACCACCTTGGCTTAGCTTTGCATCCATTTCCTCGATTGTCACTGTTGTTAGGCGTAAATCCTGACGAAAGTTGACCGAGTGTTGTTGGGGTGATTCCCATGCACGCGAGGATAAGTCTTCTATGGTAGGTGTCATTAACAGGACAATCCCCCCTTTCGTACCGCCTATGTTCCACGTACCATCTGCTCTCACGTACCTATAGTTTCCCTCTCGTAAGGGCGGGTATATAGAGAGGTTGGTATATCGGTCCGGCAATGGTATATTGAAGGGGCGACCATTTATGGGAGTCATATGAGCCAACATTATGCATTTAAACGTTCTTCAAAACTTGCAAAAACAAAACAAAACATCAAAATGCACTAAACCAGTTTAGGACACACTATTTAATCCTTAAAAGAGATAATCACGGTTTGTGTATGTGTGTGTTCATTTCTGCTTAGTGTAAACAAAAAGAAAAATCATCATAAATGAGATAAAAATTTGCTTAGCTAGTAGAGAAGCACCACAATGGTGTGCACCCGTAGCCAAGCCCAATCAAGGGCGGACGCTACGGAAGGTGCACAAAGAGGAGGCACAAGTCACCTCCGGTATAGCCCCAAGGATTTGGTCATACCACCTTGGCGGCCTGACACACAAGGCAGTCCCCTCCGTGCCCCGACGGAATGGGACTATAGGGGCACCTCTTTGAGGAGCACTCCTGTTCAGCATAGCACTCAGCACACACCCTTCCACGAGGGGTACAGTCATAGGAGAGCTCCCTTAGATGCTCGCTATGAGCGGTCACCGCGCGATGAAGCGCTAGGTCAACATAGGATTCAATGGGAGGAACCACATCATTACACTATCCCTCCTTCACCCCCTCTAGTTGTCAAGACTACAAGGACAAATCTAGAGAGCAAGGTTCCTCCAGAGCACAAGGCTCTTCAGGCAGGGCAGGCCAATGCCACTCGTCCCTCTTTCACTTATGAAAGGGGGTATGAGGAAGACCCCTACCTTCCTCGAGAGCAATATACAGTGCGAGAGCAAGATGCCTCTGCACCTGCTATCTATCAGGACCACTCACTGAGGCCAGAGCCTCGGGGGAATGCCGCTACCCCCAATAGAGGAAGGTTGCCTATAGAGATCTTGGATCACTACGACCGAGATAGATATCTAGGAGAGGCATCTAGGCCTTCTAGACATGAGGCGGGGAGACCAACTATCTTAGAATCTGTCAAGCATTTCGCACACCGAATGCAACTCACGCAACTTGAGCTAGAACGACAATAGTTAGAGCAATGGTATCTTCTAAATAAAGAGCACCTTCTGCACCAGAAGGATGAGTTGCTCCAACACACTATGCAGGAGAAGACTCCAACCCCTCACACACATAAGACAAAACATTTTGAGGGGCACAACCCATGGGGGCGAGACAGGTCATCGCGACCTCATCAAACGCTACCCCCAACACCTCCTAGACAGGAGCGGGAGGCTACTCTCCCGATTCCTGAAGGACATGAGCGGGAGGCCGCTCCTATAACCAATGACGGGTGCCTTCCTCAGACATCCACCCAGGTTTATGAGCCACCCTTAGAAATTCATCAAGAAGCTTCTAAGGAATCTGAGCGAAAAGAAGAGCGGGATGAACCGCCCTACCAAGGCATGGGGGGTGCTATCTGGCCACCCCTCCATAGGCCCCAAGTTCCTCAACAAGAACCAACCAAAGAGGAGGAGCTCAAGTCTCCCGATACATGCAAAGCACTAGAGCACTTAGAGTTGGTAGAGACCAAGATTTTGGAGCTCCCAAGGCCCAACTTACATGAGGCTCCTTTCGAAGAGGATCAAACTTTAACCATAGGGCTACCTGATGATACAGTCCTCCATGTCTCAGAATCTCCAGATTTTGATGAGTTGTACTCACTGGTCGAAGGTGAGGATAAAACAGAGATAGCCCACAGCAATCACATGTGACAACATCGACATCCTATAAATATCGATGAAGCATGTCAACAGATAAACATAATACTAGGGCATGAGTGGCGCGTTAACCCACCGCAGTGGGACCAAGCATTACATCCGACACTTTGGGCACACAAAGATCAATTTCAACCCAGAGACCTCATAGCAACATCAGTATCGAGGGTAGACCCTATCCTCATATCCGTGCATAGGGCCGATCCATTCATGCCAATCCCTCCAGAGCCAGATCCGGAGCGCAAAGACCATCAAGCTAGGGGTACCTCTATCCCCTGAAGAGCCATAGTCCAAACCCAAAAAGCTCCAAGGATTCTCGCAATCGCTTGGTCACTCCCAAAATGCTCCAAGGATTATCGCAATCACTTGGTCACCCCAAAAGCTCCAAGGATTATCAATAATAGCCAACTCAGGATATTGCAATCCGGACAAATAAGGATAAATCGCTTGGTCAATCCCAAAAATGCTCCAAGGATTCTATAATCGCTTGGTCAATCCCAAAAATGCTCCAAGGATTATCGCAATCGCTTGGTCAAACCCAAAAATGCTCCAAGGATTCTTGCAATCGCTTGGTCAATCCCAAAAATGCTCCAAGGATTCTTGCAATCGCTTGGTCAATCCCAAAAAGGCTCCAAGGATTCTCGCAATCGCTTGGTCAAAACCCAAAAGGCTCCAAGGATTCTCACAATCGCTTGGTCAAATCCCAAAATGCTCCAAGGATTTCCACAATCGCTTGGTCAAAAATCAAGAAAATTCAAAAACAACAAAAATCATCAAAAACAACAAAAATTTGCATCTCATTTCTAGGCATACTCAAATTCATCAATAGAGAGCTCTTCTCGCACTTCATCTTCATATTCAACAAAAATCAATCCATCAAAAATACAAAAATATGTAGCTGCATTAAGCATTGCATCCATACATTGCATATTTGTGGTCGTACGGGTCAAAGGCACCATAGGCTGTAATTGCTCTGCTAGTCCATCTTGTTCCCCACTGTTCCATTTTACAAAAACAACAAAAACACCATGCATTGCTTTTTACCACACTAGAGTCAGTGGTCTTTTAATGTATCAAGAGTTTTCGTGATTCGGTCATCATTTTGCTCTTTAGCCATGTAATGTATCAAGTCGGACAGATTTTACGAAGGTAGAGTTACACTTGAAATACACCTTGTTACGTAACATCCCAACACAAATTAAAACACATAAAAATTCCCAAGTTGTGTGAACGAAAGATGAAACCTGCGTGGTAATCCAGGTCACCATAAGTGAAACGGTTATCTTGCTCATCCCCCCGTGCGAATGGTTCCAGAATGTTGAGAATTGACAAAAGGACAAGCTCTTTCCTATCCATTCACCTCCATATACAGTGGTTTTCACCACTACCAAATCCCAATCATAGTTGGTTCCCAAAGTTGTAAGGATTTGTACTACACGTCCCTGCCAAGGATGGGTAGTCATCCCCAAAACCTAAAGGGATCAACACCATTCACAAACAAAATTCCAAACAAATCATCATCCTAACACTTTCCATTCACCTTTGGTCTCCAAGTTGTAAGGATTCGTACTATCCGCCCCTAACCAGGATGGGTAGTCATCCCCAAGGCCTAACAGATCAATGCCCTTACTCCATAATCTCCATCACCCCCTTGGTCCCCAACGTCGTAAGGATTCGTACTATCCGCCCCTAACCAGGATGGGTAGTCATCCCCAAGGCCACAAGGATCAAGGCCACTCACAAGCCCAAACTCACAATACTCAAAATACAAAATCAAATAACAGTGGTTATCACCACTATTCAAAATCCTTGCTCAAAAAGAATTAATAGAAAATAAACAGTGATTTTCATCACTATATAGACGAGCAACTTTCTAAATCATTCAGCCAACAAATATCCTGAACTTGAATCCCTGGAATTCTCAGCATTCGAAAACCATCTAGGTGATCCTCATTACAGGTTTGGTTGATAGCCTATCTGGCAATGGTGGTATCCTACCCGCATGACGATATGTCTGTCACATTCGCTTTGCGTGTGTGCAGACCAATGTTTGCATAAGGATGAGCTAGCTTATGGTATCCTGGATAACACCGCAGATTAATCTAACTAAATACAACAAAGGAGTTAGTGGAGCTAATTAGGTGATCCTCAATACAGGTTCGGTTGAAAGCCCATCTGGCATTGGCGGTATCCCGACAAATACCACATAAATGAACTCAATTGCACACACAGGGATGTGAAATAGCTTGGTCAAAAACAAGTCCGATTCATACCTTGTTCAAAAGTCTTGTAAGATAAAGTACGGTCATGGCTAGTAAGTTAAAACCGTCTGAGTCTCGGAAAACCTTAGCTACATTTCTAAACCAATTGCACTACTTTTCATCCTTACAATACCATCATAAAATACAAAAAAAGAAAAACCACATGTATACATACAAAGTCATCCACTACAGCAATCGCCTAAAAGACAAAATAACAAAGTCATAAACAGTCTATGGTGCCATAGCCAAACATCACAAATTCTATCCATCCATTTCATTTCCGCATATCACATATAAATCAAAAACATTTGCATTCATCACAACATATGCATCCATCAAAAATCAACATACAACAATCGCATTTATCATATCATATGCATCCATCAATATAAAGTAGCATGCATCCATCAACATCAATCATTGTGCATAACATAAAATCATGACATATACACAAAGCAAGAAAATCAAAACAACAAAAACATCACAAAAATGCAACATAAAAACAAAGCAATAAACATTCGGACACAAGTCTCTTCCTTAACCTCGCATAAAAACAGGGGCATGTCACACCTACTCCTAAAAGGCACCAAGACGCCCACGGAAAATACAATTTCACCCCCAAACGGTGTCACAAATGGGTCAAAGCCCACTAAAAAACAACAAGAAAATCAAAACAACAAAAACATCACAAAAATGCAACACAAAAACATAGCAATAAGCATTGTCGGACACAAGTGCTCTTGCACTTAACCTCTTGGCATAGAAAATCGATGTCGGGGCTCAAATTGTCACTCTCCTACTTCCCCAAGAAGGCTACCATAGCCGGACCACTCCACGGGAAGACGGGTTTTTGATGATTTCACCCCATTATGGCATCACCAAAAGGGTTAACACCCACCAAAAATAGGTCCAAATGTCGGGAAATTGCACGTGCTTAAACGGTAAAACATCTAAAGGCACCCTTGCACAAGTCATCTTGGGTCAAGCGACTCGTCGCTTTTCTCATGAAGGTCATTCCCTCATCGATTTGTCGCTTGAGGGGGTAGTCACACTTAGTCACCAATCAACAAGCACACACCCAATCAAAGCAATGACATGCATTCAAAGAATCATTGACAAAGACAATTACGCTCCTGCTTGGGGCAGTAAACAAGCAATCATCAAATTGATCAAACACTTGGCATTTCGTGAATCATGAACACAAGGTTCCCCCATGGACAAAAGGTTACGCCCTTTGCCTAATCATGACTGATCAATGTCCAAGCTCAAGTCACACCTCACCAAAACAGGTTAACACTTGAAATCAAATTCCTTAGCTCGTCAGAAGCAAGGATTCAAGAATGCATGCCCTTTCCATACTTGGGGCATCAAAAGTTGGTTAGGTTACCAAGAAACCCTAATCATTAGTGCTTTGGTTATCTATTTTTGCTCAACACTGCATCACCCCATAGCGCTTCCCAAAAAGGGGCATCTGTAGACACCAAAATAGCACCAATCCGATTATGTGACTACAAACACTGATCGCATTGACACACAGCTTTCAGGGCAGCCCTCAGAGGTCAAACAGTGGTCCTAGCCACTTACATAGCAATTTTGGAAGGTACCAATCCGGTTACATATCTTCCAAGTTCGGTTCAAGCTTTTAACACTTAGGCAAAAATTGCTTTCAAACACTTAGGTAAAAATTGCTTTCAAACACTTAGGCAAAAACTGTTTACAACACTTGAGCAAAAATTGCACCTAGGCAAACGCTACCTGTCGCGATATCACGACGATCGTGATATCGCGCTGTCATGATATCGCGCTGTCGCGACATCGCGCTATCGCGATATTATGACAGTCACGATGTCACGCTGTCATGATATCATGACGGTCACGATGTCGCGACGGTCGCAATGTCACGACAGTCGCAATGTCGCGACAGTCACGATGTCGCGCTGTCGAGATATCGCGTTGTCATGATATCATAACGGTCGCGATATCGTGACAGTTGCAACGTCGCACTATCGCGATATCGCGTTGTCACGATATCACGATGGTCATGATATCGCGATAGTCGCAACGTCGCACTGTCACGATATCGTGACGATCGCGATATTGCGATGGTCGCGATATCACGACGGTCGTGATATCGTGACAGTTGTGATGTCGCTTTGTCGCGATATCATGACTGTCGCGATATCGCGACAACACCCACCTTGTGCCCTGTCTTCCTTTTTAGTGTCGCGATATTGCGACGTCGCGATATCACGACAGACTCCTGCCTTCGTGCCTGGCGAACGTGAACCAATCAAAAGCATATTTTAATCAAACGCAAGCAGATTTTAAACATTTGAAAGCAAACATTAAACCATTAAAAATCGGCTTTAAATGGAAGAACGTATAATTTATGTTGACCTATTTAATTTTTTAATATGAGGTGTAACACCTCAAGTTATTCTTTTATTTTATTAAAAATGTTTAAATTATATAATATATGTATAAAAATAATTGTCTTCTTTTCTATTTATTGTTTCAATTAAATACATGTGTATATGGATCTTGTAGACACCAAAACAGCACCAATATGATTATGTGACTACAAACACTGATCGCATTGACACACAGCCTTTAGGGCAGCCCTCAGAGGTCAAACAGTGGTCCTAGCCACTTACACAGCAATTTTTGAAGGTACCAATCCGATTACATATCCTCCAAGTTCGGTTCAAGCTTTTAACACTTAGGCAAAAATTGCTTTCAAACATTTAGGCAAAAATTGCTTTCAAACACTTAGGCAAAAATTGTTTGCAACACTTGAGCAAAAACTGCACCTAGGCAAACGCTGCATATCACGATATCGTGATAGTCGTGATATCGCGACGATCGTGATATCGTGACTGTCGCAATGTCGCGTTGTCGTGATATCACGACTGTCGCGATATCGCGTGGTCGCGACGTCGCGTTGTCATGATATCGTGATGGTCGCGATGTCATGACGGTCGTGACGTCGCAACGATCGCGACGTCACGAAGGTCATGATATCGCGACCATCACGATATCGTGACAACGCGACGTCGCGATCGTTGCGACGTCACGACCGTCATGACATCGCGACCATCACGATATCGATATCATGACGGTCGTGACGTCGCAACGATCGCGACGTCGCGTTGTCACGATATCGTGATGGTCGCGATATCATGACCTTCGTGACGTCGCGATCGTTGCGACGTCCACGACCGTCATGATATCGATATCGTGATGGTCGCGATGTCATGACGGTCGTGACGTCGCAGCGATCGCGACGTCGGCGTTGTCATGATATCGTGATGGTCGCGATATCATGACCTTCGTGACGTCGCGATCGTTGCGACGTCACGACCGTCATGACATCGCGACCATCACGATATCGATATCATGACGGTCGTGAGCGTCGCAACGATCGCGACGTCACGAAGGTCATGATATCGCGACCATCACGATATCGTGACAACGCGACGTCGCGATCGTTGCGACGTCACGACCGTCATGATATCGATATCGTGATGGTCGCGATGTCATGACGGTCGTGACGTCGCAACGATCGCGACGTCGCGTTGTCATGATATCGCGATGGTCATGACATTGCGATGTCGCGATATCGCGACGGTCGCGATGTCACGCTGTCGCGATATTACGATGGTCGCGATATCGTGAACGGTCGCGATGTCGCATTGTCGCGATATCGCGACGGTCACGATATCGTGACGGTCGCGATATTGCGACATCACACTGTCGCAATATCATGACGGTTGCGATATCGCGACAGTCACAACGTCGCGTTGTCGTGATATCGCGACAGCGCCCACCCTGTGCCCTGTCTTCCTTTTTAGTGTTGCGATATCACGATATCACGACAGACTCCTGCCTTCGTGCCTGGAGGACATGAACCAATCAAAAGCAGATTTTAATCAAACGCAAGCATATTTTAAACATTCGAAAGCAAACATTAAACCATTAAAAACCGGCATTAAAACGAAAGAATGTATAATTTATGTTGACCTCTTTAATTTTTTAATATGAGGTGTAACACCTCAAATTATTCTTTTATTTTATTAAAAATATTTAAATTATATAATATATGTATAAAAATAATTGTCTTCTTTTCTATTTATTATTTCAATTAAATACATGTGTATATGGATCTTGTAGACACCAAAACAGCACCAATCCGATTATGTGACTACAAACATTGATCGCATTGACACACAGCCTTCAGGGCAGCCCTCAGAGGTCAAACAGTGGTCCTAGCCACTTACACAGCAATTTTGGAAGGTACCAATCTGGTTACATATCCTCCAAGTTCGGTTCAAGCTTTTAACACTTAGGCAAAAATTGCTTTCAAACATTTAGGCAAAAATTGCTTTCAAACACTTAGGCAAAAACTGTTTGCAACACTTGAGCAAAAACTGCACCTAGGCAAACGCTGCCTGTCACGATATCGTGACGGTCATGATATCGCGACGGTCGTGATATCGTGACTGTCGCAATGTCGCGTTGTCGTGATATCACGACTGTCACGATATCGCGCGGTCGCGACGTCGCGTTGTCATGATATCGTGATGGTCGCGATGTCGTGACGGTCGTGACGTCGCAACAATCGCGACGTCGCGAAGGTCATGATATCGCGATGGTCATGACATTGCGATGTTGTGATATCACGACGGTCGCGACGTCACGCTGTCGTGATATTGCGATGGTCGCGATGTCGCACTGTCGCGATATCACGACGGTCACGATATCGCGACGGTCACGATATCGCGACATCACACTGTCGCAATATCATGACGGTTGCGATATCACGACAGTCACGACGTCGCATTGTCGCGATATCGCGACAGCGCCCACCCTGTTCCCTGTCTTCCTTTTTAGTGTCGCGATATCGCGATATCACGACAGACTCCTGCCTTCGTGCCTGGCGGACGTGAACCAATCAAAAGCAGATTTTAATCAAACGCAAGCATATTTTAAACATTCGAAAGCAAACATTAAACCATTAAAAACCGGCATTAAAATGAAAGAACGTATAATTTATGTTGACCTCTTTAATTTTTTAATATGAGGTGTAACACCTCAAATTATTCTTTTATTTTATTAAAAA
Source organism: Wollemia nobilis (assembly GCA_028583015.1). Lineage (NCBI taxonomy): Eukaryota > Viridiplantae > Streptophyta > Pinopsida > Araucariales > Araucariaceae > Wollemia > Wollemia nobilis. The sequence continues at coordinate 1,159,405 of JAQPPZ010002954.1, forward strand.
TATTTAAATTATATAATATATGTATAAAAATAATTGTCTTCTTTTCTATTTATTGTTTCAATTAAATACATGTGTATATGGATGTTGTAGACACCAAAACAGCACCAATCCGATTATGTGACTACAAACAACGATCGCATTGACACACAGCCTTCAGGGCAGCCCTCGGAGGTCAAACAGTGGTCCTAGCCACTTACACAGCAATTTTGGAAGGTACCAATCCGGTTACATATCCTCCAAGTTCGGTTCAAGCTTTTAACACTTAGGCAAAAATTGCTTTCAAACACTTAGGCAAAAATTGCTTTCAAACACTTAGGCAAAAAGCGTATGCAACACTTGAGCAAAAATTGCACCTAGACAAACGCTGCCTGTCGCGATATCGTGACAACGCGACATCGTGATATCGTGACCGTCGCGACATCGCGACCGTCGCGACGTCACAACCGTTGCGACGTCGCGACCGTCACGATATCACGACGGTCGCGATATCATGACGATCACAATATCGTGACGTTGCGACCATCGCGATATCATGACGGTTGGGATATCGTGACAATCATGACATCGCGTTGTCGCGATATCGTGACCGTCACGATATCACGACAGCGCCCACCTTGCACCCTGTCTTCCTTTTTAGTGTCATGATATTGCGACGTCGTGATATCGCGACAGACTCCTACCTTCGTGCCTGGCGGACGTGAACCAATCAAAAGCATATTTTAATCAAATGCAAGAAGATTTTAAACATTCGAAAGCAAACATTAAACCATTAAAAATTGGCATTAAAATGGAAGAACGTATAATTTATGTTGACCTATTTAATTTTTTAATATGAGGTGTAACACCTCAAATTATTCTTTTATTTTATTAAAAATGTTTAAATTATATAATATATGTATAAAAATGATTGTCTTCTTTTCTATTTATTATTTCAATTAAATACATGTGTATATGGATGCTGTAGACACCAAAACAGCACCAATCCGATTATGTGACTACAAACACTGATCGCATTGACACACAGCCTTCAAGGCAACCCTCAGAGGTCAAACAGTGGTCCTAGCCACTTACACAGCAATTTTGGAAGGTACCAATCCGGTTACATATCCTCCAAGTTCGGTTCAAGCTTTTAACACTTAGGCAAAAATTGCTTTTAAACACTTTGGCAAAAATTGCTTTCAAACACTTAGGCAAAAACTGTTTGCAACACTTGAGCAAAAACTGCACCTAGGCAAACGTTGCTTGTCGCGATATCGCGACAGTCACGATATCACAATGGTCGCGATATCGCGACTATCGCAATGTCATGTTGTCACGATATCGCGACCGTCACAATATCGCGACGGTCACGACGTCGCGCTATCACGATATCGTGACGTCGGGACGGTCGCGATGTCACGCTGTCGTGACGTCGCACTGTCGTGATATCGCATTATCACGATATCATGATAGTCGTGACATCACACTATCTCAATATTGTGACAGTCATGACGTCGCGCTGCCGCGATATCGTGACTATCGCGACAGCGCCCACCCTGCGCCCTGTCTTCCTTTTTAGTGTCACGATATTGCGACGTCACGATATCGTGACAGACTCCTGCCTTCATGCTTGGTGGACGTGAACCAATCAAAAGTAGATTTTAATCAAAAGCAAGAAGATTTTAAAAATTCGAAAGCAAACGTTAAACCATTAAAAACCAGCATTAAAACGGAAGAACGTATAATTTATGTTGACCTATTTAATTTTTTAATATGAGGTGTAACACCTCAAATTATTCTTTTATTTTATTAAAAATGTTTAAATTATATAATATATGTATAAAAATAATTGTCTTCTTTTCTATTTATTGTTTCAATTAAATACATATGTATATGGATGTTGTAGACACCAAAACAGCACCAATCCGATTATGTGACTACAAACACTGATCGCATTGACACATAGCCTTCAGGGCAGCCCTCAGAGGTCAAACAGTGGTCCTAGCCACTTACATAGCAATTTTGGAAGGTACCAATCCGGTTACATATCCTCCAAGTTCGGTTCAAGCTTTTAACACTTAGGCAAAAATTGCTTTCAAACACTTAGGCAAAAATTGCTTTCAAACACTTAGGCAAAAACTGTATGCAACACTTGAGCAAAAATTGCACCTAGACAAACGCTGCCTGTCGCGATATCGTGACAACGCGACATCGTGATATCGTGACCGTCGCGACATCACGACCGTCGCGACGTCACAACCGTTGCGACGTCGCGACCGTCACGATATCACGACGGTCGCGATATCACGACGATCACAATATCGTGACGTTGCGACCATCGCGATATCATGACGGTTGGGATATCGTGACAATCATGACATCGCGTTGTCGCGATATCGTGACCGTCACGATATCACGACAGCGCACACCTTGCACCCTGTCTTCCTTTTTAGTGTCATGATATTGCGACGTCGTGATATCGCGAAAGACTCCTACCTTCGTGCCTGGCGGACGTGAACCAATCAAAAGCATATTTTAATCAAATGCAAGAAGATTTTAAACATTCGAAAGCAAACATTAAACCATTAAAAATTGGCATTAAAATGGAAGAACGTATAATTTATGTTGACCTATTTAATTTTTTAATATGAGGTGTAACACCTCAAATTATTCTTTTATTTTATTAAAAATGTTTAAATTATATAATATATGTATAAAAATGATTGTCTTCTTTTCTATTTATTATTTCAATTAAATACATGTGTATATGGATGCTGTAGACACCAAAACAGCACCAATCCGATTATGTGACTACAAACACTGATCGCATTGACACACAGCCTTCAAGGCAACCCTCAGAGGTCAAACGAGTGGTCCTAGCCACTTACACGAGCAATTTTGGAAGGTACCAATCCGGTTACATATCCTCCAAGTTCGGTTCAAGCTTTTAACACTTAGGCAAAAATTGCTTTTAAACACTTTGGCAAAAATTGCTTTCAAACACTTAGGCAAAAACTGTTTGCAACACTTGAGCAAAAACTGCACCTAGGCAAACGTTGCTTGTCGCGATATCGCGACAGTCACGATATCACAATGGTCGCGATATTGCGACTATCGCAATGTCATGTTGCCACGATATCGCGACCGTCACAATATCGCGACGGTCACGACGTCGCGCTATCACGATATCGTGACGTCGCGACGGTCGCGACGTCACGCTGTCGTGACGTCGCACTGTCGTGATATCGCATTATCACGATATCATGATAGTCGTGACATCACACTATCTCAATATTGTGACAGTCATGACGTCGCGCTGCCGCGATATCGTGACTATCGCGACAGCGCCCACCCTGCACCCTGTCTTCCTTTTTAGTGTCACGATATTGCGACGTCACGATATCGTGACAGACTCCTGCCTTCATGCTTGGTGGACGTGAACCAATCAAAAGCAGATTTTAATCAAACGCAAGAAGATTTTAAAAATTCGAAAGCAAACGTTAAACCATTAAAAACCAGCATTAAAACGGAAGAACGTATAATTTATGTTGACCTATTTAATTTTTTAATATGAGGTGTAACACCTCAAATTATTCTTTTATTTTATTAAAAATGTTTAAATTATATAATATATGTATAAAAATAATTGTCTTCTTTTCTATTTATTGTTTCAATTACATACATGTGTATATGGATCTTGTAGACACCAAAACAACACCAATCTGATTATGTGACTACAAACACTGATCGCATTGACACACAGCCTTCAGGGCAGCCCTCAGAGGTCAAACAGTGGTCCTAGCCACTTACACAACAATTTTGGAAGGTACCAATCCGGTTACATATCCTCCAAGTTCGGTTCAAGATTTTAACACTTAGGCAAAAATTGCTTTCAAACACTTAGGCAAAAACTGTTTGCAACACTTGAGCAAAAACTACACCTAGGCAAACGCTGCGTGTCGTGATATCGCGACGGTTGCGACGTCGCGACGTCGTGACCACTGCGACACCGCTGCGGTCGCGACGCCGTGACGGTCACGACGTTGCGACGGTCGCGACGTCGCGTTGTCGCGATATCGCGACGGTCGCGACGTCACACTGTCGCGATATCGTGACTATCGCGATATCGCAACAGCGCCCACCCTACGCCCTGTCTTCTTTTTTAGTGTTGTGATATCGCGATGTCGCAATATCATGACCGACTCCTGCCTTCGTTCCTGGCGTATGTGAACCAATCAAAAGTAGATTTTAATCAAACGCAAGCAAATTTTAAACATTCGAAAGCAAACATTAAACCATTAAAAACCGGCATTAAAACAGAAGAACGTATAATTTATGTTGACCTATTTAATTTTTTAATATGAGGTGTAACACCTCAAATTATTCTTTTATTTTATTAAAAATGTTTAAATTATATAATATATGTATAAAAATAATTGTCTTCTTTTCTATTTATTGTTTCAATTAAATACATGTGTATATGGATGTTGTAGACACCAAAACAGCACCAATCCGATTATGTGACTACAAACACTGATCGCATTGACACACGACCTTCAGGGTAGCCCTCGAGAGGTCAAACAGTGGTCCTAGCCACTTACACAACAATTTTGGAAGGTACCAATCCGGTTACATATCCTCCAAGTTCGGTTCAAGCTTTTAACACTTAGGCAAAAATTGCTTTCAAACACTTAGGCAAAAATTGCTTTCAAACACTTAGGCAAAAACTATTTGCAACACTTGAGAAAAAACTGCACCTAGGCAAATGCTGCCTATCGTGATATCGCGACAGTGCGACATTGCGTCCGTCATGAAATCGTGACCGTCGCGACGGTCGCGACTGTCGCGACATCGCGACAGCGCGACGTCGTGATGGTCGCGATATCATGACGGTCACGATATCGCGATGGTCGCGATGTTGCGCTGTCATGATATCGTGACCGTCATGATATCGCGACCATCACGACGTCGCGTTGTCGCAAAGTCGTGACAGTCATGATGTTGCACTATCGTGATATCATGACGGTCGCGATATCGTGACAGTCACAACGTTGCACTGTCGCGATATCATGACCGTCGTGATATCATGATAGTCACGATATCGCGATAGTCACGACGTCGCGCTGTCACGATATCGCGATAGCACCCACCCTGCGACCTGTCTTCCTTTTTAGTGTCGTGATATCGCGACGTCGCGATATCGCGACAGACTCCTGCCTTCGTGCCTGGCGGACGTGAACCAATCAAAAGCAGATTTTAATTAAACGCAAGCAGATTTTAAACATTCGAAAGCAAACATTAAACCATTAAAAACCAGCATTAAAATGGAAGAGATGTAGAACGTCTAAAGTGTGATATGAGATATATTCGCTAAACTATTTAACAGTTTAAAACATAATGCAAAATATATTTGTAATGACTAGTCTCTGCTGCCGAGCATCACCAAAAAGCTGCTTCCTGCAACTAATTTCTGCATATATACGACAAGCTAATCACTGCAACCTACTATTCTGACAGAGAACCAAACATATACACAGACATGATATATTCAATGACTGTATTATGATATATATATTCGAACACTGTTGATTGCAAGATATATTCGAACATAAAAACGTAAACTATTTAAATAATATTAACTGTAGGATATATTCAAAAACAACATAAATTAAATTAAAACTAAGAATGTACGTAGGGTGCCCAAGCGGGCCGCCCCCGTTAAAATTTGACTTTGACGCCAATCCACTAGGAATGGGCCCAAAATCTAAGATAATGTGGTGTCGACAAATTGGTGGTTTACTGTGTCCAATGTCGGATCTGACGGTTTGGATCCACCTTCTAATAGCCACCAATAACCTCCCTTGTGAAAGAGATTACAGATGCAGAAGAATGAATTCGAAAGGAATGCAATCGGGTCTCTGGTTTTGCAGCACTTCGTTGCGTTAAGAAAAATGCTTGTTAACCTCCTTTTTTGGGTGGGAAAATCCACCATTTTATAGACCCACGGGGTCTCTTTGAAAAGGGCACGCAGGGATGCCACGTGGCGGCCATGCCTTCTCAACAGGGAGTAGACTCTGCCTTGACTAGGGCTTACATGACCGCCCTCGCAATAGTCCGCTAACTGCCAATCTGCCCACCTATGCGTGCATGCACAGCAGGCGACAGTAACTAACTGTCCTCGGCTGCCACTTGTTGAATGTCTGCTTTGAGTCGTTTTAATGCCAATTTTTAATGGTTTAATGTTTTCTTTCGAATGTTTAAAATCTTCTTGCGTTTGATTAAAATCTGCTTTTGATTGGTTCACGTCCGCCAGGAACGAAGGCAGGAGTCTATCACGATATCGCGACACTAAAAAGGAATACAGGGCACAGGGTGGGTGCTTTCGCGATATCACGACAGCGTGATGTCGCGACTGTCACGATATCACGATCATCACGACGTCACGACTGTCATGATATCACGATCATCGCGATATCACGACAATGCGATATCACGACAATGCAATATCATGACAGTGCGATATCACGACCGTCACGATATCGCGACAACACGATATCCCGATCGTGCGACGTCGCGATCGCGCGACGTCATGACCATGCGACATCACGACCGTCACGACGTCATGACCATCGTGACGTCGTGACAGTCGCGACATCGTGACTATCGCGATATCGCGACCGTCGTAATATCACGACAGCGCGACGTCGCGATCGTCGCGATATCACGACGGTCGCGATATCACGACAGGCAGCGTTTGCCTAGGTGCAGTTTTTGCTTAAGTGTTGCAAATAGTTTTTGCCTAAGTGTTTGAAAGCAATTTTTGCCTAAGTGTTTGAAAGCAATTTTTGCCTAAGTGTTAAAAGCTTGAACTGAACTTGGAGGATATGTAACCGGATTGGTACCTTCCAAAATTGCTGTGTAAGTGGCTAGGACCGCTATTTGACCTCTGAGGGCTGCCTTGAAGGCTGTGTGTCAATGCGATCAGTGTTTGTAGTCACATAATCGGATTGGTGCTGTTTTGGTGTCTACAGCATCCATATACACATGTATTTAATTGAAACAATAAATAGAAAAGAAGACAATTATTTTTATACATATATTATATAATTTAAACATTTTTAATAAAATAAAAGAATAATTTGAGGTGTTACACCTCATATTAAAAAATTAAATAGGTCAACATAAATTATTTTCTAAATTCATAATCAAATTGGAAATCATTCAAATAACAAGTAGTCATGTTATAAAACAATTGAAATATGTGAGTGTGTGAGATTTCTCTAGTGGTTCACTTATTACAAATATACCAATTTATACCTATTGGTACCTTTTCTCATCCACCTTCTCAGGGATCGTATAAAATCATATTAGAAAATTTAAGTCAGTTTTTAATAATAATAATTATGAAATTCAAAATAGCTTGAATTATTAAATAACTAATTTTCTTTTATGACATGAACAAAAAATTAATAAATAAAAATCATATTTTTTTGGGATGTGATATACTATCTCTCTTAAATGATGATGATTAAATAAAATTAAAATTAAAATTGCATCATATTAGTATACAATTCTTCCAAAAAAGAACAATTTATCCTACACATATTTATATGCAAAACAAGAAATTAGGAGTTTTATACAAAATTTTCTAAACTAGTTATAATATGAATTTTATTTAAATAAATAAGGATAAAGCTCCTAAAATTATTCTATGTATTTCTAAGTGGTATTGTCTTTAGAATGTTACTCCCACTAGATCTTACATTGGGACACTTGTCTTTTCCTTAGTTACAACTACCTTATTTCTATAATTTTAATTTGTTCAACAAAAAATATTCTTGATTCTTGTACTTAAAGTGTTTTCCAATATAGAATGTATGATGCATTAGCAAGATATTGTTTCAACATTGAAACATAAAAATTATTATGAATTTAGAAAATAGTAGGATATTTACAAAGCCAATAGGAAAATAGAATTACTACTTTGTGTATCTTGAATGGCCTCACAAACCTTTGAGCTTGCATATATGATATACCAAACTTAATGGAACTTTTTTATGGATTAGCCATAAAAATATCATGTTTCCAATTTTAAGGTACCTATGAGTCATGTTTTTAATATCATAACTTTTATATCTATCTATAGCTCTTATTAGCTATTGTTTTATCTACTTGACTTGGTATTCCATTTATTTCAATATTTACGGTCTAACCATTGTCTTGAATTCTACTGCATTCCAATTGAGTGTTTTTATATACCTTCTTCTAAATAGGCCTTAAAAATGATCTATTTTAATACTATAGTGGTAGGAGTTACTATAAGAAAATTTTACCAAGAGTAGATATTCCTCTCATTGGTACTACTAATCCATTTAGTTCAACTTGAGTAGATCCCCTAAAGTTTAATCCACTCTTTTAGTATAACAATTGATTTTAGGATGATATAAAAACTGTTATTTAACTTAGTCTACAAAGTTATAGTTGAATTATTCCAAAATATAGAAGTGATTATATTGTCTATGTTAGAGATTATCACTTTTGAAACCCCATGTAATCCAAAAAATTCCTATATAAATATTTTTACTATGGTGGCTACATCATCCTTAATATTATTGCATATAAAATTTACAACCCTAGTCAATCTGTCCATTACTACTATGATTTCATCATGTTTTCTTGATAGCATCTACAATATTTGCATAAAGTTTATGTTGATGGATTGGCATATCCACTTAGGAATATCATGTAGATGTAACGTGCTTGCTATATATGCATGTCTTGCATTAACTATTTGATATTCTAAGCATATTATGAGGAATATACAACATCCATTTTTAATATAGGGCAAAACCATAAATTCTTAAGATCAACCACCATTCTGATCACACCTAGGTGTCCTACATATGTAAATTAATGTGCTACTCTCATTATAGTTTCTCGTAGACCCCCTTATACATATGGATTCTACCTTTGAGGCTAAGAAATCCATAAAAATCGAATTGGTATCCATAAAACCTATGGCTTGATATATTTTTATTAAGGTAGTCCTTATCTTATGGTAATGCTAATATTATTATAATTGCTACAACACTTGATGCTTAAAAGTAGATATCATATATGTGAAACCTACTATGTACCTATAACTAGTCAATGCATATACCACTTTGTTTTCCATTTTGATGCCACTAATATCAAAATAATATTCATAAATGAATCTAACCACCTTCACTATCTAGAATCTAGATTGGAATGTGTAAAGATATACTACAAACCCTTATGGTTGGTCTTGAGATCAAAAGGCTCCATAATTAAATAAAATCTTCATATCTATAGAGCATACACTATTCTTTCCAATTTCTAAGTCATTGGGATATAATTCTATTCATATATATTAAGCTTACAATATTCATAAACTTATATTCCATATTTCATCGGTACCTAAACTAATCCTTTTTTAAAAACATTGGTTGTGAAAATAAAATTTCCTTTATGATTAGGTATTATTAATATGATACTAGGGGTTAGCTTCTTCTTAAGGATTTTAAATTCCTACTCATTGCATTATATCCATATAATTTAACTATCTGAGAAAACCTTTGTATAAACATTTGATACTATCTTACCAATCCCATAAATTTATTAACATTCTAAATGATTTTTAAGGGTTCCTATTTCAAAATAAGTTTTACCTTGGTTGGATCTACTACTATCCCTTCATAAGATATAATATGTCTTAGATACTTCATCTCACTATATAGAAAAATACATTTGGAAAATTATCCATAAATTTGATGCTCCATAAAATAGTTCATTATGAGTCAAGTGTGCTCAAAATGTTCTCTTCAATTAGGTAAGACAATAAAAATATTCTCTAAGAATACTTTACCAAACTTATCAAGGTAATCTTAAAAAAGGGTTAAGCATCAATTTTATAAAATTTGTTGTGGTATTGGTAATACTAAAGGGCACTAATGGAATCTCATAATGCCCATACCTAGTTCCAAGTACTATTTTAAGAATGTATTCTTCCTTTATACTTAACTATTGGTATATCGATTTGAGATCAAAATTTTAAAAAGTGGTATCCTCTCTTATTTGATAAAATAAATCATTAATTTTTGGTGTGAGATATCCATTTTTCACTATTTTCTAATTTAATATTATGTATATGATTTAAATCCAAATAAATCTATCCTTATTTACAATATAAACCAAAGCATACCAAGGTGATACACTTGGTCTAAATAATTCTTTTGACAAAAGAATATTTAGTTAATTTTTTTACTCAGAGTTTTATGGTAGTCATTTTAATGGGAGTTTTGGTCATGGTTATTATCTTGGAAGAATATATATGGATAAGTAAAACTTTATTTGTTGTGGCATTCTTGAAAGGTTCTTGTAGAACACATCTCCATATTCTTTTTAAAAAGAGTGCCATTTCTATTTGGGAAGTTTGTCTTGTTCAAACTCATATCTATATACTACATATAAAGAACATCCTTCCTCTATGTTTTTCTAAGTTGCATAGATAATACTTTGCTTAAAATAACTAGATTAAAATAGCATTGTATAACTATGTTGTATCCTTTATTATATAAGCATAATACTTTTCTTAAACTAACTGGATTAAAATAGCCAAGGAGTAATGTAATCAGCTTTGGATTGATGTTATTAGATCTGATAAATTCCTATAAAAACATCAATGCTTCACTTGTCTATTATACATCGGTATGTAAAGATGATATACTAGATATGGTGGTTTCCTATGTGTGTTATCCTCCAATTTGGTGCTACTCTAAGCATATTTATTTTTATAGTAGTCTTGACTATAGTTGGAACACCTGTTCTAGGCACCCCATTTCTCTTTTTCTTGGAATTTAAGTGTTTTTATTGCCTTATATTTAGAGACTATTGGTGGTTTGGTTTTCCATTCCTAAAATTCTTCAAATACATATTTTCATTGTTGACGTTAAAGCAAATTTATGTTAATAATTTCTTATTAAATATAGAGTTAAATACAATTTCTAAACCACTTTTTTCCTTTCCTTCAATCCTTATAATATGCATTGGTTGCTTGATTTTCTACTTTTATTTGATGGTATTTTTAAAATTTGATCTATGCTAAGAGGACTATGTAGATCTACATCAAACCCTATCTATAAGTTCAAATCCATAATTAATTTCTTGATTCTAAACCTTTTATCTTGCTAATATTATGGGACATATTTTAGAATTTTAGTGAAGGTTCTTAATATTGGGTTATGGTCAGTATTTCATAGCTCTAGTTCTATAATTCAATTATTTTTAATTAAAATAAAGTTTCTATATCCATTTCTATGTAATAAGAAAACAAATTATTCCCATGTAGTATTATTGACTTTTAACCATATTTTATCCTATAATTTATGCTAGCAAGAGGCATTCTCACCTATTAGCTAGCAAGTTACCCATATGATTTTAGTTTCTTTTATAAAATCCATTAACTCAAAGTATTTATTTGTGTTTTTGATACAAGCCTCAACTTAATCCCTCATAGAGTTTGCAATATGCTTGAGAGGGATAATATTTTTAAGGTCCTTAGATAGTTATAACTCTGAATAGTTCCTATTAAGCATATAAAATATACCTTGACATTCTTCCATTTGGTTAGAAACCCTTTTGTTTATTATATTCCTAGAAGTTCTACTTCCTGAAAGTGAGAATATCCTTATTTTTTAGGTATTCCTTTGACCTTAATTTTATATTACAATTATTTTTTCTCACATTTATTGTATTAGATCTAGAAGATGGTTAGTTCGATCAATCCCTTGACTAACCATGATTAATGGTTTTTTCTTAGCTATTTTATTTTTCTACATATAACATTCGTGAGCTCATTAGGCCCTCTCTTTAAACAAATGTATGATGCCATATGTCATAAAATTTATAATTTTTATTCCCTAAATAGAAAAAATATATATTTTTTATATAGCAAATAAATAAGTACATTCTATGCTCTCTAATATTTTTAAATCAAAGTATCTAAAAAAAATTTATTAAGCTTAAAATTAATATTGATGTGTTAGAAATAATCTATACTTTTGATAAAGTTTTAGGATTACTAACTTGCTCATACATATGTAATATTAATATTTGACCTATAGTGATCTTATCATATGTAATATTAATATTTGACCTATATTGATCTTGATTATATACCATACATATTTAAATAAACTGCATCCAACCCGACCAATGTCATTACTCCATAGGATGAGAAATATGTTGTCCTCTTATTATAATTTGGAGCAAAAAGACTAATTATTTATTAATGATATAATTCTGGTTCAATCCTCTTACAACTTTAACCTATAGTTAAAATCCTATTTTAATGTAATTCTCCAATTTCACACAAATATTTTTAGAATGTAAGGGTTAATTTATGTGGTTCAAAGTTCAAATATACTTTACAAACAAGTTCTATAAACAATATTTGATAGTATAATTCTAATGCAATCAAGGAATTAGGTATTATACTCTAGCCATATAATAATAGACTATGCCATTAAGTATATAAACAACTTATAAAATACAGAAGTAAAATATTAGAACAATATATTAACAAATATTATATTCAACTTCATTAATCATATTCCAACATCAATAATGCAAAAGTATTCTTTTAAAGTCGAATAATGGAGTAGTAAGACAATATTAATAGTAAAGTATAGCAATACAACTATCATCATGGTAATGTAGAAAAATAAATCTATCATAATGACAAAATATAATAATATAACTATCATAATGGTAAATTACAATGTGAAATACTTATAACAAGTCATAAAGGAAAAATACAATGGTAAAACTATCATAATAACAACTTACAATAGCAATTATCATAGAAAAGAAAGTGAAACAACAAGATTTCACTCCTTATTATAGCAATATTAAATCCATTTAAAGTTGTAAATACTTAACCACCATTATATAATAGAAAGGATAATAACTTGGTTTTTATAATAGTAGATTACAAAAGTAATATATAAAATGTTTGAATAATAGTTTCGCTTTTATAATTATACTTGATAGAGTACATCAATAATTATATGGTTACACTATCATCATTGATCTTAGGTAGTCATCAATATATTTATGTCACCTAGTCTTCGTACGGTGTTGTAAATAGACTACATACATAGTCATTTATTATACGAAGCATTGCTAAGTTTATTTTCCAATTCCTAAAATAGTGTTGAAATTAGAATCTAAATCATGGCTAAGGTCAATATTGTATGACATAATATTGAACAATCCTAAGGGAACTCATTGTATAATATATTGAGTTTATTAGAAAAATATTTTTTAATCCCTATAGGCCATGTTAAATCTCTTTATGGATAACCCAATATATAAACTTGTAATTAACCTTAAAGATTTATTTATTGTGTTGACTTGTGGTTAAGCTCAATTATGTATTTAGGATTTTATTATTGGTATACATACATAATCACTCCATCCATTGCATTGGGGTGTTGTGAATATTATCTACAGATAATATAAATTTTCTTTATGGTGCCTATGGGCAACCCCAATATTTGTGTTTTTTTTTCTTTTATTTTGTCATTTTATGTTTTCTATATAATATTTGAGTGGATGAATGACTTTTGTTTATTTCTAAACATAATCATAAATTTTGATATCGTATCATAGTGTGTATGGACAAGCATTATTTGGTCATGTAGAAAGTTATTTGGACCCTCTAATTCTTCCTTGAAATCCATTGAAGAATTCTTATTCAAAGCTTCATAATATTTTTTTGCACAAGGAGCCAAAAAAAAATTATTTTTTTCTCCCTTCATCATTGATGTATTTTCAATATCTTTAAAAAATACATTTTCATTTTTGGTATTATTTCAATACCTTTATGTGCTTGCTATAACAATGAGACAAGTGGAAAAAAATTAAATTTAAAATTACATTTGGTTTCAAATTTTTGGCATACTATGTACAACCCTAACAAGAACTATTGTTGGCATAAAATTCAATGCCAATAAGGCTCCTTGTGGGGGATGTCACACTTCATAAATTATTGTAATGGTTTCATAGTGGATAGTAGAAAGAGATAAAAGGTGAAAGGCATAGGAGGTTGCATGGTTGATTTAAGATATTGTCTATTTTTTAAAATTTTGAAATTCCTAAACCAAGCCAGGGACTATTGGTACATGACTTGATGGTATGGTATGGTTGATTTTACAACTAAATTGAAAATTAGGCTGATGTGGCATTTGGGTCAGGGTTTGAACCACACTTTTCTATAGTATAAGGTATTCTTGATGGCACAAATGGCATTTACTATGGATATATTATTGGAAAATTTTCAATGGGATGCATAGCTTGATTTATCATTCCATCTCAACCAAGGTTCTTATGCCTCTAAATATCCAAGGTTGACTCCTAAGGGAGGCATCTTTTACTAGGTTCTATTGTGTCAATATTAGAAGTGAAAATCTATATAGTATGTTTGGAAACTTGATGCTCAAAGGTTATTTATATGCCTTGGTTAGTATAAAATGCCCAATATTCATGAGACCTAGGATTGTGTGCTACTTTTGATAAAACCATAATAAAATTACTATAATGAATATTTGGTAAAAATGGTTCTTGATGTGGTTATCAATGTGGTGCTTCCATATTCCACATAAGAAAATTTTCTTCATACTTATACTTATCTAATTAGAAGAAAACAAGTGTAAAAGTAACATCATTCCAAATGTATTGAAGTGAATAATGATAACTAGATGATACCAATAAATCATGAATCATTAAGTGGTAATAGGCAATTGGATGTTGCTTCTCTAAGTTTTAAATTTTTAATTTTACATTTTGGGGTCCCATTATAATAATCATTCTAAGGCCATAACTGTTATATATAGAATTGTTTTGATCTAATGTTTTCAAGTCACATGATTTTTGAGCTCTATACACTGGTGATATTAATTCAAGGGCTTGGTATAGCATTAGGGATCATATATATAAAATGAATCACCAAGCCCTATTTACTCACCTTAATGGCTGAAACTATAGTATTTGGTCAAGTCATATGACTATAATATTATGGATTAAAAATCTATGGTGCTTATTTCAAGAAGATAAAGCATCACCCCTTGATAAAGACACTTACCATCAAAAGAAATAAGAAGATTTTAACCTATATTCCTTGTTGATTGAATTAGAATTTATTTTCCACTTCAAAGAGGAGAGTGAACCTATTAAGATATGGTTAAAGTTGCATAAGTTATTAATACTATTGATGTAAGTCACTTGGAATTAGATATTTATTCCCTTAATTTACCTTAGATTGATAACAATGAGGACTATAATATTAGATTTAAGGCATTGAGAGTAGATATTGCATATTCTAGATGCAAAAAGAAAGTGAATGTAAAATACATGAAAATTATACTTGATAATATCTCACCTTCATTTCAAATACTAAACCTCATGGTTTATATGATTCTTATATTTTTGGAATCTCAAAATAATCTCTCTTGATAAAATTTTCTCTCCTAGTTTATTATTAAGTGGTTATGGGGAATTGTCGTGGCACATTATAAATTTAGAATCAAGTAAATGAATCTAGGCTATGTATTGAATGAAGTCAAAGACCAGTTATAAATACTACAAGAGGGTGGGACATCCAACCAATAATTGCTTATTTAAATTACAAAGTATTAAAGATAAGTTCTTGAATATGAGGGGATGTTTTACATATAATGAGTGAGATCATGAAGGATCTGCATCAACTATAGAGGATCACTAGAGAATCCATTATGGTGATAGGATTTAAACCACTAGATTTCTATTTTCTTATTTGAATCTTAGATATGTACACATATATGTACATATAATGGTGTACCTCTTGGATGACTTACGAGACTCTTTTTACTTCACTTTCATCTCTAATTATTTAGATTCAATCAACCTCTCATGAGGTATAAAGTTAAATAATTTAATTTATCAAATAATATAAAACTTATATAACATTCACTCTTTATTATAATATTTGGTATAACAAATATTTGAAGGTGTTGGCCATGACTGAAAATGCACCTTAAAAAATACTACTACCTAATTTTGAGAGTAGTAGAATTAAATTTTGATTTGAATTTAGCTCTAGCTTGTGATATATCTTTGGATCTAGCTTGGTCTCTAGCTATAGCTTTGGATTTGGAATTTATTTGTAAACTTCCTCATTTGACTCAATATTTATAATAGGAGATTCATACTCCTTAGTATCTCTAATATTTTTATTATTTCTAAAACCTACATCATATGAAACTATCTAATTTGAGTGGTAGGAATTATAACAAATATGTTATGAGTAGTTGTTAACAAATATCTAAAAAAACCTATGTTCATGTTGGAGGTATTACATTATTTGGTATTTAGAGTAGGGTGTCTTCAATATTTATGTCTATAGTATATGTCATGTAGTTAAGTGTGCAAGGTTTCAAGTTACTAAGTGTGAGTTATATAGGTTAGGTATCATGTTTAGAAGTGGGGATTTATGAGCAATAATGAGATACTGTACTTATTTAATATGTGAGATTTATTATATATAAGGGAAACATGAAGAGTTTTTCTTCCATGGGTCTTGAGGAGAGAAAACATCAAGAATAATGTAATGTGAAGAGTCTTATTTATTTATATATTCAAGATAAAACCATGTAATATGTATCAAAGTACCATTACATTTATGCATGCTATAGATGTATTTTCAATAAAATTTTAGAGATTTTATTTTACAATATATGAGTGATTTATATTCATTGAATCCTTTGATATTATTGAGATATTATTTGATCCTAGTGATTAATAATTCTATGATAATAGTACTAATTTGTTAATGTTTCACTATAATTTGATGATATTGGTCCACATAGAGCAATATATGACATCTAATGGTCCTTTAGCTCTATGAGTGACAAGCTCAAAAAAATACTCGATGTTTATTTCCCACTGAACAACTTGAAATAACTAGCACTTTCTAGTACATATTTAGAATCCTCTATGTGATATTTCACTATATGCTCTATCACTATATGATTTTTGAGCATAGCACTGTAAAATATGCATCTCTTATTTTTAAGCCTCATAACGAATCCCAAGATTTCATTATTACATGGAAAAACATCACTATTGTCTCTATCAACCACCAAAATTTATATTATCCTTGATCTCTTATGAGGAAAAAACCTTCTCTTGTAAAATTTATCCAACATTTATTTCACTCTATTTTATTCTATCATATTCATCCATCCACAATAAACATGTATTTTATTGGCCATTTTATCTTTGTGACAATAATGTTTCCAAGAGATTATTTGAAACACAAATCTCATAGAAATGCAAATTACAACACCTAGTTTTCACATATTTGGGTCATCCAAAATGATTATAATAAACTATCCTAGGAGTTTCATATTTTGCATAGGTTTTTCTTTTCACAAACCTGGTCTCGCCACTTTTTGTTTGATCATCATAACCAACAACTTCATTCTTAGGTCTTACATTTAGATTTATGGGATTTTTTATACCTTTCCTATCCCTTTCCAATCCTATTCTATTATAACTTATTAATTTTGGACCCATACCTTTAGTGTTTTTTTAAAGCACCCAATTTATTCATTATCACTTTGGCTTTTATCATGGCCAACACCATCAACATTCAAAAACCCAAAATATTTATCATCATTATGGTCTTTCCTAACATGGCCTTTGTCGTGGTTAACACAATCAACAAGATTGAGCATGATATCATGATGCTCATATTTAACACAAACACTACTATCATCACCAATGTTCAAATCACTAGTATCACAAGTGAAATTTATTTTTTGGATAAGTTTGCTTGTGTCACAACAAAATATACCCGTAATAGGCTTATGCTCAATACCACTATCACCAATAATGTTCCAATCATCAATTTCACAAGAAAAATTTATCCTTTGGATAAGATCACTTGTATGAAAAAAAATATTTTACATCATGGGTTTAATATTCAACTTTTTATTTATTTATTCTTTCCTATTATACTTCACCTTAAGTATGTCACAAGTGATTAATTCCAAGTATATGATTCATAGCACTAGTCTATATTGGAACACTATCTTTAAAACAATATTTATAAGCATCAAATTCTTTGATAATTGTATGTAAGTAACACTTAATTGTTTTTTTTTTTTGAAAAAATTGAAAAAAACTTGTATTAAAACATTGATCAGTTACAATTGGGATAAGATACATCTCAGCCGAAAATAATGAAAGCACATGATTACAAGAGAAGAGGAATATTTGCACTGGATCCAAATCTCTTGAACCAATATCAAGCTAGCTGAGAGAGCTGATAGGTCAAATACAAAAACTTATCGCAAAAACACACAGCAAACACCAACTGCACCTCTGTCCGCAAAAAAGCTACAAGTCACGAAATCGTGACACAAGACTCCTCTGACCGCAAAAAATTCAACCTGTCACAAAATCACGACATGTCGCGAAATCATGACAAAAAGCCAACCTTGGCTACGACAGAGCAACATGTCACGATATCGCAACAAAAATCTAGCAGCAGCCACAACGACGCAACATGTTGCGAAATCGTGACAACATACCTCTAGAGGCTGCGACGGCGTAACATGTCACGAAATCGCGACAAATTTCCTTCCTTGGCCATGTCGACGCAACATGTCGCGATATCACGACAATTTTCCTCCCTTCGCCGTGCCGGCGCAACATGTCGTGATATCATGACAACTTTCCCTCAGCGGCAACGACGGCGCAACATGTCACGATATCGCGAACACTTAATTGTTAAAAATTATTCATATTCATAATATTCTTGGAGTTTTGTGTTACACACTTTTGATCTTAATATTTCTTCTCTCCACCTTTACTAGCTTCTTGAAAATAAACATCATTATCTAGTGTCACACATATTCGAACTTCTACTTGCTTCGTAGCTTATTTTCTTTTTGTTTTTCTTATTTAGTCAAGTGATGTGAATACTAATTATTATAGCCCTTGGAATTTATTTTCTTCAATATAATAGCCAGGGTTCCTTATGAATCTCATATGGTCCTCCTTTTAGTATACTGGTAATCCAATATACTAAATCATTGTACATACTTGCCCTTCCTATATACTTGTTGGTACATGGAAGGAGCTAGTCCTTATTATATAAGTAGTTGTATAGGAAGTGAACTTATGGTACAACAAAGATAATAATACATGGTACCAAGGTAATATAAAAAGGTATTTCCCCTACCAATAACACCTACATAAAAAAGAATCCTTATACATGGGTGTAATTTCCCAATATACTTGGAATTTATTGAATTAGGATTTATGTCTAGGGATAGTGGAAAATAAGGTAAAAAATGGAGTGGATAAAATTAAATAATTTTTTTTCTTATTTATCCCTTATGACTTATAGGTTCAATGCCTAAACGTTGGTATGGTAGTTATATTAGGATATAACCATAATCAATATGACAAATTTATCTATATATACAAGCCAAAGGTGTCATTTATACCAAATGCTATGAGTATAATTAAGCACATATATATTATTTTCAACCATAGACCAACTATTTTAATTAGTTTTTGACAAATCACACTATTTCAACACCCAAGATATAATAACTCCTTAACACACTATTGCATAAATTTTCAATATAACCCCTTGAACTTTGACTAATAACAACTATAACTCTTTTCACACCGAGGTACCATATACTAACATATTAACTTGAGATTTACATCATTGGATACTACTCTCACAACATCAATCTTGAACTCACCTTGATGTATATGAAAGACACACACTCTATAATATAATATACTTAAAACTTGAATCTCAAACAAGATGCTTTATATGGATTCAAAAAAAATGACTCATAATATCTCTTGCTCATATAACTCTATGGTTATGATATCCCATTTTGAAGATATTTGACTAAAACATAGACCTTTTTTTTACCTCCTTCTTCCTTGTATTTTTTTTTTATTTATTTTAAAATTTCATTTTCTTCTCTCTTTCTTTAAAAATCCTCATTTCTTTATTTCTTTCTTTTTTATATTTTTTTTCCTTTTCTATTTTAAATGGTCTTAGATTATTTTTATCCCTTGATCTCTTCCTTAAAATCTTATACTTTAGTTCAAATTTCTATCTTTATCACTTAACACTTTATGCATATAAAAGAGAAAATGATGTGTTTAACACTTTATGTATTTTAAAAGTAAAATTTTAGAAATAAAGAATTGTACTTAAGATGTCACATGCTAGAATGACTTCAACATGGCATTGATGCCACTCTAGCCAGTTCCCTTTGTAGAATTCTTGATTTTTTTAGATATACCAAATAGTATCAAATTATTCATAAGCCATGTCAACAAATACCTCTAGGGGTGGTCAAGCACAACACTCAAAGAGTATTTTTGAGTAATTTTTGAAATTGAGGATTCATCAATTCTGATGGGTACATCAGATTTGGAGCAAAGTATCCCAACATAGAAAATATTTAAAGGATTTTATAATTCTGATGTTGCAATGGATATTCCTTCTCCTTATATTCCTTATTCCCCTCATGTTCAACCATTCATGAAGATGCTTTATGAAAAGCACTAGGTGCTGCTAGAATCACTTCAGGTGGTGATCATCTTCATAAATGATATTTGGGGAAAGGTTAATCAATAGAAGAATTCAATGACTCCTTAGTGGTGAGGAGATCTATGTCTCCCACAAAAATTCATGGAATTTTTTGTAAGGTTTTTTTACTTTCCTATTAGTTATGTATGGTTGTTTGTACCTGATGTTGATGTGTTATCTAGGAATACCTTTTAGAGAACTATATGCTTTCTTTTTTGTTTATGTTCTATGTCGAGAAAGATATAGTTTATTTTCTTAATATTTCTTAACTCCATATGCATTAATTTTTTGGGATCCTCTCAAAACCCCTTTTTTTATCTAATAAAAAAATATGTCAAAACATACCACTGCTATCTTATGTTCGTGGTCTTCCTCTATGAATGTGCAATGACAACACATTTTTTTAATATATTTTCTAGTTGTAGTTGTGGTCTTGATATACTTTAAAATATATTAGAGCAAATACAACACCATAAACATGTGAATAAGAGTAGGCATGCATCCAATGGTTAAAAATAATGCTTTGTATTATACATTTTCCTTATAGTAGGATAGTGAAATCCAAAAAACAATTAGCAGAATTAATATTTGGTACATATGGAGCTTTTCCAGGATACAAAGAAACCTAACTTCCATGGTTTTTTGAACCTCCAAGTTGAAAAATCATTAAGGAATTAACACTTGAGTATTTCTCTTCCTTCTTATTTTCTTTGAACATGATGTATGAGTAATTAGTTGATTGGGTGTGGACATGTACTTGTTGCCATATTTTTCTATTTTTCACCATGAACCAAAGGTAACATGGTACTCTTACCTATTGTGTGGATGGCTTAAATTTATTATCCAACAATGGAACCATATTGGTGCTGCCTAAAATCACTTGAGAGACCCAATTATTTTCAAAAGAGATGTGATTCTAATAAACAGTTTTATATTTTTATCAAATTTCTCCTTTTAAAATAGTTCAAGGATGGGAAACATCTCAAGGAATCTTCAAAAATAACTCAACTAAGGGAAAACATAAAAATATTGATAATAGGATCAAACACAAGCTAAAAAGACTTACTACTAACAACAAAAATATTTTATGGTGTCCCTTTCATGCAATTCAACAAGTGGTAGTGTACGTCTACTTTGAAGGAAAGAAAAGTGGTAGAGAAAGTGAATAGAATTCTAACAAATACATAAAAAATTCCCATATATAGTGCTAGATGCTAATTATAAATATGATCAATTGTATGCAGAAAGGAGAGAGTTGTGATATGTATGTCTATGACATAGGTTAAAAGGATCATCAAATAAATAATAGGATAAGTGACGTGAATCTAGATAGGGTCGAGGATATGATGATTGTCAAGGTTTTTGGACATGCTCTCACTATCTCTTCTGGAAAGATCCAAAAAAGTAGACTCTAGCCAAATTTAACATGACATTAATAGCATTAAACTTGCATGCTCTGATATCAAAAACATAGTTTTAAATACTTATTTTCTATTTCTCATTTGAATCTTAGATCTATGTGCATATAAGGACATACAATGGTATATCTCTTGGATGTCTCAAGATAATCTTAGTGATTAACCTTGATCTCTAATTTTTCAAATTATCTCAATCTCTCATGAGGTGTAACATCAGATAATATAATAAGTATCTAATATATGACAGGAAAATATTATTATCACTAATTTATACTATCCTTGGGTCCTTAGTATAGATTATGTTGAAGAATATTAAATTATTTGGTACATGCAAATGTACCCCCATGGTACCTTTATGGTATAAATATAAATATTTAATAGACTAGAGTATATATTTATAGTTTAGATGAGTGATTTACATTTCCTCTTTATATAAGTGTCTATGTTAAGGATATTAACAAGTTTCATGTAAAAAGGTGTGCAAGTGTGTATTGAGAGAATGTTCACAAATGTGATGTATGTAAGTGTGTAAATATGTAATGTGAGGATGTGTACAATTTTTTTGTATTAAAAGTGCATGTATACTATTAAAATTCATGTAGAAGTGTACAAGTACCATAGATTCAATTAAGCATGTAAGAAGAGAGTGAAGAGTCTAGTATACAAGTATAAAGATGAGAATCCAAATATCAAGAATAGGAAAGTATGCATATCCCAGATATGTGAGGAGTGCAATAGATAAGTATTGAAGAGTCACATTATAATTTCTATATTATGGAGGTAAAGCTCCATAAAATTTAAGAGAAAATAGTCTATACCGATCACCACATAGTAAAAATTAATAAAAAAGTTTGTACATAGATTTTAAGCAATTTTACTGTAAGTATTCTTCAAGCATGTACATGAATGATTTCAGCCATTTATATTCATTTTAGATATTTTTACTGAATGTTATTTCATTATTATATTGGTCTATATACATATTTTATTTCTCATATATAGAATTCTACTCTTTATTATTGATATTTTGACTTATAATTTTGTGGCTTATTTATGTTGGGACCTATAATATTTTGAGATAAGCTTAAAATCCAATAATGGTAATAGGTCTACCACTTAACTTTGTCTAAATTTTATAGAGGTATATTTCAAGAGCCACCATAATATTGGAGATTTTCCAATTTGAAAGTAGTGAAGACTTGGACTCTATTTTAAAGGTGTAGATATTAAGGGGATAGATCAAAGTCACCCTAATTTATATGCTAGGGTATATCCACTTGGTTCAGAGAAAACTATTGAAGATAAGGACTCAACTAAATTAGATTGAGGGATAACTCAAAAGAAATTTGAATGTGATGGTACATTCATAATCACCTTGATAATATTTTGGATTCTCTAGAAAAGAGGAGAATCATATTATTCTTAGGTGTGACCTAAGACATCATAGGATTGAGGAACATCAAAACTCTTAGATAATAGAGAAGCATCAAAACTTCTAAATATTGAGAAACATCATAGATTCCATATAATTGAGAGGTAATATAATATTACAAAGATAAGAACATATAATACTCATATAAAATCTAAAATGTAGAAAAAAGAAAAAAATTATAACTTTCTCTAATATTGGAATATTATTTTGCAGCTAAGTTTATGCTAAGCACAAAGTAGGAAGAATCAACTTGTAGTCAATATTGAATTAATATTAAATAAGAAATGGGCCTAATAGTGCACAAGCATAGAAGAAACACCCATGCCTAATAGTATCCCAAGTGTAGATCAAGATCGCTTGATCCTGATAAAGCTCAAGCATAGAGTAAAAGTGCCCAAGCTTGGAAGTTTCTAAGCATAGAGTAGGAGTTCCCAAGTTTGATAGTGCTCAAGTATAGATAAAAAGCACCTAAGCTTAGAAGTGACCAAGCATAGAGGAGGACTACCCTAGTATGGAAATGTTCAAGTATAGAATAGAAGTGGTCGAGTTTGATTGATGTAAAGCAAAGAAGCATGAGAGTAAGGTAGCACCCAAGTAGCACTCACAAAGTTCTCAAGTAATATTATTAAAGGTACTAGGAAGAACTCAAGTATCTCTTAGAAAGCATTCTCATAAGATAACATAGGTGGTAAGGAAGTTCTTGAGGAGTTCTTAAAAATCACTCTCTAAGATAACTTAGATAGTAAGACAACACCTGAGTATCTCTCAAGAAGCACTTGAGATAAGAGAAAGTAGACAACTATGTGCAAAGTAAGCAATTTAATAGTGAATTCATAGGTGAATCTTAATAAACATCACATTTAAAGAATTAATATAATAATTTTTTGGAAGTCTAATGGACAAGAGTAAGTTGGACATAATAGATTAAAGTAGAGAGCAAAGGGAAGCAATCCTACCAAGAGAGAATTTTTTTACAAAGAAGAATATCTATGGGAGAGACCAATAGAGAAGTGAGGAAAATATAGAGATGAAGGAAAATAAACAATAACTCAAGAGTTTTTTGAATAGTAGAGAAGAGAGGATAGTGAATACCATCTAAATATGAAAGATTTTTACAAGGTTCTTATTAAAATATCTATTGAAATAACCAGTGCAACATAAAAATATAATTTCTATTCTAACCATTATTTAATTGTCTGTTCTTATACTCATTCAAATGCCATGTAGATGTATTTCCATAGGTGTTAAACGTCATTAAAGGCATAATAATGAATAGTAATATTTACAACAATATATAGAGGTTCTAAGAATTATTTTAGCAAGATCTAGGTGGAGACTAAGGTAAGTGATATTACCTTAATTAATGAATAATAAAATATGTAAGTAAAAATATTATTTTTTCAATTGGGTATGTGGGATGTAAATGGTCCTCATCCGTATTACATCACCACCATATAGTGGTATTACAACAAAGATTGGATATATTTGTTTATTAGTGGAAAGGTCTTTGAAAGGGTCCCTAAACCTTTTACATCATGAAAAGGGATGAAAATAAAACAATTTCACCATAAGAACCAACTAAATAGGGAAACACAAAACCAACATTCATGACATTTGTTAGAACTAGGAAAAATAGAAACAAAACTTGAAATAAAAAAATGCAATAGGGAGGAGGAAACCTAACCAAGATGCCCAAACAGAACAGATAGAAACAAAGGAGTAGAACTATTAAAGCTTGATGTAAAAGAAAACTATTTTTTCATTTTCTTCATGCTCTCTTCTCCATGATTGATAACCTTGAAATATTCACTATGACTGGTAATGATCGTATTGGACACATGAATCATGTCCTAGAGTCTCGTATTGGTCTTACAATGGGATGAATATATATTTTCAAGCATTCTAGTTAAAATTATTGAGGGATTATGGTTAGACCTAGACATGATCTTAGTATCCTTTCGAGGTTGATCTATTTTTGGTTATGTTCTTTTAGTTATGGTTGATAAGTTTTAAATGGTTCCTTATTTTTACTTGAACTCTTCCTTTTTTTAGATGAGGATTTGGGTGAGTGGCATCATTTGCTATAACTACGGTTAGCCATCAATTTATCGATCGGGATATTCTCCTCTTCTTCAAATATCATGATAGTATCATTGAAAGATGCATTAAAAGTAGGTTTCTATAACATATGTCTGTACATAATCATGAAAAAATCTTGGTGCTTGACATGAGGAGTAATACCATTTTTAAATCTCTCTATTGAGATCTCTATAGACTTCCTAAATTATTCAGGTACATTAATGTCTTTGAAATTCGTAAGGTGATTTAGGAATTCCAAATAAAAACTTCTTAGTGGTTGGTCAACCTTGTCCACTATACAGTACTATATCACAAGAATTAGGACTCTATTCGAAGGCTTCGGTAATTATTTTCTAATAATTCCCCTTTGGTCTCTCACTGGTTTCTTTCCTCTATCTATGAAATGCTTCAACTCTTCCTAGATGGAGTGATTTCCCTAGTGTAGCTTCAATCCATTGTCAAGAAGCTCCATTATATTAGCAAGTAAGGTTGTAGTCACCTTAAATTTTAAGCCTTAATAACTACCTACTCATCATCCCAAGAGTTAATGAAATCTTGGATAATTTAATTATTAATACTACCAAATTTTCCCAAAAGAGCCATGAAGCCATGATTCTAGAAGAACACTTCCATATCAGGATCCATGTTCATGGTTTCAGGTTCAACTAGGGATATCTCAATAGTGGGATAATTGGGGGCCAATAGGGAAGAGAGGAAATTGTAGGTGGTACACAAATTTGGAATGAGAATGATTTGGGTGTTATTTAAGAAAAACTCAAGCCAAACACTTGTGTCTCCATACCTGGGACACGTATTGCTCCAAAGTTTAAAATTAGAATACTAGGTGGCCCTAGGAGAGCAATAATGATTCACTTGCATTATGATCAGGATATTTAGGATTTCATGATAGATTTTGGAAATTTTCTTTATGAAAGAAGAATTGACTTGAAACACAATTATAGTTTTCCAAGTTGCCAGGAAAATCATCAAAGGTGATGGAAATTTTACTTTTTTAGGTTGGTGATTAGATTTTTGTTGGTCAAGCTAGGCCATAATAAAACCTTCCCTCTATCCTGGTAAGTAAGGATGACACAAACTATGATATCTTGTAAATCATGCATGCTTTGAGGTTAAGAATTGAGGCCACATCCTGTGAGATATTGGGAAATTTGAACTCTATTAGTATCATTGCTTCGATAAGGGGAATCACGAACATGATAACATATTTTCTTAAAGTTGTCCTTACCCTTTCTTCTCTTATTGCAAACCATAGAAACCTATGAATATGGTGTTATATCACTATTAATACTTCGATATTTAGGATTGTAAATGCATCTCAAGTAAGACTAGGGAGTTTAAATTCTATCAATGCCCTTTCTTCGATAAGGGAATTTGTGGACACGGACACAATTTTCCTCATCCTTGAACAATCCTCGATTCTTAAATTTACATGTGACTTGGAAATACTCCTTGAAATTGCTAAAAACACTTGTTATATGGCCATGATTTCCTTCTATTTTTATTGGTCCTTGATTTTACTTTTGACTTACCCATACATTTTAAAATGATTTTTGTTTATTTTATTGAAAAAATAATTATTTCAAGAAGTGTTAGATTTAATCTAGGTCCCCAGTCTAGAATTGGGCTTATAAATTTAATTACCTACACGCCATGTTAGCATAGCTAAATTCAATCGTGAGACAAACTTCCAAAAGGACATAAGTTATTGACTAGGATTGAGATGATTGAAATTTGTTGAAAACCTATGATGGGATCGAATCTCCATTGACACACTCTTAGAGGAAGAAAATATCATCACTATTATTATTTACTTTAAGAGCCTATGGGAATTTTGACTGCCACACATGGAGGGATTCTTCCCTGACACCTCTGTTGGCTAGCTAGTTATTAGCCTTATTCCCTTCTCTATAAACATGTTGGATGACAATATTGTGGTACTTGTTGATTAGTCTTTTGCACTCATCCATGATGTTTCTTAGGTTCTAGGAATGGGATTGGTTAGCCTTGAGGTATTTTATGATGTATAAGGAATCACCTTCAATAATTAAATTGTTAATAACAATCTCATCCATGAGTAGTAGACCTTGATAAAGATCTTTGGATTTGGTCATGTTGTTTGTTTGAAGACCAATGTTTTTATCATAGGCATGCACCATTTTTAGCTAATCATTTTTTAAAATTCCTACTCCACCTGCTTCACTAGGGTTCCCTTTAGCTATCCCATCAATGTTGAACTCGAGCCACCCTATAGGATGAGGATCCCACATTATATTTAACCTATCAATAGAAAAAAGATAAGGACCACTCACGGGGTTAGAAAGATTAAACTTAGAAACCAAACAGGATTCCAATCGTGGTTTGGGGACATCAATGGAAGAGTTAAGTTGAGCATTTTCTATGGCAAAGGTGATGATTATGAGGAAGATACACTAGGGTTCTTTTACAATTTTTTGTTATGCTCAAACCATATTTTCTAGCGGTAGTGATGAAGGCAGGATGACTAGAGGAATTTTATTTGGGGATTGTAAAAATATTTTAACCATTTCTAGAAAAAATGGATGAGCGTTGACGGTTGGACCCGGGCTATATGAACAGTTTCAAAAAAAATATTCAAAATGAACAACAAAAAAGGGTATTCTAGAAAGAGGTGTAGAGTTAATTCCTAGTTTGACTTGCACAGAGGGAAACAATTAGGAATATATAGGCCTCTAGAAATTAAATTATCCATAGTTATAATTCTATTTTGGGATGCAAGCCATGAAAAAAAGCTAACTTTAGGGACCAAATTCTTTAACCAAATAAGTTTGGTAGGGTCCTAGTACACAAAGTGGGATATTGGATATAATAAGTCAATTTAATGGTGAGTTTTTTCTCAGATAGCTTCCATATGGGAGAATATTTAGTTTATTTATTTGGGATAACACAAACTTACAAAATATTTTGAAGGGATCTAGCAGCTACATTAATGTCATTTTTGGGGCTATTAGTAGGAATTATCTTCCATTTTTTGTGATTCAAATCTTGGATTATAAAATTTGAAACTCTATTGCCAAATATTCATTCTATGATGTTTGAGGATTATCAAATTTTTATCATTTAGTAAATGTTGGTCTTTCACCCAAGAATCCTCTAAAAATCAAGCCTGCCACAACCTAACCACCATCATATACCTTTCTTGATGATATCCCTGGTTTGAATAATAGAATTATGAAAGCAAGAATCAATAGGAAGAAGGTGATCGACCATGAAGGAATATTCCTAAAGATAATTTCCTTTGATTATATCAATCCATGTTGCTTTCTCATCTAAAACAGTCCTCCATGCTTACTTGGATATCAAGGCTAAATTCATCTTGTGTGCCTTCTTGAAACCTAAACCCCCATGGCCTTTATTAGTGCAAATTTTATCCCAAGGAATCATGGAGAACATGTTACGATTCTTGTTTCCTGACTAGAGAAACTTTCTTTGAATTTGTAAAATTTTATGATGAATAGAAGCTAAAGCCTTGAATATTGACAAAAAAAACATAGGGATGCTCTACAAACAAGCTTGGACAAGTGTGGCTTTAGTTGCTTGACTCAACATTACTTTTTTCCATCCTACCAATTTCTTGCTTATGCATTCAAAGATATTATTCCACATATTAGTAGTGATGCTTCCATGGAATAGTGACATGCCAAGGTAGGTAGTTTATAAATCAGCTATGGTACAACCTAGGATTTTTATAATTTTTATTTACCTATGGATTGGGGTGTTCATAAAGTAAATTCTACTTTTATAAAAATTGATTTTCTATCCTACAACTTTTTCATAAAAATTGAGTATAGTTTTGTTGGAAATTTTGGGTTTGAGATCCTAGCTTCTTGTCTATGAGTTGTCATTGATGTCAAAATAAAATGGCATTAATGTTAAGAGGATGTGTTGGCTTCAAATGTGGAAGATTCCAAGAGAATCTTTTTAAGAGAATCCGGAGAGATTCCATTGGCAATGGTTTTTATTAAAACCAATGGAGGTTCTCTTTATTATTTATTTAATTATTATTTAAAACCCTTCAAGGTTTTAATTAATTAATTATTTAATTAATTAAGGGATAAATTATTTTTAATTTATTAAAAATACTTAAAGGTTTTTAAAACTTTTTTTATTCTTAATTTATTAAAATTATTTAAGGGTTTTTAAACCCTTTTTTGAAAAGACTTTTGATTAATTTTGAAATGGTATTTATTTTCGCCGACGTCAAGGTGTCTTTGAAGAGACTATTTATTCTCCAACTCCTAAGGTTGGAAGGCTAATGAATTCGAAATTCCTCGAATGCAATTTGCGGTGTTTGTGCTCTATATTCACTGCGATCGAAGGAAGACTTAGAAGCACGTGCGGTTGAAAAGTCTTTGAGATTTTTTTTGAGGGTGAAGTGGAGGGAAGTTCACTTGTGAAATTTGTAGCCCACATGGGCTAGTGGTAGCGAAGGCTGCTATTGGGCGCTGCATTGGCGGAGGTCGTCGTTTCGAGTCTCACGGGGGTGCTTTGCTAGAGTAACACACATTTTTATTAAAATGTCTTTATGCCACGAAATTCAAAGTTTCTTGGACAACGATTTATAAGGTGTGATTAAATTTTATGAGTTTTGGCTTTTGTGATTAGCATTGAATAAAATCTTAGGAGAAATAAGGGCATATTTCTTTGGATGTATTTTTAAGATTATTCTTTGCTATGCTAAAATTAAAAATGGAGGTATAAGGTGTGAGTCTGTGATTGTTGATTTATTGGCATGTTATGGTAATTGTGTTTAAAGAAGTGGAGCTAAAAGGTGTAATAAAGGAAGTTTATATTATTGCTCATTTATTTTTATTCTAACCCTAACTTGGTTGGAAGTTTGAGAGTTGTGTGTGGTGACAACTTGAAGGTTCAATTATCTTCTACTCCAATAAGGTATGGGCACATTCTTCTTATGAGTATGATTGGCGTATGTTTTTTGAAATAAGGTTGGAGTGAAAAGGTATTCTACTAGGTATCCTTTGGCTAGGTGTAAATTCTATTTTCTGGTTTGTTGAAGACTACTTATGCATTGTTATCCTTAAGGAGATTTTTTGGTGAATGCATAATTTTTGGTTTGAGATAGTGGAAGTTTTGTGCACGAGGGTTTATATTTGTGAGTCTAGCTACTTTCATTGAGTTGGTGGAACCCTTGGTTGGCTATTTTGAGTTTGATGGTTGAGTTTCTTCCATAAAGGTTGTTTGATCAAGTTATTGCTTTACTTGATTCATGATATTGGGCTTACTCCATTGAGTTGATTTGAGCAAGTTATTCTTTGCATTTGGTGATATTGTGTTGGTGGCTATTTTGTTCAAATATTTTTGGAGGGAAAAGGATTTCTACTTGTTTCCTTTTTTTGTGATGATTGGTTGAATGCTTCAAGGTTGATGTTGAGTTGAATGGTGTTGGTTGACTAAACCTTGTTTGATGAGCATTGTTTTTGAAACCCTAATTGATGGTGAAAATAACATGAGTATCATTGTTATGTGATTCTTTGCATAGTTGGAAATTGTTGGGGTTTCATGTTCTTGAAAGAAAACATTCTATCCTATCCATTTCAGATATTGAGTTGAGTTTTCAGATTTGAGATTGAGATTGAGCCGAGTTGATTTGAGTTGAGTTTTGAGATTGGGAGTTGAGTATAGAACATATTGAGTCTCTAAAAATTCTCTTTATGCTTCTATGAGTTTGACAAATCACATTGGGTCTCTAACAATTCACCTTGTGATTTCCTACTAAGAAAATTTTTCTTGGTGAGCTTGCTGAGGTTTTGGATAGGTTTCGGTGGGGACTTGTGAGCAGGTTTTTGGACAGGTTTCGATGGGGACTTGTGAGCAGGTTTTGGATAGGTTCCGATGGGGACTTGTGAGCAGTTTTGGATAGGTTCTAGTGGGGACTTGTGAGCAGTTTTGGATAGGTCCTAGCAGAGGACTTGTGAGCTGAGTTAGTTAGTTCTATCAGAGAACTTGAGGACATAAGAGCACTGGTTCTTTGAGAAGAACCTGAGGACATATTTGGCAAGTCTTTGAGAAGGCTTGTATGCAAAGGATTGATTTGTTCAAGAGTTGGACAGATCTGACAGATAGAGGAAGACTTGTACTAGATCGACTGATTGTGTTTGGTATAGGTTGTTGAGCTGTTGTGGACGTGATCATAGAAGGTAGAGGTCTCTTAGGCTAAGCATTGAGGATAGGAGGTCTTTGGTGGAAAGGAGTTCCACGTGCTAGAAAGAGGTAGAGGCAGTTGATCTTCTGAGGGATCATTTCCAGAGCAGAGGGGAAGGTATATCCTTTGAGCAGAGACTCATAAATTCAGATTGGGGGAAGGTATCTCCTTTGAGCAGAGGCTCATAAATTCAGATTGGGCGAAGGTATCTCCTTTGAGAATAGGCTCATAAATTATGATTTGGGGAAGGTATCTCCTTTGGGACAAGGCTCATAAACATTGTAATTGGGAAGGATTCCCAATGAACTTTGAGATAACTTTTAGAGAAAAGTTTTGTGGACATAGCCCAGCCATTCTGGGTGAACCACGTTAAAATTGGTGTCACTTTGTGGATGATATTGTGCATTGTTTTGATATTGATTTGGATATATTGCTTTACTATTTTTAAGTATAAAGGAAAAAGTAAAAAGAGGTCTTATACTATTCACCCCCCCTCTCAATATAAGCTTGTGTTCTTCAAGTTTTTATTATTTTTGCTTCAATAATTAAGGATAAGGATGCCAAAATTATGTCATCCAATAATTTTTGATGTGTGATAGTATTAGTTATAGAAGAAGGTTTGATGTATTATAGAAGGCCCATTGAGGAAGCCTCTATAAGTGATCTGCCAAGCATTTTTTCCATAATTATGAAAAGGAACGGTGACAAAGGGTCACCCTATCTAATGCCTCTAGAGCTCTTGAAATAACTAGCAGGTGAGCCATTGATGATAATTGAAAACTAGGCGAAGGTGATGAATTCTCTAATTAATGCAATCCATTCTTAGTGGAACCAAAATTTGGCAAGCACAACAAAGAGGAACTGCTAGGAAATTTTATCAAAAGCTTTGTTCATGTCAAGTTTTAAGAATAGGTTAGGTTTTTTACTCTTGGCGACCGTGTGGATAAGCTCATGAATAGTAATCACTCCATCTATTATAAATCTACCTTTAACAAAGCTACCTTGATAGTGGTCAATTATGGATGGAAGAACATCCTTAAGTCTATTAGCCATGACCTTAGTAATAAGCTTATAAATAACATTGCATAGGCTAATGGGTCTAAAATTAGAAATGGACTTACAAATTTGGGTTTTAGGGATGTCTTAAAAAGTGGAGTTGACTTACATGCTTGGATATTATCCAAATATCGCTATGCAAGATTCCAACCTTGGTCTCCTCCTTAAAATATTGAAAACTCTAGCCAATTGAGCTAATGCCACTTGATAAGCAAGAATATTATTATTATAGGTACTTTAATTATTAATTTGAATTTAAAAGGAATATTATTTTAATGATTTAATTATTAGGTGGGAGTTATAAGGATTTCTACTATAGTTTGAAATTAATATTTCAATTATTTATTTTTTGAGTTTTTTAATATTTATTAAAGTATGCAATGATAATGTTTTCTACTCCAAATAGAATTTAAGTTTTTTTTTTTTTTGAAGACTTGATTTTTGAATTTTGAAGAGTTAGTAGTTTTTTGAAGCTTTGAAATTTGAAGAGTTAAAATTTAAAGATTTATTTTTTAATATTTGAAGAGTTTGTAGTTTTTGAAGTTTGAATAATTTTTTTTATTTGAGGTTATTTAAAATTTTAAAATTCTGATAAAATTTGAGGACATTTAGAATTTTGCAAATTTACTTTAGTAGGGAGTTAAAAGGATTACTACATCAAAGGTTTAGAAAATTTAGAATTTGAAAATTTCTTATTTGAGTGATTTTTAACTTGGGAGATAAAAGATTTACTACTTCAAAGGATTTCAAAAATTTAAATTTGAATGAGTTCCATTATGTCAAGCAATAAAATTTTTATTTTTGAATCTCAACTTTTGAAAGGACCAAATTTTGCATCATGGAAGAACAAAATAAAATTTCTTAATGTAGAGAAACTATGAGATATAGTAAATGGAACAAATAAAAAACCTAGTGAGGAAGAAAGAGAAATATAAAAATTTGAAGAAAGTAATTATATTTGGAATAATTGATGAAATACAACCATACTTAAGTGGAGCAGAAACTTCTATAGATGCATGGAATACATTATGCAAAATATTTGAAGGGAAAAATAAAGCAACAATTTTGAATTTACAATCTCAATTATATTCATTAAAGGTTAATAATGGAGAAAGTATATAATTTTTTCTCTAAAAAGTAAAAAATATAAATGCAAAAAAAATTACTTTGGGAGAGAAGGTAGAAGATAAATTTATTGTTCAAGTTACATTGAGAGCACTTCTAGAAAGTTATAAATATTTAGTTACTTCTTTATAAGTTCTATGTGAGGAGACTAGATTTGATGATTTAGTCAAGGATGAAATGACTAATAATGCTTTGGTATCTAAAGAAAATATACTAAGTAATATTAATACAACATGCAAGTATACATCTAAATGAAATTCATGATTGTATCATATATGTAAGAGAAATGATCATAATACAATTTTTTGTATATATAATCAAGGGAATCAAGATCAAGAAAATCAAATGAATAAAATATTTTAGCAAATACAATATCCATCTTAGTATTGATATAATCAACAACAACAACATCAATTTCAACCTCAATATCAACAATTTCAATATCATCCTCAATATCAATATGGTCATCAAAAACAAAATCAACTACATTTTAGAGAATAAAATAAAAAATAAACTTAGTTCATGAAATTCATGAGATTCAAGATTAAGAAGGATTGTAAGAAGGAAATAAATTCAAATCTCTTACAGTAAAACTCTTAATCAATAAAAATATGCATTCTTCAAATATTTTTGAAGATACTAATGTTGCAAATATTACGGAAAATTAGATTATAGGAGAAAATGCTTTGGAAATATGACAAGGAAATATCAAAATAAATACTAAAAAAATAAAATAAAGAAACAAAATAAGAATATCAATAAAGTAAAGAGAAATAAATTTAAAATAGATCATATCAAAAACAAGTGTTAGAACAAGAACCTAATGAATCTCAAGCAAGATCATTTACTAAAGACTCAAGAAAAATTCTAAAGGAAGAAAATTGAAGATAGAAGATGAATATTGAAGACTAAAGTCTTCAATAATAAAATAATGTAATATAAGGGGTGTTGAATAATATTACATTATTTGGTACATATAAATGTACCCGAATGGTACCTTTATGGTACAAATATAACTATGTAATAGATTAGGATATATATCTATAATTTAGATGAGTGATTTATATTTTCCCTTTATGTAAGTGTTTATGTGTAAAATATGCACAAGTTTCATATAAAAGTGTAATGTGTAGGATATGCACATGTCAAGTGGGTGTGCAAGTGTGTATTGAGAGAATGTGCA
Source organism: Wollemia nobilis (assembly GCA_028583015.1). Lineage (NCBI taxonomy): Eukaryota > Viridiplantae > Streptophyta > Pinopsida > Araucariales > Araucariaceae > Wollemia > Wollemia nobilis. Next base: position 1,194,586 of record JAQPPZ010002954.1, read on the forward strand.
CAAGTGTCATGTATGTAAGTGTGCAAATATGTAATATGAGTATGTAAGGAATTTTTTTAAATTAGGAGTGCATGTAGGAGAGTAAGAGTCATGTGGAAGTGCGCAAGTGTCATAGAGTCAAATAAGTATGTAAGAAGAGAGTGAAGAGTCTAGTATACAAATGACAATATGAGAAGCCAAAGATAAAGAATAGGAATGTTTTCATCTCCAAAATATATAAGGAGTGCAATAGATACGTATTGAAGAGTCACATTACTATGTATATTATGGAGATAAAGCTCCATACAATTTAAGATAAAATGGTCTGTAGCGATCACCATATAGCAAACATTGATAATAAAGCTTGTATACATATTTTGGGTAATTTTATTGTAATTATTCTTCATGAATATACATGAATTATTTTTTCCATCTACATTAATATTTGGTATTAAAAATGATTTTTCTTTCATTATTATATTGTCTTGGATATATATTTGATTGCTCATATATATAATTCTACTCTTGATTATTGATATTTTGACCTATAATATTGTGGCTTATTTATATTAGGACTTGTGATATTTTGAGATAGTTAGGCTTAAAAGCCAATAGATTATTGGGGTTGTTGAAATTTTAAGTTAATTCATAGTCAGAGTTGGCATTGTATGATCTAATATTGGATAGGCCTAAGCACACTAATTGTAAAATATATTTAATTAATTATAATATTTTATTATATAATCCCTATGGGTTATGGTTAACATTTTTTTGGATAAACCAACTTTATAAAGTTGTAATTAAACTTAAATCCTTTTTTATTACGTTCACTTAAGGTTAAGTTTATTTATGTATTTATGATTTTGGTATTGTTATAAATACCCTACTACTTTATCCATTGCATCAAAGTGTTCTAAATCTTGTGTATGGATAATATATTGATTATTTATCATGCCTACAAGCACCCCCATTCTATATGTATATTTTTTTTCCATTCATCCTTTTACACTTATTGTACAAGATTGAGTGGGTGAATTGATTTTGCTCATTTCTAGAAAATATTATGAATTTTGACCAATAGGGTGCACAAGTTGGAAGGAAAGACATTATGCAGGTGTTTTTCTTCCCAACCAAATCCTCATTTCAACTTCTTAAAAAGTTATGACCATTAGTAAAATGGAAGATATATAAAACCAACTAGCTAGAGAGACTATGGTGTCATGTAGCATGCATAAATGTTAATGTATCATTGCACATGCAAATATATACTCCCTTCTAACACTAAATTTATAAGTACAATTGTCAACCTACACTTTCAAGAAATATAATTTCTATGTAGTAATACCATCCATGGTTATAGGTTGCTTTATCCTTACATCTTAAGGATACAAGTTAATCCTAAAAGATTCTATTAAGTACTTTTCCATGTGCACATTTAGATGTTTTTCCTATGCCTCTTATATTTCAAAATCAACATATTTGAAATAATTCTATTATGTTTACACATAATATTGATGTCTTAGAATTAATTTATACTTATGATAAAGGTTTAAGAGCCCTAACACCTTTAGTCATCCCATACATATGTAAGTTTAATATCTAGCCTATAGTGATGCCTGTTATATATCACATATTCAAAGTGGATACATCATTTCTTACCCATATCCTTCCTCTCGAGGACCATAAATATGTTGTCCCCCTACTTTAGTTTGGTGTAAAAAGATTTTTTATGTCTCAATAATATAACTTTGTTCCAGTCCTATTATTATTTTAACTTATAGTTAACACTATATTTTATTGCAATGCTCCAATTTCACATAATTAGTTCTATAACATAAGGGTTTCTTTATGTGGTTCAAAATTCACCTGTGCTTTGCTAACAGGTTCTATATGCAATATTTGCTAGTAATATAATTAATCCATAATGGAATATGTTCTTAATTATATCCTAAAATTTTGAAATATGGAAGTAAGTATAAGTGCCATAACATACAATGCTTCGTGAATTTATAATAGCATAAAGACAAACACTATATTAACTTCATTAATCATCGTCAACAAAGTCTACCTTCTCTTAGTATATCACTACAATATAAATGTACAATAGTGAAGTCTTTTGAAATATAATAATGAAGTAGCACAACTACCATAATGATAAGATACAATAGTAAAACTATCATAATGATAAATTACAACAATAAAACTATTGCACTTATATGAAATGCCAAGCTAAACCTACAATGAATTTATCAAATAAATTCAAGATATATGTTTACAATTTTTCTATAAAAAATATTTAAAATCTATGGTTTAAACAAAGATAAAATGACTATAAGTTAATAATAAAAAGAGATATGTAAAAGAGATCAACCTATATAATAAAACTCTTTTTGATATTGTGAATTATAACGTCTATAAAATTTTATTATGTAATAAACATATCATTTTGTTGCCACTGTAGCTATTGAAAATGTATAAATTTTTATAGTGATAGCTCCTTTATCATATTTACCAAGTTGGGGGAAAATGGTTGAATGCCCTCAACTTACAAGGTATTCATTAATGTGAAAGAAAATAAAAATTAAGTTGGATAACTCTTTAGTGTCCATTGGGATTCTATATATAATATCACTAAAGCTACATTTAAATACTTTTGCACTCTCTCCAAAATTCAAAAATGATTTTTTTCTCATAATTTTAACTCAAATCTAAATACTTTTGCATTCTCTCCAAAATTCAAAAATGAATTTTTTCTCATAATTTTAACTCAAATCTAAAATTTAAATGAGAAACAATGCAACACAAAAAGATAAAAATTAAAGGAATAATCAATTTTCATTGTTTAATTTCTTGAATATTCTATGTATGATAGAATTTATAGTCATCTTATTGATAATATACTATTTCTTCAACTAAACATATGTTTCATCTACCTAGTATGCATTTAATTTAACTAAAATTTTGTTTTAACATTCCCTTGTTTTTTATATTTTTCTCTGAGTTTATACATGTTTTTATGAAGGGTCGAGGTCCTCTCATACTAAGTGGGGTTTGAACCTTGGACCTTTCAAAGATATTCCAAAACCCTTACCACTACAATAAGTTTATAACTTAAACTTATTTTTTATTGTAATATATACAATGTATGTGGTAATTTTAGCATATATAAGTTTCTAGTTGTGTCTATAAAATATCATAGGAAATATCTAGGGCTTGGTGTGTTTTTAAAGATTAAAAAATATATCAAAAACATTTTAGTATTTTTTTTTTAAATTACATGTAATTTAATTTTTAAATACAAATTATTTTAAAATGGCATAAATATTACTTCATAATTAAAAAACAAGAGAAAAACAAAACTATATTTTAGTTTTTGATCAAAATTTTATATTTAAAAATATAACAATAAAAGAAAACAACTTATAACTTGAAATCAATAGATGTTATTTTTAATAGCCAACATTATTATTTATTATTATTAATTTTAGTTCCTCCATTAATATACTCATTTGCATTCTTAGTTACATAAAATTTTATCATTTTTAAAATTTATTTTTAAGTTTTTAAAATATTATAAAAAATAAAAATAAAAAATTCTATGATATGATATAAGTTCACTAAATAAATACCTTAAAATAAAATCTAAATTTAATTCTTATCATTAAATAATATAAATAAAATAAATGTCAATCCCATACAACAAATAATTTTAATAAATTATTAGAAAATGATAAAAATATTATTTTTTAGGAAGACACTCTGGTGGGTGATGCTCCTCTAGCTCACATTTATTAGGTAACAATTGTGAACCCATAACTCATGCTGCCTTGGAGCTAAAGTTATAGACTTTATTTAGGTAAGTAATGGGGTGAAACCTTTGTGGAATCTCAATTTTCTAAACTTGAACTAAAATAAAAGAAAGGCTATGGAGTATCTCAATCACATTCTAAGCTTACAAGTCATTAAATATTCTCATATTGAAGATTTTATTTTATGGAAGGAGGAGAAGGACAACTCCTTTTGGGTGAAGCTTGATTATTTCCTCTCCAAAGTTGATCTTATAGACCTATCTCCTTTCAAAAAGATATGGTATAAATTTCTTACTCCTAAAGTAGCTTTTTCTATGGCTTGCTATCCAAATCAATATTCTCACTATGGAAAACCTTCAAAAAATAAGTATGATCATTCCTAATAGGTGCCACCTTTGTAGATGTGATTTTGAATCTACTATCCACCTTTTCTTCCTTTATCTCTTTTTTCTTGAAGTTCTCTATCTCCTTCTCAATACTTGGAGGTCTGTTGGATTGTTTAAAACTAGTTTTTTGATGCCTTTGATCAATGGTCTCCCCCTTTGCTAGCCTGAGATTTCATTCCTTTTGTTCATTTAGTCTCCCTCACCTAGTATAGGGTATCTGGAAGGAGAGAAACAACAAGGTATTTAGCAAAATTTTTAGAGATGTTGCTTTTGTCTCAGCTAAAGTCTTACCAATAATTGTTGAGAATGTGTTTATCCTATATCTAGATAATTCTAGTGGCCAAGAGGTTGATACCCTCATTGAAACCAATCTTGGTTCCTAGTAAGCTAGAAAAGGAACTATTCAAAACTTGAAGAATACCAAATCTTTAACCAAGTGAATCTTTTTCCCCCTAAATGGATCAAATTTAACTTCGATGATGCCTCTAATGAAAATGCCGAGAAATTTTGTGGAAGAGGTGTGTTTCAAAATCATAGTGGAGATATCATTTTGATCTTTACTAAATAGTGGAGATATCATTTTGATCTTTACTAAAAATATTTGATCGTAGACCTAACACTTTGTCGAGCATTCTTCCAAGGGGCGGTGCTTCTCCCTTCGATTGGTTGTAGGAAAATTATTATCATAGGTAACTCATTAAATATTATCAATATGATATCTGGATGGTAAGTCCCTAGCTGGAATATTGCTGATATAGTCAAGGAAGCTATTTAGATTCTCTATGGCATGAAAAATATTTAGGTGAGACATAAGTATAGAGAAGGTAACAAGGCAACTAATTTTCTTGCTAACCTAGGGTTGCTTCAATTCGAGCTATCCATTTGTAGGGATAATCTTCCCATAGGGTCTTAATATAGATCTATGAAATGATGTCTAACTTGTCAATGTACTTGATGGATTTACATAGGTTGCTTACATTCATGTTGGATGACCAATTGTTTACTTACCCTTCTAGGTTTTATTTTTTGATTGATTGAGAGTTGTAGAAGGAATATTTTTTCTCTTTGATTTTTCGTGGAAGCCATTCTACAAGTAGTTTTCTATCCCTTTTTTAATTGGCTGAGAAGGTCCAATTTGACATCCTTTTTCTGCCTAGATAATGAGTTGGATGGTCTTCGATGGTCTCTCTTATTGGATAAAAGTGCAGTATTCTGAATGGTTCCCAAACTAGAATTTTTGG